>CM040119.1:280050158-280650158 GCA_022559845.1 Amorphophallus konjac | reverse complement strand
TGCTGCCTTTATGCAGTTGATGAATAGTATATTCAGGCCTCATCTAGATCAATTCATAGTGATTTTCATTGATGATATACTGATCTATTCAAAGACCAAGGAAGAGCACGAGGAGCATTTGAGGATTGCATTACGGATATTGAGGATGAATCAGTTATATGCAAAGCTCAGTAAATGTGAATTCTGGTTAGAAGAAGTATCTTTCTTGGGGCATGTTATATCAAAAGATGGTTTATCCGTAGATCCATCGAAGGTTGAAGCTGTAAAGGATTGGGAAAGACCGACCAATGCTAGCCAGATCCGTAGTTTCTTGGGTCTTGCGGGCTACTACAGGCGATTCATTAAGGATTTATCCAAGATCGCCGTACCACTCACTAGGCTAACTCGCAAGGAGATCCGTTACGAATGGAGTGAGGAATGTGAAAGAAGCTTCCAAGCTCTCAAGGATCACCTAACTACAGCCCGGTCTTAGCTCTACCAGTTGAAGGAAAGAAGTTCGAGGTATACACTGATGCATCTGGCATTGGCCTCGGATGTGTCTTAATGCAACAAGGAAGAGTTATAGCTTACTCTTCTCGCCAATTGAAGAAGCATGAAGAGAACTACCCTGTTCATGACTTGGAGTTGGCCGCGGTAATATTTGCATTGAAAATATGGAGGCATTACCTATACGGAGTGCAGTTACAGTATATTCTGACCATAAGAGTCTCAAGTATCTCTTCTCTCAGAAGGAATTAAATATGAGGCAAAGACGTTGGCTAGAATATCTCAAGGATTTCGAGTTCATAATACAATATCATCCTGGAAAGGGTAATCCTGTAGCTGATGCCCTTAGTCGAAAGTCAAGAGCGATTTTAGCAAATTGTATGATTTAGGAGTGGAAGTTGCTAGAATAATTCTCTAAACTTGATATAAGCCTGGACAAGGAGAACAAGTGTGTTACACTATCCCATATAAGCATACTGCCAGATCTACTCTCAGAAATACAAGGACTACAAGATAAGGATCCATTATTAGTGGAAATCAAGGACAAAATTGAAGAATAATCGGAGTTCAAATTAGCATCAGATGGAAGATTGATGTTCAGGAATAGAACATGTATATCAAATTGTCCAGAGCTAAAGAAGAAAATCTTAGATGAAGCTCACAGATCAAGGTACACGATTCATCCAGGGTCTACCAAAATGTACCAAGATTTGAAAAGGACCTTCTGGTGGTCCAATATAAAAAGAGAAGTAGCAGACTTTGTGTCTCGCTGTCTCACGTGTCAACAAGTCAAGGCAGAACACCAAAAGCCTGCCGGTAAGTTACACCCTCTAGAAATTCTCAAATGGAAGTGGGAGGATATTGGTATGGACTTCATTATGGGTCTGTCTAAATCAAAAGGAGGACATGATGGAATATGGGTTATCATCGATCGATTGACCAAATCGGCACACTTCTTGCCAATCAAGAGTCGATGGTTAGTTGATGTTCTTGTTGCATTATACATTAAGGAGATAGTCAGGTTACATGGAGTACCTGTCTCAATCGTGTCTGACAGAGACCCCCATTTTACTTCTCACTTTTGGAAGGGTCTACAACATTCGCTAGGGACGAGACTTAACTTTAGTACAGCTTTTCATCCTCAAACGGATGGTCAGACCGAGTGAACCAATCAGGTGGTTGAAGATATGCTCAGAGCTGGCATCATTGATTTTGGTGGAGGCTGGCATGATCACTTGCCTTTGGTTGAATTTGCATACAATAACAGCTACCAGGCAAGTATACAAATTGCACCTTTCGAAGTGTTATACGGAAGGAGTTGCCGATCGCCTTTGTGTTGGGACGAAGTTGGCGAGAAATAACTATTAGGTCCAGACATGGTAAGGGATACCAGTGAAAAGATTCAGTTGATTAGAGAAAGACTACAAGTAGCTCAGTCTAGACAAAAGGCTTATGCTGACACAAGAAGAAGAGATCTCGAATTCTAAGTCGGGGATCATGTATTTCTCAAGATATCACCTGGATGTGGAATAAGGAGATTTGGTATTAAGGGCAAACTTACACCAAGGTTTATCGGACCTTTTGAGATACTAGAAAGGGTTGGCGGGGTTGCTTACCGCGTCGCTTTACCTCCTCAATTGTCCGAAGTTCATAATGTATTCCACGTATCCATGTTGAAGAAGTATGTGCACGATCCGGCACATATCATCGATCATGGAGACCTGGTGATTCAAAGGGATCTCACCTATGAACAAAAGCCCATGAAGATCCTCGATCGCGAAGTACGAACATTAAGGAGCAAAGTTATTCCCATAGTCAAAGTACAATGGAGTAAAAGCTCAGAACACGAAGCCACATGGGAGACCGAGGAGTCTATGAGGAAACGATTCCCAGAATTATTCTAAAAAGGTATGTACTCTACACTCTCCACGTCTATACGCGATTGAATTTGGGGACCAAATTCTTTTAAGTGGGGGAGGGTGTAGCAACCCTGGTAAATTAAAGGACTAGAAAGTCCAAATAAATTAAAAATATATAAATATATAATAATTAAACGAGGCCTGGACCTTGTACATAACCCTCTTACATCCTGAAAAGTCTTACGAAATGGACTCATAGACCTTACCATTATATTATAATACATTTAAGAATAACATGTTATATTTGATGCACAAAATAATTTTAATTGAATTAAGAATCATTAAATCTTGAAGAAAATGTCAATTTATGTTTTATTACTAATTTAAAAAATTTAATATTCCATATTTACTATATTATAACTTTATTAGAAGGGAGAAGGATATATATAAGATTTAAATACATTAAAGATATATAAAGGATAAAAGAATGGACATATATATAATTTTGGCCTTTTCAAGGGTAATGAGAAATGACCAAAACTTAAATGACGCCTCTTTGTATAGGCGTATATAGCATGAAAAATGACTTAATATAAGTCGTAATTTCTAAATTAGTAAAAGTCAAATAAAGTATATAGTTGAGGATATTATAAAAGAATAGGGGTATATACACGATATCAATCTTTTGGAGGCTAACTAAAAATGCTAAAACTCAATTGACGCCAACGTCAATGGGCGTCAATTCCATAGAAAATGACTTTGAACAAGTCGTCATTTCAAACAAAATGAATAGTGCCGATTTTTCGACTAAAGAATTTTGAAAAAATAATTATATGGAAAAATATAGAAAAATGGAAAATTAATACTCCTAAAATTTCCCATCTAGATCACATCCAGCAAAAAAGATAAAAATCCCGGAAGCATCCACTACTTAACTTATACGTGTTTCGAACTGTTAATAAAGGAAATTCTAATACTATTAGGATAGGTACTAGAGAGTTAAGTCCCAATTGAACTCCAACGCTATAGGGTCTCCAAAACCCTATAAATACCAACCCCTTCGAGCCAATCTATTAGCTTTTTCTTCATCAAACATACTATTGTGTTTCCTCTCCCAACAACCTGCTGCTGTTGCAAAGTTCTTCAAAGTGTCGTAGGAGCCTTCTGCTTCTTTGGGCCAAAGGGGGCTGCGCTACTATCTTCTTCATACGGAAATGTGGGAGAACTATTTTCTTCTTCTTCTTCCTTCTGCGAGTAGTCTGCGAGAGGAACGGTGCAAGAAGTCTTCTTCTTCTTGCTGAAGGAAGGCCGTCATCTTCCTTGGGTGTTCTTTTGTGCGTGAAACCATCAGCGGCTAAGATACATACTTATCATTGAGTAATGCTACTACTGATTTGCCTCCGATTGAAAAAGGGGCTATCATCTTCTTCCTGATATCTAGTGAATCGGTTTTGGTTCCTATTCTTCATCCTCTTCACGTTTCTAGCATCTACAACCAACCCAGGTAGGTCTTCTCAAGGGTTATGCCAAATTGAGTTAGTAATAAATCCTCGCATGCATTTAGTTTGGTAACGATCAATAGGGAGGTTTCTATTTTATTGATTTCTACATTTACAGTAAGAGACGCCCTTGTTTAAGGTGTTATTTGGATTTAATGCCCTTGGAATAGTCATCAAATTAAATTAGTCAACTCATAAATTACATAGGATCAAAATTTAATAACTTTGAACCTTGATGTAATAATTAATGCATGATCATATTGATAAATTCTTCCTATTTTTCTCGTTCTATTCATATCTCTAGAATCCTGTTTGAATATGGCTCAAAATTCCATGTGCCTCTGTTCATATGAAACAACGACCATGTCCATGTCGTCAATTGAATGGACGCCCTCACCCACAGGCGTCAACTTAGTGAGATATCCCATGGATTTTCACATTGTGAAATCTACTTGATTATTGAAATGACGACATATATCATGCTGTCAGTTTTATATAAGACGCCTGTAACTAAGGCGTCATTCACTGAATTAAAGATTTAACCTAAGTCATCATTTATATCATATCTGAAATTTTTGAATGTTTTAAAAATTATTATGGATATAACGACGGTGTGAATAGTCGTCATATTTGGAACTGACGACCTAGCCAAAGGCGTCAATTCCTGAAATGAAGACTTAATCAGAGGCGTCAATTTATTGATTTACTGATTTCAAGGATTCCCATAACCCACTGTGAGTGAGTTAATTGCTAAGGCACTATATTCCATTCCGTGAATATAGTCCCACGTTTCATGTGATTTTTATCGATTACCCACTATTTCTCGGTGATAGATGAACTCTCCGCAGGACATTCCGTTCCTTCGGACCGGTGATTTTATCATAGAGACCTCCGTAAGCCTCCGCTAGCTTTGGATTCCCTCAAAGCAGCCGAGCTGGTTGTACCCTTAAAACCCATGACACTTCTTAATTGCCATGTCACTCTAAAGAAACATGGTATACCGGCCCTCACGACATGCTGTTTGTATGTTATGAGAATATTCTTGAAATAATGGGATGGGTAATCTATACCATTCATATCCTTTAAGAATAGTGTGCCGTACTTGTGTACACTAATTCTATCTACCTTATCATGTACAAGAATGAGCGACCATGTTCATGTGGGCGCTTATTCCTATCATCATGGAACCCGAGTTAGGGAGCCGATTCCACCTAGTTTTATCATTAATCGTGATTATACCCTTATTATCGTCATTATACCACATGTTAAAATCCTTGAAATGCTATTCCAGAAGATCTACCTTAAAAGTTTATACAAGTTTATTCCTTGAAATTCCATATTGGCTATAACTATAGTGGATGTCAAAAAATACACGATCAATGCCTGCGCATATAGGGCCCGATCTGGTCCTGGGAGGAGCACCCAAAAGTACTAGTGCCCATAAGAGTTGTAATGATCACGGTGTGGCATTACACCGAAGTGCATGACTAACTTGATTAGACATTCCACAATCTCATACTCGACTTGATATGACATGACTTGCGTGACCCGAAAAGGGTATTTATATACTTGCTTGAAATGTGATAGCCAATTCCCGACATGACATGATGAATATACTTGCTTGAATATCTTGACATTTATTGATATAAGTTCTTGAAAGACATGCTAGTTCACTCAATTATCTCTTGTTATACTCTCTCTCTCTCTTGTCGTTTTACGCAAACATGCATAGCTTTATTGCATTCATGTAACATGTAATTTACTTAAAGCAAGCTAGCTCTTGAGATATAATTCCTACTGAGCGTTCGCTCATCCAGTGTTTTCCCCTATTTTTCAGGTAAGTCCGATGATGAGACTCAATCGGATGGGGAAGCTCATGAGTGAAGAGATTAGAGCTCTCCGTCTATCCAAGCGTTTACTAATCTTATATTTCTAATTTCTTGAGTCAATCATTATACTTTTTCCTTTTATTGAGTCTTGGCATTTTCATTTGTAATAGAAGTACTTTGAGGTTGTGATTGAATAAAGGACTGGGTTATCTTTACTTTTGCGCACTCTGTCTTTGTGTTGAATACACTAACGCTCTGATTGACATGATCGATATAAACTTGTCACGCACTCCGGGTTCCTTCCGCGCTAGGGGCGTGACAGGAGAGCTCAGCTTACGAGTTACGATTGGGTCTTTTCGCTGAAGTGCCCTTCGAGGTCCGAGAGCTTCCTAGAACTACTACCACTGGACCTGCTCCTCTTCGAGGAATGGGAAGGTTCGCCCTCCATCTCGATCTCAGAACTCTGAGTTCCTTCTCTTTCGTAAGAATTTGTACTCTCCGAGTTGGCTCTCGATGTCCCTGGGGTAACGAAAGAGGCAGGTATTTATAGAAATGGGAGAAGTGCGGACCAAGATTGCCTTCATCACCTTTGACGATAGCCCTCGCGATAAGGCACCTGCCCTATGGTTCCGTGTGTCACTTCACCGCTCGCACAGGGTGACCGTTTGGACGGTGTAATATGACGACCCGCTCCCTATACTGTTTAGGGATGCCCTATCATGTTATAGAGGTCGTCCGCAAAGGTGAAAGATCAGCCCAGGAGAAGGGGCTAGAGCCGTCATTGTTAACTTTGATGGCAGATTACCGTGGTAAAATGCTCACAGCGAGACGTGATTCTCCGTTTTAAGGCGGGGTTTCGACAGACACATCACATGGGAACAATGCAGAGGAAGCGTAGGGAAGAAGGAACACGCAAGAGAACAAGCAAGCATCAATAAATCAAATCACTCCATTCATAATTCTACATGAGCTGTCACAAACATCGTAATCATAGAGAGGAGGCGGGTCCACTAGCTCGCTGATTCTCGCCGTCATCTTCATGCTCGTCCCTCTAGGCGTCCCTATCCTCTCGCCTGAGGTGAGGGTCCCTCAGGGGCCTTCTGGAGCCCATATAGCAGTAGTCCCCTTACCCCGTACCTGCTCCGTAGCAGCGGCTCGCTGCTGCTCCCCCGACGTGGCGAAGAAGCCACCAACAGAAAGGTGGCCAGACTGGCGGAGTCGCGCCCCGAACTCTCGTGCTCTCTCGTAGCGTGTCTCCATGTCCTCTAGCCTCTGTCCCATAGCCCGAAGGCCTAGCTGGAGCTCCCTCACCTGGACCTCCAGGGCTCTTCTGTCCTCCCTCTCTTTCTCCCTCTCTAGCCTTTCTCTTTCCGCCTCTCTCTTGGCCATCTGGAGGAACACCCTCAACTCTAGGATGTCCGGATGAGGCCTCTCCTCACTGCGACGCCGCAGCTCCGCTACAGTCGCTACCCATGCATCACGCTTCTCTTCCGCCCAGGCCACGCGGGCCACCGCACCGGCAAGTTGCTCTCGGAGGGAGGCAATCTCAAGAAAAGGGGCCGAGGAATTGGAAGACGCGCCGCCAGCCATTCCCACCATCGCTGCCTGCTGGGCACGCTGGAACAAACAAACAACGGCAATCGGCTAAGCTCCAAATTAACAAAAATGTAGCATTTAACTTACCAGGATCGACAGTTCCTGTTGAGTGACGGCCAGCTGCCACCTAGCCTCTGCCAGTTGGGCACGCAAGCCGTTGATGTCGCGCGTATCCTCAGCTTGAAGAAGTCCCACATAATTCTCTCTCTGCTGCCGCAGGAAGTCGGCACTGTCCTACACCAATACGCTCCCTTGCTGTCCAGGGAGACGTATGTGCCAGTCCTCGAGCTTCGCCTTGCCGTGACTCTCCTTCCTAACACAGCTCGGCTCATCCGCGCTCGCCCATTCATCGGCCAAACCCGGGGTCTTTGCCATGTCCTGCATCAAGAAAGGGGGGTCTTACGTCAAACAACGAGAACGCGTCTCCTGTCAAGGACGCGTCCATCATTTGAGTACAACACTCACCGAACCCTTTCCCCCCTCGCATGGCTCACTTCAAAACTCAAAATGGATCAAAGAGGAGAAGATCGAAGGACCTACCAGACCATGTTCACCTTCCTCCGTGCCATCGGGTCCCTCGGGTCCCTCAGGTGCCCGAAGCGGCCCTTCCTCTTCCATGGACGCCTCTCCATGCTCTTGCGCGTCCCTCCTCGAGCGAGGAATCCTTCGTCCCTCTCTCCCTTCACCATGGTCCGGCCCACCGAACTCCATCGATCGAGAGTGAAGAAGATGAAGATGGGCGAGCAAATCTCGATGGGAGGCGGGCCCGTTTGCGGGTAAGGCATGGCAAAAGAAAGGCCGCCTGGCGCTTTAAATTTGAATTCGAAAGATAAGACGCGTCCTCGTGCCTAGACGCGCCTAAAAAGAGGGGGAGAAAAGAAACACGATCCCTCCGTGCAAAGCATAGTTCCTTACTTTTTAGGGCAAGGTCTCGTGAAGCGTGCCTCGAAACAACTTGGTGCAAGATAAGAAGTGTGGGAAAGGAAAAGTGCACACAACAAAAAGAAACCATTTCATTTCACATAGTCAGTAGTACATCATACAGTGAGGAAGGTGGGGTGTACAACAACTCTCTAACTCTCGCTACCACCCTCCTGATCATCTCTCTCCTTCCTCCTCTGACGGGGATCCCTAGGGGGCCTCCGCGAACTCTGAGAGGCGGTGCTCGCCTCGCCCTGTGGTGCCTCGCCGGCCTCGAAGCCGTGACGACGCTCCTCAGCCAAAGAAATGAGGAAGCTGCCCATCGAGAAGGAACCAGACTGACGAAGTCACGCACAGCGCTCCTTCGCCCTCTGGTACCGCTCCTCACTCTCCCGAAGCCTCCCCTCCGCCGTGCCGAGACTCAGTCGGAGCTCTATCATCTGGGCCTCCAGAGCCCTCCTCTCGTCCCAATCTCGCTATCGCTCTGCCCTCCTGTTCTCTCTCCCTCTCTCTCTCCCCATGTTCCCCCTCTCCCTCTCCTCTCTCTCTCTCATCGCCTCTCTCCTCGACAACTCGAGGGCAATCTGCAGATCCAGCACGTCGCGAGGGAGCTCCTCAGCCTCCCGCCGCCGCTCCTCGTCCAGCTCCGCTATGCGGGCGTCACGCTCTGTCGCCCAGGCATCGCGCTCCTGTTCGGCATGGACTGCACGAGCTAGGGCATCCAGGATCTCCGCCACCTGTCAAAGCATGCATGACCCGTAAGAGATCAAGAAAAGCAGCTAGAAGGAGAGTCGGGGTCAAGCAGACACTCACTCGAGCCTCGCGGTCGTGCTCGACCTCCTCAGCCCAAGCCACCGCATACGGCAGCTGCTCCTGAAGGGCAGAGACCTCCGGAGGAGGGCCCCACGAACTGGAACCCGCTCCACCAGCCATCCCGGCTGCTGCTGCCTGATGGGCCCGCTGAAACACAGAGCAAATGATAGTCAGAGGCTAAGCATCGAATTTTAGGTCACAAAAAAATACATTGCATAGACTCACCAAGATCTCCAACTCCTGTCGCATAGCCACCAACTGCCGCCTAGCGTCTGCCAGCTAGGCTCGCAGGTCGGCAATCATGTTATCACGAGCATCCTGCATTGCATATAAGTTAGTGTCACATATATACATATAGAAAAGGAAACATTCTCATTTCACGCTTACCGTTGCCACACCACCGAGGAAGAGGCACTCCCCGTACGTGGCCCGGTACCGTCTCAAGTACTCGGTACTGTCCTGTACATGGGACACCACTGGGACCCCGCCCTACTGCCAGTCCTAGTACTGTGCAGGGAAGCGCGTACGCCAGTCCACGATCTTCGCCTTCCCCCGGGTCTTCCGCCCGATGCGGATCGGCTCATCTACCTTGACCCACTCCTGGGCCAGCCCCAACGTCCTCATGACCAGCCTGAGCCGCAATGGTTCGATCTCGTTCAGGCAATGGACCCACACGTCCCGCCCGAAACGAGGGCGGCTCGCTACGACCCAAGGCTGGCTAGCATCGGCCATGCCTAGGTAGGGCCTCCACACTACCTGCATCGTCATACATGCATCATATTAGTTACCATTTTACTCAATTAAGCCATATGCATAAAAATAAAAAAATCATACGCATCATACCATAGCCTCGGGATACTCGATCAGCTCCCGTCGAAGAGACGCCAGCTGGTAGCCGTGTGGTGCCGCTACCATGACCGGTCTCCACTGCCGCGCCAGGGGCACGGCTTTCCTGTTCCCCTGCCTGGCTTTTCCCATCGGGAAGTAGTAGTAGCTCCACACCTACATCCATCATACATCTTTAGCACGAATAATTGTATATTTAACTACTGTAAAATGCATAAACAAAATGGTTACCTGGAGAAAAGGTGCGAAGCCGCTGACTGTCATCTCTCTCTCTGAAGTATGGGAGAGATCGGCGATCAAGTGGGTGAGTAGAGCTGCTCCCCACGCGTAGTCACCCACTCTGTCTAGGTCCGCCAGGATCCCGAGGAAGTGGCAGTGGATGCCGTCCCCCTTCGTCCCCAGCAGAAGGCGGCCCAGGAAAAAGAAAAGGAACCGCCGGAGGTCTAGGTCCACCAGCTCTCGCTCGCTCGGGTCCTGGGTGAAAGTTGCACGGGCGTCTCCCTCCAGTCGTGCCAGAAACTCCACTCCAGTCTCGCTAACCCGCTGTCGCGGGTCAACGAATCCAAGTGCCTCCATAATCTCTACTCGGCCGACTATCCTGCTATCTCTGTCAGTCGCACTCGTCTCTAGCCACAGCAGGTCCAAGGCACTCTCTCGGTAATCGGGGTAAGTGACCCCGCTGACTGCCTCTCCATCCACTCGTAGCCCGGTGATCCGAGCTACATCCTCTAGTGTCGGCACCATGTGCCCCAGGGCATCAGGAACGCCCGGCTCGGCACGTGCCACCGCTCCCTCAACGCCTGGATAAGAGGAAGGTCAAGCCGGAAGGGCTCGATCCTCAGGAAGGCTCCAAAACCGATGGCGTCCACACGCGCCCTCTGGAAGTCCGGTAGCCCCCGGTACGCTGCTACCACTAGGGACCAGCTGATCCGGCTCTTCATCACGCCCTGCACACCACAAAACAAACAAAAAAAGAGGAACATCAGAGTCATGAATAATAAACAACATTGTGCATAACATTTTATTTATTATTTATTTTAAAAAAATAAATAATAAAATATTTTTTAAAGGTGTCCAGGCCTTTGGACGCTTTCTACTTTATTATTATTTTTTAGACTTTATTACTTTTTAAAAAAAAATTTAATAAAATATATAATATAATTTTGAACGCGTCCAGAGCCTTGGACGCTTCTTTATTTTTATTTTTGGTTTTATTTTTTATTTTATTATTTTTGTATATATTATAAATATTAAATTAATAAAGGCGTCCACATATGTGGACGCCTCCTTAATTTTATTATACTTAATTATTTTACGTAATAAAAAAAGAGAAAAAATAATTAAACCAAAATAAAAAAAGAAAGGATGGAGGCGTCCAGGCCCCTGGACGCCTCCTTCCCTCACACTCCCCCCACCTTCTGAACGTTGTCTCTCGCCCCATTTCACGCCTAATAAAGCAACAAATTGGAGTTCTAAGGGGCTTACCGGGTCGTGCTCATCCTCCCCCGCGTCGCTAGGGCCCTCAGGACCCTCCACGGCCAAGAGAGGTGCCTCCTCTTCTGCGGCAACCTCCTCCTCCACGACGGCCTCCTCTGCATGATCCCTCGACCTCCTCTGACGACGAGCAAGTCATTTCCGCTTCTCTCCACCCTGGCTCGGGCCTCCTTGCTCCATTAGGAACTGAGAATGGGTCGTTCAGAGTAGAATGAGTCGTTGGAATGAACAGGGAAAGCGAAAAGGGGGTGAAGCCCCCCTTTTATAGAATTTGACCCATTTTTGGGGCGTCCAGGCGCCTGGACGCCCCCATAAAAAATTTTTTTAAAAAAAAATTTTACAAAAAAATTCAAAAAATCTTTGGGGCGTCCAGGCCCCTGGACGCCCCCATTAAAAAAATGTAGGTATATATATAAAAAATAAATATGTATATATATGATCATAATATGAACAAATAAAAAAAGAGAAAAGAAAAAAATAGAAAAATAAAATGATAACAAAGGGGGACATGGTCCAAAATGCCAAATTCCAGATTTTATTCCATCAGAAAGCAGAGTGAGCTACATCAGGGGCTTAGGTGCTTTCGGCCTTAACTTCCCTAATTCGGTTACGTAAGCCCTCCACAGCTCGCATTCTTCCCCTACATGCGCTAATGCCTTTCCCGCAACACTTATCTTCCAGGGTGCTTTAATGGCCTTCGCTTCCTTCGCATCCACTTCCGCGCCCAACTCCCTCTTCTTCAAAGGAACGATGCCAGTTAGCAGTGGGAACGAGTGGCGTGGAATGCCGATCTGGAGGCAGCACGGATGCGTGTTGTAAAGGACAAACTCGGATGCGCTGATCAGTTGAAGTTCAGCTCCGGGAGAAGACCTCATGAGGAGTTCAAGTGAGAGTAGACATGCCGGTGCACAAGTGAAGAAGTTTTGTGTCATGGTCCTGAAGTGAGAACGCCAGTCTTCACGTTTCCTCAAGCACGGAACACGGTTCGCTATGGTGCCACCGAAGCCTAACACATCGGCTATGTGATAAAGGGGGCTTTGTTGGAAGTGCTTCGAAGCAGTCAGCATCCCCTCACGGTGGTCAAATTTGAAGTGCAAATCAATCCAGCAATTCAGAACAAGTGCGCAACCGAAAGGAGGCTTACCCATGCTCGAGGCAGTAAGGCCACTGTAAAGGTAGGCAAGGACGGCGGGTCCCACCCTCTTTCCACTCCAAATCCCGCAAATGGCACTCAGTTGGTCCTCCTCCACTATGTTGTCGGTATAAGGAAACAAGAGAGCACCCGCCAGACAAATGGTGAACCCTTTCATGATTCCTTCCAAGTGGTCGTCGTCTGGTGATCCTCTCAGGGCATCCATGACCCATTCCGCGAGCTTTTGCAAATCAATCCCCTTTTGAGTACAGACCTTTCTGGCTGCGTCAGGCGGCATGAAACTTCCGAGGACACTCTCAGAAGTCACCCTTGTCAGCATCCGCATAGCCTTTACCTCCCCGTCACTCTTGAATTTCTTCAGTCCGAGCAGAAGTTCCACCTCCTCGAGGAGGATGGTCGCCTCGAAGGTCGGGAAGATGAAAGTGTGGGTCTGGGGATGCCAGATCTCCACTAGTGCACCCATAGCCGCCCAGTCCATGTGAATCCTCTTATAGTGCTTGGCATGAATAAGGAGCCCCTGAAGATGCCACCTCGAGAGTATGGCCCTCATGTCAATGGAGATGTTGGAAGTTAACTTTGAGAGCCACGACAGTTTGGAAAACTTCCTCGGGCCTAGGAAGAGTGGATACGGCTGGAAAGAAGAAGAGAAAGGAAAAGAGGTGAAAAGGGTTTCACACGGAGAATTTGAAATGAATCAGCTTACCATATGTGACTGGATCGTCCCACTCAGATGACCCTCGAGGTCGGAGAGTCGCCTGATCTCGCTGCTAGGCCTGCTCCTCTTCATAAGGCGGGAAGACTCTCCTTCCATCCTGAAATCCCTAGATTCTCCTCTTCTTCTCCTCTTGAGCTTTCAAAGCTCTCCTTGGTGCATTTGGATGAAATAGCCTAAGGGGGGTACGTATAGGAAGGAGAGGCGCTACAGGATGAAAGGCGTCACATCAGTGGTCAGTCGTCAGAATTTTGTCTAATCTCCTTATACTGTGGTGTGGTTCTATTGCAATTCTGTTGCTTTCTGATGTTATTAATCTATGCTGGTCTGTGCAGGTTTTACTAACGGACGTCATTGTCCCATCTACTGTCCCACCTTTCGGTAATTGGTCCCACCGTGTCATGCATCATATTATATGATACCTACGCTACTAGAACATGTCAAGGACCTTGCGACCCGAACGAATCTGGGATTTGAGTTCCCCTTCAACAAAAACGGTGATGATTCCAGAAGAATTTAGGTTGTACGGATAGGCCGTTAATTTGTGGTAGCATGGGGACGACGGTTCCATTCAGTGAGTTGGTGCGTGGATAAACGGGCCCCGGCTCAGTATCGGCTCACCGGATCGGTATCCTGACCCATTCTTAACAAATTGATAATATTATCCTTGGCTATTTTCTATTTTAGTTTGTTTTAAATTTTTCTTTAAACCCAGCATGCATTCATGTAGGACTTTGAGTTTATTGCGGAAGACCATTCAAAGTGATTCGATTGTAAAATTTGATGTGCTTCAATTCTTACAATATGAGATATTCCATTCCGAATAAAATACTGAGTTTCCTTGAGATGGCCCTACGATGTTCTTCACAAAGGAGACCCTTGTTTGGATAGACCCTCAGATATTCCTTTACTTTTTACCTTGTTTGACCCACCTTGGCCGCAGCACTTCCACATTGGCTGGTAACTGCTCCCCAAAGGTGAAACCTGCAGGTTTAAGATCCAGGTACTTCCACACCGAGAAGTTGGTCTCCTTTATTTTCGTGTCTAAACGCACATCTACCCTTCCCTTCTTTGATCTCCGTCCAAGCAATCGTCAAATTTGTAGGACCTTCTTCAAGGTCGCCTTAGCGAAACTATAGGAAAAATTCCAAACAGTAATGTCTGAAGCATGTCTCATCGCACCTTGGCATCAACTTTTCAGTCCATTCCCACTCCATTTCACTTCACTTCGATGCCATTCCATTACGTGTCACTCCCTTGCAAAGCAGACGCCAATGCGGGACATCTGTAGACACGCTATTCCTGACATCCCCTGAGAAGATCTCATATTACTATGTGACGCCCCGAAGTGGCTTTTGCATTCTGAATCACTTGAGTGCTTCCTATTCTTGAGTCGTCTTCTGCAAAACGTAGCACTCCTTTGGCATCCGGAAATCACCTCATTGCGAAAATCATGCAGCATACGGACGGCATCATCACCAATCAGACGTATCAAAAGTTTTCGGAACCAAGAGGATATCTGGCGGACGGCTGTCGACGGCTTTTCGGGAGTTCCAGAGGTCCTTTTTTGAAGGCGTCCAGTTGCCTGGACGCCTTCATCAGGCATAAAATATTTAATATATATATAAATAAATAAAAAATATTTTTATTAAGGCGTCCTAGGGTCTGGACGCCTTCATAACAATGAAAAAAATAAAAAAATAATAATTTCTTGAAGGCGTCCAGGAGACTGGACGCCTTCATCATCTTGCACACGGGCGCCCCCCGTCCGCCGATTGGTTTGTCGTTTGAGAAAAAAATCCAAAGTGTGAAGATGTCTTGCCAACTAGACACACCCATTCGTGAGTCACGGGCGCTGATCAAAACCACGCGCCCGCCGATCGGTTTGTCGTTTGAGAAAAAATCCAAAGTGTGAAGACATATTGCCAACTAGACGCGCCCATTCGTGAGTCACGGGCGCTGATCAAAACCACACATTATGCCAAACCGCGTGAGGCTTTGGGCGGGGTTCCAGTGGGCTGTTATGAAGGCGTCCACTTGCCTAGACGCCTTCTTGAAAATATTTAAAATAATAAAATACTCTTTTTCCCCTGGTGAAGGCATCCAGGGTCCTGGACGCCCCCATCGGGAGGCGTCCAGGCCCCTAGACGCCTCCATCCTCCGGAGCTCTATAAATAGCAGACCCCCCCCCCTCAGTCCGAGGGGGAGCTTTTGAGAGGTCCGATAGGCTGCTGGAGCCCAGAGTCTGCCGGATCTTTTTCTAACCCATAGGTCTTTTTCAGGAGGAGGTTTTGCCGGCTTCCCGGGTGCCCGCACTCACAGGAGGAAGGCCGTCTTCGTCCACCATGCTTCCATGCCGTCCCTACGCTGCCGAAGCTCCACCGGATTTCGCCATCGGCACATCCAATAAGCCAATCCTTTCCTTTTCTTCGTAGTTCTTTTACATTCATCATCTCGCATCCTCAATCTCCCTTTATAAGGGAGCCTTCTGTTATATACCTCTTTGCATAATTCCATTCATCATTGCATTTCTCTCCCACTCGTGTCCGAGAGGGGTTTAAAACCACACCAACCAGGTGTGTGTTCTGTCACGATTTCGTCATTTTTATTGCAAGAGATTGATACTACACTACCATTTTCTAATTCTGTTTATCTACTGTCTGTTATTTTGTTAGGGTAACTGAAGAAAGCCCTCTCCGTCGGCCCGCCGAAGGGAGAGGAAGAAGCAACCCGCCACTTCTTGTTAGTGAGGTAGGCGCGATCACTCTTTATTTTTGGGGTCCTCGACCCCTGGCGATCACATCATAGTCTCGAGGCCGTGGCGAGTAATTTCCAGCAATGGCCGTTTGAATTCTGTCTGCTCCTTGTTATATCTTGAACTGCTCTTATACCTGCCATATTCTCGAGGCCGCGGCGAGTCACTTCCCGCAATGGCCGTTTAAATTCTGTCATTTATACCTTGTTACATCTCTATTCTGCTATATTCTCGAGGTCGCGACGAGTCACTTCCCACAATGGCCGTTTGAATTCTTCTTCTTTTTATATCTTGTCATATCTCTATTCTTCTATACTCTCGAGGCCACGGTGAGTCACTCCCCGCAATGACCGTCTGAATTCTGTATGCTCCTTGTTATATCTCGAACTGCTTCCATATCTGCTATAATCCCAAGGCTGCGGAGAGTCGCTTCCCGTAATGGCCATTTCAATTCTTGCTATTTAATTTCTGCACCATTCCCATCCCCCGAGGCCACGGCGAGTCACTTCCCGCTATGGCCGTTTAACCCCCATATCTTGCTATATTACATTTGTCCCGCTCGCCCCGCCGGAGCAATCTCCCGTTGTGGCCCCTTCTCTTCTCTTATCTTCCGTGTTGCAGCAAAACAAAACGAGCCCTCACGCTTCGCATCATTTCTCAACCGCGTGACGTCGCTCACATACACTGTGAAAGTTTTTCCATATAAGTAATGTCTCCAAATCTTCAGAGCAAACACCACTGCTGCTAGCTCCAGGTCATAGACATGGTAATTCTCTTCGTGCTTCCTCAGCTGTTTAGAAGAATAAGCTATCACTTTCTCACTCTGCATCAACACACAACCTAAGTCGATTCCTGATGCATCGGTATATACTTCATAACCTCCTTCTACGGATGGTAAAGACAACACTGGGGCAGTGGTCAAACACTCCTCTAAAGTTTGGAAACTTTTCTCACACTCTCTTGACCACTCGAATCGATTCTCCTTACGAGTTAATCTAGTCAAGGGTACTGCAATCTTGGAGAAATCCTTAATGAACCTCCGATAGTAACCTGCTAGGCCTAAGAAACTCCTGATCTTAGTTGCATTTACAGGCCTTACCTAATTACATACAGCCTCTACCTTAGAAGGGTCAACAAAAATTCCATCTTTGGAAATAATATGCCCCAGAAAAGACACTTCTTGCAGCCAAAACTCACACTTACTGAACTTGGCATATAACTGATGATCCCTTAGTATCTGCAATGCCATCTTCAAGTGCTCCTCCTTGCTCTTAGAGTATATAAGAATATCATCAATAAATACCACAACCCATTGGTCTAAGTAGGGTCCGAACACACTGTTCATTAGCTGCATGAAAGCTACAGGAGCATTTGTTAGCCCAAACGACATTACAATAAATTCAAAGTGCCCATACCTGTTGCAGAACACCATCTTATGAATATCCTCATCCTTTATTCTTAACTGGTGATACCCTGATCTAAGATCAATTTTTGAGAAATACTGGGCTCCAGATATCTGATCAAACAGCTCATTGATCCTCGATAACGAATATTTGTTCTTAACAGTGAGTTGGTTCAACTGGCGATAATCAATACACAGTCTCAACGAACTATCCTTCTTCCTTATGAAAAGCACAGGGGCACCCCATGGAGAAGTACTCGGATGAATAAACCCTTTTTCTAGCAATTCCAACAACTGCTCCTTCAATTCCCTTAACTCAGCAGGGGACATACGATACGGAGCTTTAGAAATAGGTGAAGCGCCAGGAATTAAATCAACAGAGAAAATCACCTCCCTCTCAGGAGGAAGACCTAGCAAATCTTCAAGAAACACGTTCGAAAAGTCTTGAACAACCGAGATGTCCTCCAACTCCACTTCCTTCTTATCGGTCAAAGAGACCAAAGCCAAGAATACCTGACACCCTCTCCTCAACAACTTGTTTGCTCGAAGTGCCGAAATAAGTGGCACGGACTTAGATTGCCTAGAGCCAGAAAAGAAAAGCTCATGGCGTCCAGGGAAAGACACTACTCCCGATTTACAATGAACACTAGCTCCATGGCGAGCTAGCCAATCTGCTCCTAGAATCACATCATAGTCTTTCATTTTCATGCATACCAAATTAGCCGATAAGTTACAATCATTAATCAAGACTTCACTAGAGGGGTAATAATATTTAATCTCTGACACCGAACCAATAGGGGTTTATATCACAAGATAAGAATCCAATAATACCAGTTCCACAGATAAAGTCTTAGCAAATTTCTGAGATATAAATGAATGAGTAGCTCCAGTGTCGAAAAGTACAAATGATGGTTTAGAAAGAATAGTAAGGGTACCTTTGACAATACATCCTTCCTCGGTGGCCTCGGTTTTAGTCTCTGCATCTTGGAGGGCTTGGAGCTTGCCCTGCCACTTTTGACTTCCCTACGGCTTGCCAGGTGTCACATGTTCATTAATAAGGGGACACTCAGGAATTCGATGGTCCTTGCTACCACATCTCAAACAAGCGCCCAGCTTGCGCCAACACTCTTCCATCTTGTGACCTGGGTGGTCACAATACCTACAGACTGCTTTAGATGGAGCAGTTGATCTGGCCCTCTTATCACCTTCCTTCAGTTTCTTGTCCATCGAAAAACTCGGCCCGACATTGGGCCTCTTCTTGCCATTAGTGGATTTAAAATTCCTAGAGCTGGTTGTCTGCTCCCTCTTCTTGTCTCGACCTCTTATCCGATCCGTCATCTCCACCGTGTCTTCAAGAACTTGGACCTTTCGTACAATCTTAGCATAAACAAGGATCTCCAAAGGTGCTAACTGGTTAATGTACTGAAGCTTGAAACCATTCAAAAATCGCATGGCCTTCATCTTCTCCGTAGATACTAAGTGTGATGCAAAGCGGGATAATCTGGCAAACTACGCCTCATACTCAGCAACTAATAAGTTCCTTTGTTTCAGTGAAGTGAAATCCGCCGCCTTCTTTTCCTGCACACGATCTGAGAAATATTTGCTGTTAAAATGCTCCTTAAACTCATCCCACATCGCACGTCTATTGCCGAGCGTGGCTTCCACGGCTTCCTACCAAGCTCGTGCATCGCGCTCCAGCTGAAAGGTCGCCAAAAAGACTTTTTTTTTTTGCACAAAACATCACGTGGTATAAAGGGAGAGTGCACCTCCGATCTAGAGGATGGGAATGTTCTCACTCCACCAATAACCACTAGATGCAATTTTATTTTCTTGTAGATTGAAAGTACATATTGGAGGAGACCATGTCTCTGTCATACAAAGCAAGGAGAAAAATCTATACAAGTCACCTACAAAAGTAGGGACGATGCCTATACATGTTTTACTCTAAAATTAGGTAAGCCACTAGCATCGGCTATAGCATAGCCCCTTGCAAGCATAGGCAGCTCACGGATGGAGTGAAACTCTGCATTACTGCCCATATAGATTGCATGATTGGCTAATGCATCAGCAAGCTGGTTGGCCTCTCTATATACATGAATGACAGGATATTGACATGTGTGGTGCAACTGCAGCAGTTGTTGCCACCAAGGGAGCAAGGTCCAGGGCGGATCTTTCTTAGAATTCAGCAAGCCTGCCAAAATTAGAGAATCAGTTTGTATCACAACTAAGGGGATGTTGTGGAAGTGGGCCAGGCGAAGGCCATGTAGCAAGGCTCTACATTCAGCAACCATATTTGTCCCTAAGCCATAGTGGTAAGCAAACCCCAGTATAAGCTGGCCATTTTGATTTCTAATGCAACCACCTCCTCCGGATTGCCCAGGGTTCCCTTTACATGCACCATCAACAGTTAGGGAGTAACCTGCTACTGGAGCAATCCATCTGACCATGATACAAAGAGTTTGTGCACAAGTAATTGTTATACCAAACATTTGTAGCAGACTTGTGAATTCCCAGCTGGAGCTGTGCTTGAATTTCATGCTTCCAACTGAACAGGCAATCTCAGCAGAAATGGTGTCTGCAACTCTCATTAGATTAGCATGATTTCCTTCATATCTGACATAACATCTACACTTCCAAGTGTTCCAAGCAATCAGTATCATTAACATCAACCGGATGAAATGCTTGGGTTTATTTATCACTGACCTGTTTATGGTGCTTTCTAACCTGCTGATTATGCTAACATTATTCAAACAGGTGTTACTAAATATTGGGGAAAATCTTCTCCAAAGATAGCTGGCAATTTCACTCTTTATGAATAAATGATCTTCATCCTCAATTTCATAAGAACTGTAGCAGCAGTTACACATGGGTGCCAGGCTACTTCCACTCTGTTGAATTCGGCTGTGTACTGGTATAGCATGGTTTAATAGTTTCCAGCAAAATAAAGAAGCCCGGGGAGAGAGTTTGTTGTGCCATAGCTTTTTAAAATTCAAATGAGGCCTGACTGACTGCTCTTTCAGAAAGTTGTAAGTGGATTTTAAACTGAAAGTCCCTGTGTTGGAATGGGACCAGATATGAATATCATCTCCATCGAAGGTTGCAAATCTCTGAATCTGTTCCCTCAACTGTTGATCTTCTATGAAAGCCCAAATAGGGTGATGGAGGTCTGCCATTGCATCTTTAACAGAGCAGTCAAGAATTTCCGAGTGATTTTGTAAAGACAAAAGATCAGCTAAGGATCTTTCCTTATACCAACTGTCCTTGAGGAAATTTGTTTTTGCTCCATCACACACCATCATTCTTGAGCCAGTCAAAAGAATGGTCCGGGCCCTTTCAAAATCATGCTTCTTTATCCCTGTAGGGAAAGGTATTTTACAATTGAGAAAATGCTGGTCATGTAGGTATTTGCTCCTTGTGAAGCTTGCCAAAGGTGACTTGATATGTATGGAATTCCATATCAGTTTGACATAGAAACATAGTTGTATATCAAGAATGCCTCTGATTCCCAGGCCACCTTCAGAAATCGGGCTACAGATTTTCTCCCATGATACCCAATGCTTTCTGTGCATAGTTTCTAATCTCTGCCAAAAGAAGTTGGAGCATATGCTTCCAATATGCTTGATCACAGTGTATGGGATAGAAGCAGCAGCAGCAGTGTATATAGGAATAGCAGATAAAACTGATTTGATAAGCACCATTCTGCCAGCCTGTGATAGACATTTACTTTGCCAGCCTGCAAGTTTACTATTAACTTTATCAATTAGGTATTTGAAATGAGGGATTTTGACCCTGCCTTTAAACTGGGGAATACCAAGATAAGCGATACTTCCACTTTTATGCAGATATCTAGTTAGCTGACTGATCCGAGCTATGGTTACGCCAAAAGGACTTGATCCTGGTCACCACACTTCATAACTCTGAAGATACGCTCCATCTCCTTCAGCCAAAGCTCTGCCACATCGGGGTCTACGGTACCGCCAAAACACGAGAGATTTAAGCCACGAAAGTTCCGGTGGAGATCACCGGCTCCATGATGCACGCCTCCTTGCGCCACCTACTGTAAGGCCTGGGTCAGGCCCAGATTTGTGCATTGCATGTCTCGCCATTGCACGCGCTCTGCTGCCATCGTGAGAAATTCCTACAACGAAAAGAGAATTAATTAAGAACGTTCTACTGGATCTATTTTCTAAGAGTTGGTTAATTAACTTAACCCGAGTCTCTACCCCATCTCACTGGGTCGGATTTCAGACTTTACTAATGTCACGGGTTCTATGACACTTCTAGAAACCTAGGGTCTAAAGAAAAACTAGGCTCTGATACCACAAAACTGTCATGCCCCGACGCGGAAAATCGAAACGCAGCAGTTATATCATTCATGTCAATCAGAGCATTCATTCTCACAAGAGACCAAATATCTGTTAGGGTACTAGGCCCGGATACAGAGGGGGGTGAATGTATCCTTCAATGAATAATGGCCAATTAAAAACTCAGATGCTAGACGCAAACACAGAATGAAACGAATTCATTAAACATATGAGCAAACACAAGGATCGCGCCTATCCAAGCATCTAGCGGAAGCAAGCACACAAAGCAAACCACTGCTCAATAGACTTTTTAGGTGGTTCGGTCCTCCAGACCTACATCCACCCCTCACTCCCAACCGGAGTGAGGCTTCACTAGCCAATGCTAGACAAGCAGACTCAGTCTGCAAACAGTTGCTGCCACACAGCTTGACCAGGGGAACAGCCTCCCCTCTTCCTCCCAACCGGAGGGACCCCTGGACTTGCAACCCGCAAGCCCAGAACCGGAGACAAGTCTCCCTTCCTCTGACCAGAGGGAACCCACAAGTAGCTCCCAGCTACTTGCAACCGGAGATCAGATCTCCCTTCTCCTGATCCACAGGAGGAACCCGACCTCACTACTGAGAATCGAAAGAACAAGGAAAACCAAATAAGAAGAAAAAACAGAAACACGAAATGAAAATAACTTCAGCAAACAGAACGCTGAAAAGTGAAATGCACAATGTGGCTCTCAACAGAGCTGACTAGCCTGGATCTGATCCACGGTCCAGTAGATAGATCTTCAGGTAAGCTTCTCTTCCTCTTCTCTTCTCTCTCACTTTCTTTTTCTCTTCACCCTTACGAGCTCTCTAACTCTCTCTTTCTCTTCTTTTCCTTCTGCTCTTCTTCTCTTTCTTTTCTTCTGGATCGAACTCTCTGCACTTCTCCTTTTTTGCTTTTTCCTTTCGATCAACCTTCATCTGTGGACGAAGGCTTCCTTATATAGCAGCAGCAGCAGGTGGGTAAGGTGCAGAATGTGTGTGCCTCCCACGCTTCATCCAGAACCTTCTTGCCACGTGCCCTTCTAGCATTGGTTCCTTTAGTATCGGATCACGTGCAGCCCAGACACCGGTGAATGTTCTTCCTCGGACCTGCAAGGAGATAAAAACCATTAACACTGAGGGCCACAAGAACTAAAACTGCATGAGGTATGTGATAGCAATACGAGATGCACTTTACTGAGAACGACACGAGATACACAGGATTATTACAGTACGAGACAAGGAGAGAATGACACGAGGTCAGATGCAAACAGCACGAGGTAAAAAGAGAACGACACGAAGTATCACTGTAACAAAACAAACACTACGAAGAGAACGACACGAGATACATAATAATAAAGCTAACACCACAAAGAAAACGACACGAAGTCAGAAGAGAACAGCACGAGGTGAGAAGGAAGTCTCACTGAGTGAAAAAAGATAGACAGACACGCGATCAGAAGGAACCAGGACGAAGATAGAAATAAACAATCACGAGGACATAAACACAAGAATAACACGAAGACACGAATATAAAAGCAACACGAAGACATGAATACAAAAACAACACGACATAACAAACAGCAAAGAGAACGGCACGAGGTGAAATGACGCTTTACTAAAAAGACTTGAATACACATGAAAAACAACTCGAGTACTAAGTTGTTCGATCGTACGAATGACTCGAAGATGAAAATGACACGAAAACAACATGGAACAATTCAACGACACGAGGTCTAGGAGAAGCAACACGAAGACAGACATAACAAAGAAACGACTCGAACTAAGAACGACATGGAGGCAACACAGTTAGACTCGACTTGAGATGAGGTGAAGTCTGTACAGACATGAATGTTCACATTGTATAGAATTTGAAGCAAGTGACCGAGGCGATGTGTAGACTTTACCCAATGTACAGACTTGGTGGTCTTGAACGTAGGTAAGGCAACGCAATGTATAGACTTGCTCAAACGAGTGAACAGGTCAATGTACAGACTTGTCCAATGCATGAAGCACAGTCCACTGTATAGACTTGATGCCTTGAAGGCAATGTACAGACTTGAGAGTGCAACAAATGGACTTTGAAATGCAGAGGCTGTACAGACTTGCATGAGACGCTGGGTAAGACGGTGGATGTATAGACTTTGAATGAGACACACAGAAGGACGATCTAGCGTATAGACTTTGAAGAATTAGGGGTGACACAGATGGAGCGACACGAGGTGGTACAGAAAATAGCACGAGGTGCTGTAGTGTTCAGCACGTGCTGGAACAAAACACGACACGAAGACAACCAACAAGCATTGTTGGAACAACACGATGTTGAAAAAGACATCACGAAGTGAAGTGAACACAACCAACACGAAGAATGAAAGGAACAGTACGGACATGCAGGGTATTAACTCATAGCAGTTTTTCTTATTAATCATGGAAAGTTAGAATGCATAACATTACTCATGATATCTGATTAAAAATAATAATATTTAACATAGTGATGCACATCATCAAAACACTAGGGAGGTCACAAAAGTCCAACAATCTCCCCCTTTTTGATGATGGCAACACTATATTAAATAACAGAGATGAAGTGCATGAAGATAAGCTGTGAAAATAAGCAATGCAGACACACAACACACTCGCCTCCTCTGACGACTTCCAAGAGCTCCCCCTGAACACAACATCCACTTTCCTCTGACTAGAAAACTCAGGACACTTATCTTTCGCTCCCCCTCCGCAAAGCACAAAAGCACAAGCAAGACACTCTCCCCCTTTGACATCATCAAAAACTAGAGGCAGGTCTGAAGATATCACGAAAAGACAATTGCTGACAGTGGAGAGAAAACAATAGAGAGTATGGCTGATAAAGGAGAGTTATTGAGATGTTTAAGCAATTAAGAACGCCATTAATTTTATGTGAGGATTTTGAGGATCAGTTAGTCAGACTGTGCAAAATGGTGAATGAAGATTTGCTCCATACACAGAACCAGATTCTAAGCAAGTAAGGTACAAGATACCAGTATGGTCAGAGTAAGTCTTTACTCAGAGAGTATAAAGCAAGGAAGTCAGGAAAAACAAAGACCTGTGGTATTGAAAACAAACAAACCAAGACCTAAATGCCAAGTGAACAGAATCTGGATACCAAGAGAAAGAAAAATTTTCAAAGATGGTCAAGATCAAAGATAAATCTGTCAAGTACACCTTTGACATTAGGGAGACACCTTGTTTAGAGGCAGGAATCCCCAGTTACTTGGTGGCAAGACCACATTACCCCTTCTGACAAGAGGACAGAGATAGTATTCTAACTGGTGTTGACATTAAGGTGACACCTTTACCAGAGGCCAGACACCCCAGTTACTAACCAGATATATACCATAGCTCTGTATGATCAAGACAGCTAATTAAGCCTGATTTACTGCCATCTCATGACATGGAATTGTTTCACTTCATTGATGAAAGTCCCAGTTACTCAATGAACAGATAACAAGATTTGTAAAACTTCTTTCATGAATTTTTTTTTTCATTAAACTGCACTTTAAGTCTTGTAAATTAGTCTTGACTCAGTTTGAGAACAATACACCAGTTCCAAAGTTTTTCAGACAAAAACACTATATACCTCATTTCGGACTCAACTTAGACTAAGTAGGTATGCTGTACTGGCTAGATCAGAAGTCAGTTACAGTGTAGGAAGATAGTCTTGAATTCAGATTTTGATCTTAGTGGGACTAACAGCTGAAATTCCAACAAGAAATTAGATGAACAGTCTTAACGGATAAAACATTCAAAAAAGTCTTTTATCCACCTACTCAAACTGATTCTCTTATAAGGTCAGCAAAAGTCCGTTCAAAGTATGTTCAGATTTGGCCAAAAGAGCATGACACCAATTATTAATCTAGCTCCCCCTGAGACCTTGACACCAACTCAGACTTAACCAAGACAACCCTCAAAACACCTCAAGGAAAACAAAGTGGTATCAATCAGTACGAGTGAATCATCAAATACCCATAATGAGGTTATTTTCAGCAACTGATAATGAGAAAAGATAAACATAAGAGCACATGACAGATTATTTAGAGATCAATTATTCAATCATGAAATTCTGTAAATACCTAATTCTCTGCGCAATGTGCTAAATTTTTCAGTATCCAGTGGCTTAGTGAAAATATCTGCAATTTGTGAGTTAGTGCCAACATGGATCAATTCAAAGGTCTTCCTAGCTACTTCATCACGAATAAAATGATGCCTGATTTCGATGTGTTTAGTTCGAGAATGAAGTACAGGATTCTTTGCAATGTTTATTGCACTAGTATTGTCACAAAAAATGGAAGTGCAACCTAGCTCAACTGAGTAATCCAGAAGCTGGTGTTTTATCCATATAACCTATGTGCCACAGCTCCCTGCTGCCACATACTCAGCTTCAGCAGTAGAAAGAGCCACATAGTGTTGCTTCTTGGATCCCCAAGAGACTAGGCATCCTCCTAAAAATTCGCAGTGACCACTAGTACTTTTCCTATCCAATTTACATCCTGCATAATCTGCATCTGTATATGCAATGAGATCTAAACTACATGATGCAGGATACCAAAGACCTAGATCATGGGTAGCAGATAAGTATCTAAAGATTCTTTTTACAGCTGCCAAATGTAATTCAGTAGGCCTAGACTGGTATCTGGCACACATCCCTACACTAAATTGAATGTCAGGCTTGGATGCTGTTAAGTAGAGGAGTGAACCGATCATACCTCTATATAATTTAGCATCCACTTCTTTACCTTTTTCGTCTGAATCCAGTGAGGAGTTGGTGCCCATGGGTGTTGAGATAGTCTTGAGGTTGGTCATTCCAAACCTTTTCAGCATCTCCAGAGTGTACTTGGTTTGATTTATGAAATAACCATCCTCCATCTGTTTGACCTGCAGCCCAAGAAAATACTTTAGTTCGCCAACTAAAGTCATTTCAAATTCATGAGACATAGATTCAAAAAATTCTTTACACAATGTTGAATTGTTAGATCCGAAGATGATATCATCAACATATACCTGGACCACTATTAAATCCTTTCCGAGATTTTTGGTGAAGAGGGTATGGTCAACCTTACCTCGAGTGTAGCCCTTGCTCAAGAGAAATTCAGAAAGTCTCTCATACCAGGCTCGGGGAGCCTGCTTCAATCCATAGAGGGCTTTATTCAACCTAAAAACCATGTTAGGCTGAACAGAGAAATTAAAACCTGGAGGTTGTTCAACATATACCTCTTCCTTCAATATCCCATTTAAGAATGCGCTTTTGACATCCATCTGCTGCAGCCGAAGGTTCCTAGAGCATGCAAATGCAAGTAGAATTCGTATAACTTCCATCCTAGCCACTGGGGCATAGGATTCATCAAAATCCACACCAAATTCCTGACTGTAGCCTTGAGCTACAAGTCTTGCTTTGTTTCTAAAGATAACTCCGTTCTCATCAACTTTATTCTTGAAAATCCATTTAGTGCCAATGACATGAGTGTTATCAGGTCTGGGAACTAGTTCCCATACAATATTTTTCTCAAATTGATTTAATTCCTCACTTATGGTGGATACCCAAGAATCATGTTTTAAGGCTTCTTCCACAGATTTGGGTTCCACCTGAGATACCAATGCAGCTAAGTCCTGTTCTTGGACAATTCTAAAATGAGACCTAGTCCTAGGAGGATCATGCAAATTTCCTATGACATTTTCACTAGGGTGGTCTTTGTGAAATATTATCTCACCTGAGGGTTCACCTACCTCAGATGCTCCTTCTTGCTGTGAGTTTTCTGGTTGAGCAGCTGGCTGCATTTCTTCTTCTTCAATTCTCTCCAAGAAATCTCCCTCATTAGATGGCTCCCTATCATCATCCATCACTTTGTTAGAGAAACCATTTTCATCAAACACTACATGCGGTGTTTCTTCAACAGTTTGGTCAGCTTTATTGAAAACTCTGTAAGCCCTTGAAGTTTCTGAATATCCGAGAAAACTTCCAGGAGAGCTCCTAGCTTCAAATTTGTCCAACCCATTCTTACCATTATTGTGAATAAAACATTTCGAGCCAAAAACTTTAAAGTAAGAAATGTTTGGCTGCTTACCCTTGAGAAGTTCATAAGGAGTTTTCCTATGAGTAGGTCTTACCAAGGCTCGGTTCAGAATGTAACATGCAGTGTTCGCAGCTTCAGCCCAAAATCTCCTTGGAAGTCCACTCTCAATCAGCATAGTCCTGGCCATTTCAATTATTGACCTGTTTCTTCTCTCAACAATTCCGTTCTGCTCCGGTGTCCTGGGAGAAGAGAATCTGTAAGTCACTCCCTCTTTTGAGCAAAATTCAGAAAATGAAGAGTTCTCAAACTCTCCTCCGTGGTCAGACTGAATAGTAATGATATTATGTTCACCTTGCAGTTTGATTTTATTGAAAAGTTCTTCAAAGTAAACAAAAGCATCATTTTTATTTGCTATACAAAACAACCAAGAGAATCTAGTGTAGTCATCCACTATGACTAAACCATATCTCTTACCTGACAAACTTTGTATGCGAGTAGGACCAAAGAGATCCATGTGCAAGTGCTGCAGCGGTTTAGATGAAAGATTCTCAGTTCTCAACTTAAAAACTGCACGAGTCTGTTTGCCTAGTGCACAAGCATCACATAGCTTGGATCCTAACTGAAATCTTATTCGAGGCAAACCTCTAACTAGGTTATGCTTAGACAGTTTATTCAATGTAGACAAACTAGCATGGCCTAGACGCCTATGCCAGTCAAACGCAACCTGTTCAGAATTAGCAGACATACACAAGTGAGTTTCAGGATTATCATCCAGGTCTACGATGTATACAATGTTTACTCTATGACCTTTGAACATGACGTTATCAGAATTCAGCTCAAAAACAGTACAGGAATTGTTGTCAAAGAGTACCTTGTGTCCTTTGTCGCAGAGTTGACTAATACTTATCAAGTTGTGCTGAAGTCCTTCTACAAGATACACATCTTCAATGGAGTTAGTAGAGGACTTACCAATTGTACCAATTCCAATTATTCTTCCTCTGTTATTTCCACCGAATTTGACCAGGCCCCCAAACTTCATTTTTAGTTTGCTAAATTTGGACAGGTCTCCTGTCATATGCCTGCTACAGCCGCTGTCAAGATACCACTTGTTATGCTCGGCTGCCAGGCTAACCTGCGAAAGTTCAGACAAAGTAATGTGGGACCCAATTCAAATTGGGTCCAAAGACATTTTTCAATTTATCCAAATCACACTTAGGAACCCACATTTGTTTTACTGTTCTTTTTAGAGGTTTCATGTAAATTGATTCTTCCTTCTTGGCATTTCTCAGTGGGTGTTGAATGAGCCTATTCCTATTAAAATTATGCTGTTTCCGAGCAGAGAAATTGTTGTTTGGCCTCTTAGAGGAAACACGTGTGTGCTGAGCATAATTCATGTAGCCATTTTTATTCAAATGAAAATTGTGCTGAAGGTGATGCATGTTCCCATGCTTTCCTTGATAACTATCATGCTGAATTTTCTTAGCGAAACTGTTCACCTTTCTAGTGACATCAATAGGAATGGTCGTGTGAGAACCCTTGTTCCACACCTGTTGCACAAGAACAGTTCTAGTCTCAGGATTTCCTGACTTAGTCTGCTGACCAGTGGGTTGAGTAGATTTGCTGGTCGAAACCTTCAATGTGGAGACAGATTTGGAGCTGGATGGGGTTTCCAATTTTTCTTTGCCCTTGGCGGGGCAGAACGTGACAGTTCTGAATTCAAAGGGTTTTTTACTTGTGGGACTGTATCCTAATCCTTCCCTATTGAAGTTTACTCTCGACCCCAGAAGGGCATCCAGATTGTTTCTCCCCTCTGTAAATTTTTCTAGCATTTTTCTTTTGTCCTCAATCTCCTTCTGAAGCTCATTACATTGGTCTAGGAGTTCCTGATTGACTTTTCTAATCGCCTCATATTTTTCTGTAATCAGTCTAAACTCATTTTTACTCTCTTCAGTTTTACTCTTCAGCTCATTCATCCTAGCTAGATTTTCCTCTCTTTCCATTCTAAACTTCTCGATCTCACTTCTAGCCTAATCTAGCTCAATGGCCATCTCCTTGATTTTCATGTTGTCCGTAACAGCAATAGAGTGTTCCTCAGAAACAGAGTGAAACTTTCGTTTAAGCATTATGTGCTCCTTGGTTAGAAAATTATATTTAGCTAACAGGTCGCCATAAGCGTCCTCCCAATCATCCAAAGTAAAATTCTCAAATAAGTTCGTTACCTCTTCCTCATGGTTGGCCATGAGGCAAGTCTTCTCTTCATCTTCACTGGACGAGGTGGCTTCTGGATCCTCCTCCTCGTCACTCCATGTGCACAGCATGGCTTTCTTCTTCTTGTGCACCATCTTCTTCTGGTATCCGGGAGCCTTAGCTTGCAGCTCTGGACATTCACTTTTCATGTGACCAGGTTTCTGACAATGGTAGCATGTAACCTTCTTAACAAACCGGTTCTTCTCAAGTTCTCGTTCAGGAGACTTCCTTACAGCATTGAATCTCTTTCTCCTGTAGAATTTCCCTTTAGTCCTCAGGAACTTTCTGAATTGCTTGGTGAGCATGGCCTGCTCGCTCTTGTCCAGGTCTGAGAATCCGTCAGAGTCTTCACTGCTACCACCACTGTTGCTGCTGCTGCTGCTCTTTTTAGTATGTCGTGAGACCTTCAGAGCAACATTCTTTCCCTTTCTATCATGTCCATCATTCCCTTGTCTGAAGTTCATTTCGTGGGTCATGAGAGACCTAATCAGCTGGGTTACTGACATGGCGGATAAATCTCTTGATTCCTCTATGACGGTCACCTTAGTATCCCAGATGGGAGTTAGGGACCTAAGGATCTTCCTGACAATGTCTTTTTGCTGAATCTCCTTTCCAAATCCTCTCAGACTATTGATGATCACAGACAATCTAGCATATATTTCTGTGATCGACTCCTCTTGCTTCATTTTAAACAACTCATACTGAGTTGTAAGCATATTGATCTTGGTAGCTTTTACTTGAGATGTGCCCTCATATATTAACTGCAATTAATCCCACATTTTCTTTGCAGTCTTGCACGCTGAAATCCTCAAGTACTCTTCAGGGTGGACGGCGCACTGTATGATGCTAAGAGCTGTCCAATTCAGTGCAGAGAGTTTTACCTGTTCCTCTGTCCATATGTCTTCGTTCGGTGGAAGTTGGTACGGACCATCTGTAATTACTCTCCAGAGCATGTGGCTTTGGGCCCTGATAAAGACTTCCATCTTGTTCTTCCAGAAAAAATAGTTATTACCATCAAAGAAAGGGGGACGGGTGATTGACTGCCCTTCAGCAATGTAGCTGCAAGGACCAGCGGATCCGTTTCCCTGGCCGTTGGACCACATATTAGGAAATACCCGCTCTGATACCAAGTGTTAGGGTACTAGGCCCGGATACAGAGGGGGGTGAATGTATCCTTCAATGAATAATGGCCAATTAAAAACTCAGATGCTAGACGCAAACACAGAATGAAACGAATTCAATTAAACATATGAGCAAACACAAGGATCGCGCCTATCCAAGCATCTAGCGGAAGCAAGCACACAAAGCAAACCACTGCTCAATAGACTTTTTAGGTGGTTCGGTCCTCCAGACCTACATCCACCCCTCACTCCCAACCGGAGTGAGGCTTCACTAGCCAATGCTAGACAAGCAGACTCAGTCTGCAAACAGTTGCTGCCACACAGCTTGACCAGGGAACATCCTCCCCTCTTCCTCCCAACCGGAGGGACCCCTGGACTTGCAACCCGCAAGCCCAGAACCGGAGACAAGTCTCCCTTCCTCTGACCAGAGGGAACCCACAAGTAGCTCCCAGCTACTTGCAACCGGAGATCAGATCTCCCTTCTCCTGATCCACAGGAGGAACCCGACCTCACTACTGAGAATCGAAAGAACAAGGAAAACCAAATAAGAAGAAAAAACAGAAACACGAAATGAAAATAACTTCAGCAAACAGAACGCTGAAAAGCGAAATGCACAATGTGGCTCTCAACAGAGCTGACTGGCCTGGATCTGATCCACGGTCCAGTAGATAGATCTTCAGGTAAGCTTCTCTTCCTCTTCTCTTCTCTCTCACTTTCTTTTTCTCTTCACCCTTACGAGCTCTCTAACTCTCTCTTTCTCTTCTTTTCCTTCTGCTCTTCTTCTCTTTCTTTTCTTCTGGATCGAACTATCTGCACTTCTCCTTTTTTGCTTTTTCCTTTCGATCAACCTTCATCTGTGGACGAAGGCTTCCTTATATAGCAGCAGCAGCAGGTGGGTAAGGTGCAGAATGCGTGTGCCTCCCACGCTTCATCCAGAACCTTCTTGCCACGTGCCCTTCTAGCATTGGTTCCTTTAGTATCAGATCACGTGCAGCCCAGACACCGGTGAATGTTCTTCCTCGGACCTGCAAGGAGATAAAAACCATTAACACTGAGGGCCACAAGAACTAAACTGCATGAGGTATGTGATAGCAATATGAGATGCACTTTACTGAGAACGACACGAGATACACAGGATTATTACAGTACGAGACAAGGAGAGAATGACACGAGGTCAGATGCAAACAGCACGAGGTAAAAAGAGAACGACACGAAGTATCACTGTAACAAAACAAATACTACGAAGAGAACGACACGAGATACATAATAAAAAAGCTAACACCACAAAGAAAACGACACGAAGTCAGAAGAGAACAGCACGAGGTGAGAAGGAAGTCTCACGGAGTGAAAAAAGGTAGACAGACACGCGATCAGAAGGAACCAGGACGAAGATAGAAATAAACAATCACGAGGACATAAATACAAGAATAACACGAAGACACGAATACAAAAGCAACACGAAGACATGAATACAAAAACAACACGACATAACAAACAACAAAGAGAACGGCACGAGGTGAAACGACGCTTTACTAAAAAGACTTGAATACACATGAAAAACAACTCGAGTACTAAGTTGTTCGATCGTACGAACGACTCGAAGATGAAAATGACACGAAAACAACATGGAACAATTCAACGACACGAGGTCTAGGAGAAGCAACACGAAGACAGACATAACGAAGAAACGACTCGAACTAAGAACGACATGGAGGCAACACAGTTAGACTCGACTTGAGATGAGGTGAAGTCTGTACAGACATGAATGTTCACATTGTATAGAATTTGAAGCAAGTGACCGAGGCGATGTGTAGACTTTACCCAATGTACTGACATGGTGGTCTTGAACGTAGGTAAGGCAACGCAATGTATAGACTTGCTCAAACGAGTGAACAGGTCGATGTACAGACTTGTCCAATGCATGAAGCACAATCCACTGTATAGACTTGATGCCTTGAAGGCAATGTACAGACTTGAGAGTGCAACAAATGGACTTTGAAACGCAGAGGCTGTACAGACTTGCATGAGATGCTGGGTAAGACGGTGGATGTATAGACTTTGAATGAGACACACAGAAGGACGATCTAGCGTATAGACTTTGAAGAATTAGGGGTGACACAGATGGAGCGACACGAGGTGGTACAGAAAACAGCATGAGGTGCTGCAGTGTTCAGCACGTGCTGGAACAAAACACGACACGAAGACAACCAACAAGCATTGTTGGAACAACACGATGTTGAAAAAGACATCACGAAGTGAAGTGAAAACAACCAACACGAAGAATGAAAGGAACAGTACGGACATGCAGGGTATTAACTCATAGCAGTTTTTCTTATTAATCATGGAAAGTTAGAATGCATAACATTACTCATGATATCTGATTAAAAATAACAATATTTAACATAGTGATGCACATCATCAAAACACTAGGGAGGTCACAAAAGTCCAACAATATCAAAGGCCAATAAATACATTCAACCAACTAAACTTTATTGATAATAAAGATGAAATGTGCTTATTACAACTGACATCTCATGGACTTTACTAACTATTACAATGACTAAAAGAAAATAAATTATACATAGATCCTGAATCAACACGACTCGACCTCTAATCAGCCCAAAGACTCATAACACGACTAGAAGGCTCGCTCCATGTTTACTCGCTCCCGTCCCCATCGGTGTGCAAATCCTCATCCGTGCTACCTGAAAAGGATTAGAAAACTGGGTGAGCGAGAGCTCAGTATGATTTTATATCTCTATCATTATGCATAGTTTAAGTGATTAATCATTTCATCATGTATGATAATGCGATAGAAGAATCAAAATAACCATATAAACATGCGATAAATGACAGATAAGAGAAGGAAAAGATAGATGGTAATGAAGAATAAATGCAAGTATAGTAAGAGTTTTCCATGGGGATTCAAGTAAGGTTTCCATGTGAATTTGGCCATGTTAAGCACGCACGTCATGTCATGAAAGAAGGTTCAAGTAATTGAGTGAAGTGGAATGTCACAGATTATCACGCTAGCCATGCACTGCGGTGCAGTGCCACAACTTGTCATTACAAACTCCCCGGGACACAAGTACTTTCGGGCGCTCCTCCTAGGACTAGACCGGGCCCTTATGTTGCGTTGGCATTGAAAGGGGTTGGATCATAGATCCCAATCTAGACATTCACTCATATAATGGCCAAGAGTTCCAAGGCTAAGCTCACAAATTCAAATTTCTAAGAGCATGATTATTTGGAGGAAAGAGACGGAATAGGCTCGATAGCCCAAAATCAATAATGATAAGCTAGAAATGTAGCCTTAGTGGACACCACAATCAATTAGCCTCATCACAAAAACACGAAGAAAATCAGGTCAAAGACTGCTTACGGTCAATAGAAACCGCAAGGGAAACTGAGGGTCGAACACAAGGCTGCTACTAGCAGGCCCACGTACAGGTCAAGCCAGAGATACCTTAACAGTCTATCGTTGGACCGCATATCAAAATGAAACGGTCCTCTAGAGACCGCTATCAGGCCAGACAACGAAGGCTTAAAAGATAATTTGAAATAAGTCCCAACTCGCTAGAGGCAGGTCTGGACCAATCCAGGGTATAGACCTAGGTTCTAGGGTCAAGTGAGAGGCATTAGCCAACTTTAAATCAGGTTAGGACGACTTGAGGACTTACTGGGTCACCTTGACCAGTAAACCCAAAACGATCAAGGAGTTGACCGCAAAGACTAGTTTGCGATCCAGGGCATGACCGTATTCGGCCCCAGACAGATAGGCCATACGAACTTGGTCCGGCCAACATGAAATCACGAGTCGATCGGTACATGCTTCGAGGGTACAACCTACCCGGCATCCTAGTGGGAATCCCAGGCTCACGGGGTCTTACGGAGGCCTCATAATAGTGGTCCTAGTCCAACGGAAGGAGTATCCGGTGGAGAGTCCCAACTATTACGAGATTAAGGCTTAGAAACCACGGAAAACATGAACGGTGGAGTCAGTCAATACCACCAGAGTGGCATGACTGTCCACAGAACATTATGAACAATACTCAGCAAGTTATAAGTGTAAAACTTAGATAAATTGACTATACATGTTTATTTTATAACCCTCCACATAGTTGTCCAAGGATAATAATCAAGAAGGGATAATCATGAAGATGATAAAAAATTGATTATAGTTTAATTATGCCAAGTTAACAATGCATTTCTCATCATTACTGGTCAAAAGACATGCTGGAAAATTGGCGAAACAGTAGTCAAAAAAGTGGAAACAAGCATCAGTTCTTACAGGGTGGGGTTAGAAAACGGTCGGGAGGAAGACCGCTTAATGTCTTAAAAGGTCGGGAAAAGACCGCTTCATTAATATATATATATATATATATTTATATTTTTATTTATTTATTTATATGCAAACCTGGCAATCAGACGGCCTATCGCGTGACCGCTTTCAGCCTAGCGGTTCCTGTTAGAACTGTTTCTACTAACCTGAGCCCCAAATCGCGAAGAACATGGTACCGGTACAATAAAAGCATGATTAAAACATGTATATGGCATATAAATTCGGCAATTTATGGTGCGGACACACGCCGCAATACGCATCGGTGGCCGAGGATACGCCGAGGCCCGCTTAGCTCGCGGAGGACGTGGACGCATCGGCCGAGCCATCATCTTTATTTCACTTTTTTTAGGCCATGTTGGGCCCTATTATAGTCCATGTTGGACAATTGTGTTAAATATGGCAAATGGGCTAGGCTAGGTGTTCGACAAGAGTTAATGGGCCTTTGGGCTTTAATTGGGCCAAAGGGGGCTTCAATGTGAACATGCCTAATGGGTTAGCATGCTAGGTATGAAAAGGGAAATGGGATGGAGGCTAGGTGGCTAGAGGAAGGGGGCGCCCCTCCTTTCTTGGTCCAAGGTAGGTAACCTACCAAACTTGGACTTCCCTCCTTTGAATTTTCAAAGGGAGGAAGCTTCCTTCCCCTCCCCTTGGTCTCCCCCTCCTCCCCATGGTCCAAGGTGTGCACCCCCTCACCCCTCCCCTCTCTCCCATGAAATTCCCAACGCCCACCCCTTACCATGCTCTATATAAGAAGATTTATAGTGTCATTTGTAGAAAAAATGAAAGAATTTTAATTGAAATTAGCCAAGGAGCAAGGTGCGCCCCTCCCCTCTCCCCTCTCTGGTTCTTCTTCTTCCTCCATTCTCCAGGGTGAGAATGATGCAAGATGGACCACGGGACTCGACTCCAAATGGATATGCGATCCTCGGACTCTAAGCAAACTCACGATCGTCCCTTTTCGAGGGAAGCGTCGGACGTGCGCGGTTGAGAAACCGGCAAGAGCTGGGGTGGTCAACTCACAATTTCGTGCCCGGATCGGGTCACGGGACGGTATCTCTCTCTCTCTCTCGCAATAGCGATGATATAAAAGTAAAGCGGGCTATGATCCTAGCATGATCTCTAGCAGCAGCATAAACAAGTATATACGAATAAAGCAAATGCCGAGTAAGGAGCAAACACGATACCTCCACGCACCTGGCATGGGGATGACTTCCCGACCGATCTCGTACTCCCGGAACAGTAAATACACAATAATTACAGCAAGACAAATTATTACCCACTCCACATAGGGAGGTAAAGGGCGACACAATGGGGCCCGGGAGTAACGGGTTCGGGTTGACGGGCAGCTTCTTGTGTAGCTTCTGTGGCACTCGTACTCGCGACCGTGGGGCCCACGTGCTGGTCCGAGGGGCCGTGTGGGACCGGGGTGGCACCACTGCAGTGGGGATGCCTGGAAGGGCGCTCTCTGGGATGGTGGTGTGCTGGTTCACCGGCCGGAGGCCGGGCGGCTCCGATCTCCACCCGTCGGAGTTGCTGGCCACAGATCTGCAGTTCTTTTTTACAGCGCGCGACCCGGCGAGATCTGCTGCTGTGGTCACTCCCGATGTCGGATCGATGCACAAGAGGTACCGATGGAAAGCTGACTTGAAGTCCTTTGATCTATGGCCTGAGAAAGAAATTTGAATTTCCCGTTGATGGCCTTTATCGAATTTTCAAGCTGAAGGCTCACAGGATCTGAAAACTTAGGGCATATTTGAGTTTTCCTAAGAGTTGGCATTGACCGCGATGTAGACCTTCTATTCAGCCTTTGAGCTCTTCATGAAAGTTGTAGAGGCCGAAGAGAGGAAAACGGGGATATATATTATGCAAGATTTGGTGGAAGTCTCGATTTTTGGGGGTTTTATACTGGCCCTGGGTCGGATCTGGACTGCAAAGATATATCTGAATTTGGGGGAAAGACTCAATTTCTAAAAATAGGTAGAGGGTTTTTGAAATTTGAAGAAACTTTGTGGAGGATGGGGATAGTGGAAAGAACCTCTAATAAATTTGGGGATTCCAACAAAAATTAAAAAGGGGGTCGAAAGGGGAAGGAACTAAGCTTCTGCTACACATATCTGAAAAGGGACTGATCTGGAAGATAGAAAGGCACGAAAAAAAATAGAAAACGAAGTCTAAATGATGTGATTGTTGTACTGGAGGTTGGGAATCAAGAGTGGAACCAACCCTGAAAATCTTAGATCCAGATGATGTCGGAGTTGAGATCCAAAATTCACGGAGTAACCCTCTGTCCAGCAAAATAGACCCTTGGATAGAACTTCAGAAGCGGCTTCGCGGCGGCTCGATGGCGGTACGAATGGCGGCGGCGGCACCAGAGATGAAACCAGAGATAGAGGGGCTAAGGTAGAAGGGGTCTACACCCTATAATACAGAGGGAGGAAGAGGGAACCAGAGGGAGAGAAGAGAGGGCACACCCTTCTTGCTTCAAGCAATTTTCACATAATTTCTTCATTAAATCTCTAATGACACTATACATAGGCTTATATAGTGAATGGCAAGGGGTGGGAGGCTGGGAATTTCGTGGGAGAGAGGCCATTTTCTTCCCCCATGTGGTCAAAAACCCAAAATAAATAAATTACATATGGAGGGGACACTCCTTTGAAAGGAAGGAAGGCATCTTGGACTTTGAAGTCCATTTGTCTCCCATGTGGTTAATTGACATTAAAACCTTCTAGATGCCACCTAGGAGTGTTGACCAGCCCCACATGACTTAGGTGGACCAATAGGGAAGGGATGGGGGCCCCCTTGCTGGACCTACTACACTTTTACACAAAAACCCAAAGAATCCAAGGGAATGACAAAGTGGCTTATCAAGCCTTACAATTACGTACATACTTACTCGAGGATATAAAAGCAAACTAAAAGGACATAAGTGAAAAAATAAAAGTCAGTGCTCGACGTTGTAGACACCCGTTTTTGACCGATAAGTTGAGCATTTTCTTTGCTCTCCTAGTTAATGCCCCAATTGATCCATAATTTGTTGATTTTCTGGGATATCTCCCTATTCTTGGCCCTACAATTCAATTTCCGTACCTTGGATCTCGTCTCAAATTTTACATTCTCGCGCTATTCACTCACATCACTTTCTTGTTCATAGCGCGTTATGGACCTAATTGAATCATCATTTGAACAGTCGTTATTTCTTGATATTTGATCTTTATAGCATCCACTCTGGTTGTTATTCTTACTTAATATTTGATTAAACGACTGTCCAAAGGGTATTTATTCTTTTTTTAGTCATTTGGCGAACCAATCGTTGTCGCGCTATATCGTTATAGCGTGTTCATGAAGAACGCGCTATACACTTATAGCGCGTTATCAGTGAGAAACCCAGTCCGACTCGGACTCCCCTTTTTCGGTTTGGGTCCTTATTTTGGTAAGTTTCCAATCATATTCCGTCCAAAGGAAGGTTCCTAATCCTAATAGGAGTCTTTCCCCCTCATTAATCGGCAAGATTGCCTTGATTTGAGCCACCAAGTCATTAGATTGGATCGAACTCTGACCTAGGGTTTGTTCTTGATCCTTCTCCTATAAATTGGACCCTTGGTCCTCGTTTTGAGAGGATGCAACTCGAGATCTTGACAAGGAGGAGGCTGCTCTTCATTCCAAATCAACAACTCCTCGCTCCTCACACATCCAGGGGAGTATTTTGGGGCTTATTGTGTTCTTCCTCGTTCTTAGTTTTTCTCCCCAATTCGTTTATTTCAATCCTCGCATAACATTGCACATTGATTTCAAAAACACTTCTTTTACAAAATACACGCATTCACACACACACCAAACCTATTTTTGGCCCTTCCATAGGGGTTTAAAAACCACCAAACCCCCAGGTGATCTAGCCCTTCACTTATATGCTTTTGATTAAGAATAGGGGCAGATTCTACTTAAATCTCGATCTAATGGGCCTTTTATTTGTTGTTTATGATTGTTTGCAGGCACTAGAAGATTGATACGTGGAGCCCTTGCACCTTGGCCGGCCTTGGAGCAAGGAAGAAACGAATCCAGTTCATCCCGCTTTCTGTTTGATATCGCGCCATACGAACATAGCGCGAACTTGAAAACGCGCTAGGACGATATAGCGCGTTCATTCCCAGGCCAACTCTTGGCCCTCTTGAATTTCTGAGGTATGTAACATGCCCTTATTTTGATCTTCATATTATTTGGCATGTTGTTGGCCTTAGTGGCGATCACGGATTTTTATTATTACATGTGACCCCCCTTTTTATCATTGATTTTGGTTCTATATCTTGTTAAATCATCACTTATTCAAATCATCAATTGGGGGAGGTCTAATTTTAGATCTACAAATTGGTGATCACGGTGGGACTCTTTGTGCCACCACGTTCGTTCTTTTGGTTGCCTGCTTGTCAATCCATTAACTGTGTGTGATTATTTATCTTTTGGGGTTTTCCCCTTCTGTCTTTAGTAGCGCTATATATCCATAGCGCGTTCTATTAGATCGCACTATTGATATATAGCAGGTTATTCACCCGAGGGTATTTCACTCATACCTTCTGTCGGGGTTCTAATTGTCATCTTCTCTAGTTGCATCTTGTACATTTCCTATTGTGTATTCATTTTTCTTATATTTTCTTGTTATTTGCTAGTTCTAGTTTAGATATTCTTGCATTACATAGCATCATAATCTTGTTGGCTTGGGAGACCTCCTCTCCCCACACTTTTAGGAGTCACACCCTCTCTTGGTGAAGGAAGGACCCTCCTTTAAGCATTCCATCTCATTGGACCGAAAATTCCTAAACCAAGCCTCCGTAAGTCCCCGCACCCGTGGATTCCCTCACGGACGCCAGGCAGGTTGTACCTTTGAAGTCCCGGGTTTAGTTGGCCTATGCATGGTGAGAGAGTGTTCTTAGTTGGCATCGAAGTAAACTTACATTGAAACTAGGTTCCTCCCTTGTGTGAATCACTCCGAAAGTTGGTTAAAAGTCATTAATTCACCAAGGTTCAAATAAATAAAAAAATCAACGGTAACCATTCCAACTTGTGTGCTTCTTTACAAATTATTTTGCTTGAACTTTGATTGCATAATGGCTTACCTTGATAGACAAAATAACATGTTTAATCTTAATTATGTTCACGAGGATGCACAACCTAGCATAGCATATAATCCTCAATTCCATAATTCTCACCACAATCATTCTAGGGGACCACGCCCTCATTCCTATGGTATTTCCCAGCCCATGGGCAATGTCCAATCCCATGGTCCCTCGCCTTAATCGCGAGCCACTATTCCTTCGGGACCGTCTCCTCCCAACGACGAGAAGGTCTCTCAATTCATTCGTGCATTAGATTATCTCACCCCTCAAGAAATCCAAGCCCTTATGGCTATTGTCGAGGGCACATCCTCTCCTCATCCTCCTTCCAATCCCACACGGGTGGCCCATCACCCGCCTCCTTCATCCACACATACTCCTATTCGGGTGGCCCATCACCCGCCTCCTTCATCCACACATACTCCTATTCGGGTGGCCCATCACCCGCCTCCTTCATCCACACCTACTCCTATTCGGGTGGCCCATCACTCGCCTCCTTCATCCACACCTACCCCTATTCGGGTGGCTCATCACCCGCCTCCTTCGTCCACACCTACTCCTATTCGGGTGGCCCATCACCCGCCTCCTTCCATTTCTCATCCTTCACGGCCACAAGGCCCATTTATTCCTTGCAACCCGGCCCATCCGGGTCCTTCTATGGGTCAGCCCATTAATCCCCCTCCACGGCCTTTATATCAAGCCCCTCCTTCAAGGCCATCTTGCCAACCCTCCATTGCTCAAGTTACACCTCTCCAACAAACTCTTATTGATAAACTCGATTCGTTGGAGGAACAATTAAAGAGGATTACAAGCCCACAGCCCACTCCTCCTACTCCAGTCAATCCCCTCTATACTGCTCTAAATGAGATTACATGGATGGAAAAAGAGTGGAAGGAGAGGAGGGACGATGGCATCAACGATATATGTGAGAGAGAAAATGTCACAAGTCTTGATAATCAAGTGGACGCCGTCTGCCCTCCACTCATCCACACTACGCATTTACATGGCTCTCCGCCTCCATATACATATTCACCTCCTCAAAATCCCCCACAACACCATACTCCACCACTTATCATTTCGCCGCCACCACGACGTCCGTTGGATTTATTTAATGATGAAGATTTGGAGATGGTGCAAGAATTTGAAGCTCCTCGAGATGCACCCCTTCCGAGTTTCCTTCGCCATCCTCTTCCTCCACTGCCAGAAGACCCCTATGCTCAGGACGATGCCACAGTCCCCGATCCAACCCCCATTTATGAGACCTCTTGATGTTACGATGATGGGTCGATACTCCAATCACCCATACTGCCACACCATGAGTCTCCTCCTCTCCCCAATACTTGGTGTTACGATGATGGGTCGATATTTCAACCACCCATACCGCCACACCATGAGTCTCATCCTATCCCTAACACCTCTTGCCCCATCCGGCATTTTCAACGCACTAAACCTTCTCCGTTCGCACCTTCCGTAACCACACCAGTAGCCTCCATTCCATCGGCCTCCGCCGAGCCTCCATCACTTTCCACTACGCCGGTCTCCGCCGAGCCTTCTATTACTCCTCCTCCTCTTTGTTCGCCACCTCAGCCGTCCACTATGCCTATAACGCCAAAACCAGCTTTGCCAGTCCCTACCCCTATTCCACCATTTAACCCACCACCCTTACCCGTGGCTAATCCTGAGCAGGATCCATCCCTTTTTGCACTCGAGCCAACCCCGACTGCTTCCGAGTAAAGGGAGAAGCTCGACGTGTTTGAACCTCTGTTTCCACTCACCCTTTCTCCAATACCTTCCATTATACCCCCACCATCTATGGAGCCTTACACCTCCGCTTCCTCTACCACTCAGAATGGGAGTGCTTCTGCAAGTACTTGTACCGAAGATGATCAAGAGTCGGGAAAGAAAGATTTGGCCACGGCCGTGCTATTCAAGATGCAAGAGTTTATCTGCCGGATGCCAATCCGTGTTGTCATGCCGAGCATGGTTGAAGAGGCCGAGTCCCCGCCACTGCTCGCCAGAAGAGAATGCCAAGCATTGATGCCGCCCAAGGGGCGGGCAGGGCACCCCTTGTTCCAATTTTCAAATCTTGAACCTTTTCTTCCATACAAGGGGTGAATGCCTATTCTGTTCAACATTCTTTATATGTCACAATCCCTGGGCATGGCGATGCTTCCTATCCCAACTCTTCAACTCCCTCGCACTATTGCTTTTCACTCTCCAAGGGAGTTGTCATTCACTATTGAAGCTTCATCATGGGCTCTTGCTTTATCCATTGGGCCAATTGGCTATACACTTTCACTGCCATGGAGGGGCGGTTATCTTGGTGCTAAAGGGCTTTCCACTATTCTACCCACCTTCCATTCAACTCCACCCATATTTTCGTCTATCACTGATTCTTCATGGACCACTCTAGGGGTAAGGAGGAGGATCTCATCCTCTCGCGCTTCATGTTCTTTACATTCTTTGCATTTCATGCATCCATCGCATCCATTACATTGCATTCGCATGCATTTGCATTCCTTTTTCCCCGGGTTTCCAAACCCGTATCTTCCCCGCCTTCCGGAACCTCCGGATCCCCCATGTTTCCTGTATCCTCCGCCTCTATCTTCGGGATCTCCAGGTCCCCTTACACTCACCGGGCATTGTGCCCCCTCCGATCTTCCCTCAGGGCATCGCGCCCCTTTCCAACTATTGCATCCGCATTCCCCAGATTTCTCTCTTGTCCTCCTGGGGCATCACGCCCCATGGTGTCTCATTCCTCCGAAACCTCCGAATCCTTCATCCCCTTCTAATCCACTCCCCCCAGGGCATCGCGTCCCTCCAGACTTTTCCTTCCTCATTGTCCCGGGGCATCGCACCCCCTTTCCTGCTATTTCCCTGGAACCTTCAGGTGTTTTATCCCTCCTTTTAGGGCATCACGCCCTTTCTGATTCCACTCCTCCGGAACCTCCTGACTCTCTTTCCTTCCTCCCAAGGCATTGCGCCCTTTTCTATCTTCCTCCTCCGGAATCTCTGGATTTCCTCCCGGGGCATCGTACCCTTTCTCCATCTTACTCTCTCTATCTTCTTCCGGGGCATCCCGACCCTTCTGATTCCATTCCTCCGGAACCTCCGAATCTTGCTCTTTGGGCATCGCGCCCCTGCACACCCTCACGTCTGGATCTTCTGGGCTTCCCACTGATCCTCCCAGGGCATCACGTCCCTCAAGATTCTCCTCCGGATTCCTTCTGCCATGATTCTACTCCACTGCTTCTGGACCCACCGGATCCTCCCCTTTCCATCTACCAATTCGTTCTGATCCTGGGTCCGACCCAACTTCTTCCACATCCACTGCCTTAGGCATCTGCCCTTTCTCCCACTGCTTCCGAGGATTTAGTCCTCACTCCTCCTCTTGATTCTCCACTTCTTCTGTAGACTGTTCCATGTGATCAGGGTCTCCGCGCCTTAGCGAGGGAGTTCTAGCCCTCACCTCTCTTCCTTTTCATCCTTATTCGTCTGAGTTTGGTTTAAACACCACTCCTTCTTGTTAAGCCACTTTCAAAACTTTGCTATCCTTCCTTATCTGCCAAATAAGGACAACAAATCCCATGTTTTATCAACATCGCCACCGGCAGCTGCTTCAACAAAGGTCGCAAGGTAATGTGTTGGTGTACGTGTGCATCTTGGTGCATTTTTATCACCCTATTCACCCACGGTTTTCAAAAGAAAGTGCTTCTTAACTTTGATTAGGAGTGTAATTTTAAACCTTTACCTTAAGTTTTGTTAATCCAAGAGTCGAAAAAGGTCTTTAGGCTTGCTTCTGCAGCACTATGGATAATAAGAATCCCGCGCTGGGAGTTCAGCATTCCCTCCCCGCTTGTTAAGAGCAACCCCTAGCTGGGCACCGCACACACTTCACGGTGCCCTTAACCATCTCCTTTGGGTAAACACCGTCTCTACTTTGGCCATGCCATGAGTATATCTGTAAGTCTTTTCTCTTCTTTACTCGGCCGAATGCAGGTGCAAGAGGTTGACGGAGGAGATAACTGACCTAAGTACTCCCCAATACGAGAGAAGTCTCAAATATGGGCAGTCTTGACCCAGAATAAAGTAAAATTTCATGAAATATCTAGCCACGAAAGGGCTATTATGAAAATCAAGTTAAAATTTTGATAAAATGTAAAATTATGAATTATGGCATGACAAGAGTGGCAAAGTCCCCGTAGGGAAAACCCAGATCGTATGCATGTCAAGGGTCTAAAATCAAAGGCATAAAGCCCCGGCGCAACATACCACATCTTTGAGGGGTAATACCTTGGAAGGAATTCAAGTCCCGATACCTCCCATCATTCACCTAGCTTATCTCCAATTATTCTTCTCTTCTCCCTCTAAGACCGAGTGTTTTTCAAGTATGGCCTTGGTAGGAGCACCGTTAACCAAAGGTAGCCGGTCATAGGGCGCCACCCTTAAATGCACGCCCAACTTTGGGTAGTTTTTAGCAAAAGGGGAAGGAACAAGGACCCTTAGCCAGTGGTTTAAACATCCGTTGATGCTGCACTAGCAATGTCTAAACCAAAATTCCAAAAAAATGAATATAACCAAAATTCCAAAAAATTTGAATATTGCCAAATTCTAAAAAAAATTGAATATTGCCAAAATTCCAAAAATAATTGAATTGAATATTGCCAAAATTCTAAAAAAATTGAATATTGCCAAGATTCCAAAAAAATTGAATTCAAAAAAAAATTGAATATCTCCCAAGCGTCAAAAAAAAATTTGAATCGCTTTTTTTAATTTCCCATAAAAATGCAAATACTTTTTAAAAAAAACTTATAAAAACTTGCATATTTTCAAAAATCCAAAAAAATTGCATTATATTTCTTATGGCATTATTGCAGGGATATCCTTTTACAAGGGCATGCAAAATCAAAAGAACAATCACAAGAGGTGCAACAAGTACCAAAGACTGTCTCATTCCACTATATATGTCAAAAGAGTACAAAATAAGAGTGGGTACAAACAACCTCTCTAGCTCTCCCCTCGACCCTCCTGATCTCCCACTCTACGCGAGCTCTCAGCCTCCTCCTGTCCTCCCCGGGAAGGCCTAGGAGGAGCCATCGATCCCCGAGAAGCTGAACCCCTATCACCGCGTGCTCTCCTCTCAGCATCTTCCCTCCTATGATGCTCAGAGGAAGTAACTAAATAATCAGTGCTCGAAAAGGCCCGGGAGTATTCCTCGCGCTGAGCCCGCTCACGCCCCCGCCGATAGCGATCCTCCGCATCTTTCGCCCGCTGCTCGGCCATTCCTAATCTAGTGCTCAGCTGCACTCTCTCCAGCTCTCGCTCCACTCTCTCTCTATCTCGCTCCTCCCTCTCTCTCTACCGCTTGCTCCTCTCCATGCCAAGGAGGGCACGCAGCTCTATCACATCTTGAGGAAGCTCCTCCACATCGCGGCGCCTCAGCTCTGCTTCCGCCATCCGCAGCTCATGCTCCTGCACTCGAAATCTTGGTCAATAATTGATATTAATAAATTCCAAAGACTAAGATTAAAATAACAGATTGCTTACTCTTTCCTATAGGGAGGCCTCAGCTGTCTCCGCCCAAGCAACTGCACTAGCAAGCTGGCTCTCTAGATCGGTGTGGTCACAGGCGGGCTGAGTAGAGGATGAGGCGCCATGCGAGGATCGGACTGCCTCTAGCTCCTCGCGCTGAAAAAAGAAACATTATTATTAATTGAAATTTAAATCTAGATCATTCTAATTACAAGTTCTTACCAGCTCATCTACGGTATGCTGGAGGTCCTCGCGCTGTCGGATCGTGGAGTCAAGGAGCCCCTGTACCATGGCTAGTCTCCCCTCTATGTCAAACTACATTAAAAACATGGTGATCACATATCAAGAAATTAAGGCATTAAGGTTGGAAATGGTCAATGAATTAAAAGCATACCTGTCCACGTGCGCTTTGGTAGACCCAGCTACCGCATGTCTGAGAGTATGCCTGGAGGTAGGCATCATCTGAGTCCACTCCCTCAGGGACTGGTCGACCACGCCTTTTCCAATCTGCAAACTACTCGCTGGCACGTTGCCGCCAATCATCTGTCCCCTGGAGGCCTCGAAAATGTCACCCAGGTCGTGGGACCATCGCCTGGGTCGGGAACTCTACTACCGCCTGGTGGAGCCCCAATGTCCTCATGATTAGCCTATAGTATAGGGGTTCAACCAGGTTGAGGGCGTGCAACCAGATCTCTCTCCCGAAGTATGGGATGGCCGCCTCCACCCAGGGCATCACCTCGATATCCCTCTGATACGGAGTCCAGACCACCTGCAAAGTTCAATTTGTCATTGCCCTTTATTTCATTCATATAATTAAATTCAATTTAAAAAAAATTAAATCTTACCTCTATGCGGGGCATCATATCTAACATCTCCTGAATGTGGGTGACCTGGTCCTTCAGAGATCGACTGTCTCATGTTGGGGTCCATCATCTGGCCAGGGGCAGTAGATCTCCTCGATCCTCCCAGGCACGCCTGAGGGTAGGAAGATACAAATAGCTCCAAACCTGAAATGTAGCTCATGTAATCAACATAAGAGGCAAGTCCATAATTTAATCCATGGATTTTAAGGCTTAGATAGATACCTGAAGTAGAGGGTAGAATCCCCCGAGTGAAGACTGGAGTGAAGAAATTCCAAAACTGCCGAACAAATGGGCTAGGACTGTCGCACCCCAAGCGTACCATCTGACTCTACTCAGATCCTCCAGTAGAGGTAGAAATCGATAGCTCACTGCATCACCTTGGGTCGCTAGAAGCAGCTTGCCAATCATCAGAATAAGAAACCTCCTCAGCTCCATGTCGGCCTGTGCACCAGCCTTGGTCGTGAAGCTCTCTCTGGCCTCAGCCTCTAGTCTCCTCTCATGAGCCGTCAAGGTCTCTCCCACCTCCCTCTGTGTGTGGAACAAGCCGAGACTCTCCTGTAAAGCGATCCTCGACACTAGCGAGGTCCGGCCGGTTCCCTCTAGCTCCAAGCCTAGTAGCCTGCGTGCCATCTCCCGGTAATCAGGGTAAGTGCAGCCTGTCACTGCCGATCCGTGCACCCGCAGACTAGTAATACGGGTGACGTCTTCTAGAGTCGGGATCATATGACCCCAGGGGAAGAGGAAGGCCTTGCACCCCATATCCCATCTGACTTTCAGGGCCCTTATCAATCCCACATCGACTCTCAGCACCTCTATTTCCAAGAACTCTCCAAAGCCCATTCGGTGGAGGCGGGCCCGTTGAAACTCTGGTAGTGCAAAGTAGATGGCCCGAACTAATGTCCATGAAATCTGGGCACGAACTGCACCCTCTACACCCTGCACACAACAAAAGAGCAAGAAATATCAATTTGTGTTCATCAACAAAAGAAAAATAAGAAAATAAAAAAATTGGCATTCTGTTCTTGAACGTGCTATATCGTTATAGCGCGTTCATGAAGAACACCCTACTGAAACCGAGTGCGTTCATCTTCGAAAGGTAGGGGGTGACCCCTCATTCCCCAAATCCATTCTATGGGCATTTTTCCCTCTACATTGGTCTAAAGGGGCATCTCCCCTTCCGATTTCCTCTCATTTGAAAAGAAAAACAAGAAAAAATCAAAAGAAAACAAGTTAGGGGCGGTTTCTTACCAATCTCCGTTTTCGAACCGTCGTGCCACCAACAGGCTCCGCCGCTATCTCCCCGGTTGCCGCGGCACCTTCAACCTCCCCGGCCTCGTCGGAGGGGATCTCCATTTCATCTCCTTCAAGCCTAGCAGAGACAGTCGCCTCCGAATCGGGGTTTTCTTCCACGGGAGAGGGCGCTCGTTCCTCCTCCGTGCGAGATCGTTGACGGCCGCAGGCGGCACGCCGTTTGGAACGTCGAGGAGGCTCTCCTTCCATCGGATTAGAGCAATGGAGGTTTGGGCTGGTTAGAGGGCGAGAGAAGGAACGGAGAGAGGGAAGAATGAGTTTGAATGAATGAGAGGGGGGGTCGGTTTTGAATATGCGCGTAATGAAAGCGCTATATATTCCTAGCGCGACATTATCGCGCTAGGTATATATAGCGCGTTAAGGAAAATAAAAAAAAGAGAAGAAGAAAAGAAAAGAAATAAAAGGGGGCAGAAAATAAAAGAAAACACAATGAGAATGAGAATGTTTGGAGTGTTTTGAGTTTGTGTTATCTTGGTTATGTGATATTGTGTATTTAAATTCGCACTTGCATTATCACTTAACAATTGTATCCCCAGGAAAAAAAATGGCACGCCATCAGGTAAGTATTCCTTTATCCCCTCCTTTATTGCATTACTATATGATACTTACATTATTATATTATCTCAAGGACCGGCCGGTTCTCCGTATGTTTCGGGATCTGAGTTCCCCTCTACCAAAAATAGTGATGATCTAGAAACATGCAGTTAATCGTCGGATAGACCGTTAGGTCGGACAAATTTGGGGACGATAGACTTCATCCCGCACGCCGTGGTTGCGGATAACTCTTGACCTAAGTCTGTTTGATTTAACAATATTATCCTTGAGTATCTTATATTTTATTCTTTCTTTGTATTTGTTTTAATGATTTCTTTTATTTTAGCCCTGCACGCATCATGCCCTTTTTGCATTCATAAATGCCCAATTTTTCTTCCCAATTAAGGATCAATAATGCTTAAGTTTTCGAATAAAGAAATTCAATTCCATTCTGAATTTGAAAGATTGCTCCTAGTTAAGCACTGGATCTCGTTGGTCGATGTGACCCTTACCTGGAATTTGTCTATCTCCTTTCAACCCAATTCAACTTATCCCTTTTGGTCCACTCATTAGCTGTGAACCGCACGATGGCGTCGATGGATCCGCCAGGCTCGCGTCCATTCCACTAACTGAGTGAAATTCGTAGTTGCTACGCACTGCGGATGCCTCTTTTGTGCAAGAGGTTGATCAGCTCCCTATTCTTTGTTCCACACCTATCGTTCTAGGTAGGAGTCACCGGTGCTAGCTTGACCTTGTGGTTAGCTCGGAGTTTTTTGGATTATTCCTATCACTTGTCGGTTGTGACGGGTGTCTCTTTTTCCTTGATATCCACTTATCAGTCCGCTCCACTATGTTTCCACATCATCTCTCCGTCATTACCACTTCGTGTCATCTCCGTTTTGTCTCCGTTTCACCTCCATCTCGCTCCCCTACAAAGCGCATATCAAGGAGGGGCATCTGTAGACACCCATTTTTGATCGATAAGTTGAGCATTTTCTTTGTTCTCCGAGTTAATGCCCCAATTGATCCATAATTGGTTGATTTTCTGGGATATCTCTCTATTCTTGGCCCTACAATTCAATTTTCGTACCTTAGATCTCGTCTCGAATTTGACATTCTCGCGCTATTCACTCACATCACTTTCTTGTTCATAGCGCGTTATGGACCTAATTGAATGATCATTTGAACAGTCGTTATTTCTTGATATTTGATCTTTATAGCATCCACTATGGTTGTTATTCTTACTTAATATTTGATTAAATGACTGTCCAAAGGGTATTTATTCTTTTTTTAGTCATTTGGCGAACCAATCGTTGTCGCGCTATATCGTTATAGCACGTTCATGAAGAACGCGCTATACACTTATAGCGCGTTATCAGTTAGAAACCCAGTCCGACCTGGACTCCCCTTTTTCGGTTTGGGTCCTTATTTTGGTAAGTTTCCAATCATATTCCGTCCAAAGGAAGGTTCCTAATCCTAATAGGAGTCTTTCCCCCTCATTAATCGGCAAGATTGCCTTGATTTGAGCCACCAAGTCATTAGATTGGATCGAACTCCGACCTAGGGTTCGTTCTTGATCCTTCTCCTATAAATTGGACCCTTGGTCCTCGTTTTGAGAGGATGCAACTCGAGATCTTGACGAGGAGGAGGCTGCTCTTCGTTCCAAATCAACAACTCCTCGCTCCTCACACATCCAAGGGAGTATTTTGGGGCTTATTGTGTTCTTCCTCGTTCTTAGTTTTTCTCCCCAATTCGTTTATTTCAATCCTCGCATAACATTGCATATTGATTTCAAAAACACTTCTTTTACAAAATAAACGCATTCACACACACACCAAACCTATTTTTGGCCCTTCCATAGGGGTTTAAAAACCACCAAACCCCCAGGTGATCTAGCCCTTCACTTATATACTTTTGATTAAGAATTGGGGCAGATTCTACTTAAATCTCGATCTAATGGGCCTTTTATTTGTTGTTTATGATTGTTTGCAGGTACTAGAAGATTGATACGTGGAGCCCTTGCACCTTGGTCGGCCTTGGAGCAAGGAAGAAAAGAATTCAGTTCATCCCGCTTTCTGTTTGATATCGCACCATACGAACATAGCGCGATCTTGAGAAGGCGCTAGGATGATATAGCGCATTCATTCTCAGGCCAACTCTTGGCCCTCTTGAATTTCTGAGGTATGTAACATGCCCTTATTTTGATCTTCATATTATTTGGCATGTTGTTGGCCTTAGTGGCGATCACGGATTTTTATTATTACATGTGACCCCCCTTTTTATCATTGATTTTGGTTCTATATCTTGTTAAATCATCACTTATTCAAATCATCAATTGGGGGAGGTCTAATTTTAGATCTACAGACGTCGATTCCCATCAACTCTTCCCGGGTGGGAGGAACTCGACCCCGTCGAGTAAGGGGTGCGGCTGCTCGAGTAGCTCCGGCGGATCCGTCATCGTACCACGAAGCGTGAAGTACGCTCCACTCCAAGTAATCGACACATGCTCATTCCGTATAGATTTGATATGCACACGCTGCCATGGGAATGAGGCTAGAGGTGGACACTCCGAGGTGGGGTCACTCTCAAAGGAGGGAAGGCGGCTCGAAGACTCACTAGGAATCACCACTTGTCCCTTATGTGACTAGATCCGATATGAAGTAGATCCGATCCCAAAAGTCTGACAAGTCTCGTACTCGAAAGGGACTAACAATGCGAGCGTACAAATCGACTTGACTCGATGTATGCACAGACACACAATGCACTCGACAAACAAACCGGACGAAACAAAGACTCATACATGACCCTAAACAAACCTAATGTTAGTCCAACCCGTACATGTGTGACGGCGGACCCGGACACCCGAATATGTGCCATGCATGCATGTTATGCAACCGGTGGTTGGTGGCATGGGGAACACCTAAACGTCCAAGTATGACCTAATCATGCATGGATGACCCTTTGGATTTGGGAGACTTGAAAGGGCTAGGAGAATCGGGTGTGGATGTATCGAGGTTGGGCTTGGTGGGTGTAGATGACCCGGCCCGTGGGGTTGGGATGTGGTAGTGATCTCCCTCGAAGAAGTGGAGGAGATGTGGTGGGTCAAGGGATTCACTAAGGAAGGGGTCGAAGGGGTCGAAGAATGTATGACCCCTTGTGGTGGGTTCCCACAAGTCACGGTCCCATATGTAGAAGTCTTGAAGGTGTGGATGGTCACCTTCATGCATTGTGGCCGGTGGGTTGGTGATCATAGGTAAGAAGTATGATTCCTCCCTCGGACAAAAGGGTATAAAGTCGGGCTCGACCGGCATGGGGAGGAATAAGAGAATCTCCGTGGTGACACAACCCACGGTGCACACGGAGGTAATGGACCCTAAGGCCGGATGGGTGAAGGTGACTAGTGGGTTGGTCGAAGCCTCGGGCCAATAAATGCGTCAACTTCCATTGCCAACCTAAACCAAGAATAAGGTCACCCAATGTGTCAACATAGTGACTAGATCGGAATGTAGTATGGTAGGAGTTGACGGGCATCAAAGGTAGGGTAGGGTCCATAGATGGGTAAGGAGGTGGGACCAAGCCATCCTTGAGCCAACTAAGTAGTTGCTCGGCAATAAAAAGCATACCCGTTATAAACACGGGTGGCTCAGGTTTTAGTGGCTCCAAACAAGATGGTTCCGAATAAGGTTCGGAAGTAGAGGGTGGTAATGGAGCACTCACGGGTGGTGAAGAAGCATGTGTCCTTTCTATCCTTTCCAACCAATCCGAAAGCATTTTCTTGATTTCATATAAGGTGCGGGTTGGAGTAGGGGCCTCGGGGTGGACTCGCTCCTCATCTCTCAGCCCGGATGCGGACCTAGACTCGACTATAAGTGGGGATTCCACTTGGTTAGAGGCAATTGGGTGGGATTGGATGGAGGTGCCAAGGGGTGGTTGGTTGGAGGCGATTGGGAGGGCCACTTGATTGGAGTTGCTTTGGTGGACTTGGATGGAGGTGAAGGGGCGGGGTTGGTTGGAAGTGTGGCCCACTTGATTGTGGGTGAGTTGGTGGGATTGGCTAGTGGTATGACCCCCGTGGTTGGAGGTAGGTGGGCGGGGAAGGTAGACCCTCCTAAGCGCTCTCTTCATCTCCCACCATGACTCGATGGGCCTTAGCCTCCTATCTTCCCGGAAGTATTTGATGTCCCTCCATGTTTCGGCGGCTTCATAGAAAAGTCACCTTTTGGCAAAGTCCACCTGCATGGGACTGGACATAATGTACACCTCGAAGTAGTCGTCCATAATGGCTTCCCACTCTAGGTAGTCACTCAGGTTATCGGAGCCATAGAAGTCCCGGGCTACGGGCCTTTTGGGGTGGTCTGGGTGGTCCTTCCATTTTAGATAGTATCGCCACCATGTAGAAGATGCGGCCCCTTGGTCATCCATGGGACACGGGGACGCTAGTGAATGGACATGCCAACAGTTGGTGACAAGACACTAGACCGACTATGCAAGGTTGGAATGCACTAACTAATGCACACTAAGGACCCTAGACTTAAACCAAGACTCGGTACGTGGCGGAGTTAATCGATCCGAAGAACACTCGCGCAAGTGTGCGACCTTCCCAATAGGCATAGTCTAACGTTTGGACAACACCTTTTAATATACCGAATAAAGGTATGCTATGCAACCTTGGACCGACTTAAGCTTAGACTCGACTTAAATGACTCTTTTTTTTGTTGATTTTAGACACCCTAGACTCAACCTTGCTCTGATACCAAACTGATGAGGGACAGACCACGGGACTCGACTCCAAATGGATATGCGATCCTCGGACTCTAAGCAAACTCACGATCGTCCCTTTTCGAGGGAAGCGTCGGACGTGCGCGGTTGAGAAACTGGCAAGAGCTAGGGTGGTCAACTCACAATTTCGTGCCCAGATCGGGTCACGGGACGATATCTCTCTCTCTCTCGCAGCAGTGATGATATAAAAGTAAAGTGGGCTACGATCCTAGCATGATCTCTAGCAGCGGCATAAACAAGTATATACGAATAAAGCAAATGGCGAGTAAGGAGCGAACACGATACCTCCACGCACCTGGCGTGGGGACGACTTCCCGGCCGATCTCGTACTCCCGGAACAATAAATACATAATAATTACAGCAAGACAAATTATTGCCCACTCCACGCAGGGAGGTAAAGGGTGACACAATGGGGCCCAGGAGTAACGGGTTCGGGTTGATGGGCAGCTTCTTGTGTAGCTTCGACGGCACTCGTACTCGCAACCGTGGGACCCACGTGCTGGTCCCAGGGGCCGTGTGGGACTGGGGTGGCACCACTGTGGTGGGGACGCCTGGAAGGGTGCTCCCTGGGACGGCGGTGTGCTGGTTCTCCGGCCTGAGGTCGGGCGGCTCCGATCTCCACTCGTCGGAGTTGCTGGCCACGGATCTGCAGTTCTATTGTACAGCGCGTGACCCGGCGAGATCTGCTGCTGTCGTCACTCCCAACATCAGATCGATGCACAAGAGGTACCGATGGAAATCTGACTTGAAGTCCTTCGATCTATGGCTGAAGAAAGAAATTTAAATTTCTCGTTGATGGCCTTTATCGAATTTTCAAGCTGCTGGCTCACAGGATCTGAAAACTCATGGCAGCTTTGAGTTTTCCTGAGAGTTGGCATTGACCGCAATGTAGACCTTTGATTCATCCTTTGAGCTCTTCATGAAAGTTGTACAGGCCGAAGAGAGGAAAACGGGGATATATCTTATGCAAGATTTGGTGGAAGTCTAGATTTGGTTGGGGGTTTTATACTGGCCCTAGGTCGGATCTGGACAATAGAGATAGATCTGAATTTAGGGGAAAGACTCAATTTCTAAAAATAGGTAGAGGGTTTTTGAAATTCGAAGAAATGTTGTGGAGGATGGGGATAGTGGACAGAACCTCCAATAAATTTGGGGATTCCAACAAAAATCAAAAAGGGGGTCGAAAGGGGGAAGAACTAAGCTTCTATTACACAGATCTGAAAATGGACTGACTTGGAAGATAGAAAGACACGAAAATAGAAAAATAGAAAATGAAGTTTAAATGACGTGATTGTTTTACTGGAGGTTGGGAATCAAGAGTGGAACCAACCCTAAAAATCTCAGATCCAGATGATGTCGGAGTTGGGAGCCAAAATTCACGGAGTAACCCTCTGTCCAGCAAAACATACCCTTGGACATAACTTCATAAGCGGCTTCGCGGCGGCTCGATGGCGGCACGAACGGCGGCGGCGGCACCAGAGATGAAACCAGAGATAGAGGGGCTAAGGTAGAAGGGGTCTACACCCTGAAATACAGAGGGAGGAAGAGGGAACCAGAGGGAGAGAAGAGAGGGCACACCCTTCTTGCTTCAAGCAATTTTCACATAATTTCTTCATTAAAATCTCTAATGACACTATACATAGGCTTATATAGAGAATGGCAAGGGGTGGGAGGCTGGGAATTTCGTGGGAGAGAGGCCATTTTCTTCCCCCATGTGGTCAAAAACCTAAAATAAATAAATTACATATGGAGGGGACACTCCTTTGAAAGGAAGGAAGGCATCTTTGACTTTGAAGTCCATTTGTCTCCCATGTGGTTAATTGACATTCAAACCTTCTAGATGTCACCTAGGAGTGTTGACCAGCCCCACATGGCTTAGGTGGACCAATAGAAAAGGGATGGGGGGGGCCCTTGCTGGACCTACTACACTTTTGCACAAAAACCCAAAGAATCCAAGGGAATGACAAAGTGGCTTATCAAGCCTTACAATTGCGTACATACTTTCCCGAGGATATAAAAGCAAACTAAAAGGACACAAGTGCAAAAATAAAAGTCAGTGCTCGACGTCGATTCCCATCAGAGAAGCGCTCTTCTATCTCTTCTTCTGACTATCTAGATCCTTCACCGCCACCGCTATCGCCGTTCGTGCCACCGACGAGCCACCGCGAAGCATCTCCCGAGTTGCTGTCCAGAGTGCTGTTCTGCTGGATAGAGGCCTACTTCAAGATTTTTCTCTCCCAAACCGCAGATCTGACGAGGCTGAAATCCTCATGGTACGTTCCCCACATAATCCCCCATCTCCAGAAAAATTCCTTTGAATTTAAACCTTCAACTCATTTTCTTTTCCATTTAAGTTTCTAGACCTACACAGATCTGTCCCTGTTCAGATCTTGTTATAGCAGCCCTGTTCATCCTTTGATTGACCCCCTTCCCCATTTTTGAATGAGTTGAAAATTGAACTGGGACTTCTGTCCACCAAAACTCACATTTACAAATTTTTCCACGAATTTAGGAGTTCTTTTTCCCCTATGAAAAATTAGTGCTCAGTCTGGATTCTGTTCTGGCCTCTGTAGTCCAGATCCGACCCCTGACCACCCAAAAATCCATTTCCCTTGTCAAACCACCTCAAGATAATCCACAAAAAAATATTGACATGTTCCTCACTTCCCCCTCTATCTCCCATAAAAATCCCAGCCTCCAAATTCACCATTTTCCCTTCAGTCAAACCCCATTCTCAGATAGATCCATATCTATCCTGCCAGATCTTGTTCTGTGAACTAGCATGTTGTAAATTCGACCAAGGTAATTACAGAGGTAGTCAAAATTCCTTCTCTAGCCTGGGATTGTAGCTCGTCAAAAGAGCTTTCCAACGGTGCTTGTCTTGTGTCGATCTGATGTCGGGGCTGATCGCAGCAGGTGTTCTCGCCGGGTCACGCACTGCAGAAACAAAAGAACTAGTCCATGGACAGCAAGCAGCATCGACCGCCACACCTTCCACAAGGTGAACCAGCACAACTACCTCCGAGGGATCGTCCCTCCAGGAGTCCCCGTCGCAGCAGTGCCATTCCCGGCCTACTCGGCCCACCGACCAGGACGTGGACCCCATGATCGTCGGTGAGTGCTACCACCAGAGCTGTCCAAGTTGCTGCCCGTCAACCCGAGCTCACTACTCCCGGGCCCCACTTGTTGCCCTTTACCTCCCTGCGTGGAGTGGGCAGTAAAAATTCATTTCTATAATTATTGATAATTATTGTACTGGGAGTACGAGTTCGACCGGGGTCATCTTCCCCACGCCCGGTAGCGTGGAGGTAGCGTTTCGGCTCTCCTCTCGGCATTTTTGCTTTATTTCGTATATTTCTATATGCCACTGCATGACTGATAGGGTAAATTTTCTCATTATCATATATCAATCACTGCAGCGAGAGAGAGCGAGACCGTCCCGTGACTCGATCCGAGCATGAAAGTGCGAGTTGACCACCCTAGCTCTTTGCCGATTTCTCAACCGCGCACGTCTGTACGCTTCCCTCGCCAGGGATGACCGTGAGTTTGCTTAGAGTCCAAGGATCGCATATCAATTGGTCTCGATTCGCGTAGTCATCCCGCATCAAATTGGTATCAGAGCAGAAGGTTGACTCTAGGGTAGTATTTGTTTAAAATAAAAAAAAAGTGTCATTTAAGTCGGTCCAAGGTTGCATTTGCATAACTTTATTTGGTATATCAAAAGGTGTTGCCCGAACGTTAGGTTACGCCAATCGGGAAGGTCGCACATTTGCGAGAGAGGATCTTCGGATCCCGTAACTCCGCCACATACCGGATATTGGTTGAGTCTAGGTTTGTAGTCGAGTTGGTACTCTAACCTTGCATCATTGTATAGGGTCATGTCTAGTCCAATAAGAGTCAGTCAGTCTTGTCCCGTGTCTGCATGTCCACTACCCGCCATCCCCATGGCCGTTCCCCGAGACCATGCGTCCGAATGGTCATCCTTGGAGGCCCAATTCAATGCTTTCATGGCCCGACCCCCAGGTTTCACCCCTATCATTTCTACTACCACTCTACCCAATGGGTCCACAACGGAACTCGATTTCATCTATATGGAGTCGGATAATTAGGTTTCTCTGGATATCGTTGAGTCCCTCTCCAAGACTGGTGAGATTATCCGCGAGGGTGACTTAGCCTTTGTCGAGTTCCAAAGGACGATCGGTTCTGACCTTTACTTCGATGGTGCATGGTGCAAAATCGGTACGCTAGCAGGACCATGCATTATTTTATGGTGACCTTCGCTTGAAGAGAGGAGTGCGACCTTTGACCCGGAGCGGAGGACCTGCACTTTACATCCTCCACATTTGTCTGGCGAGTTTACCTTTCACCACGTCTTGGCAGTCGCACCAATAGATGACACTCAGTCAATTGTCCCAGTGTCCCCTGTCACCCATGTTCAATCAGTCGACCCTACTTTGCCTGCCAAAAAAGTGTCACCATCATCCATAGATCCCCATTTGGAGCCAGCAACCTCCGTTACCCATATGCAGTCAACCCCTACCCAGCCGGCCACTAAGCATTCAGCTGTCCCTAGTTTGTCGGTCTCTCCCTAGCCATCTATTGAGCTATCGCTCATTTCTGTCTTACCACCGTCAACACCCTATGTTGACAGAGTATGGCTTGACTTTTGCCACTTCCAGGAGAGATGACATCTTGATTTCACCTTCCATGTGATCCATGCCCAACATGACTCCCTCGTCTTTCACCTTCTCGTCGTCAAACACTTCAAAACCCGAGGACGTATCTTTGTAAACCAGTGGAGATTGGCGTGGGCCGAGACCCAAAACATTGGATTTTGGGTCAAGTTGCTTCTATTCATGATGTTCATGGTGATGTTTGGACTATTGATTTTTATTCAAAGTCAGTCCCTAGTCGTAGGTCTAGGAAGTCAATAGCTCTAATCCCATCCCCCATGCATGCATGAGTGTTTGAGTCTATACGTACATTTGTCGAATGTATAGTGAGTCTGCATACGTCGAGTCAAGTCGGTCTATGTCAGCTCGCGATGTCAGTCCCTTCGAGTGTGAGGCAAGTCGGATCCAATGCGTACATTGTAGGCTTGCCGGAATCTGGGTTCAGCTCTATCTATGTGTCGGATCTAGTCACATATAAGGATTCAGCGGTGATTCCTAGTGAGTCATTGAGCCGTCTCCTTCCTTTGAGAGTGACCCCACCCCGGAGTGTCAACCTCTATCCTCATTCCCATAGCAGCGTGTGCATATCGAATCTATACGGGATGAGCAGGTGATGGTTACTTGGAGTGGAGCGTACTCCGCGCTACCAGGTTGGTGATAGATCCGCCGGAGCCACACGAGCAGCCACACCCCTTACTCGACAGGGTCGAGTTCCTCCCACCCGGGGAGAATTGGTGCGGACACTCGCCGCAATACGCATCGGTGGCCGAGGATACGTCGGGGCCCGCTTAGCTCGCGGAGGACGTGGATGCATCGACCGAGCCATCATCTTTATTTCACTTTTTTTTAGGCCATGTTGGGCCCTATTGTAGTCCATGTTGGACAATTGTGTTAAATATGGCAAATGGGCTAGGCTAGGTGTTGGGCTAGAGTTAATGGGCCTTTGGGCCTTAATTGGGCCAAAGGGGGCTTCAATGTGAACATGCCTAATGGGTTAGCATGCTAGGTATGAAAAGGGAAATGGGATAGAGGCTAGGTGGTTGGTGGAAGGGGGCGCCCCCCCTTTCTTGGTCCAAGGTAGGCAACCTACCAAACTTGGACTTCCCTCCTTTAAATTTTCAAAGGGAGGAAGCTTCCTTCCCCTCCCCTTGGTCTCCCCCTCCTCCCCAGGGTCCAAGGTGTGCACCCCCTCACCCCTCCCCTCTCTCCCATGAAATTCCCAATCCCCACCCCTTGCCATGCTCTATATAAGAAGATGTATAGTGTCATTTGTAGAAAAAATGAAAGAATTTTAAGTGAAATTAGCCAAGGAGCAAGGTGCGCCCCTCCCCTCTCCCCTCTCTTGTTCTTCTTCTTCCTCCGTTCTCCAGGGTGAGAAGCCCCCTTCTATCTGTTCTTCTGAGCATCTAGATCCTTCACCACCGTCGCCGCCGCCATTCGTGCCGCCGACGAGCCACCGCGAAGCATCTCCCGAGTTGCTGTCCAGAGTGCTGTTCTGCTGGATAGAGGCCTACTTCAGGATTTTTCTCTCCCAAACCCCAGATCTGACGAGGTTGAAATCTTCAAGGTAGGTTTCCTACATAATCCCCCATCTCCATAAAAATTCTTTTGAATTTAAGCCTTCAACTCATTTTCTTTTCTATTTAAGTTTCTAGACCTACACAGATCTGTCCCTATGCAGATCTTGTTAGAGCAGCCCTGTTCGTCCTTTGTTCGACCCCCTTCACCATTTCTGAATGAATTGAAAATTGAATTGGGACTTTTGTCCACTAAAACCCACATCCATAAATTTTTCCACGAATTTAGGAGTTCTTTTTCCCCTTTGAAAAATTAGTGCTCAGTCCGGATTCTATTCTGCCCTCTGCAGTCCAGATCCGACCCCTGACCACCCAAAAATCCATTTCCCTTGTCAAACCACCTCAAGAAAATCCACAAAAAATATTGGTGTGTTCCTCACTTCCCCCTCTATCTCCCATAAAAATTCCAGCTTCTAGATCCGCCATTTTCCTTGCGGCCATTCTCAGGCCGATCTAAATCTGTCCTGCCAGATCTGATTCTGTGAACCAGTAGGTTGTAAATTTGACCAAGGTCATTATAGAGGCAGACAAAATTCATTCTCTAGGCTGAGATCGTAGCTCGTCAAAAGATATTTCTGACGATGCTTGTCTCGTGTCGATCCGATGACGGGGTTGATCGCAGCATGTGTTCTCGCTGGGTCGCGCACTGCAGAAACAGAAGAACCAGTCCATGGACAGCAAGCAGCATCGACCGCCATGCCGGCCGCCTCGCCTTCCACAAGGCAAACCAGCACCTCTGCCTCCGAGGGATCATCCCTCCAGGAGTCCCCGTCACAGTAGTGCCATTCCCGGCCTACTCAACCCACCGACCAGGACGTGGACCCCACGATCGTTGGCGTGTGCTACCACCGGAGCTGTCCAAGTTGCTGGCCGTCAACCCGAGCTCACTACTCATGGGCCCCACTTGTTGCCCTTTACCTCCCTACGTGGAGTGGGTAGTAAAAATTCATTTCTTTAAATATTGATAATTAATGTACTGGGAGTACGAGTTCGGCCGGGGTCATCTTCCCCACGCTCGGTAGCGTGGAGGTATCGTTTCCACTCCCCTCTCGGCATTTTTGCTTTATTTCGTATATTTCTATATGCTGTTGCATGAGTGATAGGGTAAATTTGCTCGTTATCATATATCAATCACTACAGCGAGAGAGAGCGAGATCGTCTCGTGACCCGATCCGGGCACGAAAGTGCGAGTTGACCACCCTAGCTCTTTGCCAGTTTCTCAACCGTGCACGTCCGTACGCTTCCCTCACCAGGGATGATCGCCAGTTTGCTTAGAGTCCAAGGATCGCATATCAATTGGTCTCGAGTCGCGTAATCGTCCCACATCAATTTACTATCAGAAGATAGATAGCTTAAAAATGCACAACATAGCATGGTCAATTAAAATATTGGTCTTCGATTAGTCTATATAAATCAACGGGAATTGATGAAAGTAGGAACCCTAATCATGTATTCTTCATAAAATCAGAAATACGCATGATATAAGAAGGCTAAAATTTGGGTAAAATAGATTCAAATGAAAGGTATGAACGAGCACTACGTGTTCTCCTGGTTTAATTAGGTTGGGCCTGAGAGAAACCTACCTTAATTAAAGAAGAAAGGGAAAAACACACTCGCTGGAACCCTAGAACACGCCGCCACCAAACGCCCTAATTCGCCCTGGTCTGGCCATGATCGATCATGCCGCCCGCCAAACGATCAAATGAGGGTCACCAGCGGTCGAAGCCCTCTATTTATAGACCCTACTGAAGCCGCTAGGGATCGAATTTGACCCAAGAGTCCAAAGAGTGAAAAACGGAGGGAAATTTGGGATAGATCAAATCCGCCGCCACCGCGTCAAAATGAGGTGTCTAGGGTTAGGGTTTTTGAAGAAGAATCGGTCAACAAGGGTTGGGCCTGGGTTAAGCTTCGATTAGAGCCCATTAGGGCGAGAATTAAGGTCCAATTTAGCTGTTTAGGTGGTTCTTTATGAAGCTACGATTTTTAGCCTAAAATTTTAAATTGGGCCTAGCCCGATTTTTATTCTGGGTTCGTTTCGTAAGACAAAGTGTTTGGATTTAGCGTTTTACATAGGATACATATTTTACATATTTTTATTAAAATTTTAAAAATCTGAGCGAAGAATAAATAATATAATAATCACGATATTTAGTATTTAGAAATTCAGGATGCTACACCTGGACTCCCCCCCCCCCACCGGAACCCCCCACCCTCCTAGCCTGCATCCCCCACCTCAGACCCCCTGTCGAAGCCCCCCTCCCTGAAATCCCCACTCCCAGAGCAGCCCCCCCACCCACCTGAACCCTCCTCTGCCCCCATCGGAGCCCCCCCACCCTCCTAGCCCGCAGCCCCCACCCTGGATCAGACCCCCTCCCGGAGCCCCCCTCCTTGAACCCCCCACCGACCCTCCTTAACCCTCCTCCCTCAAAACCCCCTGTTGGAACCCCTCCCCCTCCCAGACAGACCTCCCCCTCCCGAATCGGCCAGAACCCCCGCCCCCCTGATGATCCCAACCTCAAAAAAAGAAGAAGATGAAGAAGAACAGAGAGAGGGTAAGGGGACGCAGCAATGGCGATGGTGGAGGCATGGCAAGCAGGGAGAGTGTTATAGAGATAGAGACAAAGGGAGAGGGAGAGGGAGGGGGCTCACCAGACCGGAGAGGATGGCGAGTGAGGACGGCGACGGCGCAGTACCTGCGGCGATGGCGAGGACGGCTCCGAAGGTGACGGCGAGGATGGCACCAGTAGTCTCTCCTCGGCAGGGACACAATGGAAAGAGAGAGTGAGAGGGAGAGTGGGGGGCGAACCGGCGAAGTGTACAGAGAATGAGAGGGAGATCGGGGGCGAAGGGTTTGATCGTGGTGGGAAATAGAGTTTTTTTCGACAAATTTTTGACAAAACTTATTTCCGTCGAAAACTTTTACAATATTCCGTCAAAAAGTTGAAAATGGACAAATATATTGAAAATAGTGTATCACCGACGGACTTTCCAACGGAACATTTTTCCGTCAGAAAGTTGTAAGGGTGACAAATAACGAACAAGGGTGACAAATAACGAACAAGGGTGACAAATAGGTTTCCGACGGAATTGGAGTCCATTGGAAAGTTAAAAATGGAGTGTATCACCGACGGACTTTCCGACGGAACATTTTTTCATCGGAAAGTTTTAAGGGTGACAAATAATGAACAATGGTCATAAATAACGAACAAGGGTGACGAATAATGAACAAGGGTGAAAAATAGGTTTCTGACGGTGTTTTCAACGAAATTTTTATCCGTTAGAAAGTTAAATAGGGAAAAATATCCAAAAATAGCTTGCCAGGCTGACAAATTGGATTTCTGATGGAAGTTTTTCTGTCAGAAATGTAGTCAAAAGATCCGACGGTATTCCGATGATATTTTTATCCGTCGACAAATTCCTGAATAACCGTCAGCAATTCTGACAGATTTTTTGACATATAGTTTTCTGTCGGAAATACTGAAGCAATTTTTGACGGAATTTAATCCGTTGAAAATTACGACTCCTATTCCGACGAAAATAAATCCTTCGGAAATTTTCGTCTCTCATACCGCTTTTTCTTGTAGTGCTAAAAGGTTATATCATCTCTACATTTTCATGTTGGCTCCTCGACTATTGGTAGCTTCACACAACCCTATTTATTATTATTATTATTTGGACTTCACCGTTTTACATGACTTTCACCCTTTGTTTCAGGGGTGATTCTCAGTTACGAAGATTCATCACTGACATGTGGATTTTGCTTCACTGTTCGGCACGAGTTTTCTCATTTATTTTGGTGGGAATTTCTGACTACTAAGTTCCACATTCCACTTATTGAAACTTTATTAGAGTAGGCAGCTTTTGCCTCACGATTCGCCTTATTTCCACGTAGAAATTCAACTTTCTATAAAGTGTTGAAAAGAATATCTAAACTCCTTATCAATTAGAGTCATTTATTTCATCAAGTGCAAAATGTGTGGGGGTGATTGGCTTGAATGTATGAGCAGAATTTGCCATGTCATAGCACTAACTCCCCCTAAATGTATGCACCAAATAAAAAATTTCCTCCCCCTTAGTTCATGCCATGTTTCTCAAAAGATCAAACCAGTGTATTTTTATTTAACAAGGAGGTAAGGTCTTAGAATTGTTCAAAGGAAAGGGTTTGTAAATTATATACAAGCAACCAACCATGAATTAGTTATCCTCATGCAAGGTAGATTACTAGTACATGGCGGAGAACTTAGGTCCGAAGACCACCTCACGCATAGTGGAAGTTTCTAGTTGGACTTAATCCAACCTTCTCTAACCACCATTTTATATACCAAGTAATCATGGCATTCAAGCAGACGATAGTATAGAGTATATACAAACAGATGCATGAAAATGAAATTCATATTTACATGTATGCAAATGTTGAAGGAAAATGAAGTATGATTCAAAAGAATTTTTATTTGCAAGTAAAAATGATTGTGAACTCTACTCTTCTGTGGACAATTACTCCTCAAATCTGCAGATTCCTAATTCTCTTCTTATTTTAGCAAACTTTTCTAGATTATCTTTAGAATTATTCAAAATGTAACAAGATGACCCAAAAGGTTTTAAATGAGAAATGTTAGGTTTCTTACCTTTATACAGCTCATATGGCATTTTCTTAAGTAAGGGTCTTACCATGGCTCCATTGATTATGTACCAAGCCGTGCTGATCGCCTCGGCCCAAAAATACCTTGATAGCCCATTCTCAGCTAGCATTGTCCTTGCCATTTCCACAAGGGTTCTGTTCTTTATTTCCACAACTCCGTTCTGTTGTGGGGTTAGAGGTGCTGAGAAGTTATGTGCAAACCCCTGCTTCCTGCAGAAATCATCAAAATCATGGTTGTCAAATTCTTTACCATGGTCACTCTGAATGGATTTTATACTATACCCCTTTTTGTTTTGGATTTTTTCTACACAAATCTTCAAACTCCTGCAATGCATCACTTTTGTGAGATAGAAATAATACCCAGGTATATCTAGAGAAATCGTCAACAATCACAAATCCATAAAGTTTCCCGCCAAGACTATGAGTCCTAGTGGGACCAAATAAATCTATGTGAAGGAGCTCAAGGGGTCTCGAAGTAGAGACAATATTTTTTGATTTAAATGAAATCCTTGTTTGTTTTCCCATGGCACAAGCATCACAAATTTTATTTTCATCAAAATTTAGCTTTGGTTGCCCTCTAACCAAATCATATCTGAGCAATTTATACAAAACACTAAAACTTGCATGACCAAGTCGACGATGCCACAACCATGCATCATCCGACTTATTAGCAACTAAACAAAAGTTTTCTTTGGACAAATCTTCAAAATAAAGAATGTAAATGTTGTTATCTCTAACACCAATGAACTTTATTTCATTTGAATGAGTATTTACAACCGAGCAATGTGAATTTTCAAAAATCAGTTTGTGACCCTTGTCACATAACTGGCTAATACTTAGCAAACTATGATTTAAACCATCAACAAGCAATACATCATCAATAGACTAGTTAGGATTTTTACCTGTTCACCCAATTCCAACAATTTTACCTTTTTCTTTACCACCAAAGGTTACCAGTCCTCCATCTTTCTTCCTGAGGTCTGAAAAGAGCTCTTTATTCCCCGTCATATGTCTGGAACAACCACTGTCTAGATACCATTTTGTCCATTTTGCTCTCATGCAGACTTGCACATTCAAAAATAGTTCTCAAGTGTTTTTAGGTACCCAAGCAAGCTTGGGTCCCAGAGTGTTAGCTCTAGTAGAGACATGAAATTTCTTATATTTTCTTTCAAACAATTCATCATCGGCTTTCATGGTATTGCATACATACATTGAATGACCGATCATTCCACAGTAAAAACATGTCACACGAGGTTTTCTGGAATTATTCCTTCTATATCAATAAGAACTATCAGCATATGATTCAAACCATGTATCAACTGGAGTGTAATTAAATGAACAAATAGAATTCTGAAGTTTGTTATGCACAAAATTTTTTTTTCTCATGGGCACATGGCCCACACCATTCTTCACATTCTTAGATTTTTCTTTCTCCACTTCATCAAGCTTTTGTTTTCCTTTTAACACTCTCTGTATAGTGGTGTTGTACCTAGACAATTTTCCCAGCAAAATACCAAGGAACAAGGGCTCGAGAATTTCCCCGAACACCTTTAAGGCATGGGCTACCCGGCCCCTCCTACAACCTAGTGGGCCCGACCAACGGCCCCAACTCATTAGCCGAGGTGTACGGTAGCATTAACAACTAACCGGGATCACTCCCTACCCCTCAATGGCGGATTTTGTTCGCATTCTATACAACCGCCGGGCCAGCCCAGGGGTGCCCCCAACTACAAAGCCGCGCCACGTGGCACTCAGTAAAGAGGCCAGGGGGCTACCCCGGGATGCCTTCCTTCAACCCTACAAGGTCAAAGAGGAACTCAAATAAGTCAACCACAGGCTTTAGAGGCCCGCAGTACACATATACGGCTCACACACGTGTATCGGGCATTTTCCCGAACATCTTGTGAGTGCATATATTCCAGCCTTTCTACAGCAAACCACGGGCCAACCCGCGGTCCCAGCATACTACCCGGGTTCTACAACGACCCTCCAGCAAGTCGGGGCTATCCTCGACCCTCAGACACGTGGCCACGAGCCACTAATATTTAGCTCTCGAGGCAACCCGAGGCTACCCTGCCAACCCCCGTACAATGTGGCACACATCATGAGACCGGGCCTGTGTACCCAAGGTGCTTCCGCTCAGCCCTCACAAGCTCATACCCTCAGCCCAAGGCCCATTCCAAGGCCTCTCAGCCAGTTACCCAGGCCGTTCGACAACTCGGGGTGTGTCGGGCATTCACCCGAGCACCTTACGAGTGACAATTATGACTTTACAACAATAACCCCCATGGGCTAATCTCAGCGTTCCAAGACCTTGTGTAAGGCCCTACGTCTTTCGGATCCTTATCGGAGAGTTTCGGATCGCTTTTGTGGGTCCTGAGTTGTGTTTTACGATCCGCGTTGATTTTTCTCTCGTACAAGTTACAGAACCCCGTGGTGAGTTTAATGTTCAGTTCATCGACTCACGGATGATACAATTGTGTTGCATTCTTTCCCAGGATCATTTTGACTATTTTTCCATATTTTTCTGAATTAGTCCATTTTTGGGCCAAAATTTAGAATTTTCATAATTTAGGAAAATTCCTAATTTCTTTTCTTTTTATTCTTCTTTTCTCCTTCCTCTCTCCTCATTCGCACGCGCGTCCCTCTCTCTCTCCCGTTCTCTTCTCGCCCTCTTAGCTCCGACTGCAGATGGAGGAGGCTCAGGAATGCTGTGGAGATGCCATGGAGGTGATCCGGAACGTGCTGGTGCGAGGATCGGAGTGTGGTTGGCGCGATCCCGTTCGGTGGATTCAAAGCCGACGATCAAGCTCGTGAGGTGGTTTTTGGTGTCGGTTGGCCATTTCGGCCCGTGAAATCTTCGGTGGAGGTAGGGAGACGGATGCGCTACTCTTGTACTACGTTTCCCCGTGGTTTGGCGCTCTCCCGTGCGAGAATGAGCGGGCTTAGTGCTGTTTTGGGTAAAGTATGCTTCGGGGGTGTGCGTTGGGTTCGCCAGAAAATGGCGACTATTTTCAGCTAAATTAGTATCATTCGAACCCCCAGAATGTCTGCATTTCGTTCCCGCCAGTTTCATGGCGATTGGTTGTCAATTGGGACCGGTACGAGCCTGGGAACCCATGTGACTAAATTTGGGTCAATTCGGTAGAATTGCCCATTTTTAGTGATTTTAGTGCCATTTCGACCCCTTCCGGTCTGTGGAAGGTTTATTCGGCATTTAGGGTTGTTTCCCCTTCATTTAGAAGTGAACGGGGCGTGGAATGGCTGAGATTGGCCAATTCCCTGATTTTCCCATCGTAGCATAGTAGCGGTCTTTCTAGAGACCATTTTTAGCATGGTAGTAGTCCTCATATGACCGTTTATGCTTTTCTGAACAGTATGTTGGTTTGGGTCTTTGCGGTCACGCGATAGACCGTTTCTTAGTGTAGCGGTTCAATGGATGACCGCTAATCCCCTTCCAGCGGTCATACGATAGACCGCTAATGGGATTGAGTATGTCGGTTGGCTGACGCGGTCATGCGATAGACCGCTAACACCTGGTTGGTGGTCATAGGATGACCGCTAACGTCTGTTTATGTCTGTTCGAATAGGCTTAAGTTGGTTGGGCTAGCGGTCCTAGCCCTGACTATTTTCTTATCTTTGGTGGCCCCTTGGGAGACCGCTAGGGTGTCTAACTGGGTTATGTCAGTTGGGGGTTGACCGGGTTAGCGGTCATGTGGATGATCGCTACTGTCTCCTTCGCAGTCCTGTGATAGACCGCATGCCCCTATGTTCTCTATATGAGGGTAGTGGCCCTTTGGATGATTGCTAGGTCGGTCTAGCGGCCAAGGGAGCGACCGCTACTTCCCTAGAGTGGTCTTCTTGAATGGTTTCAGGTTCCGGTTGATATGGCTTGACCCCTAGGTTGGCCCATTGTTCCGTGGATGTCTTGGACGTCCTATGAGGGCTTAAACCGTGTAATAGGGTGCCTAAGAAAGCCGTTGTGTCGTGTGGTGTTCTGTGCTGCTTTCAGAGTCATTATTGGTGTCTGGTCAACCCGGTGTGATCTAGTGGTTGACGTATGACATTGTGATTGTCTCGATGGTCTTGTGTCGATCAAGAGATGGTGTTGGACGCCTTGAGGTACTATCTTATCTCGATTTATGTGTCAATGTGCTTTGAGGATCTTGGTGATTCCTCTAGTTTCCATGATTCGTGTTAAGCGGAGGCGTGGATCGGGTGATCTTATGTTGTTTCTTATCGATGTTTTATCATGTTGTGGCTTAGGGATTAGACTGATTGGCAGCTTGTACTGCTATGTGCGACGATCTTGACCCCGAGTCTCCTGACTCAAGGATCGTTGTGTCTATAGGTCTAGTTGACTATCCTGAGTCCGGTGGCAGTTTGGTTGCTACCTTGTGTCTGGTGCTTCGTAGTACGTGTGACAGTGCGTGCTTAGCCTGTCTGTACTCTGGCACTGATGTTTTGGAGTTTCTGTGTTAGTGAGCCTCCACTAGTCGTAGCCTGACGACTCACGTGTTGCAGTGTGTCGGCCCACCTAGGAGTGGTGGCGGGGCAGTTCCCGATAGACGGTTCGTAAGCTAGTTTCTGTGGGCTCCCTTGCCTGGCAGTAGCGTCCCCTGGGGGAGAAAACTAGCTAGAGGCCTAGCTCAAGGCATTGAGCCTATGTGTGCACACGTGGTCAGGGGCATTTGGATGAGCGTCGACGGGCATGACCCTGACTAGTCAATCGTTACTGGGGGTACCTTGTTCCTAGTTCTATGGTACCGATGCTCCTTGTACTTGGCACTGTCGTTCCTTGTACTCGGTTCTATGAGTGTCTCGGTTACCGTCATTCCAGACGTGTGGGAGATACTTGTGGCGCAGTGTAAGACGTCAGTGGACGCATCTGGCTGTTCTTCTAGTGAGGAGGTGTTCTTGTCACTTGACGCATGACTCTAGTGATTCTCGTGTATCGTGACGTGTGTTTACGTCGTTGGTCTCCGAGTAGCCTGGGTGTGACTTTACTCGAGGTTCAGTCTTGTGTACCGTACACGATGATCTAGTTGTGTATGCTTGTGCCTTTGACTGTGTAGGTATTTTTATAGGCTTTTTCCTGTTTTGGTAGGCTTTAGCTTTGGAGCTTGTGCTCGATTGACGGATCGATAACGCCCGACTTGGTGAGATCGGGGTTCGCCTTTCTGTTGCCGTTTGGAGAAGCTTAGAGGACCGTGGTTCGGTCGGCAATCATGTTCTGGTTAGTATGGCTTCCCGCTCTCTCTCTTTAGCTGTTCTTTCTTTCGGTTACTCCTATTTTTTTACAGCTTTACATTGTGGTAGTTACTGCTGTTACTCCTATTCTTTCCTGCTTTCCTATTTAGCTTGTTGTTCCATGTTACTGCGTTGTTTCCAGTGGGGATCTGCGTGACCCCTACTGAGCCAGTGACATGAGGCTCACCCCTACTTTTCAGGTGTGGTCGTTCTTCTTTCTCCTGGGTGTTCGTGACGCGGTGCGTCAGTTCATGGTTGCCAACTATGCCAGCGTTCTCTGCATTGTGCTTCCCCCGACTTGAGGGTATGTTTTAATTTTTGTTGGGGCTGTACTTGTCTTTACGTGGACTGGACTCTGTTAAATTAAACTGTTAATTAAAAAAATTAATTTTATTTCTTGCTACTTTAGCAAACCTGATCATGAAATATTATTTGCTTACTGCTTTATCTGGGAATTCACTATCCCTCAGTCACGCCTTTTATCCCTTCGGAGCTTTATCGCTCTTGGGAGGCCTCGCAAGATCCAAGTGTTATCGAGTTTACCCGGTATCCAGACCCTGGCTCGTCACACCTTGTATCCTTCAAAGGACACTCCCAGACAATGACAGAAGACCCCCGAGGACCATCCCTCGGGGCCGCGGCTCGCCCGAGAGGGAGCTCGCCCCAGGCCGTGGCCACGCCTCGGGGAAGGCGAACCCCCTTGTGGGACGTGCCCTCCTCCTAGCCCAACGGCCCCAAGGCCGTCCTCAAGTCCCAGTATCCCCTAGTTCAGTATAAGATCCGCCGTGCCCGTGTGTGGAAGGATCCGACAACAAGTAACTCACCAACGGGAGCTCAGGGTCGCGCAAGTCCAACGTCAACACCCCCGTTCCTCGTACACACGCGGCCGGCCAACCAGTATCCTTCTAGTATCCTTTTGTCCTTTCCTTCTTAGCCAAATTAGGGAGAAAATAACAAAAATCTAGATTTTATAGAGGGTGGGGCCGCCCCTCTCTCTCTCTCCACTCTAGCCCGCCTAAACCCACCCCGAGGGAGGGTTTAGGTGGACTAGCATGGACCCCCAGGCTGGTCCGCCTAAACCCCATTACAATAAAAAAAGAGCTTTTTTTAATTAAAAAAGGTGCCCAGCCAGCCCGCCTAAACCCCCCTGGGGGAGGGTTTAGGCGGACCAGTCTGGACCCCCAAGCTGGTCCGCCTAAACCCCCTGGGGAGGGGGTTTAGGCAGACCAGCCTGCCCCCTCAGGCTGGTCCACCTAAACCCCATCCAAAAATAAAAAAAAGATATTTTTAACAAAAAAAACCCTCCGAAGAGGGGTTTAGGCGGACCAGACCAGCCCCTGGGACTAGTCTGCCTAAACCCCCCCCCCCCTGGGGGAGGGGTTTAGGCGGACCAAACTAGCCCCTTGGGCTGGTCGACCTAAACCTCCCTCCCCTACTCCATGAAACCAAAAAAAAAGAATATAATAATAATAATAATAATATTTTTTGAGGGGTTTACTCGGGCCAAGTTGAACCCTCAACTTAGTCCGCCTAAACCCCACCCCCACCCCTTCAACTTCCTATAAATTCCCCCCTTAGAAGCTCAAGGGGCAAGAAATGAATGCATGCACAAGCAGACGCACAAACAGACGGACAAACACCCCCGACAAAATTACTGCACCGTCGGACTGCCGAGGCTTTTGGCAAGGGTCGGGAACGCAAGAAGCTAAGTGCGCACGTGGTTGGCTTGCTAGTCGGCTCACACACGTCGAGCGTATGTCACGTGTACTTCCCTCACACGGCGTTTAGCCGTCTCACATAAGTCCATCCTCGTCGCATGTAAGGTGACTATGTCAACGGCGAGTACACCCACATCCTGGGTCCGCCCATGTATGCCAACTTACGGTGACGAAACGCACTCCATGATGTAGTGCGTAATTCTGACACGGAATCACGTGCCTACTGCTCACCCCCCACCCGGCCGTTGGCCACTCGGATTAACAACTCGAGTCTAATCGGACCTCTGGCCCAGGAATCATAGTCATGGGACCGACCTCGACTCCCCAGGATGACGACACTCGCCGTCCGAGACCCAGACCTGACCGCTCACCTCAAGCCATGCCCGACCTCCACCAGACACTAGTTCGCGTCCGCCCCCGCCACCAAGGCAGTCGGGCTTGCATCGATCCCTTTATAAAGAGTTTCTGTAAAACACGCGGATATCTGCTTTATTACGCAATGACCCGGGGACCGACCCACATGTCGGAGTTGTCCCGCGGGTTGCGCCAGTTGTACTTTGGCCCCCTCGGCCTATTTGTAAGGCCCACACGACCCCCATGCAGCATAAAACCAGTGGAATACAAGCGCCCGCATTCGGGTCCCCAGCTTTCTACATACACCACATGGCGTACGTGTCTAACATCCTGACTCCAGTAAACACCCCTCAGTCGAAAGCGCACCCATTACTGCGGAATGCTCCCGGCCCTCTACTCACGGCTTCAAATATATACAGGCTTCTCTTCAGCATGGAACGAAGGTTTTCGGATTCAATCTGATGTAAATAAACACCGGTTGCTTGTGACTGGTGGGGAAAGATGTCCAGTACACGATTCCCGCAATCGCCTACGTACTCGCACCCGTGGAACCCCTTCTCTCCACGTGTCGCCCGATCTCTCGAGCCCATGTACCGCGTCCTGGTGATGCTTCCTCTGTCAACCCTTGGTTCCATGGGTGATTGTCGAGAAATCAACTGGCACGCCCACACCCTGTCCGGCTAACCCATACCCTTACATTTCCGTGCCATTCGACCATTTTTGACTTTCCATAATAGGAGAGTGCCCAATACCGCCGTGAGAGGCATGCAACCGTAAGGAGGATACCTGAGATATATCAAACTCCCGTATTTTCCTTCCCCCGTTGTATCCCTTCCTTCACCCCAGTCATCAGCATAAAAACCCCCACAATAGAGAGGATGGCACGCCCGGCGGGACGTCTCCTACCTTCCTTCTTTTTGCTGAAGAAAAGCCTATTCCACCCCTGAAGCCCTGGTGCCCTTTCCCTGTCTTTGTAGGAGAGGCAGAGGAGGGTACTCGCGTGTGCATTCTCTAGCAGCTTTCGGTTCGTGTTTTGACTATTGAATCGCGCTCGACAACTGTCAGCAACCGTCACCTCCGCAGCACTCAGCGCTCCAGCAACCATGGCGGCCGTCACTTACGGTCCCAATGTCATTGCCACCCATGCCCGGGTGGGCTACTTGGTGACGCCGATTGCTTTCGGCAGCTTCGCCCCCGTCATCGGATCGCCCTACTTTTTGGGCGTCATCCCTGTGGCTGCATCTCAGCCAATCCCAGTTTCTCCGTCTACTCCCGTGGTCGATGTGCCACGCACACCTCCAGCCCCGGTGGCCCACCTAAGCACCAAGCACCGGATCGCCACCACTAGCCCTTACAGGGCCCCCAGATCATCACCGGCCTGGGTAAGCTTTAGCTCCCAAGGCCAGCCTCGTCCGATCTCCGGCACGGGCCCTGCACCCCAGATTCCGATCGCTACTTCAACATCTCCCTCGGGCCTTCAACCCCGAGGCCAGCTTCAGCCGACACCCAACACGGGCTCTCAGCCCCGGGTTCGCGGCTCCTCAGCACTTTCCTCAGGCCTACAACCCCGAGGCCAACTTTAGCCGGCACCCAACACGAGCTCTCAACCCCGGCTTCGCAGCTCCCGAGCACTTCCCTCGAGCCTTCAACCCCGAGGCCGGCTTCAGTCGGCACCCAATACGGGCTCTCAGCCCCAGGTTCGCGGCTCTCTGGCATTGTACTCGGGACGCCGATTTCGAGCTCCAGTTGAACCGGCTCTCCCCGCTGGTCTCCCACCCAGGGGGCAAGGTTCCTCAGCACCTTCCTCGGGCCTTTCAACCCGAGCCTGGACCACGCTGACACTCAACACAAGTCATCAATCTCGGGTTGCCGGCACCTCAGCACTGCCAACGGCATTGTCTCCCGGTGCGAGAGTGTCATCCCGAGCATCGGCGACGCTTCTATCAGCGTGGGCAAAATCTTACACCCCAGTTGCCTGGCTGTCGACTCCCAGGGTGGGCCTCGTACACCGGGGGCCGTCCTCTGTACCTTCCACTGGTAGCTCTGTGCCGCCATCCACTGTGGGTCGGGTCTTCTCAGTCTACCATCTCGGGGTGGAGTCTTCCTCCGCTCCCTAGAAGAAGCGTCGCCATGGCCGCAAAGGCAGACGGCTCGCCGCTGCAACCAGCAACTCCGGCAAGAGTGTTCTTGTCGGTGACTTGCGGATTCACCTTGATGGGGGTGAACCAATCATACCCCAGGAGCGGACCGTTCCTACCATCTCTACCTTTAACCATTTTGACCACTTGCGGCAAACGCGAGGGGACGAGCGAAGCTCAGAGGAGCGGGTTCCTCGGCAGCAGTCCGGGGGCACCCACCGCAGCGCAGTACACGGGCTCCCAAGATAACTCGTCGGAAAAATGGCAACAAGGGAGACCAACAATCTGACTTGAGGAGAATCTGGGTCACCCCAGAGGAAGCTCAAGCCATTCGAAGGGCGCATATTAGAAACCCCCTGTGAGCACTCAGACGCGGCATCAGGCAGGATGCAACTGGCCCCACAGCACCACCGTCTGATGATGCCCAGTTGTCTAATGCCCCCCGCACAAGCAAGTGGAGGCAAAGGCGAGCTCGTTCCCGGGCCCTCCAACAACCTGCCCCGGACTCTCCTCCGACCGATATCGGGAGTGAGCCCCCTCTGCAATGCACCTCAGTCTTTGATAGGCTAGGGGCACCTATTCGCCCCGAGCGGCACCCGTGCAGGAAGCGGACGGCCCGGCTCATCAAGGTCGCGGTTCGAGTGTTTGCGTGTTACACCACCGGACACTAGCCGAACACCCAGTCTGATGACCTGAATCAGCCCATATCCCATTTCAGGAGGCCGCGCCATCAGGTTCCACTGCCTCCCCCAATTGGTCACATCCACACTTCTACCAGACCGCAGTTGTCAGAACACGCCTGGTTGAAGACCGCGACCCTCCTATCAACGTGGAGCCGGTCAACAACGACCCTCCTATGAACGAGGCTCAAGAAGTGACCCTCGGCACTCTCATGAAGGAGAACCAGCATCTAAAGGCCCTTTTACAAGACCTCCTCCAGGAACAGGACCTTCATCCTCAACAACTTGCTAGGCCCCAGGCCGAGGCACTGGCACCGCCAGCTACCCCCGATGCTTCCAACACCTCAGCAGGGATTTCCAGAACCCCGTTGGCAGCTAGGTTTGGTACGCCCCCAATTGAGGCCCAGCCACAAGCGTCTAATATGCCAGTGCCAGAAAATCTCCTAGCGCAACGCCAGATGATCGAGCGTATTGTCGAGACAAAGCTCACCCAGTATGATGAAGGGGTTGTCACAGTAGACCTCTACAGTGTGCCCTACCCGCTTCACCAGCAACTGAAAAAGCTTCCCCCAGAGTACGCCAAGCCCTCGAAGCTGTAAAAGTATAACGGGCAGGGGTCGCCACATGAACACTTGGCCTATTATGTTACGGCCATGGGCGAGTTAGCGTTGGATAAGTCGTACCTCCTCCGCTACTTTGCCACTTCACTTACGAGAACGGCCTTCCAATGATACTCCCACCTGAAGCCTAACTCAGTGATCGACTAGGCAGATCTCCATAAGAAATTCCTTGACCACTTTCAAACGGCCGAGCGGAAGATCTCCTTGGCCGAGCTCTATTCTCTCCGGCAAAGGAAGGGTGAGAGCGCCCTCGACTTCATCAAGAAGTGGCGAGACCTCAGCATGAGGTGTGTCAATCCACCCGTTTAGGAGGACGTCATTCCCATATGCCGTCGAGGCTTGGCGGCCGAGGTCAGCGAAAAGCTTCTCGGCACCAATATCAAAGGGTTCGACCAACTCAATTCGGTAGTTGCCAAAATATAGATGTTCTTCACCGATAACTCGAGCTATACTGCAGCAAAGGGGAAGTAAGCGCAAGAACGCCAGCCCGGTAAGGAGGTGAATATCATAGAGTTCACCCCTGCCGCTAAAGCCAATAAGGAGGCCGAATCCAGCGGCTCTGACAAAAATCCAGCGGACAAGCCGGCCGTTCACTCCTTCTCAGAGCGCATGAAGACTCCCTTCTCATTCAAGAAGGAACATACGAAGATGCTCTTCGACCTATGCATGGCCCAGAAGATTGTCGAGCTGCCAAAAATTCGCAAGCTGGACGAGGCTCTGAATATCGATGATCCCAGCTATTGCCTGTATCATCGCATGATGGGTCACTCAATTGAATATTGCTACGTCTTCAAGACTCAAGCGCAGAAGTTGATCCGAGACGGCCTCATTAAAATGAAGAGTGGTATCGTCGATCCCCTGCAACCACATACGTGGACCAGGCCAGCTAAGGCAGCATGCGTGGTTCACCACTCAGCCAATGTCATCCACACGATGGCCGTGTTCTCTCTCTCTGACATCGAAGCAGGGGAGCCCAGCACCAGTCAAGGCGAACATTTGCTCTGGTATCCGGGGTGGAGGCCCTGGCATGATCACAGACCCCTCTCCTTCCCCAGGGAGAGAACCCGGAGATTCTTCGATATCCTCATCGAGAGGGGGCAAATCATGCCCCGCGACTCGCCAGCAGACTACACCCATTAGGACCATAGTTACCCCCAATACTGCCCTTTCCACGCTAGAATCTGTCACACGATCGAGTCCTGTGAAGAATTTCAACACCTCATCCAGGAACAGATCCAATGGGAGTAGATCGATGCGGAGGGGAACTCCATGTCACTCATCAGGCTGTGGCAAGCTGTCGAAGAAACCCTGAGCATCGCCAGGGATACGCCAGAGTGGCCAGACTCCCATCAAGAAAACAGGCATGGATTGCCTTACCAGCATCCCCCAGAATGGCTCGAGTTCTGGGCCGACAACCAAGAAGTGCTCGAGCGATTGCAAAGGCGTAGAAAGTAGGATGCCAGTCAAGAGATAAAGCCGACTAACTTCTCGGTCAACGTCATCAATTCTCTTGCTCCTCCGGACCCTACGGGCTCTCAGACATCAGCATCCAGCCAACCAACCCCTGCCACTTCAGCTGTGCAGTGGCGGTCCTGGCAGAAACTAGAATCTCGCCCTTTCCCTGAAGAAGACACCGCCAGGCTCCTTCGGGTCCTTCTCGGCTGAGAGGACATTCTGGTGGGTGAGACAACGACGGGCTCCTCAGCTCTCTCTCGTCCTTCCCTTGTCCTATCTCCATCTCCGACATCCGTGGATAGGAAGGGAAAGCAAAAGCAGGGTGAGATCCTAGCCCAGCCTTGTCAGACTCCCTCAGCTGATGGACCGTCGGGTCCTCTCCACCTACCCTTTAACACAATCCAAAGTACAAAGAAGACATCTTCGGAGTCTTCACTAGCTTCGATTCAAGCGACGGGCCTACCGCTATAGGGAACAGTTAGTCCACAGAGTCAGGGTAACTACCCAGAGCAACAACATCCTACGACACCTTCGGCTGTCGCCGGACCCAGTCCTCAGCTTGATCACAAAGACAAGGCTAAGGAGCAGGACAACAAGCACATCCCTTGGCCCGCTTCTCAACCAAAGCTGTCGCCACCACAGCTAAGGCATCAAACAGCGCATACGTCTTCGGACGCCAGCACCAGCCTGCCGACTCCTCGTAGGCTCCCGTCACCACCGCGGCTAAGGCATCAAACCACGCATACGTCTTCAGACGCCAGCACCAACCTGCCGACTCCTTGTAGGCTCCCGTCGCCACCGCGGGTAAGGCACCAAACTGCGCACGCATCTTCAGACGCCAGTCCCAGTATTTTGACATACCAGGAATTACCGCTCGAGATAATCGAGCAAGCGATCAACGCCACCTTCCAGATACAACAAGTGGAAGGCGCCTGGATCAAAATTTGGGCGAAGAAGAGTCGTCAACCTCGCCCCACCAAGGCACTACCTCGAGGACATCCTCGTGGGAATTAATCAACTCCAGCCCCAGCACCTCTCCCTCCTACTCCCTTGGAGACCGCTATTGCCAAGAGACAAGAGAAAAATATTAGGAAGAACCTCAAAAGGCGGCTCAAGAAACAAGCTGAACAAGCAGCTGCCCTGCAATCCCCGGCTGAGCCGATGCCTCTCCAGAGGCTCCAGCAGCTCATTGATGACCTGGAGGAATATGTTCCTCCTCGTCCTACCGGAGCTCTCCCACTCGATAGCTATATCCCGTTGGAAGAAATGCAAAAACGAGCCCGCCTCAGAAATTGGGTCCAAGAGATGATCCAGAAGCTTAAGAACGGCGAAAGGCTCTTGATCCTAGATGAGCTCTCCTTGTGCTATAAAGACAAGGAGATCACAACGGAGCAGCTAGAAGAAATGCTTCGAGGTTGCACCTGCAACATGGTGGCCATCCCACTTCCTGACAATATCAACGCTTCTCGGCGGGGCGAGCCAGTAGCCTCCCGGACAAGATAAAGAACCATTGCCCCTCTTGGGCAATAGCCAGCTCCAGAGCACGCCGGTCATGGCCGAGGTTGTGGCCGGGGATGCGGTAGAGGTCGTGGAAAGGTTCCCGAGCTACCCCTTCACCCGTCCACTTTCAACCCGGAACGAATCATCCCCTTTTGAGGAGAGGAACCGGTTCCCATTTCGGAAGTAGAAATTCGGAGGGGACCCGGTATCTTCGATCCTTCTGGCATTAAAGAGGCTATTGCCAGCCTCCCAGCCCCTGCACTAGTACTGGCTCCTGCAGCGGAGCAAGCGGGACCGTCCGGCAAGGATGAGCCAGCCCACCAGTCACCCCCAGAAGAGCCATCATTGGCACCCCTGTTCCAGGAGTCCACCGGCGATCAAAGTCAGTCCGATCCCGGTGGTAAGGGCAAGGCAGTGCAACTTCCCGATGGGGAGCAGCACGGCAGCTCGCAGAAAACCCAGCCCGACATACTACCTTCCTTGGAGGATGCTCGAGCCCGAGCCGACTGGAAGGTCCTCCACCAGATGAAGCGCTTCCCTGCCAGCATCACAATTTGGGAAGCCATTGCTTGGAGTAAGGACCTAACAGAAACTCATATCAAGATACTCCAAGAGCCGGAAGCCTATGAAGCGCATGCCGCGGAAATGAAGGCGGCTGCCTATGAAGCCTTCACAGCCACCATCTCCTTCATGGAGAAAGACATGTTGCTCTCCCCTCCGTGTCACAACCATCCTCTCTACATGAAGGGGAAGATCAACGGGCATGATGTGAACCGGATCCTGGTAGACGTTGGTGCTGCTGTATACATCATGCCGCTCAAGACATTCAAGACTTTATATCTGACACCGTAGCTTCAGAAGGTTCAGGTGGTCAAGATATCTGACTTCAACCAAAACACCGAGGATGTCCTCTGCCGGGTGGATGTTGATCTAGTGCTTGATGATTTCACCTCCAAGGCAACGTTCTACATCATCGACTCCAACATGTCCTACAAGGTACTACTGGGCAGACCCTGGCACCATGAAAATTGGGTCATCCCGTAAACTCTCCACCAATGCATCAAGTATGCCAAGGGAGGGGAGCAACATGCGGTATTTACAGACCTGTCACCGTTCACACCAGCAGAATGCAACCTGGCCGACGCTGCACTCTACTTCAATGGGATTAGTCCGTACCGTGTGATTAAGAGCAAGAGCAATGGCTGGCTCTCAGCGGAAGATGATGATGATCTCTTCTCTGTTGACGAGGAGAAGGCCAAGCTTCATCGACTGCGCCTGGGCTCCAAGCCAACCCCGGATCACCCCGAGAGGCGCCAGAGCAACTTCGAGGCTAATCTTATTAGCCGAGCTATCAGCAAGAGTATATGCTTGCCTCCAGACTGCATCCAACTCCCATGTGTATCCGAGAAGCATAGCGTCGAGTCGCTAACAACATTCATTATCACCTTCAAGCGACAACGCCGAAACAAGAAGAGGGCTAACAGGGACAAACCTATTGTCTTCTATAAGGGAGACACGGTCCCTCAAGCCCCACCAGTCGACGACTTCGGCTGGTCCAGGCAAGCCGATGACACCCCTGAAGCCGTCCAAGTGCTGGACAACCTACCACCACACATTCGGGAGATGTATCTGAAGCAACACATCCCTCGATGGCAATGTTCGAGCAACATGAATATTTTCACCGACTGTGGACCCCTTCCCAGGTCCGGGGGCAACCCCCGTCGTTCCATAAGGATACCATGGGACTCGGCTACGACCAAGAACCAGACTTTCGTGTCTACTACGCAGTCAATATCATAGGCTTGACACTGCCAGCAGATGACCAAGCTAGAATCAAAGCCAAATTCGACAGCTCCGGGGACGAGGAAGAGGAGATCCTGATCCCGATCCCCGTCAAAGCCAGCACCCCGGTTCAAGCAGTCGAGGAATCTTCCTCGCCTCCCTGCCAACACGTCGGGGCTGAAAAAGCTCCTCCCACCACCCCGTCAGGTGACGGACTTTGTTCAGCGGACTCATCTGACGAGGGTGCTAGCCAAGATGATTACCACGAGGGATTGTCAGCTCTAGCAAGCAACCTCGCTGAAACCTCGACAACTCCAGCAGGCAACTGCTGGCCAGAAATTGGTGGCCCAGATCAATCCTCAATGGATCCTAGCAACAACGACTCTCTAATCCCATTGATGTCGACCGGTGGCTTCGATAGTTGAGAAATACATGAAGCCGACACCGATGATGAGGATTTCATCGACTTCTAACCCGCTCCTCCCGAGTTGGAGGACGACAGCCAGGCGACCGTGGAAGAGCTCATTGAAATCAACTTGGGCGAAGATGAAGCTCCCCAGCCAATGTTTGTCAGTGCAATCCTTACCGAGGCAGAGAAGCAGGACTACAAGTAACTCCTGCTCGAATACAAAGACTGCTTCGCCTGGACATACAAGGAGATTCTAGGGCTAGACCCCTCCGTAGCGAAGTACGAGCTCACTCCAGTTAAATAGCCACAACGGCGCATGCGCCATGAGCTGGAGCTCTAGGTTTCGGACGAAGTCCATAAAATGGCAGAGGTCGATTTCATCGAGCCGTGTATCTACCCGATTTGGCTCGCCAACATAGTCCCAATCAAGAAGAAGAGTGGTCAAGTCTGCATCTGCGTCGACTTCCGGGACCTCAACAAAGCCTGTCCGAAGGATGACTTTCCAGTCTCGATTACAAAAACCATGGTCGACATGGCCACCGGGCATGAGGCCTTGTCTTTCATGGACGGGTCGTCCGGTTATAATCAAAGCCGGATGTCCCTCAAAGATAAGGGCCACACATGTCACGCCTTGAGCTTTTAATACAGCGGAAGACAATCTCGAGAATCATGAACAGCCGGCATGGTAAGCCTCTTGCAAGCAAGAATAATCAAAGCGCAAGACAATCACACATAAGATGCAATTGCATAAAAATTTATTCAAACCTTCACTTTTATTAATAAAAAGAATAATTCAAGTACATCAACTATTCAACTCCCTTAAATCTATTTGACTCAATAAAAAGGAAATGACATGAACTCGATCTAGACATTATTGACTTTCTAAGTCTTTTCTCAATCTCATGTGACTTTCATTCGCTCTCGGACCCATCACTTGAACAACTCGAATCCGAATCCGAACTACTTGCATCTCCTGAAAAATTTGGAAAGTAGGTAATGAGCACACTTACCCAGCAGGTATCTTCCCATCAACACGATTGGCAATATTAAAGTGATTAGCATTTTAGCTCTAAAGAATAAGGTAAAATCATGCGAACGCGGTAAATCATGTGAATAAACCATAGTAGCAAGACATGACCAAGTTAAGATATGAATGAACATGCATGATCAAGCAAGAATGTAAAATGGCCTCATGAATAAGAATGTAACAAGAATGTACTAGCAAGTCAAGCAAGAACGTACTATTCACTTAGTAACAAGTACTTTGTGAATTTCTATGGATATTTTCACAAGTCGTGAATATTTCCGTGATTACCGTGGACATTTCACTTATTTATAAAGAAAGTACTCCCAGCGCAATGCGACGCCAGTAGCATCATATCCCATGGTTTATAATAGTATGTTTCTGACAATCAGCCGAGGGGACTAGCATAGAGCCCTTGAACACAATCAGTGCTCGATCCGCATCTTCAAGTATAAATCAAGATACTTCCACGCGTGTAAATAATATGGCCAAGAATGTACAATTTCAATGGTAATTCCGTGATAAAGTAACCAAAAATAAGAATGATTCTATTGAGCATAAGGAATTTCAATAAATACCTTAAATAACTAGGTTATGCCATGGAAATAAATCGGCAGCATAACGGTACGTTCTTTATCTTTCATAATTTATCTTAGATGTCTTTGAATAAGGTTACAAGTCCTAGACTATCAAGAATCAATCTAGAATCACAAGAATATTAACCCTTGGTCAAACCTTGAGTCAACAGTTTTCAGGAAACTTAGCGGTCTATAACTGGGCCGCTATACTGGTATGGCGGTCTAGTATTGGGCCGCTAGAATGAACTGAATCCAGAAAGAAATCAGTTCGGACTCAGATAACGTGGCGGTCAGATACTGGACCGTTAATGGGCCTTAGCGGTCGAGTATTGAACCGTTATAGAATCAAAATCAGAAAATATCGGTAGTGCTTTCTAGACAATTGGGCTTTAATGGTACAACCAACTCGGCGTCATAGTGGAATCCCAGGCTCGTGGAGAATTACAGAGGCCTTGAAACAAGATTTCCTAGTCCATTGGAAGGAATATCCAAGGGAGAGGTTATCAAGTTCAAGATTATGTTCCTATAAGTGCAAAGTGTGTAACTAATGGCCATATACCGGAATATATGCCATATACTTATAGAAATGACTCTGAGATAGGAATAGAATGTGTACAGTAAGAAACCAACGTTCAATCTCGTTCATACAAGTACCTAAATCATAATTTAATACAAGATTATAAGGTTTTTGGCATGAATCTATCATATGTTTAAAATAATCCTAAGAACCATAAAGAATATGAAATCACTGTTATAAATCAGTAAAACAACACTCAGAGTAGTACATAACACGTTAGAACATAGTTAACTAGGCTTACATATAAGTTAAATGGACTGTCCTTGATTCTATCTCGGCTGACAAAAAATAGAACAATGGCGGTCTATCATAGATCCGTTACAGGAAGTTGGCGGTTTATCGTAAGGCCGCCAGAGAGATAAAAATGGTCTATTTTTGGTCCGCCAGAGATTTCATAAAACTCGAGTTTACAGAGCTTCTAGCGGTTTATCGTAGGACCGCTATAAAGGGTTGGCGGTCGAAGACTAGGCCGCTAGAGAATGTCTGACAGTAATCTTAAATAAGAAGACAAATGTTAAAACACATCATGTCTGAAAATCAACATATTTATAAAACTTCTACATGATAGAACGAAGATTAAGCTAACAATATGCATGGATTTTCTGTGAATTTACAAGAGAATTCTTCTTAACTTATTTAGGGCTAAGAATATGCAAGGATGTACACTAGATGCATTAAACATGAAATTCACGATCTATAAAGCATGAAATCAAGTGCAATAAGAGGGCCTTTATCCCTAGAATGATGTTTTAACTGTTCATGAGATGACCTACCTCTACTAAGGTTTTTAAACTCTGAATTTAAGACTGGATGCTACCCTTAGTTCTTTGCACTCCTTGTGACAAATCAGCAACTTCTCCCCCTGATATCTCTAGATCCTCTTGACCTAATGACGTGAAATTTAGAGGGTAAGAAGTAGATACTAAGGGGAACAAAAAGTTCTAAAGGCACTAAGGCTAAATACCTCGACTTGGTTCTCTAATCTATTGATCCTCACCAGACTTTTACACAGTTTCCTGGGTCGCTAACGTGGAACCAGCAACTTTGCAGGCTTCTATCTCCTTGTGTGCTTGATCTCCTAGGATGAAATTTTGGGAGATGTTAGTCCTATGTATTATCTATAAAAACTTCTAAAGAACCTACCCGAAATAATACCGTCTTACCTGAATCACTCACTGTACAGACTTACTATAGCAGTCTGATGTACAGACTTTGATGAACAGTCCAATGTATGGACTTGTACTGCAAACAACAATGTATAGACTCCATGTAAAAGCCCAATGTATGGACATTGAAAACGAAGACCAATGTGCAGACTTGACAGTGAAGACTAGTGTGCAGACTTCAAGTTTAACTGTGGATGTACAGACTTCATGAAGCGAAGCGATGTGTAGACTTGAGGCTCCTGAAGCAATGTACAGACTTCAAAGATGTTGGCGTGTCAATGTACAGACTTGATGAAGACTGATACATGAACAGTAATGCATAGACTTAGGAGCATATGACACGGCTGTACAGACTTCACGCGTTGACGTTATACATACTTCCAATGAAGTGCGTTGACGCTGTACAGACTTTGCCTAAGACAATGCATGAACTGACGTTGTATAGACTTTGTCTTAACAATGAATGTGTAGACTTGATCAAGAGTCCAATGTGCAGACTTCATGAGTGTGCAAACTTATCAACGAAATGCACAATGTATAGACTATGCACATGCATGAAGAGTGTATAGACTAATGAAATGCTTTACCCTGCAGTGTATAGACTTGCTAGTCATCAAACTACATGCAGATAGAAAAGCAACGCACAGATCAGAAATCAAGCACTATATCAGTCATACACATGCATTCTCCATAAAACAAGTTATGTTGCTATCATCAAAACACAATATCAAATGCACTCAAATGCACTCACTGTCTTGCTATCATCAAAACCAAATAGCATTGCTATCATCAAGGCGACATAGCACATGCTTGTGCCTAAGAGGCACAACAGTCCAGCCATCAGGCCCTCAGGTAAGTAAAAATCAAAAAATATATATACAAAAAGAAAATGGGATTAAAAATAGAGATACCCCGACAGACTCGGTCATCCTCTTCCTCAAGGAAGTGGCCAGGGGCAAAAAGGCCAGCAACCCGACTGAGGTGGAAACCCGGGAGAGCACCTCAGGCAAAATTGGGAAACCCCTCGACGTGAAAACCCGCTAGGGCGTGTCAGAAAAAGCTAAAGGGGCACAGCTCTAGCGAAAACCCGAAAGGGCGGTAGAGCCGATAACGAGAAAATCTTCCTCTCCCTACCAATCGAAACGCCCTTCCACCCACTCCTCGGTGAGCCGTTAGCCTCACCAAGAGCCAGTCTTCAATCAACTTACACTGCTAGAGCACAGACCCTATAATTCCCAGTTGGTGTTGCACTCCCCCCACTCTGCTCGTCCAACCTTCGGCCCTTACTTCGACACCACAGGCCAACTAGTCCCTGTGACAATCAAGCTCCTAGTCACCATCCCAGTAGACTTCTGTCCTAGCACATCCCCAGACACTTATCATTCTACGCCACTACATCCTACATCCCCTGCAAATCCAGAGCCTTCAAGTTTCATTATAATCCCAGTTCTCTTGTACAATCCCTGATCCACTAGCCATAACTCCAGTCATATCTTGCCATGAAAAAGTGGCCCTTCGCCACCATGGCATGAAGATTTGTAAAAACCTTTATTAATGGCTGAACAATATCTGGCTACCCACATCTTCCAGTTCCAGGTCACGTCCCCTGACGGCAACAAGCTATGGACGGCAGTCTCCAAAAAAAATATTAAAAAAAATATTAAAAAAAAGAAGTGAATGGGGTTAAAAATGGAGATACCATGGCGGGCCTGGTCGGCTCCATTACAAGGAGGCGACTGGGTGCAAAAATTGCCACCAACCCAGCTGAGGTGAAAACCCGAAAGGGCACCTCAGACAAAATCGGGTAACCCCTCAGTGTGAAAACCCGTAAGGGCGCACCGGAAAAAGCAAGAGGGGGCCAGCTCTAGCGAAAACCCGCAAGGGCGGTAGAGCTGGTAAAGAGAAAAAAAAACTCTCTCCCTCTCTACTCCTCGTGGCTGAAAGCTATCGACCGCGACACCTCACCGATAGCAAGCTCAACACCACTCCACAACAATGGTGACCACTGCACCCCCCAAGGGTCGATCACCCCAAGTCCCAGTTCCAGCTCTGGCTACAACACCTTCACAGGCCAGCCCCTAGTTCCAGCTCCAGCTACAACGCCTTCACAGGCCATCCGTCAGCTCCCAGTTCCAGCTCTAGCTATAACGCCTTCACAGGCCAGCCGCCAGCCCCCAGTTCCAACTCCGGCTACAACGCCTTCACAGGCCAGCCGCTAGCCCCCAGTTCCAGCTCCAACTACAACTCCTTCACAGGCCAGCCGTCAGGTCCCAGTTCCAGCTCCAGCTACAACGCCTTCACAGGCCAGCCGCCAGCCCCCAGTTCCAGCTCTGGCTTCAACGCCTTCACAGGCCAGCCATCAGCTTCCAGTTCTAGCTCCGGCTACAATGCCTTCACAGGCTAGCCGCCAGCCCCCAGTTCCAGCTCCGACTACAACGCCTTCACAGGCCAGCCGTCAGCTCCCAGTTCCAGCATTGGCTACAACGCCTTCACAGGCCAACCGCCAGCCCCCAGTTCCAGCTCCGGCTACAATGCCTTTATAGGCCAGCTACCAACCCAGTTCCAGCTCCGGCTACAACGCCTTCACAGGACAGCCACCCAATCTTCAGTCCCAGTTTCGGCTACAACGCCTTTACAGGCAAGCCGCCCAGTCTCCAGCCCTAGTTTCGGCTACAATGGCCTCGCAGATTAGCCGCTCAGCTTCTAGCTCCAGTTTTGGCTACAACGCCCCCAGCTCCCAGCTATCACACCTTCCCAGGTCACCCAGCTGGCTTTAGCTCCAGTCCCCATTTCCAGTCACAGTCCCAGTTTCAATTTCCAGTCCTTGTCCCAGTCCCGGTCTTGGTTGCCACGTCTTCCCAGGCCACCCAGCCAGCTCAATCCCAGTCTCCCAGACACATGCGAATCCCATTTTTTGGCTACTGGCATAATGCTAGCCAATACTCCACCATCCAGTTCGGGGTCAATACACCCTCCAGAATCACCTCTGCAACCCTAAACCATGTAAAATGCCCCGTTCATATGGGCCTACGTTGGTTCCCTAGTATACAGGCTTTCATCCTCCAAGAGGATTGGCCCCCACATATAGCCTTTTCTTTCCCCTACTATCCAGTGCTCAGCCTCCAGTTTCTAACATCGGGTTCCCTGAACCCGGTGCCTATTGTCCCCTATCACTCATGCTAGTGTATCATAGAACAAACAAGCATGACTAATGATAAGTGGTCCTTAGTTCATGCACACCACTCTATTCCATCGAAAAAGGAAGGGAACAACCCAGCAAACAAAAGATCCAGAGTTTGTCATTAATACTCTGTAAAAGGAGCCCAAGACATGCCCTTGGGGTGACAAAATCCATACACTCCAGATAGCATAAATAAGAAAGGAGAGAGATACAATCAAATCTCATGCTCGGTCCCCTCCAGCACCGCAAGGTAAGAGTCCGCAGCCGCAAGCTCTGCCTCCAAGGTAGATAAGAGCTGAGCGCTAGCTCCAACTGTCGTCTCGGCTGCCTGCCACTCAGCTTGGACGCGCTCGGCGACTACCTGCTGCTCCTCCCAGGCCTTCCTCAAGGCCTCAGCCCGTCTCTCCACCTCCCTCAGCTGTGTGGCGTGCTCCTGAGATGCCAACGCAATCACCTCGGCGTGACTTCTCTACTTAGCTACGGTTGACACAAGCTGACCCTATTGCTCATGCGCCTCTCGGATCGCCGCTAGCCTCCGAGCCCTCTACTTCTGAGCCTCGCGGAGTCGCAAGTACTCGACCCAGATCCCAGCTAACCCAAACATCCAGAGCTCGCGTGGGAAGCCAAGCGCGTGGTAGCCCTGGGTGCACTCCCGCAGCCGCTACCTCAGATCCTCTGGAGAAGGAAGAGGGTCGCTCTGCGAGTAGCCTTGTGCCTGCTGGAGCAGGGCGCCACCTGCACTCGCCTCCAGTAATGGCTTTGGCAGAGAAGCAGATGTTGGCCACTCGATCCCTAAACCCAGGGAGATGTCGCCAGACGTGGTTAGCACTCTAGTGGAACCGGCATAGTCCCGACAAACACCAAAGGGAGTGAGCAATACATGCAAGACTTCCTTCGATAGATAAGGTGAAAAACATTAGAAAAAAATACAAGTCTTGGCTCCTTACCTGGAGTAAGTCCGGCTTTCCCTACGGCGTCATCTGCCGGGGTCGGGGAAGGCAACCGCTCCTCCGCCTCGACAGCATCACCCACCGGGGTAGGAGAGGGCAGTGATTCCTCCACCGTCCGGCCATCCCCAGGAAGCACGGGTGGGACAGGGGGCTCTTCCTGCCCGCCCTCATCAGGAGCCGACGAGTGCTCCTCTCAAGACTCTAACACTACGGGCAACCCAAGAACGTCAGCACTCTACTATATAGAGCAAACAAACACTAAATGATGACGGGAAGAACCACCATATACCTCCAGAAGTGGTCCCCGTCGGAACCTCCCTACTAGCAGAGACCCCAGAGGATGAAGAGCTCGAGCTCGAACTCTCCTCCATTTCCATCTCCAAGCTGCCGTCATCTGGAGAGCTCGACGAAGCCTCTGACGAACTCCCTGTGATGGCCCGGACTTCGGATACCGGATATACCTGATAGGACTATCGAGTAGACACGATACCACTTGGAACCCGTGAAGCCTCCCAAGAGCTGTAAAGCTCCGAAGGGAAAAAGGATTATCGTGTAGTACATTGAAGTTACAGATATAACAGTAAGCAATTAAATTTCATTAATCAGGTTTGCTAAAGTAGCAGAAATAAAATTACTTTTTAATTAACTATTAAAATTAATAATTATACCAGAGTCCAGTCCAAAGGAAAGATAAGTACAGTCTAATAGGAAGAAAAATGTACACTGAGGTCGGGGGAAGCCCGACGCAGGTACCACTGGCAACTACAAACTCACCACACCAGGAACCGCTAAGGAAGCAGAGATGACCACACCTGAAAAGTAGGGGTGAGCCTCGTGTCACTGGCTTAGTAGGGGTCATGCGGATCCCCACTGAAAAATAACGTAGTAACACGGAACAACAGCTAAAACAGCAGTAGTAGTAAAGCAGGAAAAGCTAGACTACAACTAGAAAGCTGTAAAAGAAAGTAGGAACAGCAGGAGTAGAATAGCTAAAATAAAAGGGAAAAGCCGTACCGAGCAAAACACGGCTGCCGAACAAACCTCGGCCCCCTAACTAATCCAAATCACGAAAGAACGACGAACCCTGATCTCAGAAAGTCAGGAGTTATCGATCCGTCGACAGGCACAAGGCCCAAAGTGAAGGTCCTACAAAGCTAGGCAAAAACCCTAGAAAAGACTTAGACAGACACAGACACTAACGCACACATGACTAGATCGCCATGCACGCAATAGAGCCGACCTCGGGTAAAGTCAAGAACAGACTAACCAGGAAAAGGTCACGACACGAAGAACGAGAAATACAGGAGTCACATGTCACGTGATGAAAGCACCTCCTCACTAGAGGAATGGCTAGATGTGTCCACTGATGTCTTACACTACGCCTCAAGTATCTCGCTACGGATTCCAAGAACGACGGAGACTGAGATACTCATAGAACCAAAACAGGAACTACAGTAACGAGTGACTAGTCATGGTCACGCCCGTCGACGCCAGTCCAAATGCTCCTAACCACGTGTGCACACACCGACTCTTGCCTAGAGTGAGGCCTCTAGCTAGTTTTCTCCCCCAGCAGGACGCTACTGTAAAGCAGGGGCCCACGGAAACTAGCTTAAAAATTGTATCTCGGGAACTGCCCTCACCACCACTCCCGGGTGGGCCGACACTCGAGGTCGTCAGGCTACGACTAGTGGAGGCTCACTAGACACAAAGACTCTGAAACACGAGTGCTGGAGTACAGACAGGCTAAGCACGCATTGTCACCCATACTATGAAGCATAAAGGCAGTACACCAACTGCCAACAGACTCAGGACAGAGCAACTAGACCTACCAACATAATGATCCTTGAGTCTCATAACTCGGAACCAAGATCATCGCACAACAGCGGTGACAAGCCGCCAATCAGCCTAATCCTAAGCCACATGAAACGACAATGGATCTACAGATCCACATAACCGTATAAAATGACTCACGGAGACCTGAGGGAGCATCAAGACCCTCAAAACACCTGGACATGCAAACCGAGGTAAGATAGTACCTCTAGGCATCCAGAACCACTGTCTCGAGCCATCCGGAATAGTCGAGACACACACAAGGCTACTTGTCAACCATTGGGTCTCACCGGGTTGAACAGATTCTAAATAATGACTCTGAAGTGATACAGAAACCTAACCAATAGCAGGGTACTCTTGGCTATCTGATAACATGGTTATAGCCCTCATAGGACATTGAAAGATGTCCATGGGACAATGGGCAAACCACGAGGTCAAGCCGAGGCACTTAGAAACCAACACATCGGAAAATGACACGGAGGAGTTAAGCGGAGGAACATACGCTGGCGGTCATAGAATGGGCCGCTAGGGGACTGTAGCGGTCAAGGATTAGGCCTCTAAACCCAGTCAACCCTGAACCGACCTATTCGGTCAAACCACCAAAGCGGTCTAATATAGACCCACCACACGGACTAGGCGGTCCAAGAGACAACCGGCACACTAATCGCCCTAAAACATTGACCTAAGTGAATGACTTGTAGCAGCCTAAGAAAGGGGCGCTACAGAAAAGAAACACATGAAGGTTGGGCCGCCAAGGCCAATCGACTTAAATTCTTGATTAGGTCTAAAACTATGGTAGCACGAATATCGAGGTAGCTCACGAGCCGTCGATACCATCCCCTCAAACGGGAACTCAAGGGAGGCCACACACATGCGGGGGAACCCCACCGCACTTACACCGATACACGGTGACTCGATCGAGCGTAACACAAAGCCCGAGATACACACACCTATGGGCACACTAATCGAGGTAACATGGCACCTCCCGACACCCCAGAAACACGGACATGAAACCCACAGGGTGTCCAAGACACTCGCGAGGCCATAGGTCGGTCATTGTGTCTCAACCGGACCGACCTGGACTCAAAACGGTCAAAAATATAGAATTTCGGTTGACCTGGCCCCTGGGGTCGATCGACCTAACCGGGTCAGTCGACCGGCCTAGTGTGGTCGGTCGAACGGACCAACGACCGGACCAACACGGTCCTGTGGACGCCTGCCGGTTGACTGGCCCACCCCTGGCGGTCGACCGGTTACGGCAGAAAATCGGCCAAACCCCATCCTCGAGCCTGATTCCCCGCCCCATTCGATCCCGATCGAAGGGGAGACAATCACAATGATAATATCGACCTTCCACACTCCGGAAGGGGTCGAAATGACGCACAAACGGCTAGAAACGGGCAATTCTACTGAATTGACCCTAATTGAGTCACCATGGTTCCCGGGCTCGTCGGCCCCAAATGACAACCAATCGACACAAAATCAGCGGATCTGGAACGCTGACATTCCAAGGGTTCGAATGATACCAACAGATCTAAAAACCGTCATCGTTTTCTGACGAACCCTACGAACACCCCAAAAGCATGATTTTACCCCAACAAGGCAAAACCCACTCGTATGCTCACCGTTCAGCGTGAAACTGCAAGAGAATGTAACAGAGAAGTAGAGCTTCAGTCTCCCTACCTCCACTGATGATTCCTGCCCCGAAGCGACTAAACCGCGTTGAAATCCACTAAAATAACAAACCGTGCTGGCTTTGAATCCACCGAGGGATCGCGCCGCGCTACACTCAATCTATCGCCCCATCACGCGTCCCGATCACTCCATCACGTTCCCGCCTCGGCCAGCTAGCCAACGGTGTGCACCCTGCGTCGAGAGACCCATAGAGGAGAGAGAATGAGAGAGAGAAAGAGAGGTGAGAAATTAGGGAGGAGAGAGGGTAAAGTGGAATAAATAGAAAGGAAATTAGGAAATTTTCCTAATTTCCAAAAATTTAATTATTAGTCCCAAAAAATACTAATTCAGAAAAATACGTAAAAATAGCCGAAACGATCCTCTCAAAGAGTACATTGCAACTGTAGCGTCCTCGAATCGATGAACTGAGAAATAAACTCACCACAAGGTTCCGTAACTTGTACGAGAGAAAAACCCACGTGGATCGTAAAACTCAACTCAGGACCCACAAAAGCGACCCGAAAGCACTCCGATAAGGCTCCGGAAGATCCAATAAGAATCCAGGGTATTACACTCCCGGAGGTGGCTGAACCAGAAGCTCCTGCAAGCCAACAAACCAAACAAGATTACTACACGACCCAGCTTCATACAAGGGCGGCTCTCCAGCTAAGAGTTACGAACAGGAAACTCACCGACCGGAGCGCTCCCCTCCAAAACTTTCTCAATGTCGATGATCTCCTCGTCGCCCTCAATTGGATCCACTCCCGCAGGCCCCTCTTCCATCACCTCAGCCCTGTCGCGGGGTAGCTCACCCTCTTCTAAAGGCGAAGGAGTACCTATGAACAATGCCAACAGGATCTCAGCACTAGCAGACAATCAACACAAAGGGCTTACCAGAAATCGTTAAGTCCCCAGCTACATACTTGAGGGTCCCATGCTCGAAGACCCAAGCAGTCCCACAGTGCAAGCTGGCACTACAGCTGGCAGGGAAACACGGCCCATCCCCGCCAATAGCTGTGGTAACAGACTGGACATTTCTCCAGCCGTGGGCGGCACTGAAGCACTCCTCCCTCCAAACTCCCCCTCAAAGGAGGGAAGGGACACCGATGGGCTAGTACGGACTAGCTCCTGAATCATCTCCAGAGTGGCGACTGGACCCTCACCTGGCAAGTAAGAGCATAAACCCAGTCAATGTCTGCGGCCCAGCAATTGTACAACAGAAGGGCAATGCCCACCGTAGCGATTCAATACTTACCCGAGCCATCCTCGGTCGCGGCTAGCTCCTGCCCGTCAACCGATGGGGGCATCTCGCCCCGCATCTCAGAGGGAGCTGCGGTCTCTAATGCCCCGGCCACCTTTACACGACACTAGTAACTATGTCAACACCCAGAATCAAGTACAGCCATAAACACAACATGCTCGGTCTCAGAATTATTTACCTGGCTGGGCATCCTTTGAAACCTTCCATGACTCGAAATCGGGAAAGGTCTCAATATTGGGGGCAGCCTCGTCCATCAGATGAAGGAACCCCTCCATATCTATCTCACAATCGACCCCGTCGTCAGGTAGTAGGTCGATCTCCTGTGGTGGCGAGAAGGCCATGTCAGCCCCGTCCTCCAGCGGCGCTGTGAAAAGCAAATCCAATAGCACAAGGTTAGCCGATCATAAAGGCTGAATCAATATGAAGCAAGCAAGTGGATATAGCGCTTACTCAGAGCCAGTTCAGCCTCAATATGTTCCCTAGCAGCGGGTCCCCAAGAGGACTTGTCGGCCTCCCTAGCTCCGGTCTCTACACGGGGGCGCTTCCGCTGGGGCTGGAGGGCCCCGTCACCGTCCCCAGAAGATGTCCCCATGGAGGGGTGATCCCTGTCCGCCGCAGAGCCTACCAATAAACACAACCACGTAAAATGCCTCAGTCATGTACCCCAGAAAACAACAAAGCGGGGCCAACAGGCAAATGAAGAGGTCTCACTTGAAGCCGCAAAGGGGGTCAGCGGCAGAGGAACCAACTGCTCCGGCTTCAAGCCCACGACCCGTGCAGCCTTTGCGACCGCCTCCTTCACATCCCTCAAGGTGTAGGCGCACTCGATGAGGGACACGAGCTCCATGGGTCCAGCCGACCCGATAGCATGGGCGATATGACACCTCCAGTCATCGATCGCCGTGTCTGCAAAGCTCCCCTCAGGGAGCACTCGGTCCAGTGGGCCCTTCTTCTCAAACTCGCAGTCAACTAGGAACTTGGTCCACAAAGTCCTCGGCGCCCCCGATCGAGGCGCCCCGGCTCCGATACCTCCAGGCGACGGTCGCGCTTGCCTGAGGGGCTTCAGTGCCCCGTTGCAGCTCCGTCCTATAGACAATGAGCCCCGACTGCCCTGGGGGGCCTGCTATGCCCGCCGCTCTACCTCTCGGCGGATCCGGGAGAAGTGAGTCTACAGGTACTCATCGTCTAGCACAATGGGAGGCGGATCCTCCCGCAAGAGATGGGCCTCCTCAACTTTTCGGATCGCCGAGGCCTTCTTCCGGTACAGGTGACTGTGCTCGAACCACCACCTGGCATAATGGACGTCGAACCGTCCCCTGTGTCCCTGCCCAGGCGTCGGTAGTCACTCTAGCTCCCGACGACAGTAGAAGTCCCACCACGTCGCAGCTAGCAAGTGCGTATCCCGGCCTCTGTACTGTCGACCCGCTATAGGGAACTCTTGGTTCGACGGGATCCCCTGGTCGTACCCGAAGTTTCGAGCGAACCTGTGTGGGTAATATGGCTTCGGGAAGCTCATCACAGACCGGTGTAGAGTCAGCACCGCCGGCCGAGTACTCATCACCCACTTTGTGTACAACACTGCATCCGGCTCCCGTTGATAAGGAAGAGCGCAGGCTGCGCCACCACTCGAAGGCACCAGAATCAGGTGGGAGTCTCTGGTGGCGCCATCGAAGGGAAGCCCCTCCTCGCCCCTGTCAGGCAAGTAGCACAAAACTCTCCTAGCCCCCTCCAACTGTGCGACTGCGTCTCCGTCTGGCTGCCCAGTGAAGCTAAATAGCAGTGGTGCTGCCTGGTTAGCCACGGACCAGCGAGACACCAACCCCGAAAATAGTAGACCAGCCCACACACTGAGGTAGTGGGTTGGCAGAAGCAGACTCCACTCACGTGGCACCGGGTGCACCGCCAGCACCCCCAGTCCCTGGTAAACGTTGGCCAGAGCCGCCGGAGCTAAGGCCAGCCTTCGTCCCTCCGCCAGTAGGCACGCAGGCCACAACAACTCCACCCTCAGCTGGCCGTCTTCCCCGTGTGGGACCACAAACGTCGCCAACCTGTATGCCAAGTACGCCGCTAGATGGGTCACGTCCGGAAACCCATGGGGGTTCCACCCCTCCTATGGAGCAAAGATGTACCAGGTGTACGTCCTAAACCGTAGCTCCACCTCTGCGTACTCCTCCCATGGAGTCTGGCCTCTCGCAAACTCCTGATAAAAGTAGAAGGGCCCATTGTAGAAGTGGCAGACCCACGCATTCAACGGCACCCTAGGAGTCTGTGTTGCTCTCTCTCTCCCGACTAGGGCTAAATTCCTCCACGTATTTAGCAAATACCGGTAGCTGGAAGGAACCTAGTATCTTCCATGCCCGTCTGTGTGGCTGCGATGGAGGTCATCTAGCACTACCTCCTCATACCCCTCGCCACTGATCGGCAACCCTGAAATCCTGAATAGAGACCACAGATCTAATGAAGTCTCTCTTTCGGCCGTTGCCATGGTTTTCCGCCTGTGGTTGAAGTGCTCTATCAACGCCTGTAGAAGCCCCGTGTAGCAGGGGTACCCATACAAAGCCGCGATCACCGCATATCTGATGTCAGCCCGGTCCAGTAGCACCCGATAGTGGTGTACTATGCCCATCAGCCACTCGGTAGCTCCCTGGCGGTATCTGTGCGAAGGAATCACCACCCAGCGGCCATACCAGCTAACAGCACTCTATCACAGAATTCTGGACAGAAGGCTGTGGTCGACATAGCCCTCCCCGGGATACTCCAGCCCTGATGGCTCCAACGCTAACCCTGGACTGCCCTCTATCTCTACCTGGTGGTGTCCATGCAAATCCCAAGAAGCAGGACCCATCACTCCAACGCGGACTCCGAACTGGTCCGCCCTGTCGAAGAAGCCCAGGCACTCAGCACTGGGGAACTGACATTGTCTCCAGTACTCCCCGGAGAAACTCGGAAAGCCACAGAGAACGATCCCGTGCAAATTGTCTCTACCCACCAAGATCGCCCGCTCCAGTCGGTGACGGGCTCCGACAACCCCAGAGTCCCCCTCCTCCATGCCTGGTGGAACAAAGTGCCTGATGAACTCGAATAAGTGACGGTCCAGAGGGAACTCCACTGGGTAGCCACCGCTGCGATCGTAGGTGTAAAGCCCACCCACCTCCGACGCCCGGGCCAACTCCACAGCCCCAACTCTGCTGCCACGCTCGCCAACGGGGCCCTTTGCCACAGTCGTGAGCCCCAAGTCAAGCTGCTCTACATTAGCTACGGTGATGACTGGAGGGCCCAAGGGGGGAATGAGCCACTAAGTCCTCCTCACCCAGTGGTCCTCCTCCCGAGCCACACGCCTCGGGACCCTCTCGTCTCTACCGAATCGTGCCATAACTGCAAGACAGAGCACCAAAAATGGTCAGCACGCCAGAAATTCAACACATGCAATACAATAAAGCAAAAGCACATGAAGCGTCAAAATACAACTATAACAACTCAGAAGGAGAGGTTCACAGGCCGTACGCCCTCGTCTCCACCTCCGACGCACGACCCGTGGGGGGCATTTGTTGTACCCGGATAATTTCCCTAGCAAAATACCAAGGAACAAGGGCTCGGGAATTTCCTCGAACACCTTTAAGGCATGAGCTACTTGGCCCCTCCGATAACCCAGTGGGCTCGACCAACGGTCCCAACCCACGAGCCGAGGTGTACGGTAGAATTAACAACTAACCGGGATCACTCCCGACCCCTCAGTAGCGGACTTTGTTCGCATTCTATACAACCGCCGGGCCAGCCCAGGGGTGCCCCCAACTACAAAGCCATGCCACATGGCACTCAGTAAAGAGGCTAGGGGGCTACCCCGGGACGCCTTCCTTCAACCCTCCAAGGTCAAAGGGGAACTCAAATAAGTCAACCACGGGCTTCGGAGGCCCGTAGTACACATATACGGCTCACAAACATGTATCGGACATTTTCCCGAACATCTTGTGAGCGCATATATTCTAGCCTTTCTACAGCAAACCACGGGCTGACCCGCGGTCCCAGCATACTACCCGAGTTCTACAACGACCCTCCAGTAAGTCGGGGCTATCCTCGACCCTCAGACACGTGGCCACGAGGCACTTATATTTAGCACTCGGGCCAACTCGAGGCTACCCTGCCAACCGGCTGTACAACGCGGCACACATCACGACACAGGGCCCGTGCGCCCAAGGTGCTTCCTCTCAACCCTCACAAGCTCATACCCTCAGCCCAAGGTGCTTCCTCTCAACCCTCACAAGCTCATACCCTTAGCCTAAGGCCCATTCCAAGGCCTCTCAGCCAGTTACCCAGGCCGTTCGACAACCTGGGGTATGTTAGGCATTCACCCGAGAACCTTACGAGCGACAATTACGACTTTACAACAAGAGCCCCCACGGGCTAATCCCGGCGTCCCAAGACCTTGTATCTTTCAAAGGACACTCTCGGATAATGACAGAAGACCCCTGAGGGCCATCCCTCGGGGCCGCGGCTCACCCGGGAGGGAGCTCACCTCGGGCTGTGGCCGCGCCCCAGGGAGGGCGAACCCCCTTGGGGGAGGCGCCCTCCTCCCAGCCCAACGGCCCCAAGGCCGTCCTCAAGTCCCAGTATCCCCCAGTTCAGTACAAGATCCACCGTACCCGTGCGTGGAAGGATCTGACAACGAGGAACTCACCAACGGGAGCTCAGGGTCGCGCAAGTCAAACGTCAACACCCGCGTTCCTCGTACACACGCGGCCGGCCAACCAGTATCCTTCCAGTATACTTTTGTCCTTTTCTTCATAGACAAATTAGGGAGAAAATAACAAAAATCTAGATTTTTTAGAGGGTGGGGCAGCCCCTCTCTCTCTCTCCACTCAAGCCCGCCTAAACCCCCTAGGGAGGGGGTTTAGGCGGACCAGCCTACCTCCTCAGACTGGTCCACCAAAACCCAATCGAAAAATAAAAAAAAGATTTTTTTAACAAAAAAAACCCTCCGAAGAGGGGTTTAGGCGGACCAGACCAGCCCATGGGGCTGGTCTGCCTAAACCTCCCTCCCCCACTCCGTGAAACCAAAAAAAAGAATATAATTATAATAATAATATTTTTGAGGGGTTTACCCGGACCAAGTTGAACCCTCAACTTGGTCTGCCTAAACCCCACCCCCCACCCCTTCAACTTCCTTTAAATTTCCCCCCTAGAAGCTCAAGGGGCAAGGAATGAATGCATGCACAAGCAGACGCACAGACGGACGGACAAACACCCCTCACCTAATTGTCGCACCCTCGGACTCCCGAGGCTTTCGGCAAGGGTCGGGAATGCAAGAAGCTAAGTGCGCACACGGTTGGCTTGCTAGTCGGCTCACACACGCTGAGGGTATGTCACGTGTACTTGCCTCACACAGTGTTTAGCCGTCTCACACAAGTCCATCCTCATCGCATGTAAGGTGACTATGTCAATGGTGAGTACACCGACATCCCGGGTCCACCCGTGTACGCCAACTTACGGTGACAAAATGAACTCCATGATGCTGCACCTAATTCTGACACGGAATCACGTGCCTACTGCTCACCCCCAACCGGCCGTTGGCCACTCAGATTAACAACTCGAGTCTAGTCAGACCTCTGGCCTGGTAATCATAGTCCCGGGGCCGACCTCGACTCCCCAGCATGACGACACTTGCCGCCCGAGACCCGGACCCGACCGCTCACCTCGAGCCATGTTCGACCTCCACCAGGCGCCAGTCCAAGTCCGCCCCTGCCACCAAGGCAGTTGGGCTCGCATCGATCCCTTTATAAAGAGTTTCTGTAAAACACGTGGATATCCGCTTTATTACGCAATGACCCGGGGACCAACCCACGTGTCGGAGTTTCCCCGCGGCTTACGCCAGTTGTACTTTGGCCCCCTCGGCCTATTTGTAAGGCCCACGTGGCCCGCATGCAGCATAAAACCAGTCGAATACAAGCGCCCGCATTCGGGTCCCCAGCTTTCTACCTACACCACTCGGCGTACGTGTCTAACATCCTGACTCCAGTAAACACCCCTCAGTCGAAAGCACACCCACAGCTGCGGAATGCTCCCGGCCCTCTACCCACGACTTCAGATATATACATGCTTCTCTTCAGCATGGAACGAAGGTGTTCAGATTCAATCCAATGTAAATAAACACTGGTTGCTTGCAGCCGATGGGGAAAGACGTCCAGTACATGATTCCCACAATCACCTGCGCACTCGCACCCGTGGAACCCCTTCTCTCCACGTGTCGCCCGATCTCTCAATCCCACGTTCCGCGTCCTGGTGACGCTTCCCCGGTCAACCCTAGGTTCCATGGGTGATTGTCGAGAAATCGACTGGCACGCCCGCACCCTGTCCGGCTAACCATACCCTTACATTTCTGTGCCATTCGACCCTTTTCAACTTTTCGTAAGAGGAGAGTGCCCGATACCACCGTGAGAGGCATGCAACTGTAAGGAGGATACCCGAGATATATCAAACTCCCGTATTTTTCTTCCCCCGATGTATCCCTTCCTTCACCCCGGTCATCGGCATAAAAACCCCCGCAACAAGTGGCTTTAAGCCTTTTCAGTTCATCATTCAAGGTGTTGAAGTTTGTTTCAAACTCTACGTTACTTTTCTCACATGCATCTAATTTTGAGTTTGTTTCAACAGTGTTGACACGTCAAAATTGACATTACTGTGAGTACATCTCATATTACTTGTGATATCCCAATTTGACCCTCAAATCAACCTTATTTGAGTGGTTTTCCCCCCTATTCTTGGATTTTTAACTTCTCCCTATTTTTGTTTTTTTGGGTCTTTTTCTCCATTTTTACGGATTTTAAAGAATTAATGGCGATGATGGTGGACGCCATTTATTTTTTTGGAAATAAAAAAAAAGAATGAGCGGCTACAATGTTGGACGCCCATTCTTGAGATTTATTATTTTTTATTCATTCCATGCGACCGTTCTTAGCCATTTTAAGTGGGTTTTTGGGTTCAAAAAAATATGAAAAAATAGGAATTGGAGTCAGCTCAATCAGAAGCACCTTCACCAAAAAAATAAAAAAAATGGAAAAAGAAATGGCGCCCAGAGGGTTGGGCGCCAATCCTTTGTCATTTTCGATTTGATTTTTGTTTGTGTGTGTTGAAATTGCATCTGTTATGGTTGAATATGTGACGCCAATTCTTTCTTGTTTTTTTAAAACAATCGGGCTTTCCTTATTTTGTGTTGAAATTACGTCTGTTATGGTTGACGTTTATTTTATAAACGTCAACTATATGTGACGCCAATTCTTTATTATTATTTTTGGAAATAATGGGCTTGCCTTATTTATATTAAAAATGAGCGTATGTTATTGTTGACGTTTATTTTATAAACGTCGGCTATATTTGATGCCATTTCCTTTATTGTTCTGTGGCCCTTCTTTCCTCGTTTTGAGGTCTGTGTTGTTTGGGTAAGACTCCCGATGGCTTTCCAGAATTGGGGTGGACTCTTTCCAATATTTATTTCATTTCTGAAATCAATTTCCCTAATTGTTCTCAGATTAAAACCCACGCATCTCCCCATATAAAAACCATGCGGCTCTTGTCGAAGGGAGGTTGATTCAACAGAGGGGAGGTGCTACCCGTTTATTGGCTGAAGGAGGAGCTCTCTACGCATATTGATTTATCCCTTACGAGTTTTCTCCCGAACGCTCATCCAAAGCCAAAGCGCAGGAGAACTATCCCCAGGCTTTTCTTCTCCTTCTCTGTGTTTTCTTTCATTTGTTCCTCTTACTGCATGCACGCATCATTATCTTCTTCCTGGTTATCTCCCTTTCTCAACCATGTTGAGAACTCTACCAGTGCACACTTGCATGTCCCTTTTATATTTTCATTCATCATATTACATCTTTCCCTTTGCATAAGGGGTTAAAGGGCTAGCGCCCGACAGGTGTGTCATCTTCCATGTTCTTACGTTATATATATATCACTTGGGATTTGATACTACACGTTGATTCTAATTCCATATTCTTTTGCTGTTGTCTTTATTACAAGGGTAATCAAAGAGACCCTCTCCTTCGGCCGGCTGACAGGAAGAGGAGGAAGAACGCTCACATCTCCCACGCTTTAAGGTAATATCGCGATCCCTCCTTTGTTATTTATTGTTTACTCCATTTGAGGCTCGCGTCCTCTGGTGATCACCCTTCTTGTTGCATCCATCGTATGCTCTCCCTCTCCCACTTCTTAGCTTTATTTAGTCTTGTTTATTTTTAAGTGGATTTAAATAGATCTACAAATTGGCGATCACGGTGGGACTTCCTACTATTTTTCTTTTTTGATTACCCTCCCCCATTGGGCACCCACGTGTGCCATCTCCCTTTTACACCCACGATGCATCTCCCATTAGTGTTCCACGAGCACTCTTTCCCTCTTATTCTCCCAAGTGATTGTTATTCATATATTTATTAAAATTCCATTTTTGTTATCCTTTTTGTTTTAATCCTTTTAAAAATAAAAAATAAAAAAATAAAAATAAAAATAAAAACAAAAAATGGCATCCACCACTGTGGACACCCATTAAATGTCCAGTTCATCAGCCGCCCATTCTTTGTATAAAATAAATAAATGGGCGCCCACTCAGGCAGTCGCCCATTCCTTTTCTAAAAAAATGATTTTTGCGCCCACTGAAGCAGACGCTAATTCCCTGTATGCATTTTTCACTCTGTTGCATAGCATATTCGTTCTTATTCATCTGTGCATGTTAAATATAGTATTGCGGCACTTCCTGTTATAGTGATAGTGATCGCATATCAAGTGTTTTCCTGTGGCACTAGTTGCATATCATGTCCATACATAATGATTCCCCGTTGCATTGTCTCTATGTTACATTTTGAGATTGTAGAGAAACACATTCATTCTATTGTTCTCTTTCACCTTGTGCATTATTTATTCATCCTGTTACCTTTCGCACTATCCATCATGTTTCCTGCCCAGCAGCATTTATTGCACATTATATATCCCGTTTCACATCTTGTTGCATTCTCTTGTGCCATTCTCTGTCACATTTCCTGTTCTGTCTACCATTTGTTCACCTTGCATTCCTTTGTGATTCCTTTATTAGTACTTGTTCACTTCACTGTGTATTGCATCTTAATTTGTGTGTTTGCCTTACATTTGCATCACATATTTAGTATTCATATTACTGCACTGTTTTCACATAAGCTTTGTGGCTTTACCAGTGCACATCATTCTGTTGCACCACTCTATACACCACATTCCCTGTTGCATATAGTTATACCATCCCACCATATCATTGTTCACTTTTGCATCATTTTGCCTGGTGTTCCTATATTCTTTCTCATTAGCATTTACGTTGGCATTTGCATCGATTTGGGAGACCTCCTCTCCCTACACCTTTTAGGAGCCCTACCCCTCTCTTGGTTAAGGAAGGACCCTCCATTGAGCACTCCGTCTCTTTAGATCGGAAATTCCTAAACCAAGGCCTCCATAAGTCCCCGCACTCATGGATTCCCTCACAGACGTCGGGCAAGTTGTACCCTTGAAGTCCCGGGTTTAGTTGGCCCAGTTTGTGGTGAGATTCAACCTAGTTGGCATTGAAGCAAAATCTTATTGAAACTAGGTTCATTACCTTCAGTGGATCATATCAAAATTTGTAAAAAACCCTTAATTCACCAAGTTTAACATAAGAAAAATCAAGCATAAACATTTACTTGCTTGACATTTTTGCAATTGTTCTTTGACTGCATCTTGGTTGATTTTTGCATAATGTTTGGCTTGGATAACATGTCTAATAATCATGAGGATGTACAACCTGGCACATCCTACACTCCTCAATTTCAACAAGTTCATTATGATCTTCACCACAATTCTTTTAAGGGGCCACACCCTCATTCATATGGTCTTGTCCGACCCATGGGCAATGTCCAATCTTGTTGTCCCTCGCCTCAATCGCGAGCCAGTACTCCCTCGAGACCGTCTCCTCCCGATGATGAGAAGGTCTCCCGGATCTTGCATGCTATAGATCATCTCACCCCTCAACAAATCCAAGCCCTTAAGGCTGTTGTTGAGGGTGCATCTAGTTCTTCTCATCCTCCTTCCACTCCCATTTGGGTGGCCCATCACCCGCCGCCCTCTCCTGTTCACATTCCCATTCAGGTGGCTCATCACCCACCTCCTTCTACTCCCATTCGGGTGGTCCATCACCCGCCTCCCACTTCTGCACATACTCCTCTTCGGGTGATCCATCACCCGCCTCCTTCTATTCCTCCTCCTTCAAGGCCCCAAGGCCCATCCATTCCTTGCAACCTAGCTCGACTGGGTCATTTTCAGGGTCATCCTGTTAATCCCCCTCCACGTCCATCTTATGCGGCCCCTCCTTCAAGGCCATGCCAACCCTCTGTGGCTCCAGTTACACACCTCCAATAGGTTCTCGTTGATAAAGTCGCTTCGTTGGAAGAACAATTTAAGAAGGTCGTGAGCCCGCGGCCTCCTCCTCCTCCTCCTTCTCCAGTCAATCCTCTTCACGCCGTCCTGAACAACATCATGAAAATGGAGAAAGATTGGAAGGATAGGAAAGACGACTATGGCATCAACGCAAATGAGCAAGAGCCGGCGAGTTTTAATGATCAAGTGGACGATGTCCACCCTCCACCCATCCACACTGCTTATCAATACAGCCCTCTACTTCTGCATACACACTTACATTCACAAAATCCTACGCAACCATTACATTTCACCACCCATTAATACGTCTCCACAATGGAGTCCACTTGAACCCGACAATGAAGAGCTGGCAATTGAAGAATTTAAGACGGCATGTGATGATGAGTTCCAAAGGCACCCCTTCCGAGTTTCCTTCGCTTTCCTCTCCCTCCACTACCACCAGATGAACCCTCTGCTCAGGACGATGCCACCGTCCACTAACCAACCACCATTTTTGAGACTTCCTAGTGTTATGACGATGGGTCGATACTCCAATCACCCACGCCGACGCATCATTAGTCCTCTCCTACCCCTAACACCTCTCGCCCCATCCGGCATTTCCTACATGCCAAACCTCATTCCTCTTCTCCTCCCATTATACCTTCAATAGCCTCCACCACACCGGCCTCCGCCGAATCTCCCACTGAGCCTCCATCCATTATACTAATAGCCTCCACTCCACCGGCCTCCACCGAGCCCACCACCAAACCTCCTCCAATCAACCTCTCATTGCCGCCACCTCGGCCCTCCACTATACCTATAACCCCAAAACCAACTTTTCCTACCCCTCCATCTACCTCTATGCCTAAACCCGTGGCAGATTCTGAGCAGGGTCCACCCCTTGTTGTACTCGAGCCAACCCATCCGCTTTCGAGCAAGGGGAGAAACTCGACGTTTTTCCATCGACACCTTTCATTACACCTCCACCATCTATGGAGCTTTCCGCCTCTGCTTCTCCTCCTTTTACCACTCGGAGTAGGAGTATTGTTACAAGTACTTGTGCCGAAGATGATCAAGAGCTGGGCAAGAAGGATTTGGCCACGGCTATGCTATTCAAGATGAAAGAGTTTATTTGTCGAATGCCAATTTGTGTTCTTGTGCCGGGCATGGTTGAAGAGGTCAAGCCTCCCCCGCTGCTCACTAGAAGGAAAAGTCAAGCTTTGATGACGTGTAACTCCATGCCCAAGGGCCGGGCAGGGCACCCCTCGTTCCAACTTTCCAATCTCAAACCCATTCTTCCACACGAGGGGCGAATGCCCATTATGTTCAACACTCTCTATGCGCCATAATCCCTGGGCAAGACAATGCTTCCCATTTCAACTTTCCAACTCCCTCACTTTATTGTTCTTCTCCCTCCAAGGGAGTTGTCTTTAATCATTGAAGCTTCGCCGTGGGCTTTCACTTTATCCATTGAGCCAAGTGGTTGTACACTTTCATTGCTGTGGAAGGGCGGGCATTCTTTGGCTAAGGGGCCTTCCGCTATCCTATCCACCTTCTATTCTACTTCACCCATACTCCTGTCTATCACCGATTCTTTGTGGGCCACCCGTCGGGTGAGGAGGGGATTCTCATCCTCTCACCCTTTGTGTTCATGGCATTTCATACATCCATCGCATTGCATTCGCATGCATTTCTTCTTTCCCAGGTATCCGGACACGTATCTTCCCCGCCTGCCGGAACCTCCGGATCCTCCATATTCCCCATCTCATCCATCTCTATCTTCGGGATCTTCGGGTCCCCTTACACCTACCAGGCATTATGCCCCCTCCAGTCTCCTCCTAGGGCATCGCGCCCACTCCACACCTCCACTTCCAGACCCTTCGGATTTTTCTCCACATATCGGGCATCGCGCCCTCCTTCCATATCTTCTCAGAATTTTCGGACTCCCTTGCTCCAGGGCACCGCGCCCCTATCTACCTTCCTCCCCCGGAACCTCTGGACCTCCCTCTTTAGGCATTGCGCCCCTCCATACTTCCACTTCTGGATCCTTCTGATCTTTCTCTCCTTCCAGGCATCGGGCCTATTCATACCTTCCTCCTCCGGAACCTCCGAATTCTCTATCTCATTCCTTATCCCTCCTTCCAGGGCATCGCGCCCTTTTATACCTTCTTCTCCCAAAACCTCTGGATTCTCCATCTTACTCTCTCTATCTTCTTTTTGGGCATCATGCCCCTTCTGATTCTATTCCTCCGAAACCTCCGGACCCTCCATCTTTCTGCCCATTCATCTTTCCACTCCTTCGAGACATCGTGCCCTTTATCCTCTTCTTCATTTTCCATCATCTCTTCCCGTATCTCAGGGGCATCGCGTCCCTCATCATTTTCCCCCTCCGGAGCCTCCGGATTCCTCTCATCATCGTGATTCTCCTCCCTGGGAAAGAAAGTCAATTTAAAACCTGTAAATTTCCCTGCAAATAAAGTCAATTACTGGCATGTCCAAGGAAAGAAAGTCAATTTAAAACCTGTAAATTTCCCTGCAAATAAAACTGCTTCTGGTAAAAGAACCCCAGCATGCTTCGAATGTGGGAGGCATGGCCACAAAGTCAAAGACTGCTGGCATGCTCAGGGAAGTAGAATTAATTCTAAATCTGTAAAATTTCCTGCTCCCAATGCTGTTGATAAGAAGAAAATTGAATTCATGAAAAAGAATTGTTACTGCTTTGAATGTGGTAAGCTAGGCCACAAAGCTGCCAACTGTAGGCTGGCTGAGTATGAAAAGAAAAATTTTCATGTCAATAAAAGAAATACTCATGCTCATACACATAATTTTCATACTCATGTGCATGCACATGGGCATCATGTTTCTGCTAACATGAAGAATAAAAACAAAAAGTCTGTGGCTTCATGTTATTATTGTGGAAATTTTGGACACTCTATGTCTGATTATTTTCTAATGGAATTTGATGATGATGCTGCAAAAAGAATATTTAGAACACCTGTCAGGGTAAATGCAAGACCCAAGACTGCTTGGGTCCCTGCAGGATCAAATTGATTGACATGCTACAGGTGTGCCTTGGAAGCTGATGAATAAAGGGGTTAATGATCCAAGGCACTCAACAGAAAACCCCAGGATTCTACATTTCAGGTTAGTTCTGAACTTTGCTTTAAATTCATTAACTGAAATTGTTGAACTGTCTGCTTGATTTATGATGATCTCTTCATGTCTAGCTGATCAGTCTGCATTCCAAACTCAGCTATTGAATTCAATTCTGCATATCTGATGCTCTTCTCTTGATATATGTTGAACTGAATTTGAATGCTTCTTTAGTGTATACAGTTGATGCACTATATAGACTTTGTGTAAATGCATGTGTTTTGTGTCAGTGCAATGCATGCTTGTTGTTGAATGCATAACTTGCTGATTGTGAATGGTTCATTTAGTGTACACAGTCAATGCATGTGTCTTATGTCTGCATACATCAATTGCATGACTGTCAATGATGCTGTTCAATGCATGTAGGACTGCTTTATATTGCATTATCTTGCATAACCCTGGTATGTCAAATGGTAAGTTACCAAAAGGCATGGAAATCTGCCCGGAGGTTCCTACCATGTGTGAGATGGTCTTTGAGACCAGGTTCTCCGCCTAGTACCATGGGTCCTGTCTTCATGTAGAATAGTGCACTGCATCATATTTTTGAAAAATCTGAAAAAGGATAAAAATGTTCATGACTTGGATGCATAAACCTGAATTGATTGCATACTTGCCTCATGTATCCTTGGTGCATAGTCTGCATGTAGAACAGTGTGTTGCATAGCATAATCCTTGCATCATGGTGTCAGGGGGAGCTGTGAGTTTAGTTCAATTCTTGAATCCTATTTACTCCTCATTGTCCCCTTTCAATTGATTCATATCTTTTGACATCAGATGCCATTGGACCATATTGCCAATTGCTATCTTTTCCCTATCATTTTCACTGAACAACAGTTCTGTATCTGGTTTAGTACATTGAGTTGTGATTATTGCAATTGTTCACTTATAAGAATCACTCTTACAAATTGAAAGGAACTAAAGGTTTAACCTTTATAAATTGGAGAGTTAAGTGTCTGCACTTCAGAATTTGAGATAAACAAAAACTTTTATAGCTCTTAATCTTTGTCTCATGGCTAAAATAGAAAAAGTTTTTTTGTAATGTCTAAATGTGTTGAACTGGAAATGTCTAGAATAGGTGAATAAGAGTATGTAATGATTTTTTAAACAATCACTCTAAAAGAAATAAGGGCAGCAGTAAATAAGATCATAAATGTAAAAGAGCTGAACATAGTGACAGAGCAATGGCTGATTGCACTGAGAAACTATGAACTCCTCCAAAGAAGTAGGAGAATTCACATGTCATGAGGTGCTTCAAAATATCTCTGTTCATAGGGTCAAATCTATAGGGGGAGTCCTCACCAAGTAACTGAGGGTACTGGCCTCTGATTAAGGTGTACCCTTAATGTCAAAAGTGAAGACTGTTCCTTGTTGATCTTGATCTGAAATAGATCTAGTAGTTTATGCCTAGTAACTGGGGGTACCTGCCTCTGATCAAGGTGTACACCTAATGTCAACAGCATAAATGCCACTGGTCTATTCACTTAGTTCAGGTTCAGAAATTGAAAAATGAAAATCAAACTGCTATAACCCTTTGAAAATCAAAAGTTAATGAGTAAAAATTATTTTTCTCAATACATATTCAAGTTGCCTTTCCTGAAATTCCATGTTTAATCACAAAAAGGTATTATTTCTGACTTATCTATTAATACCATGTGCCCTAGATTCATTGCTATAAATGGAATCTAAAACTCTTTTTCAGGGGTCGGGTGTTTTACTCTAAATTTATCACTGTTAAACCTGAATTTTTGAAAATTGTATGTTCATGATTCTTATACTTTAACTGTTGTTTATAATCAGGCTTACTTTCTGAACCAATGATTCAGCTGTTGTCAAGTGACCCTCCTACCTTCTCTACCTTTGTTTATATGTTCATATTCCTTCTTTGAAAAACATGATTTTTATGTTCATATGTTCATAATCCTTCTCAAAAGGGGAGCAATTATTTAAAGGGAGAAATAATTCAGGGGGAGTCATATCTTCAGGGGGAGTTTACTGTTCTAGAGGAATTTGCATGCATAATGCACTTTGCACTCTTGTTTATACTATTTTTCTCTTTTTGATTATGTCAAAGGGGGAGAAAATTTTGTGTGTGACTCACGATCACAGTGTGTTGCCATCATCAAAAAGGGGGAGAATGTTGTGCCCCTTAGGCACAAGCATGTGCTATGTTGATTTGATGATAGCAATGCTGTTTTATTTTGATGATTGCAACACAGTGAGTGCTTTATGAGATTGTGTTTTGATGATAGCAACATAACTTGTTTTGTGGAGAATGCATGTGTATGACTAATATAGTGCTTGATTTCTGCTATGTGCGTTGCTTTTCTATCTGCATGTAGTTTGATGACTAGCAAGTCTATACACTGCAGGGTAAAGTATTTCATTAGTCTATACACTCTTCATGCATGTGCATAGTCTATACATTGTGCATTTCGTTGACAAGTTTGCACATTCATGAAGTCTGTACACTGGCCTGTTCATGCATCACAAGTGTGTACAATGCATCTCTATTCATGAAGTCTGTACAGCCATCCACTTGAAGCATTTCTCAAAGTCCATACAATGCATCTTCTTAGCATCTCATTTAGAGTCTAAGGCATTGTCTATACACTGGACTTAAAGTGTGTAGAGCGTCTGTCTCAGCCACCGTTTCATTCAGCGTCTTAGGCTTGCAAAGTCTACACATTGGTCAGTGGAAAGTCTATACATTCGTTACAGTGCACACACCGTCTCAACTTGCGTCTCATGCATATAGTAAGTCTATACATTGCTACAGTAACGCAAGTCTATACATCGTCCGTCTCATGCCAAGTCTGTACATCACTGTAGCTGCATCGTCTTGGTCATCGTCTCACTCGAGTAAGTCTGTACATTGGCCTTGCATCGGCAAGTCTGTACATTGGCTTCATATGCTCCTAAGTCTATACATCGGCCTTCAAGCTTTTGAAGTCCATACACTATCTTGCTCACATCTTCAAGGGTGATTGAGCATCGTGAAGTCTGATTGAGCATCGTGAAGTCTATACATCGCTTGTCTTCATTCGAGTCTGCATCGTGCATATGTTCTGAAGTCCATACACTGCACTCAAGTTCACAGTGTCTTCATAAAGTCTATACATTGGTTTAGGCAGAGCAAGTATGTACATCGCACAACATTCATACTTTCATTCTATTGTGCATCTTCTTCAAAAGGAAGTGTGTACACTCGTTGGCTAACTGTTGAAGTCTGTACATCCGTTTGGCTATGCATCACTATCCACCAAGTCTATACATTGGTAGAGTCTGTACATCAGACGCGCATGCTCGCCTGTCCCTCCGGATGCTCTCCTGGGACCCAGTATGCCCTCCAGTGACTGCTAATGCTTCCCTAACTTTGAGGATGCTCCCCTGGAGCAGCGATTGCTCCCCAGAGACAGCATGTGCTCCACATGCTCCCCTGACGTTGGTGATGCTGTCCAGAGGCCATAGATGCTCCCCTGAGACTTCATATGCTCCCGTGCAACAACGCATTTTACATTACAAGTCTATACATCATGATCGTCTTTACAAGTCTATACAGAGCTCTTCACTTAACCTGATATTCCGATACTCTATCTGACAGGTGCTCTGCTCGTTGAGGCTTAATGAAGGGGCACGTGATCCGAGGCTGGAAGGGCTGACAGGATGACACGTGGCCAAAACACTTGGGCGGGAAATGTGGAGAGCACACGTGCTGCTGTTGCTGCTGCTGCTATATATATGAGTCTTCATCTTAAGATGAAGAGTGATCGAAGCCTTGAGAGCAGAAGCAGAAGAGCAGAAGTGTAGAGACTTCGATCCAGTAGAAGATAAGAAGAAGAGTAAAGAGAGCAGAAGAAGAAAGAAGAAAGAAGTAAAAGAGAAAGAGAGAGTGAGATCGTAAGAAGAAGAGTGTGAGAGAGGTTGTCTGAAGATCAGTATTCACTGGACCGTGGATCAAATCCAGGCCAGTCAGCTCTTTGAGAGCCATATTGTGCTTTATGTTTACAGCTTTCCGATTGATGTTCATCTTGTCTTTTGTTTCCTTTATACATTTCTTCAAGCTGTTTGTCAGCGGAGCAAGCTGTGTTGCTCAGCATTTGCAGTGGAGGATTCCACTGGACGGCCAAGCTGTATTGCCCAGCGGTTTGCAGAGGTGCTGCCTCTGGACGGGTAAGCTGTAATCCCCGGCGGTTTGCAGTGGAGGATTCCTCGGACAGCAAGCTGTGTTGCTCAGCGGGGCGAGGAGGATTTCTCGGACAGCAAGCTGTGTTGCCCAGCTGATGTATGGCAAGCTGTGATGCCCAGTTGTTCATGCTGTTAGTCAGCAGGAAGCCACACTCAGGTTGAGTGTGGGGTGGATGTAGGTCTGCTGGACCGAACAACCTAAAAACCCCTTGTGCAGTGGTTTGATGTTTCTATCTGTTTGCTTCCGCTAGATGAATGCATAGGGGTGCTCCATGTGTTTGCTTATAGGTTCAGTAGATGAGTGTTCTAATTTGTCTTGTTAGCATTCCAGTTATCAAGTGAGCGAAATCTTAGGTTGATTGCACATTGAGTGTTTGTTTATTTCTGCCATCGCTTATTAGACTTCAAGTTTGTCTACTTAAGCGAACTGTGCCCATTATATGCTTAAGTGTGATATTGAGATTCCATACTTTTCTGCTTAGTGGCTTATAAGAGAATTCAATTAGATCTTCAGATTGTCTAAATCTGTCTTGTGAGCATAAGTTTTATTTGGGCGAAATTTTTATAGGGTTATATTCATTCACCCCCCCTCTGAATACTTGCACCGAACCCAACACTTGGTATCAGAGCGGGTCTCTGATCTATCAGATCTAACAATCTGCAGAGGATCCTGCTAGTTTTGGTGCATTTCAAAGTGGATCTCTTGTGCTCGTTGATTTGTTTCACTATCTTACCGATTTACTTTGATCATCTGGCTTAGCGCATTTCTGTTTGGTGCATTTCATAGTGTGCTTTTTGTGTTAGTTATTTTGTTTCTCCGACTTAGTGCCTTGCCTTGCTCATTTGGTCCAGGTCCTTCAGTTTTTCTGTGCTTTCAGATTGTTTGCAATGGAACCAATCGTGCTGAAGGATAGCTCTATCAAAGCAAACAGATCCAGCCACAGTGGATCATTAAGCGAGAAAAATAGCCTCTCGCGGTCTGAAATTGATGGAGACATTGAAAGGGTGACCAGTGAATTCAGGAAATTTCTGAGAGAAAGAGAAGGAAAGCTTGGTGAAGGCAGAAAGCAAACAAGGTATAATTCTAATCCTGCCAAGAATATTGACGTTAACATCTGCTATAAATGCAGGAAGGTTGGCCACACGAAGGTTGACTGTCCAGAATTCTCAAAACTCAAAGGGAACACCGAAGATAGTGATAAAGAAGGAGGAAAGTCAATATGCTTAATGGCCAATCGGGGAAATGATGATGAGGAAACCTCATCTCAGGTAAGTTCTGAATCAGATGGATACTCTTTTGATGAATTGATAGTGATGTATGAAAATCTATTCAAAGCGTCCAAGAAATTAAAATCTGAAAATAAAAATTTAAGAAAAGAAATGAATAATTTGAAATCTGAAATGATTAAAGAAAAAGATGAGTTGAACATGTTGAAATCTGAAAATGAGAATATTAGAAACAAACTCATCGGTGAAAATAATCCTTGCAAAGCTTGTGCCATTCTCAAAGACATGATTAATGATTTTGATTCTGATGACAATTCTCAAAAAGAACAAATCAAATCTCTAAAAGAAGAAAATGTCTACTTGAAAGATCAAAATAAAAAGCTAATGGTTCTTAATACTGTCTTCTCTGAGAGATGGCTGTCAATTGAAAAAGGAAAATCAGTTGTGAAAGAAAATGAGAACAACATTGAAATAATGGTTCAACAAGAAAATGAAACTCTGAAGAACCTGAATGATGCTTTGCAACAGTAGCTAATTGCATGTGAATCTGAGCTATCCAAGTATGAAGTGAGTATTGCTTCATTGAATTCTAAAATTGAAAATCTGAAAAACACTCTGTCTAAATTTGTCAAAGGTAAAAACAATTTGAATAAACTGCTTGGCTCCAATGTGAAAAGTTCAGAATGTGCTAGCACCTCAAAATGTATTTCATCTAAGAAATCTCAGAACAATAAGCACAGGGCTTAACAAAAGAAAAAGGAAAATTGCTGTGAAAAATCTTCTCATAAAATTCAGTTTAAAAAGAAAAGAATGTGCAGTGTTTCTATTGTAATAAGATAGGTCATATGATGCATGAGTGTAAGATGTTTGAATTAGATGACCTAGCTGCTACTACTGCACAGAAAATTCCTGCTAGAAATCATGTTTTTCAAAGAAGGAAAATAGAGTGTTTTCATTGTGGCAAGATGGGCCACATTGCAGCTCATTGCTGGCATGCCCAGGGAAAGAAAGTCAATTTAAAACCTATAAATTTTCCTGCAAATAAAACTGCTTCTGGTAAAAGAACCCCAGCATGCTTCGAATGTGGGAGGCATGGCCACAAAGTCAAAGACTACTGGCATGCTCAGGGAAGTAGAATTAATTCTAAATCTGTAAAATTTCCTACTCCTAATGCTGTTGATAAGAAGAAAATTGAATTCATGAAAAAGAATTGTTACTGCTTTGAATGTGGTAAGCTAGGCCACAAAGCTGCCAACTGTAGGCTGGCTGAGTATGAAAAGAAAAATTTTCATGTCAATAAAAGAAATACTCATGCTCATACACATAATTTTCATACTCATGTGCATGCACATGGGCATCATGTTTCTGCTAACATGAAGAATAAAAACAAAAAGTCTGTGGCTTCATGTTATTATTGTGGAAATTTTGGACACTCTATGTCTGATTGTTTTCTAATGGAATTTGATGATGATGCTGCAAAAAGAATATTTAGAACACCTGTCAGGGTAAATGCAAGACCCAAGACTGCTTGGGTCCCTGCAGGATCAAATTGATTGACATGCTACAGGTGTGCCTTGGAAGCTGATGAATAAAGGGGTTAATGATCCAAGGCACTCAACAGAAAACCCCAGGATTCTACATTTCAGGTTAGTTCTGAACTTTGCTTTAAATTCATTAACTGAAATTGTTGAACTGTCTGCTTGATTTATGATGATCTCTTCATGTCTAGCTGATCAGTCTACATTCCAGACTCAGCTATTGAATTCAATTCTACATATCTGATGCTCTTCTCTTTATATATGTTGAACTAAATTTGAATGCTTTTTTAGTGTATACAGTTGATGCACTATATAGACTTTGTGTAAATGCATGTGTTTTGTGTCAGTGCAATGCATGCTTGTTGTTGAATGCATAACTTGCTGATTGTGAATGGTTCATTTAGTGTACACAGTCAATGCATGTGTCTTATGTCTGCATACATCAATTGCATGACTGTCAATGATGATGTTCAATGCATGTAGAACTGCGTTATATTGCATTATCTTGCATAACCCTGGTATGTCAAATGGTAAGTTACCAAAAGGCATGGAAATCTGCCCGAAGGTTCCTACCATGTGTGAGATGGTCTTTGAGACCAGGTTCTCCGCCTAGTACCATGGGTCCTGTCTTCATGTAGAATAGTGCACTGCATCATATTTTTGAAAAATCTGAAAAAGGATAAAAATGTTCATGACTTGGATGCATAAACCTGAATTGATTGCATACTTGCCTCATGTATCCTTGGTGCATAGTCTGCATGTAGAACAGTGTGTTGTATAGCATAATCCTTGCATCATGGTGTCAGTGGGAGCTGTGAGTTTAGTTCAATTCTTGAATCCTATTTACTCCTCATTGTCCCCTTTCAATTGATTCATATCTTTTGACATCAGATGCCATTGGACCATATTGCCAATTGCTATCTTTTCCCCATCATTTTCACTGAACAACAGTTCTGTATCTGGTTTAGTACATTGAGTTGTGATTATTGCAATTGTTCACTTATAAGAATCACTCTTACAAATTGAAAGGAACTAAAGGTTTAACCTTTACAAATTAGAGAGTTAAGTGTCTGCCCTTCAGAATTTGAGATAAACAAAAACTTTTATAGCTCTTAATCTTTGTCTCATGGCTAAAATAGAAAAAGTTTTTTTGTAATGCCTAAATGTGTTGAACTGGAAATGTCTAGAACAGGTGAATAAGAGTATGTAATGATTTTTTAAACCATCACTCTAAAAGAAATAAGGGCAGCAGTAAATAAGATCATAAATGTAAAAGAGCTGAACATAGTGACAGAGCAATGACTGATTGCACTGAGAAACTATGAACTCCTCCAAAGAAGCAGGAGAATTCACATGTCATGAGGTGCTTCAAAATATCTCTGTTCATAGGGTCAAATCTATAGGGGGAGTCCTCACCAAGTAACTGAGGGTACTGGCCTCTGATTAAGGTGTACCCTTTATGTCAAAAGTGAAGACTATTCCTTGTTGATCTTGATCTGAAATAGATCTAGTAGTTTATGCCTAGTAACTGGGGGTACCTGCCTCTGATCAAGGTGTACACCTAATGTCAACAGCATAAATGCCACTGGTCTATTCACTTAGTTCAGGTTCAGAAATTGAAAAATGAAAATCAAACTGCTATAACCCTTTGAAAATCAAAAGTCAATGAGTAAAAATTATTTTTCTCAATACATATTCAAGTTGCCTTTCCTGAAATTCCATGTTTAATCACAAAAGGGTATTATTTCTGACTTATCTATTAATACCATGTGCCCTAGATTCATTGCTATAAATGGAATCTAAAACTCTTTTTCAGGGGTCGGGTGTTTTACTCTAAATTTATCACTGTTAAACCTGAATTTTTGAAAATTGTATGTTCATGATTCTTATACTTTAACTGTTGTTTATAATCAGGCTTACTTTCTGAACCAATGATTCAGCTGTTGTCAAGTGACCCTCCTACCTTCTCTACCTTTGTTTATATGTTCATATTCCTTCTTTGAAAAACATGATTTTTATGTTCATATGTTCATATTCCTTCTCAAAAGGGGAGCAATTATTTAGGGGGAGAAATAATTCAGGGGGAGTCATATCTTCAGGGGGAGTTTACTGTTCTAGAGGAATTTGCATGCATAATGCACTTTGCACTCTTGTTTATACTATTTTTCTCTATTTGATTATGTCAAAGGGGGAGAAAATTTTGTGTGTGACTCACTGTCACAGTGTGTTGCCATCATCAAAAGGGGGGAGAATGTTGTGCCCCTTAGGCACAAGCATGTGCTATGTTGATTTGATGATAGCAATGCTGTTTTGTTTTGATGATTGCAACACAGTGAGTGCTTTATGAGATTGTGTTTTGATGATAGCAACATAACTTATTTTGTGGAGAATGCATGTGTATGACTAATATAGTGCTTGATTTCTGCTATGTGCGTTGCTTTTCTATATGCATGTAGTTTGATGACTAACAAGTCTATACACTGCAGGGTAAAGTATTTCATTAGTCTATACACTCTTCATGCATGTGCATAGTCTATACATTGTGCATTTCGTTGACAAGTTTGCACATTCATGAAGTCTGCACACTGGCCTGTTCATGCATCACAAGTGTGTACAATGCATCTCTATTCATGAAGTCTGTACAGCCATCCACTTGAAGCATTTCTCAAAGTCCATACAATGCATCTTCTTAGCATCTCATTTAGAGTCTAAGACATTGTCTATACACTGGACTTAAAGTGTGTACAGCGTCCGTCTCAGCCACCATTTCATTCAGCGTCTTAGGCTTGCAAAGTCTACACATTGGTCAGTGGAAAGTCTATACATTCGTTACAGTGCACACACCGTCTCAACTTGCGTCTCATGCATATAGTAAGTCTATACATTGCTACAGTAACGCAAGTCTATACATCGTCCGTCTCATGCCAAGTCTGTACATCACTGTAGCTGCATCGTCTTGGTCATCGTCTCACTCGAGTAAGTCTGTACATTGGCCTTGCATCGGCAAGTCTATACATTGGCTTCATATGCTCCTAAGTCTATACATCGGCCTTCAAGCTTTTGAAGTCTATACACTGTCTTGCTCACATCTTCAAGGGTGATTGAGCATCGTGAAGTCTGATTGAGCATCGTGAAGTCTATACATCGCTTGTCTTCATTCGAGTCTGCATCGTGCATATGTTCTGAAGTCCATACACTGCACTCGAGTTCACAGTGTCTTCATGAAGTCTATACATTGGTTTAGGCAGAGCAAGTATGTACATCGCACAACATTCATACTTTCATTATATTGTGCATCTTCTTCAAAAGGAAGTGTGTACACTCGTTGGCTAACTGTTGAAGTCTGTACATCCGGTTGGCTATGCATCACTATCCACCAAGTCTATACATTGGTAGAGTCTGTACATCAGACGCGCATGCTCGCCTGTCCCTTCGGATGCTCTCCTGGGACCGAGTATGCCCTCCAGTGACTGCTAATGCTTCCCTAACTTTGAGGATGCTCCCCTGGAGCAGCGATTGCTCCCCAGAGACAGCATGTGCTCCACATGCTCCCCTGACGTTGGTGATGCTGTCCAGAGGCCATAGATGCTCCCCTGAGACTTCATATGCTCCCGTGCAACAATGCATTTTACATTACAAGTCTATACATCATGATCATCTTTACAAGTCTATACAGAGCTCTTCACTTAACCTGATATTCCGATACTCTATCTGACAGGTGCTCTGCTCGTTGAGGCTTAATGAAGGGGCACGTGATCCGAGGCTGGAAGGGCTGACAGGATGACACGTGGCCAAAACCCTTGGGCGGGAAATGTGGAGAGCACACGTGCTGTTGTTGCTGCTGCTGCTATATATATGAGTCTTCATCTTAAGATGAAGAGTGATCGAAGCCTTGAGAGCAGAAGCAGAAGAGCAGAAGTGTAGAGACTTCGATCCAGTAGAAGAGAAGAAGAAGAGTAAAGAGAGCAGAAGAAGAAAGAAGAAAGAAGTAAAAGAGAAAGAGAGAGTGAGATCGTAAGAAGAAGAGTGTAAGAGAGGTTGTCTGAAGATCAGTATTCACTGGACCGTGGATCAAATCCAGGCCAGTCAGCTCTTTGAGAGCCATATTGTGCTTTATGTTTACAGCTTTTCGATTGCTGTTCATCTTGTCTTTTGTTTCCTTTATACATTTCTTCAAGCTGTTTGTCAGCGGAGCAAGCTGTGTTGCTCAGCATTTGCAGTGGAGGATTCCACTGGACGGCCAAGTTGTATTGCCCAGCGGTTTGCAGAGGTGCTGCCTCTGGACGGGTAAGCTGTAATCCCCAGCGGTTTGCAGTGGAGGATTCCTCGGACAGCAAGCTGTGTTGCTCAGCGGGGCGAGGAGGATTCCTCGGACGGCAAGCTGTGTTGCCCAACTGATGTATGGCAAGCTGTGATGCCCAGCTGTTCATGCTGTGAGTCAGCAGGAAGCCACACTCGGGTTGAGTGTGGGGTGGATGTAGGTCTGCTGGACCGAACCACCTAAAAACCCCTTGTGCAGTGGTTTGATGTTTCTATCTGTTTGCTTCCGCTAGATGAATGCATAGGGGCGCTCCATGTGTTTGCTTATAGGTTCAGTAGATGAGTGTTCTAATTTGTCTTGTTAGCATTCCAGTTATCAAGTGAGCAAAATCTTAGGTTGATTGCACATTGAGTGTTTGTTTATTTCTGCCATCGCTTATTAGACTTCATGTTTGTCTAGTTAAGCGAACTGTGCCCATTATATGCTTAAGTGTGATATTGAGATTCCATACTTTTCTGCTTAGTGGCTTATAAGAGAATTCAATTAGATCTTCAGATTGTCTAAATCTGTCTTGTGAGCATAAGTTTTATTTGGGCGAAATTTTTATAGGGTTATATTCATTCACCCCCCCTCTGAATACTTGCACCAAACCCAACACTTGGTATCAGAGCGGGTCTCTGATCTATCAGATCTAACAATCTGCCGAGGATCCTGCTAGTTTTGGTGCATTTCAGAGTGGATCTCTTGTGCTCGTTGATTTGTTTCACTATCTTACCGATTTACTTTGATCATCTGGCTTAGCGCATTTCTGTTTGGTGCATTTCATAGTGTGCTTTTTGTGTTAGTTATTTTGTTTCTCCGACTTAGTGCCTTGCCTTGCTCATTTGGTCCAGGTCCTTCAGTTTTTCTGTGCTTTCAGATTGTTTGCAATGGAACCAATCGTGCTGAAGGATAGCTCTATCAAAGCAAACAGATCCAGCCACAGTGGATCATTAAGCGGGAAAAATAGCCTCTCGCGGTCTGAAATTGATGGAGACATTGAAAGGGTGACCAGTGAATTCAGGAAATTTCTGAGAGAAAGAGAAGGAAAGCTTGGTGAAGGCAGAAAGCAAACAAGGTATAATTCTAATCCTGCCAAGAACATTGACGTTAACATCTGCTACAAATGCAGGAAGGTTGGCCACACGAAGGTTGACTGTCCAGAATTCTCAAAACTCAAAGGGAACACCGAAGATAGTGATAAAGAAGGAGGAAAGTCAATATGCTTAATGGCCAATCGGGGAAATGATGATGAGGAAACCTCATCTCAGGTAAGTTCTGAATCAGATGGATACTCTTTTGATGAATTGATAGTGATGTATGAAAATCTGTTCAAAGTGTCCAAGAAATTAAAATCTGAAAATAAAAATTTAAGAAAAGAAATGAATAATTTGAAATCTGAAATGATTAAAGAAAAAGATGAGTTGAACATGTTGAAATCTGAAAATGAGAATATTAGAAACAAACTCATCGGTGAAAATAATCCTTGCAAAGCTTGTGCCATTCTCCAAGACATGATTAATGATTTTGATTCTGATGACAATTCTCAAAAAGAACAAATCAAATCTCTAAAAGAAGAAAATGTCTACTTGAAAGATCAAAATAAAAAGCTAATGGTTCTTAATACTGTCTTCTCTGAGAGATGGCTGTCAATTGAAAAAGGAAAATCAGTTGTGAAAGAAAATGAGAACAACATTGAAATAATGGTTCAACAAGAAAATGAAACTCTGAAGAACCTGAATGATGCTTTGCAACAGCAGCTAATTGCATGTGAATCTGAGCTATCCAAGTATGAAGTGAGTATTGCTTCATTGAATTCTGAAATTGAAAATCTGAAAAACACTCTATCTAAATTTGTCAAAGGTAAAAATAATTTGAATAAACTGCTTGGCTCCAATGTGAAAAGTTCAGAATGTGCTAGCACCTCAAAATGTATTTCATCTAAGAAATCTCAGAACAATAAGCACAGGGCTTAACAAAATATAAAGGAAAATTGCTGTGAAAAATCTTCTCATAAAATTCAGTTTAAAAAGGAAAAGAATGTGCAGTGTTTCTATTGTAATAAGATAGGTCATATGATGCATGAGTGTAAGATGTTTGAATTAGATGACCTAGCTGCTACTACTGCACAGAAAATTCCTGCTAGAAATCATGTTTTTCAAAGAAGGAAAATAGAGTGTTTTCATTGTGGCAAGATGGGCCACATTGCAGCTCATTGCTGGCATGCCCAGGGAAAGAAAGTCAATTTAAAACCTGTAAATTTCCCTGCAAATAAAACTGCTTCTGGTAAAAGAACCCCAGCATGCTTCGAATGTGGGAGGCATGGCCACAAAGTCAAAGACTGCTGGCATGCTCAGGGAAGTAGAATTAATTCTAAATCTGTAAAATTTCCTACTCCCAATGCTGTTGATAAGAAGAAAATTGAATTCATGAAAAAGAATTGTTACTGCTTTGAATGTGGTAAGCTAGGCCACAAAGCTGCCAACTGTAGGCTGGCTGAGTATGAAAAGAAAAATTTCCATGTCAATAAAAGAAATACTCATGCTCATACACATAATTTTCATACTCATGTGCATGCACATGGGCATCATGTTTCTGCTAACATGAAGAATAAAACAAAAAGTCTGTGGCTTCATGTTATTATTTTGGAAATTTTGGACACTCTATGTCTGATTGTTTTCTAATGGAATTTGATGATGATGCTGCAAAAAGAATATTTAGAACACCTGTCAGGGTAAATGCAGGACCCAAGACTGCTTGGGTCCCTGCAGGATCAAATTGATTGACATGCTACAGGTGTGCCTTGGAAGCTGATGAATAAAGGGGTTAATGATCCAAGGCGCTCAACAGAAAACCCCAGGATTCTACATTTCAGGTTAGTTCTGAACTTTGCTTTAAATTCATTAACTGAAATTGTTGAACTGTCTGCTTGATTTATGATGATCTCTTCATGTCTAGCTGATCAGTCTGCATTCCAGACTCAGCTATTGAATTCAATTCTACATATCTGATGCTCTTCTCTTGATATATGTTGAACTGAATTTGAATGCTTCTTTAGTGTATACAGTTGATGCACTATATAGACTTTGTGTAAATGCATGTGTTTTGTGTCAGTGCAATGCATGCTTGTTGTTGAATGCATAACTTGCTGATTGTGAATGGTTCATTTAGTGTACACAGTCAATGCATGTGTCTTATGTCTGCATACATCAATTGCATGACTGTCAATGATGCTGTTCAATGCATGTAGAACTGCGTTATATTGCATTATCTTGCATAACCCTGGTATGTCAAATGGTAAGTTACCAAAAGGCATGGAAATCTGCCCGGAGGTTCCTACCATGTGTGAGATGGTCTTTGAGACCAGGTTCTCCGCCTAGTACCATGGGTCCTGTCTTCATGTAGAATAGTGCACTGCATCATATTTTTGAAAAATCTGAAAAAGGATAAACATGTTCATGACTTGGATGCATAAACCTGAATTGATTGCATACTTGCCTCATGTATCCTTGGTGCATAGTCTGCATGTAGAACAGTGTGTTGTATAGCATAATCCTTGCATCATGGTGTCAGGGGGAGCTGTGAGTTTAGTTCAATTCTTGAATCCTATTTACTCCTCATTGTCCCCTTTCAATTGATTCATATCTTTTGACATCAGATGCCATTGGACCATATTGCCAATTGCTATCTTTTCCCCATCATTTCACTGAACAACAGTTCTGTATCTGGTTTAGTACATTGAGTTGTGATTATTGCGATTGTTCACTTATAAGCATCACTCTTACAAATTGAAAGGAACTAAAGGTTTAACCTTTACAAATTGGAGAGTTAAGTGTCTGCACTTCAGAATTTGAGATAAACAAAAACTTTTATAGCTCTTAATCTTTGTCTCATGGCTAAAATAGAAAAAGTTTTTTTGTAATGTCTAAATGTGTTGAACTGGAAATGTCTAGAATAGGTGAATAAGAGTATGTAATGATTTTTTAAACAATCACTCTAAAAGAAATAAGGGCAGCAGTAAATAAGATCATAAATGTAAAAGAGCTGAACATAGTGACAGAGCAATGGCTGATTGCACTGAGAAACTATGAACTCCTCCAAAGAAGCAGGAGAATTCACATGTCATGAGGTGCTTCAAAATATCTCTGTTCATAGGGTCAAATCTATAGGGGGAGTCCTCACCAAGTAACTGAGGGTACTGGCCTCTGATTAAGGTGTACCCTTTATGTCAAAAGTGAAGACTATTCCTTGTTGATCTTGATCTGAAATAGATCTAGTAGTTTATGCCTAGTAACTGGGGGTACCTGCCTCTGATCAAGGTGTACACCTAATGTCAACAGCATAAATGCCACTGGTCTATTCACTTAGTTCAGGTTCAGAAATTGAAAAATGAAAATCAAACTGCTATAACCCTTTGAAAATCAAAAGTCAATGAGTAAAAATTATTTTTCTCAATACATATTCAAGTTGCCTTTCCTGAAATTCCATGTTTAATCACAAAAGGGTATTATTTCTGACTTATCTATTAATACCATGTGCCCTAGATTCATTGCTATAAATGGAATCTAAAACTCTTTTTCAGGGGTCGGGTGTTTTACTCTAAATTTATCACTGTTAAACCTGAATTTTTGAAAATTGTATGTTGATGATTCTTATACTTTAACAGTTGTTTATAATCAGGCTTACTTTCTGAACCAATGATTCAGCTGTTGTCAAGTGACCCTCCTACCTTCTCTACCTTTGTTTATATGTTCATATTCCTTCTTTGAAAAACATGATTTTTATGTTCATATGTTCATATTCCTTCTCAAAAGGGGAGCAATTATTTAGGGGGAGAAATAATTCAGGGGGAGTCATATCTTCAGGGGGAGTTTACTGTTCTAGAGGAATTTGCATGCATAATGCACTTTGCACTCTTGTTTATACTATTTTTCTCTTTTTGATTATGTCAAAGGGGGAGAAAATTTTGTGTGTGACTCACTGTCACAGTGTGTTGCCATCATCAAAAAGGGGGAGAATGTTGTGCCCCTTAGGCACAAGCATGTGCTATGTTGATTTGATGATAGCAATGCTGTTTTGTTTTGATGATTGCAACACAGTGAGTGCTTTATGAGATTGTGTTTTGATGATAGAAACATAACTTATTTTGTGGAGAATGCATGTGTATGACTAATATTGTGCTTGATTTCTGCTATGTGCGTTGCTTTTCTATCTGCATGTAGTTTGATGACTAACAAGTCTATACACTGCAGGGTAAAGCATTTCATTAGTCTATACACTCTTCATGCATGTGCATAGTCTATACATTGTGCATTTCGTTGACAAGTTTGCACATTCATGAAGTCTGCACACTGGCCAGTTCATGCATCACAAGTGTGTACAATGCATCTCTATTCATGAAGTCTGTACAGCCATCCACTTGAAGCATTTCTCAAAGTCCATACAATGCATCTTCTTAGCATCTCATTTAGAGTCTAAGACATTGTCTATACACTGGACTTAAAGTGTGTACAGCGTCCGTCTCAGCCACCATTTCATTCAGCGTCTTAGGCTTGCAAAGTCTACACATTGGTCAGTGGAAAGTCTATACATTCGTTACAGTGCACACACCGTCTCAACTTGCGTCTCATGCATATAGTAAGTCTATACATTGCTACAGTAACGCAAGTCTATACATCGTCCGTCTCATGCCAAGTCTGTACATCACTGTAGCTGCATCGTCTTGGTCATCGTCTCACTCGAGTAAGTCTGTACATTGGCCTTGCATCGGCAAGTCTATACATTGGCTTCATATGCTCCTAAGTCTATACATCGGCCTTCAAGCTTTTGAAGTCCATACACTGTCTTGCTCACATCTTCAAGGGTGATTGAGCATCGTGAAGTCTGATTGAGCATCGTGAAGTCTATACATCGCTTGTCTTCATTCGAGTCTGCATCATGCATATGTTCTGAAGTCCATACACTGCACTCGAGTTCACAGTGTCTTCATGAAGTCTATACATTGGTTTAGGCAGAGCAAGTATGTACATCGCACAACATTCATACTTTCATTCTATTGTGCATCTTCTTCAAAAGGAAGTGTGTACACTCGTTGGCTAACTGTTGAAGTCTGTACATCCGTTTGGCTATGCATCACTATCCACCAAGTCTATACATTGGTAGAGTCTGTACATCAGACGCGCATGCTCGCCTGTCCCTCCGGATGCTCTCCTGGGACCGAGTATGCCCTCCAGTGACTGCTAATGCTTCCCTAACTTTAAGGATGCTCCCCTGGAGCAGCGATTGCTCCCCAGAGACAGCATGTGCTCCACATGCTCCCCTGACGCAGGTGATGCTGTCCAGAGGCCATAGATGCTCCCCTGAGACTTCATATGCTCCCGTGCGACAATGCATTTTACATTACAAGTCTATACATCATGATCGTCTTTACAAGTCTATACAGAGCTCTTCACTTAACCTGATATTCCGATACTCTGTCTGACAGGTGCTCTGCTCATGGAGGCTTAATGAAGGGGCACGTGATCCGAGGCTGGAAGGGCTGACAGGATGACACGTGGCCAAAACACTTGGGCGGGAAATGTGGAGAGCACACGTGCTGCTGCTGCTGCTGCTGCTATATATATGAGTCTTCGTCTTAAGATGAAGAGTGATCGAAGCCTTGAGAGCAGAAGCAGAAGAGCAGAAGTGCAGAGGCTTCGATCCAGCAGAAGAGAAGAAGAAGAGTAAAGAGAGCAGAAGAAGAAAGAATAAAGAAGTAAAAGAGAAAGAGAGAGTGAGATCGTAAGAAGAAGAGTGTGAGAGAGGTTGTCTGAAGATCAGTCTTCACTGGACCGTAGATCAAATCCAGGCCAGTCAGCTCTTTGAGAGCCATATTATGCTTTATGTTTACTGCTTTCCGATTGCTGTTCATCTTGTCTTTTGTTTCCTTTATACATTTCTTCAAGCTGTTTGTCAGCGGAGCAAGCTGTGTTGCTCAGCATTTGCAGTGGAGGATTCCACTGGACGGCCAAGCTGTATTGCCCAGCGGTTTGCAGAGGTGCTGCCTCTGGACGGGTAAGCTGTAATCCCCAGCGGTTTGCAGTGGAGGATTCCACTGGACAGCAAGCTGTGTTGCTCAGCGAGGCGAGGAGGATTCCTCGGACAGCAAGCTGTGTTGCTCAGCGGGGCGAGGAGGATTCCTCGGACGGCAAGCTGTGTTGCCCAACTGATGTATGGCAAGCTGTGATGCCCAGCTGTTCAAGCTGTGAGTCAGCAGGAAGCCACACTCGGGTTGAGTGTGGGGTGGATGTAGGTCTGCTGGACCGAACCACCTAAAAACCCCTTCTGTAGTGGTTTGATGTTTCTATCTGTTTGCTTCTGCTAGATGAATGCATAGGGGCGCTCCATGTGTTTGCTTATAGGTTCAGTAGATGAGTGTTCTAATTTGTCTTGTTAGCATTCCAGTTATCAAGTGAGCGAAATCTTAGGTTCATTGTACACTGAGTGTTTGTTTATTTCTGCCATCGCTTATTAGACTTCAAGTTTGTCTAGTTAAGCGAACTGTGCCCATTATATGCTTAAGTGTGATATTGAGATTCCATACTTTTCTGCTTAGTGGCTTATAAGAGAATTCAATTAGATCTTCAGATTGTCTAAATCTGTCTTGTGAGCATAAGTTTTATTTGGGCGAAATTTTTATAGGGTTATATTCATTCACCCCCCCTTTGAATACTTGCACCAAACCCAACACTTGGTATCAGAGCGGGTCTCTGATCTATCAGATCTAACAATCTGCAGAGGATCCTGCTAGTTTTGGTGCATTTCAGAGTGGATCTCTTGTGCTCGTTGATTTGTTTCACTATCTTACCGATTTACTTTGATCATCTGGCTTAGCGCATTTCTGTTTGGTGCATTTCATAGTGTCCTTTTTGTGTTAGTTATTTTGTTTCTCCGACTTAGTGCCTTGCCTTGCTCATTTCGTCCAGGTCCTTCAGTTTTTCTGTGCTTTCAGATTGTTTGCAATGGAACCAATCGTGCTGAAGGATAGCTCTATCAAAGCAAACAGATCCAGCCACAGTGGATCATTAAGCGAGAAAAGTAGCCTCTCGCGGTCTGAAATTGATGGAGACATTGAAAGGGTGACCAGTGAATTCAGGAAATTTCTGAGAGAAAGAGAAGGAAAGCTTGGTGAAGGCAGAAAGCAAACAAGGTATAATTCTAATCCTGCCAAGAATATTGACGTTAACATCTGCTACAAATGCAGGAAGGCTGGCCACACGAAGGTTGACTGTCAAGAATTCTCAAAACTCAAAGGGAACACCGAAGATAGTGATAAAGAAGGACGAAAGTCAATATGCTTAATGGCAATCGGGGAAATGATGATGAGGAAACCTCATCTCAGGTAAGTTCTGAATCAGATGGATACTCTTTTGATGAATTGATAGTGATGTATGAAAATCTTTTCAAAGTGTCCAAGAAATTAAAATCTAAAAATAAAAATTTAAGAAAAGAAATGAATAATTTAAAATCTGAAATGATTAAAGAAAAAGATGAGTTGAACATGTTGAAATCTGAAAATGATAATATTAGAAACAAACTCATCGGTGAAAATAATCCTTGCAAAGCTTGTGCCATTCTCGAAGACATGATTAATGATTTTGATTCTGATGACAATTCTCAAAAAGAACAAATCAAATCTCTAAAAGAAGAAAATGTCTACTTGAAAGATCAAAATAAAAAGCTAATGGTTCTTAATACTGTCTTCTCTGAGAGATGGCTGTCAATTGAAAAAGGAAAATCAGTTGTGAAAGAAAATGAGAACAACATTGAAATAATGGTTCAACAAGAAAATGAAACTCTGAAGAACTTGAATGATGCTTTGCAACAGCAGCTAATTGCATGTGAATCTGAGCTATCCAAGTATGAAGTGAGTATTGCTTCATTGAATTCTGAAATTGAAAATCTGAAAAACACTCTATCTAAATTTGTCAAAGGTAAAAACAATTTGAATAAACTGCTTGGCTCCAATGTGAAAAGTTCAGAATGTGCTAGCACCTCAAAATGTATTTCATCTAAGAAATCTCAGAACAATAAGCACAGGGCTTAACAAAAGAAAAAGGAAAATTGCTGTGAAAAATCTTCTCATAAAATTCAGTTTAAAAAGGAAAAGAATGTGCAGTGTTTCTATTGTAATAAGATAGGTCATATGATGCATGAGTGTAAGATGTTTGAATTAGATGACCTAGCTGCTACTACTGCACAGAAAATTCCTGCTAGAAATCATGTTTTTCAAAGAAGGAAAATAGAGTGTTTTCATTGTGGCAAGATGGGCCACATTGCAGCTCATTGCTGGCATGCCCAGGGAAAGAAAGTCAATTTAAAACTTGTAAATTTCCCTGCAAATAAAACTGCTTCTGGTAAAAGAACCCCAGCATGCTTCAAATGTGGGAGGCATGGCCACAAAGTCAAAGACTGTTGGCATGCTCAGGGAAGTAGAATTAATTCTAAATCTGTAAAATTTCCTGCTCCCAATGCTGTTGATAAGAAGAAAATTGAATTCATGAAAAAGAATTGTTACTGCTTTGAATGTGGTAAGCTAGGCCACAAAGCTGCCAACTGTAGGCTAGCTGAGTATGAAAAGAAAAATGTTCATGTCAATAAAAGAAATACTCATGCTCATACACATAATTTTCATACTCATGTGCATGCACATGGGCATCATGTTTCTGCTAACATGAAGAATAAAAATAAAAAGTCTGTGGCTTCATGTTATTATTGTGAAAATTTTGGACACTCTGTGTCTGATTATTTTCTAATGGAATTTGATGATGATGCTGCAAAAAGAATATTTAGAACACCTGTCAGGGTAAATGCAGGACCCAAGACTGCTTGGGTCCCTGCAGGATCAAATTGATTGACATGCTACAGGTGTGCCTTGGAAGCTGATGAATAAAGGGGTTAATGATCCAAGGCACTCAACAGAAAACCCCAGGATTCTACATTTCAGGTTAGTTCTGAACTTTGCTTTAAATTCATTAACTGAAATTGTTGAACTGTCTGCTTGATTTATGATGATCTCTTCATGTCTAGCTGATCAGTCTGCATTCCAGACTCAGCTATTGAATTCAATTCTGCATATCTGATGCTCTTCTCTTGGTATATGTTGAACTGAATTTGAATGCTTCTTTAGTGTATACAGTTGATGCACTATATAGACTTTGCGTAAATGCATGTGTTTTGTGTCAGTGCAATGCATGCTTGTTGTTGAATGCATAACTTACTGATTGTGAATGGTTCATTTAGTGTACACAGTCAATGCATGTGTCTTATGTCTGCATACATCAATTGCATGACTGTCAATGATGCTGTTCAATGCATGTAGGACTGCTTTATATTGCATTGTCTTGCATAACCCTGGTATGTCAAATGGTAAGAAAAGGCATGGAAATCTGCCCGGAGGTTCCTACCATGTGTGAGATGGTCTTTGAGACCAGGTTCTTCGCCTAGTACCATGGGTCCTGTCTTCATGTAGAATAGTGCACTGCATCATATTTTTGAAAAATCTGAAAAAGGATAAAAATGTTCATGACTTGGATGCATAAACCTGAATTGATTGCATACTTGCCTCATGTATCCTTGGTGCATAGTCTGTATGTAGAACAGTGTGTTGCATAGCATAATCCTTGCATCATGGTGTCAGGGGGAGCTGTGAGTTTAGTTCAATTCTTGAATCCTATTTACTCCTCATTGTCCCCTTTCAATTGATTCATATCTTTTGACATCAGATGCCATTGGACCATATTGCCAATTGCTATCTTTTCCCTATCATTTTCACTGAACAACAATTCTGTATCTGGTTTAGTACATTGAGTTTTGATTATTACAATTGTTCACTTATAAGAATCACTCTTACAAATTGAAAGGAACTAAAGGTTTAACCTTTATAAATTGGAGAGTTAAGTGTCTGCACTTCAGAATTTGAGATAAACAAAAACTTTTATAGCTCTTAATCATTGTCTCATGGCTAAAATAGAAAAAGTTTTTTTGTAATGCCTAAATGTGTTGAACTGAAAATGTCTAGAACAGGTGAATAAGAGTATGTAATGATTTTTTAAACAATCACTCTAAAAGAAATAAGGGCAGCAGTAAATAAGATCATAAATGTAAAAGAGTTGAACATAGTGACAGAGCAATGGCTGATTGCACTGAGAAACTATAAACTCCCCCAAAGAAGCAGGAGAATTCACATGTCATGAGGTGCTTCAAAATATCTCTGTTCATAGGGTCAAATCTATAGGGGGAGTCCTCACCAAGTAACTGAGGGTACTGGCCTCTGATTAAGGTGTACCCTTAATGTCAAAAGTGAAGACTATTCCTTGTTGATCTTGATCTGAAATAGATCTAGTAGTTTATGCCTAGTAACTGGGGGTACCTGCCTCTGATCAAGGTGTACACCTAATCTCAACAGCATAAATGCCACTGGTCTATTCACTTAGTTCAGGTTCAGAAATTGAAAAATAAAAATCAAACTGCTATAACCCATTGAAAATCAAAAGTCAATGAGTGAAAATTATTTTTCTCAATACATATTCAAGTTGCCTTTCCTGAAATTCCATGTTTAATCACAAAAGGGTATTATTTCTGACTTATCTATTAATACCATATGCCCTAGATTCATTGCTATAAATGGAATCTAAAACTCTTTTTCAGGGGTCAAGTGTTTTACTCTAAATTTATCACTGTTAAACCTGAATTTTTGAAAATTGTATGTTGATGATTCTTATACTTTAACTGTTGTTTATAATCAGGCGTACTTTATGAACCAATGATTCAGCTGTTGTTAAGTGACCCTCCTACCTTCTCTACCTTTGTTTATATGTTCATATTCCTTCTTTAAAAAACATGATTTTTATGTTCATATGTTCATATTCCTTCTCAAAAGGGGAGCAATTATTTAGGGGGAGAAATAATTCAGGGGGAGTCATATCTTCAGGGGGAGTTTACTGTTCTAGAGAAATTTGCATGCATAATGCACTTTGCACTCTTATTTATACTGTTTTCTCTTTTTGATTATGTCAAAGGGGGAGAAAATTTTGTGTGTGACTCACTGTCACAGTGTGTTGCCATCATCAAAAAGGGGGAGAATGTTGTGCCCCTTAGGCACAAGCATGTGCTATGTTGATTTGATGATAGCAATGCTGTTTTGTTTTGATGATTGCAACACAGTGAGTGCTTTATGAGATTGTGTTTTGATGATAGCAACATAACTTGTTTTGTGGAGAATGCATGTGTATGACTAATATAGTGCTTGATTTCTGCTATGTGCGTTGCTTTTCTATCTGCATGTAGTTTGATGACTAGCAAGTCTATACACTGCAGGGTAAAGCATTTCATTAGTCTATACACTCTTCATGCATGTGCATAGTCTATACATTGTGCATTTCGTTGACAAGTTTGCACATTCATGAAGTCTGCACACTGGCATGTTCATGCATCACAAATGTGTACAATGCATCTCTATTCATGAAGTCTGTACAGCCATCCACTTGAAGCATTTCTCAAAGTCCATACAATGCATCTTCTTAGCATCTCATTTAGAGTCTAAGGCATTGTCTATACACTGGACTTAAAGTGTGTACAGCGTCCGTCTCAGCCACCGTTTCATTCAGCGTCTTAGGCTTGCAAAGTCTACACATTGGTCGGTGGAAAGTCTATACATTCGTTACAGTGCACACACCGTCTCAACTTGCGTCTCATGCATATAGTAAGTCTATACATTGCTACAGTAATGCAAGTCTATACATCGTCCGTCTCATGCCAAGTCTGTACATCACTGTAGCTGCATCGTCTTGGTCATCGTCTCACTCGAGTAAGTCTGTACATTGGCCTAGCATCGGCAAGTCTGTACATTGGCTTCATATGCTCCTAAGTCTATACATCGGCCTTCAAGCTTTTGAAGTCCATACACTGTCTCGCTCACATCTTCAAGGGTGATTGAGCATCGTGAAGTCTGATTGAGCATCGTGAAGTCTGATTGAGCATCGTGAAGTCTATACATCGCTTGTATTCATTCGAGTCTGCATCGTGCATATGTTCTGAAGTCCATACACTGCACTCGAGTTCACAGTGTCTTCATGAAGTCTATACATTGGTTTAGGCAGAGCAAGTATGTACATCGCACAACATTCATACTTTCATTCTATTGTGCATCTTCTTCAAAAGGAAGTGTGTACACTCGTTGGCTAACTGTTGAAGTCTGTACATCCGTTTGGCTATGCATCACTATCCACCAAGTCTATACATTGGTAGAGTCTGTACATCAGACGCGCATGTTCGCCTGTCCCTCCGGATGCTCTCCTGGGACCGAGTATGCCCTCCAGTGACTGCTAATGCTTCCCTAACTTTGAGGATGCTCCCTGGAGCAGCGATTGCTCCCCAGAGACAGCATGTGCTCCACATGCTCCCCTGACGCTGGTGATGCTGTCCAGAGGCCATAGATGCTCCCCTGGGACTTCATATGCTCCCGTGCGACAACGCATTTTACATTACAAGTCTATACATCATGATCGTCTTTACAAGTCTATACAGAGCTCTTCACTTAACCTGATATTCCGATACTCTGTCTGACAGGTGCTCTGCTCGTTGAGGCTTAATGAAGGGGCACGTGATCCGAGGCTGGAAGTGCTGACAGGATGACACGTGGCCAAAACACTTGGGCGGGAAATGTGGAGAGCACATGTGCTGCTGCTGCTGCTGCTGCTATATATATGAGTCTTCATCTTAAGATGAAGAGTGATCGAAGCGTTGAGAGCAGAAGCAGAAGAGCAGAAGTGCAGAGACTTCGATCTAGTAGAAGAGAAGAAGAAGAGTAAAGAGAGCAGAAGAAGAAAGAAGAAAGAAGTAAAAGAGAAAGAGAGAGTGAGATCGTAAGAAGAAGAGTGTGAGAGAGGTTGTCTGAAGATCAGTCTTCATTGGACCGTGGATCAAATCCAGGCCAGTCAGCTCTTTGAGAGCCATATTGTGCTTTATGTTTACAGCTTTCCGATTGCTGTTCATCTTGTCTTTTGTTTCCTTTGTACATTTCTTCAAGCTGTTTGTCAGTGGAGCAAGCTGTGTTGCTCAGCATTTGCAGTGGAGGATTCCACTGGACGGCCAAGCTGTATTGCCCAGCGGTTTGCAGAGGTGCTGCCTCTGGACGGGTAAGCTGTAATCCCCAGCGGTTTACAGTGGAGGATTCCACTGGACAGCAAGCTGTGTTGCTCAGCGGGGCGAGAAGGATTCCTCGGACAGCAAGCTGTGTTGCTCAGCGGGGCGAGGAGGATTCCTCGGACGGCAAGCTGTGTTGCCCAACTGATGTATGGCAAGCTGTGATGCCCAGCTGTTCAAGCTGTGAGTCAGCAGGAAGCCACACTCAGGTTGAGTGTGGGGTGGATGTAGGTCTGCTGGACCGAACCACCTAAAAACCCCTTGTGTAGTGGTTTGATGTTTCTATCTGTTTGCTTCCGCTAGATGAATGCATAGGGGCGCTCCATGTGTTTGCTTATAGGTTCAGTAGATGAGTGTTCTAATTTGTCTTGTTAGCATTCCAGTTATCAAGTGAGCGAAATCTTAGGTTGATTGTACACTGAGTGTTTGTTTATTTCTGCCATCGCTTATTAGACTTCAAGTTTGTCTAGTTAAGCGAACTGTGCCCATTATATGCTTAAGTGTGATATTGAGATTCCATACTTTTCTGCTTAGTGGCTTATAAGAGAATTCAATTAGATCTTCAGATTGTCTAAATCTGTCTTGTGAGCATAAGTTTTATTTGGGCGAAATTTTTATAGGGTTATATTCATTCACCCCCCCTCTGAATACTTGCACCGAACCCAACAAGTTGAGTATAGGGGCAAGAGGTTGACGGGTGAGGTGACCAACCTAGGTAATCCCCAATACGAGAGAACTCTCAAATAGGGGTAGTCTTGACCCAATATTAAAATGAGTGTTTATGATAAATCTCGCCAAAAGGGCTATTATCAAAGTAAAAATCCATGAATACAAAATTATGAGATAAAGACATGTCAAGAGAGGCAAAGTCCCTACAGGGAAAACCCTGGTCGTATGCATGTCAAGGGTCTAAAAATCAAAGGCACAAAGCCCCGGCGTAACAGACCACCTCTTTGAGGAGTAGTACCTTGGAAGGAATTTGAATCCTGATATCTTCCATCCTACATAAAACTTATCTCCAATTGTTCTTCTCTTCTCCGTTCGAGGCTGAATGTTTCTCAGGTATGGCCTTGGTATGGGCACCGTTAACCATGGTCAGCCGGTTATATGGTGCCACCCTTCAATGCACGCCCAGCTTTGGGTAGTTCTTTAGCAAAAAGGGAAGGAACGAGGACCCCTAGCCAGTGGTTTAAACATCCTTTGGATGCTGCAACTAGCAATGCCTAAACTAGAATCCAAAAAAATTTGAATATTTCACAAAATCAATAAAAATTGAAAATTTCCAAAAAAATCAAAAAAATGAATACTTTTCAAAATCCAAAAAAATGAATATTTTTAAAACCCATAAAAATTTACATATTCCAAACCAAAAACAAATGCATTTTCTGATGGTGTTCTTTTGCAGGGACATTCTCCTTTTACGAGGACCAAAAACTTGGGATGAGTCCTCTTCTCACCCACATCATTGATGACTCACATTGATCTCTATGATTTGCCATTCTGGGCACTCTCAATTATCATCTCTCTATCCTTCAGAGTGATTCTTGCTTATTCATGTCGAGTCTGATTATTCCTGTCATTTGGAGCAATTCACTGCCAAATCTCTTGATTACTCCTGCCGCCCGGCGCATCATTCTTCTACAAGGCATTCCTATCAACTCTCATCTGGGCATTCTAATCATTTCAATCCAAATCTTTCAATTAATTAGCCAAGTTGGTCCTCCTCATGGCTTAAAAGAAACAATGCCAAAGCTTTGATGATATGCCATAATGATCAATACTTTGATGTTTTACAATGCCATGATTTGAATGCTTTGATATACTCTGTACATACATTCTATTGATGCTTTGATACATGCTATGCTACATTGCTTGTTATGCTTCATTATCTCTTGGCTAACGAATACTTGAGCGCAAGAAGAAGCTCTTGGTCCCACCAACTGGGCATGATTATCCAAGCCCCACGATATCCGCATTCCATCTTAGTTCCCTCTGTGCCTATTGTTATCACCATCTCCCTGTATGCATTCCTACTATATGTTATCTACGCTATTAGATTATATCAAGGACCTTGTGACTTTGGTAAATATGGAATTTGAGTTCCCCTTCATCAAAAACGATGACGATTTCAGAAGAATCTTAGTCATATGAGTAGGCCGTTGAGCTGTCTAAGACTGGGAACGATGGTTCCCTTTTATGAATTGGTGCGCAGATAAACAGGCTTCGACTTAGTATCAACTCACAGAATCGGTTTCTTGACTCAGTCTTGACAGCTTGACAATATTATCCTTGATTATCTTCTATTTTCCTTTGTTTTAATTTTCCTTTTAAACCTAGCATGCATTCATGTAGGAATTTGAATCAACGGTGAAAATTTTTTCTGATAAGCTAATTTGGAGAGTCAAAATGATTTCAATTGTCCATGATATGAGATATTCATTACTGAATGGAATCCGCTGTTCGTTTTATCACCATTTTGGGCTATTTTCTCGAAACCTCCTTTTGTTTGGATTTCTATTCTCTTATTTGATTCCTTTTCCTTAGATCCACCCTAGCTACAGCACGTCCACATTGGCTGGTAACCTCTCCCCAATAGTGAAACCCACAGGTTTGTGACCTGGGGTACTTCCACCGCGCTGGAAGTTGATCGCACATTTTATCTCTTTCGTCCTCACGTGCACACTCATCTCTTTTATCCAAACAATTGTTGCTTTCATTAAGCTTCCTGAGATTGCTTCACCTCAAGCTCTGGATTTAATTCTCATCAAGGATGTTGATCACGTGTCTCATCACACCTTGGCATCTACTTTTCAGTTCACTCTGCTCCCTTGCAAAGCAGACGTCTAGGTGGGGCAGCTGTAGACATGCCAAAATTGACATTACTGTGAGTACATCTCATATTACTTATGATACCCCAATTTGACCCTCAAATTGACCTTATTTGAGTGGTTTTCCCCACTGTTCTTGGATTTTCAGCTTCTCCCTATTTTTCCCTATTTTTTGGATTTTTGGGGTATTTTTCTCCATTTTTACGGATTTTAAAAAATTAATGGCTATGATGGTGGACGCCATTTATTTTTTTGGAAATAAAAAAATAAAAAGAAAGAATGAGCGGCTACAATGTTGGACGCCCATTCTTGAGATTTATTATTTTTTATTCATTCCATGCGACCGTTCTTAGCCGTTTTGAGTGGGTTTTTGGGTTCAGAAAAATATGAAAAAAATAGGAATTAAAGTCAGCTCAATAAGAAGCACCTTCACCGAAAAAATAAAAAAATACAAATGGAAAAAGAAATGGCGCCCAGAGGGTTGGGCGCCAATTCTTTGTCATTTTTGGTTTGATTTTTGTTTGTGCGTGTTGAAATTGCGTCTATTATGGTTGACGTTTATTTTAGGGTTTATGATATAAACGTTAACTGTATGTGATGCCAATTCTTTCTTATTTTTTTTAAACAATTAGGCTTTCCTTATTTTGTGTTGAAATTGCGTCTGTTAATGTCAACTATATGTGACGCCAATTCTTTATTATTTTATTAGAAATAATGGGCTTGCCTTATTTATATTAAAAATGAGTGTATGTTATTGTTGACGTTTATTTTATAAACGTCGGCTATATTTGACGCCATTTCCTTTATTGTTCTGTGGCCTTTCTTTCCTCGTTTTGAGGTCTGTGTTGTTTGGGTAAGACTCCCGATGGCTTTCCAGAATTGGGGAGGACTCTTTCCAATATTTATCTAATTTCTAAAATTAATTTCCCTAATTGTTCTCAGATTAAAACCCATACATCTCCCCATAAAAACCCTACGGCTCTTGTCAAAGGGAGGCTGATTCCACAGAGGGGAGGTGCTACCTGTTTACTAGCTGAAGGAGGAGCTCTCTGCGCATATTGCTTCATCCCTTACGAGTTTTCTCCCGAACGCTCATCCAAAACCAAAGCATAGGAGAACTATCCCCAGGCTTTTCTTCTCCTTCTCTGTGTTTTCTTTCATTTGTTCCTCTTACTGCATGCACGCATCATTATCTTCTTCCTGGTTATCTCCCTTTCTCAACCACGTTGAGAACTCCACCAGTGCACACTTGCACGTCCCTTTTATATTTTCATTCATCATATTACATCTTTCCCTTTGCATAAGGGGTTAAAGGGCTAGTGCCCGACAGCTGTGTCATCTTCCATGTTCTTACGTTATATATATATCACATGGGATTTGATACTACACGTTGATTCTAATTCCATATTCTTTTGGTGTTGTCTTTATTACAAGGGTAATCAAAGAGACCCTCTCCTTTGGCCGGCCGACAGGAAGAGGAGGAAGTACGCTGACATCTCCACGTTTTAAGGTAATATCGTGATCCCTCCTTTGTTATTTATTGTTTACCCCATTTGAGGCTCGCGTCCTCTGGCGATCACCCTCCTTGTTGCATCCATCATATGCTCTCCCTCTCCCACTTCTTAGCTTTATTTAGCTTTGTTTATTTTTAAGTGGATTTAAATAGATCTACAAACAGGTCTTCATTTTTAGATTTCATTGTTTCCAAATTCTTATAAGCACCTTATTTTTCAACTTCAAGATAACTTATTTCTTCTTCAAACAAGGTCACCCTAGAAAACAATTCTTCTTTATCATGTTTGCGTTTTTCAATGGCCTGTTGGAATACAACACACCTATCACATGGATTATTGGACTGAAGAATATCATGAAATTTCTTTTTCAAATTTTTGTTGTCACTTTTGAGTTTCTTATAACTCTTATACATATCAGCATACACAAATTCCCATTGTTCAGCAGTAAGATTTTCAGAATCAGAATTTACCTGATCTTCCTCATCCTCTCCAGCCATCAAACAAAGATTGTGGACAATCTCCTCTAGCTCATCACCTTCAGCGTCGGTGTTTGATTCCTCTGAATCCTCATCACTCCAAGTAGCCCTCATAGCTTTGGGCTTTTTGTCTTTTCCTTTCATGAACGAGAATGTACTTTTCATAACTATAATGGCTATGCACCAGAAAGTCATGTAACAAGAATGTACTAGCAAGCATGTAATTTCACAAGATTATCTCGTGATTTTCACCCGTTTATGAAAAAAATACTCCCGGCGCAATGCGACGCCAATGTTCATCATATCCCATGGTTTATAGTATGTTTCTGGCTATCTGTCGAGGGGGCTAGTGTCGAGCCCTTGGACACTGTCCGTGCCCGCTCTTGCATCTTCAAGTTATAAATCAAGCTACTTCCACGAGAAATATAAATATGGCCAATAATGTAACAAGTTCAAACAATACTTTCATGATAACAACAACCAAGGTGAGAACGTACCAAATTGAAATCATGAGATCAAGGATGATTTAATGACAAGGTTATGCCACGGAAGGAATCCGACATCATAACGGTACAATCATTAACTTCCATCATTCATTAATAACTTATTGAATAAGGTTTGAGGTTCCAAATAATCAATAGGCCATCTAGGAACATAGGAAAACCAACCCGTGGGTCAAACCTCGGGTTAAGTACACTAGAACAGAAGACGGACTTGTCCGGATTGTTTCTTGAAGAGACGGTCATGCCAGGGCCTAGAAGTTGCAGGAAAACAGGAAACAATCTGAGGGTAGAATTGGGTTTATGGGCCTAATTTGAGTGGGCTTAACCCTTTGGTTAAAATAGGGCCTTTAAATTAATTATAATTAACCCATAACTCATTTAATAGCCCATTAATCCTTTTTAAATGCTAATAAATAGTTTTTAATTCCTAAAAATTCTTAGAAAATTCTTAAAATTTTTCAGGGTGTTACACCCTCCCCCACTTAAAAAAATTTTGGTCCCCAAATTCATTGCATGGGGTTCTTATGGAGAGTATACTTACAATTGAATAGTTCCGGGAATCTATTGCGCATAGCTTCTTCTGTCTCCCATGTCGCGTCTTGGTCCGATCCTTTATTCCACCAGATTTTTACCATGGGAATAGTCTTATTCCAAAGTTGACGTACCTCTCGATCAATGATTTTGATTGGCATTTGCTCGTACGTCATATTCTTTTGAATCACCAAGTTGTCATGACTTATAACATGGAAAGGGTCATAGACATACCTTTTGAGCATAGAAACAAGGAATACATCATGGACTCCAGCTAATTAAGGGGGTAAGGCAATCTGATATACCACCTCGCCAACCCTTTCAAGGATTTCAAAAGGGCCGATAAATCTTGGAGCGAGTGAGCTTGCCTTTGATGCCGAATCTTCGAATACCTCGACCCAGAGAAATCTTGAGAAACACATGGTCTCCCACTTGAAATTTCAGATCGCATCTTCTATTATCAGCACATGATTTTTGCCTATCTTGAGCCGTCTGAAGTCTCTCCCGAATGAGCTTTATCTTCTTGGTAGTATCCCTGATGATTTCGGGGCCTAGAAATTATTTTTCTCTAACTTCATTCCAGCATATAGGTGAGCGGCAACTTCCTCCATATAGAGTCTCGAATGGTGCCATTTGTATACTAGCTTGATAGCTATTGTTGTAGGTGAATTTCACTAGAGACAAGTGGTCGTGCCAACTCCCACCAAAATCAATAACACATGCCCGGAGCATATCTTCTACCACCTGATTTGTCCCCTCAGTTTGTCCATCGGTTTGAGGATGGAAAGCATTGCTAAAATTGAGTCGGGTCCCTAATGAATGTTGTAGAGCCTTTTAGAATTGAGATGTGAATCGAGAGTCTCGATCTGAAATAATGATGGCAGGGACACCGTGTAGTTTGACAATTTCCTTCATGTACAATGCTGCTAATGTATCCATAGACCATCGACTCTTGATTGATAGAAAATGTGCAGATTTAGTAAATCGGTCTATGATCACCCAAATACCATCATGTCCTCCTCTTGTCTTTGGTAAACCCATGATGAAATCCATCCCTATACTTTCACACTTCCATTCGGGAATTTCTAAGGGATGTAGCTTTCCAACGGGCTTTAAATGTTCTGCCTTAACTTGCTGACAAGTGAGGCTACGAGATACAAAATCCGCTATCTCTCACTTCATATTGGGCCACCAGAAATTCCTTTTCAAATCTTGGTACATCTTGGTAGCACCATGGTGAATAGCATATCATGATTTAAGCCTCTTCCATGATCAACTTCTTAGTGTCGGCATGATCCGACACACAGATTCGATCTTTGAATAATAGTCTTCTATCGATCGAAATAGAAAATTTTGACTGTTGATCGACATTGGTTTTAATCTCCATCAACGTTGGATGATTCTCTTGTAATTTAACTAGGTCTTCAATTTGTTGGAACCCTAGTTTTGATAATGACACACTATGAATCGTGTTGGTGATGAAATGCATGTTCAATGATTCATATGTTTTAATGTTGTTGAATGATTCATGGAGTGGACTGAAAATCCTCAATAAAGTCAACGCTCATTTATACTGAGGTCAATGCATGTAGTCAGTCAAAAACTTAGTCAATTAATCATTCTGCATATATGTGACAAGTCTGCATACAGGTGCATTGGTGTTTATGCTAGTCTGCACTTCTCTCAACGTAAGGTCGATGCTAGTTGCCATGTTTGCATAAGTGAGGTCGGTGCTAGTTACCATGTCTACATAATCAGGTCGATGCAAGTTACCTTGTCAGCATATAGAGTTATGCAAGGGTCGGTGCAATTCATTGTCCCATGCATATTTTGCATCGCGCATGACTAAGGTCGGTGCATGTCTTCACTAGCAGCATATCAGGTCTGTGCACGTTTTGCATTAAGCATATATAAGGTCGGTACATGTTTTGCTGAACGCATACAATGGTCGGTGCTATCTTGTTTTCTTCATGAACTAAGGTCAACGTTAGTATGTACTTAGGTCGATGTTAGTATGCAGAGTCTTGCATCTAAGGTCTGTGTTAACCTTTGCACCTTTTATATAAGGTCGATGTCTTCATGAACTAAGGTCGATGTTAGAATGCAGAGTCTTGTATCTAAGGTCTGTGTTAGCCTTTGCACCTTTTATATAAGGTCGATGTCAAGGTCGGTGCTAGTACTGATTACATGCCTATTCTCACAGAATTCATTGTATATCCTATCTGTCTGATCTGGACTTTACTGTGGACGTATGAACTAGGGCCTATACATGACTATCGATCTTGTCTCTCACTTTATAACATATCTTCATGAAAAGGTCACTGCATATTGACTTTTTATTATGTAACCATAGTGTTTGATGAAATACCTCTTGAATTATTGGCAGGATCTTAAAGTCACGTGATATCAAGACAAAAGCTCAAGATCCAAGGATGCCTTATTGACTGGAGATTCTACCACGTGGCCAGGCACCATCATTTGATCTCTGACACGTGGACTTCCAGCGAGTTAAGTTACCTGGAAATTTGGGCGGGAACGTGCCTCCCACGCACCCATCCTCTGCAGCTTATAAATAAAGGGTTTTCACCTGAAATCAAAAGTAAGACATCATGAACAGAGAAGGCGACGGCGTGAAGTAGGAGAAAAAGATTGCAATAGATAGAGAAAAAGAAAAAAGAGAGATGGTGATCAGAGGTGAAGAGAAGTCCAGAGCGAGAAAAAGAAAAAGAGAGAGATAGTGATCAGAGGAGAAGAGAAGTCCAGAGCGAGGAAGAAGATAAGAGAAAGAGTGATAGATGTAGAGGTGCAGGAGTTGAAGAGTTCGTGAGTGTCGAGCAAGAAGGAGGTTCAAGAGATCTGAAGATCTATTTCCACTGTGTCCTTTGGATCATATCCAAGGCACAGCACTCTTGCGTGAGCAATATTATTTTGTGCTTATTTCCAGCTTTTAGTTGTTGAGTCTACAGTTTTATTTTCTTTTAAACTCTTGATTCTAAGCTATGTATCAGCAGAGGCTAAGCTGTAAGGCCTAGCGGATCAAGCGGTTAGGCAGCGATGGCAAAGCTGTAATGCCCAACTGTGGCTAAGCTGTAATGCCCAGTGGTGGCAAAGCTGTAATGCCCAGCGGTCAAGCTGTTAGTCAGCAGTCGGCTAAGCTGTAAAGCCCAGCGGTTTGTACCCAAGCTGTGATGTGCAGCAGTCTTCAAGCTATTTGCCAGCAGTAAGCCACACTCGGGTTTGAGTGTGGGGTGGATGTAGGTCTGGAGGACCGAACCACCTAAAAGATCTGGTGTCATGTGATTGTTTGTGATTCTGCTTGAACTTATTGTTTTCATTTGGATCGCTTCTGCTAGTCTGATCGTTAACAGCTGGTTAGACTGAGTACCACATTCACACACCGAGTGTTCATTGACATTCTGAGCGAGTGAATTTACTTTATTTGAATCAGAATTCTTGATTTGGTCTAAAATTTTTAAAAGGATCCATTCACCCCCCCCTCTGGATCCACGGTTGCTCCGACTCCATCATCTTATCATTGGTATCAGAGCATACCACTACGTCTAACAATTGGTATCAGAGTAGGTATATGCAACAGAAGGTCCAACGACCTGCAGATCTGGTCCTGACTCTATTTTGATGCATTCTATCTTAATTGCTTAACTTGCTGTTCATAATCTGATTTGAATTTGGTTAAATGGCCGGAGATCACAGTAGTGATCAGATGGAAGATTCATCTTCACAGGTAAATTCTGAAGCTGATAATTTTAGTTTTGAAGATCTTGTTGTATTGCATAAATATTTGATTGAAAAATATGAGAAAGTAAAGTCTGAAAAGAAAAAGCTAAGAAGAGAAATGATCTCTGAAGTTACATGTTTAAAAGCAGAGAATGAAAACCTAAAATCATACATGAAAAAGATAGAAGGCTCTTTTGAGAAATGTCTATCTGTGAACAAATTAAATGCAAGCATTCAATCTGATCTGAATTGGCAAGAAAAATTAATTGACTCCTTAAGGGAAGAAAATGAAGATTTGTTAAACTGTAAAAAGGAGCTTGAAAAGAATGAAGAAGAAGTGAGTAAAAAGCTGAATTTAATGTCAAGAAATGAAGATGCTGAGAAACTAAAATTGGAAAATGAAGATCTAAAAGAAAAGAATAAAAAGCTGATGGTCCTCAATATAGTCTTGTCAGAAAGATTGCTTGTCCTTGAAAAGGGAAAATCAGTTTTGAAAGAAAAAGAAGCAAACAATGAACTGAAACTTAAATAGGAAATAGAAACTTTGAAAAGTCTGAATGATGTACTGCATGAACAAGTTATTTCCTGTGAAAATGACATTGGGAGTTATGAGATTAGTATTGCTTCTTTGCAAACTAAAATTGAAGATCTGAAAAATTCTTTAGCAAAATTTGTTAAAGGGAAAGATAATTTGAATAAACTTCTTGGCTTGAATGTAAATTTTCAGAAAGAGGGTTTGGGCTATAGTCCAGCTACTAAGAAAGTTAATGGCAAGAAGAATTAAACTGTATTTGTAAAAAGCTCAGAACAAGAAAAACTCTCTGGTTCATTTGTTTTTCATTTTACTGCTCAGAAATCAGAAAATTCAATTAAAATCTGAAAAAGGTTGAAAAATAGAAAAAGAAGAACAATGTTCCTCCTATGAATGTCTTTGATACTTCTCATATCATGAACAAACCTGTCACCAAATTGCATGCATGTCACTACTGCGGTAGGAAAGGACATGTTATGGATGATTGCATTGTTTTGAGAAATTATGAATTAGATGCATGTAAACATGTAAATACAGTTAAAAACAAACCTGTGAAAAGACTTGTTAGAAATGTTTCTGATGCATGCTTTTATTGTGAAAAAAGAGGCCATTATATGCATAACTGTAATTTGATGAAACAAGATGATCAAATGTTTAAAAAAGTTCATGCTAGAGACAGTTATGTAAATAAGCATGTTAGAAAATCTGACGTTCAGAAAATTACTTGTTTTAACTGTGGAAAGTTTGGACATGTTGCATCCGAATGTTGGTTTGCCAGAAACAATGCATTTCATTTTGATCACATGAAACTTCCTACATTTAGAAGAATTCATAAGTCTATTTTCATGCATAGACCTCCCATTTGTAATAACTGTGGAAAACAAGGTCACACTACCACTGAGTGTTTTTGGATGAGTGGTTGGAATAATTGGAGAGCACCAATGTGGGGTGCTACTAATCCTTCTGGACCCAAGAACCCTTGGGGTCCAGGATATTTCAAATAACTGCTTGGTCGCGGGTGTGTTCGTATGGATCAAATAAAAAGGGGTTGAATAAAATTAGGGCACACAAGGTTAGTAACCCCATTCTTCTGTGTGTACGTTGTAGCTGCCTGAATGATGCTTTTTGTGGAATTTTGCATGTGACTAGATTAAATTCTTCTATGTTAACTGGTGATATCTTGCCTTGGGTAATGAATCTTAATGATCTGTCTCATGCAATTCCATGTGAAATCCTTCATGTTAGACTTTCATAGTTCAGTGCATGTTCATGACTATTGTTCATATGTGTCATTCATGTCAGTCTTTTATAATTCAGTGCATAGTCATGCATGATCCTGTGGTATATCAAATGGCCCGTTGGGAGAAGAGCAGATTATGTATGACTGAAAACCCATATCATGCGTAGAGGACTGAACCTCCGCCATGTACCAAGGGTCAATCTGCATTTCATACTCATTAGTTGCATAATTGTGTACAATGTGAGAAATGTCTGCTATCTTCTATTGTTGTTCACTACAAGAAGAAACTGAATTGGCATTGTCTGAGGTTTTGGAATATCCTTGAGTGGTAGACTGTATGTTGTGGTGGGAAATGCATGCATGATGTAAGGGGGAGCTGAATGAAGTATATGAATGATGTTGTTCTTAGTACAAGAAAACAGAGAGGATGTTTTTATTTATGCAATCAGGATAAATCTGTCTGTTGCTCTGGATTGATGAGCTGCTACATCTTTCAGAACTGAATAAGTTGTGTTGCCTGTTGCTAGTCAGTTATGTCTGTTTGTTGAATGGTATCTTGTCAAAGGCTAAAATCAGCTCAAGATGATTGAAGTATTAGCTAGTCATTCTGAGTGGTATGTCAGTCTGATAAAGAGTTTTATTTCTGAATTCTGTATGATATCATTAGAATGAAATTGGACTTATGCAAATCTGTCAGTAGTGCTTCACAGATTCTTGTGGCCATTCCTTGTGTTCTCAATCTTTTCTTGATAAGCCTTTTCTAAACTCATTCATACATTCCCTCAACTGCCTCTGGTATATTCTGTCTTAGTGTGTACTGTTCAGGGGGAGTAACTATTAAAGTGTATTTAACATTGCTGATCATTAGATGAAATAAAATCTCCTAGAACCTGAGACAATTCCTTGATTTTACACTTAATGAGAACTGTTGATAGCAAAGAAGTTAAATCTAATTTTGAAGGCCAAAAATTAACCATACTTGCATTTACAATGTCCTTAAACCACTTTGAAATTGAAAATTGTAATTCACTACTTGAGGTCTGAAATTCATAAGTAATAGGACATTGACTGGGAAGAAAATCATTTTATTATATTGACTTTAAATTATTTTCTAAGTTAAAACTGAAATAAAACCAGAGAATACGCCATAAAATAAAATTGTGAAAAAGGCTATCAATGACTCATTTTCTGAGAAACTAATCATCTAGACCAATGAAATCTAGAGATTATGTCATGAAGAAATGGTTAACTCTGTTCATAAACTTGAAGCATGAAGGTAGATTACACTGAGTAACCAGGAAGTCTGGTGTCTGATAAACATGCCTTCTTGAGTAAAAAGGTGTGATCATACTAGAGTGCTCAATAAAAATAAAAAATTAAAAAAAATGATGAAAATGGTTGACTCTGTGGAAAATTCAGAAAACTCTAAAACTATTTACTTTGAATATAAGGGGTGTTTTCTCACCAAAAATGTTTAATGAAAATGATAAGTAGGGTCAATGGTAAGTGGACTAAATGAGTACATTAGTAAATCTGATTTAGTTTCATTGTCTCTGCATCGCAGGTTAAATTTAAAGGCTCTCAAGAACCAAGATTTAATGGCTTTAAAATCACAGTTTTCATACATACATAAAAAGGGGTTATTTGAAGGGAAAGGGTAGAAAAGTAATTCTTCCTAATGTTGGTAAAGTTAAAACACCTTTTATTATCCCCTCACTTTAAAACATTACCTTTGTGAAAATTTCTTTAATAAGCGTCTACGCTATCTTCGTGTAAAACCCTTTTGCCTCAACGTTTTCACCTCTCTGTATCTCTCTGTTCTCCTTTCTCAAAACCCTTTGGTGAGGCTCGTGCACCTTGTTCCTGTTGTTCGCATCCTCGTTATCTTGCACCCTATTCCTCCTTAGCCGTTCCTACGATGTCTTCTCCAGCAGACAAAAGCTTGGGGAAACGAAAGATGACAGAGGAGCAGGAATCAGAGGATGTTGAAGTAAGGAAGGAATTTGCCGTTTATTCTCAGAGGAAGAAACGCTCAAAACACCAGCACGATGAAGGCACTGGCTCAGGGGTACAAGCAGAGAGAGTTGATAAAGGAAAAGAAAAGGTTTCAGAATCACCGGCGAAACAACATCGATCAGTGAAAAAAAGGGCCTCTCAGTGGTCAGAAAAGAAAGGTACCTCTAAATCCAAGAAAGAAAGGTATGTGAGTTCATCAGCGAAGATTATTTTTCTGAGATATGTGAATTTCCATGATAAGAGAATGTTTGATGAATTTCCTGGGTTGATAGAGCTTATAAAATTTTAAAAATGAAAGAAATTTATGAGAAAGCACAAATATTACTACCCTGGACTAGTTTCTGAATTCTATTATAACATGCAGTATGATTCTGAAAAGTCCAAGATTAAGTCAAAGGTTAAGAGAATTAAAATTGTGTTGACCGTGGAATTTCTTCATAATGTCTTCAGAATTCCTAAAGAGGGAGAGTGTGAGGAGGATTTTGAGTATGATGAATTTGAAGCCTACTCTCTATTGACTGATCAGCCAAGTGATGTAACTGATCCCAGGAAGACTAAGTTAGTGAACTTCAATGCAAATAAATTTTTGCCTTTGAAAAGGTTGGTTCACCACATGCTGACCACTATCATCACTCCACAGGATAGTGGCCGAGGAAAAATTACTTAAACTCAAAGATTCATCATTTTCTACATGTTTAAGAATATTAAGATTTGTCTGCCGAGCATCATGACAAAAATCATTGGTACATGTATAGAGTCTAGGAGACATCTGCCTTATGCAGCCCATCTTACTATTATTTTTAGAAAGTTAAGGGTGCCTTTAGAGATTGAGGAATTCAAAAAGGTCTCAAATGTGAATGTTTACAACATGGATTTCATCCAGAAGTTCATGAAATTAAAGACTCAAATTGCACCTATTGAGAAACTGGCAGAAAAGATAGTTGAAAAATCTCCAGTAGCTGTCCATGAGGTGGAGGAAGAACAACCCTTGATAGATGCTCATAGTCAGGGGGAGCAACAGCCACTGACAGTTGAACAAGAAGAGGCAGAAAATCTAAATGAGTTTTCTCTAGTAACTGAACAGGAAGTGACAGATGAGCAAAGTGATCAGTTAGCATCTGAACAGCAGCAGCTACAAGAAATGGATCCTATGGAATTAATTCAGCAAAATGAACAGGGAGTGACAGAAACTGTAGAACAAGAGAATGAATTAATTCTTAGAGGTCAAGAAGAATCACAAATGAATTTGGAGGAAGAGCAGCAAATCATTCTGCAAGAAGAAGAAAGGGAAGAAATGGAAAGAAATGCATAGATAGATCAAAGCTTATATGAGCTGGAATAACAATCTTTATCCACTGGACAGATAATTCAGCAGCTTGACCAACACTTCGATCAGCTCATTGAACAGATTGAGACAAATCTGGAGCAGCAGCTGCATAATGAACAAGAATGCCCACAGGAGCAGCAAATTGAATTTGAAGAATAACTAGTAGAACAAGAGCTGGAAGAGCAACAGCCTGCTTTGGAACAAGTAGAATAGGCTGAACCATCACAGGTTGACCCAATTTTTGGACCATTTCATGGAGCTCTCATTAGTCTTGGAGCTCAACCAGCATTGTCTCCAAAAGAGCAATAAATGCCACAACAGTTTGAAGCTTCAATTTCTGCTCCACCATCAGTTGATCCTACACTGGTAAATTTGATAATGACACAGTTTGATGTTGTGAATACTTCTCTTGATCAATTAAAGAATGAAGTAGATAAGCAGGACACTAGACTACTTCATCTGGAACAAAAAGTGAACAGTAATTGGCATAAGTATCTGAGAGATAGGCACAAATCAGATGAGCAGCTAAATAGGTGTCTAAATTCACTTTTGAATGTTTGTCAACAGGCAAGCTCTGCTTTGAATAATTTGAGGGTGAATTCTACTGAGTCATATCTGAAAATAACTCAAACCCTTGTTCATGCCCTTGATATTAAGTGAGAACAGCAGAGAATTAGAAATCAGTTAAGTCTCATGCTAAATGTACAACAAGCTTTGTCTGCCAAGGTGGTTAGTGTATCAAATGTTGTTCAAGAGTGCATAACTTAATTGGGGAACATGTTTACTAAACTTTATTTTATTCAGGAAAGAGTATAGTATTTGACTGCAAATCTTAAGAACTTTTCCAATGAACAATCCACCAGCACCTCTACTTCCATAGCAGATATTCTTCGACATCAATCTACTCAGTTGGACAGTACAACTGACATGATACACGACTGGGTGGCAGATGTATCCACTTCTGTCAGCAAATTGCATGACCAAGTACTGGCAATAGATTTGAAGCTATCTCTTAAATTTCCAGCTCTTGGGACTAAGGTTGACAAGCTGCCTAAAGGTTACACTCAAGCTCTACCGCTAAGAGGGCAAGCAAGCACCAGCAGATCTGTAACTATAGCTACAAGGAGAGGACGCAGAACTGGCAGTTCTGCAGTTTCCATCGTTTCTTCTGTAGATGTTTAGTAATTCAGATGATAATGTTGTCTGATCTATACCTCCTCTATTCTTTTGATAATGACAAAGGGGGAGAGAATGATGTTGTGAGTCATGTCATAGACTGGTCTGGTTGTCTTGGCTGATGCATTTTTTTGTTGTCTGATGCAAGTTTTGTTGTCTTGGCTACTGGATGAGATAGACCTTGTATGTCTGGATACTTTATGTAATAGAATCTGAAAAGCAATAGACATTTTCTTCACATGTACACAATGTTAGTTGCATTTGCATGTCATGTCTCCTTCTCACTTTTCTTGTTTTCCTTTCTGTTTAGCCTTGTGATTGAAATGAAGTCTTTTGCTATGAGTTGTTTGTCCACAATGCACACTGTCGTATGGGGGAGAGAATGTTTGATCTTGTTAATAAAAACATATGACTCATAGTTGTCATCATCAAAAAAGGGGAGAATGTTGGAACCCTAGTTTTGATAATGACACACTATGAATCATGTTGGTGATGAAATGCATGTTCCATGATTCATATGTTTTGATGTTGTTGAATGATTCATGGAGTGGACTGAAAATCCTCAATAAAGTCAACGCTCATTTATACTGAGGTCAATGCATGTAGTCAGTCAAAAGCTTAGTCAATTCATCATTTTGCATATATGTGACAAGTCTGCATACAGGTGCATTGGTGTTTATGCTAGTCTACACTTCTCTCAACGTAAGGTCGATGCTAGTTGCCATGTTTGCATAAGTGAGGTCGGTGCTAGTTACCCTGTCTACATAATCAGGTCGATGCAAGTTACCTTGTCAGCATATAGAGTTATGCAAGGGTCGGTGCAATTCATTGTCCCATGCATATTTTGCATCGCGCATGACTAAGGTCTGTGCATGTCTTCACTGGCAGCATATCAGGTCTATGCACGTTTTGCATTAAGCATATATAATGTCGATGCATGTTTTGCTGAACGCATGCAATGGTCGGTGCTATCTTGTTTTCTTCATGAACTAAAGTCAACGTTAGTATGTACTAAGGTCAATAGTACTATGCAGAGTCTTGCATCTAAGGTCTGTGTTAACCTTTGCACCTTTTATATAAGGTCGATGTCTTCATGAACTAAGGTTGACGTTAGTATGTACTAAGGTCTGTTGTGCCCATGTGGTTTTGATTTTGATGATGGTTTTAATGATGGTTTTGATGATTGGTTTTTAATGTGAGTTAATCACTGTGAGTCATCCTGATGAGAGTTAATCACTGTCAGTCATCCTGCTGTGTGAGTCATCATGCTGTTATTCAGTCTATCAAATGTTCAGTCTTCTTGCTGCTCAGTTTAGTTTAACATTTTTGATGTTCAGTCGTGTTAACTGATGCATAAAGCATTCATTGCTACACTCTGCTTAGTTAGTGTGAACAGTAGTGGGTCGACCCACTCTTGCTGATGCGTCGACTCATCAGAACACTGATTGTCTGGTTTGTCTAACTTCAAGTATACACATCATCAGTTGAACGTAAAGTGTATACGTTGCAGCGTCAACTCATTAGGCTGCAGCGTCAACTCAGCAAGTATGCACATCGCCTTCAGGCCTTCAAGTCTATACACTCTATACTCATTCAAGTCTGTACACTGGTTTTCATGCATGTTAAACTCCAAGTCTATACAGCTTGCCTCTTCTACTCAGTGTACATACTTATTCATTTACTGTTTCATAGTCCATACAATGGCTGTTGAACTGTGAAGCCTATACATTGTCTGATCATTCACCTTCATGTCTATACAACGCTAAGTCAATACATTGAACTGTTCTCCAAAGTCTGCACAATGGTCTTCACACCTGAAGTCTGCACATTGGCCTTCTCATAAAGTCTATACATCGCATTTTGGAATCAAAGTATGTACAGCATTTCATTCACACCGGAAGTCTATACATTAGACTGTGGCCTGCTTAGCTGAAGTCTGTACATCACCTTCAGACTTTCAATTGTTGAGTCTTTACATGTTTTGAGGTTGACAACACTATGAGCCTTAGTGTCGTTATTTGTTCCATCGCGTGCTGAACACTGCAGCACCTCGTGCTGCTTTCTATGCCACCTCGTGTCGCTCCATCTGTGTCACCCCTATGTCTTCGAGTCTTCTGTATTAGTGTTGTTTCTTCCAAGACCCCGTGTCTTTCTTGCTTTGTGACCACACTTCGTGTCGATTTCTGTTTTCATCTTCGAGTTGTTTTCAGCCCGTGTCATCCTCGTTTTCGAGTCGTTTTCCTGTGTCTTCGGGTTATCTTTTGTTTTTATGTCTTCATGTTGCTTCTTTCTATCTTCGTCTAGGTTTCCTCTGATCGCATGTTTTTCTACCGATTTACTCCGTGTTATTTCCTTCTCACCTCGTGCTGTTCTCATCTGACTTCGTGTCATTCCCTTTGTAGTGTTAGCTTTGCTACTGTTGTACCTCGTGTCGTTCTCTCTTCACCTCATGCTGTTTTCATCTGACTCCGTGTCGTTCCCCTTGTAGTGTTAGCTTTGTTACTGTGGTACCTCGTGTCGTTCTCTCTTTATCTCGTGCTGTAGTCATCTTATGTACCTCGTGTCATTCTCAGTATAGTGCACCTTTTGTTGTTCCTACACACCTCGTGCAGCTTTAGCTTGAGTGTCAATCGACTTATTTCAGGTATATATATATATATATATATATATATATATATATATAGAACCCTGAGTATTAATTGTGTTAATCTCTTTGCAGGAGAAGAAGAAAAAACAAAAAGAAGAAGGTGGTCAGAGGAAGAACATTCCCCAGTGACTGGGCGGCACGTGATCCGAGGTTGGAAGGGCAGACAGGATTGTGACACGTGTGTTGAAGCTGGCTGAGAGACTGACACGTGGCCACAAGTTCTGGGCGGGAAATGTGGAAGCCACACGCGCCCAGTGCTGCCCTCCTGCTGGCTGCTGCTTATAAAAGGAAGCCTTCATCCAACAGATGAAGACTGATCGAAGAAGAAGCCTGGAGAGCAGAAAGCCCTTCGATCCAGAAAAAGAAAAGAAGAAGAAAAAGAGAAGAAGAAGAAAGAGAGCAACGATCAAAAGAGCAGAAGAAGAGAAGAAAAGAAGAGATAGGGAGAGCCTGCGAAAGAGAAGAAAATAGAGAGTGAGAGTAGTAGAAGAAAGAGAGAAAGATTGCGTGAGCTGAGAAGAAGAAAGAAGAGGAAGAAAAGAAGAGAGGAGAGTTCTATTGAAGACCTGTTCAGTCTGTTCGTGGATCAAATCCAGAACGACTATTGTGTTTCATTTCCAGCCTTTGTCGCTGTTCCTTTTATGTTTTCTTATTTTTCATTTTGTTTCTCTGGTTAGCTTTGTTCTTCCGATTGCCCTGTTGGGGATCGGGTTCCTCCTGTGGATTCAGGAGAAGGGAGACTTGTCTCCGGTTCTGGGCTTGTGGCTTGCAAGTCCAGGGGTCCCTCCGGTTGGAGGAAGAGAGGTCTTCGAACTCTGGTTTGCTGGTGACTGGAAGTCACTGGTTGGGTCCCTCCTGGTCTGGAGGAAGAGAGGTCTTCGACCTCTGGTTTCCAAGTGACTGGGAGTCACTTGGGGTGTCCCTCCGGTTGGGAGGAAGAGGGGAGTGTGTTCCCCTGGTCAAGCTGTGTGTCAGCACCTGTTGCAGACTGAGTCTGCTTGGTTCTAGCATTGGCTAGTGAAGCCTCACTCCGGTTGGGAGTGAGGGGTGGATGTAGGTCTGGAGGACCGAACCACCTTAAAACTATTTGTGCAGTGGATTACCTTGCGTTAGCTCCATATCTTCTACCTCCCATTCACAGGTTGTGCAAGCTTGGCTAGTTGCTTTATCTAGAGAGTTATATTTTGAGCATTATATTCTGCTAAGTGTGTTTGGGTTGTTAAGCTCTGCCTTCGTTTCTGATTGATCAGGTGGCTGCATTGTTGCAGTCCAACTGTTTGTTCATTCGTTGCTTATCATTTCATCTTGGAAAGCTCATTAGTCTTTATTCCGCATATCTGAGCTTTAATGTTTTAATTTGGGCTATATTTTCTAGAGGGATACATTCACCCCCCCTCTGTATCCGGGCCTAGCACCCTAACAGTTGGTATCAGAGCGGGTTTCTGCTTAGAAGGTCCAGCGACCTGCAGATCCGATCTTACTGTCTTAGGTGCTAATTTGTTTCTAGTGCATCATTATTCCTGTTGCATTGAATCTACCTTCTATTTGTTTCAATGGCTCCTCCACCCGTCTTTAGTGGTTCAGATTTTAATCAGTGGCACACTACTCTCCATGTTTATGTTAATGCTGTTAATCCTGATCTGTGGAAATTAATTTCACAAGGTCCTCACACCTTACCTACGAAAGTGTCCAAATGGACCGACAGACACAGAACAAAGGACGGAGAAAATCAGAAAGCCTTTAATCTGATGAAAGCAGCTACTGACAGAGCTTTATGGTCTTGCCTTCATGATTGCAGGTCCGCTAAAGACATCTTGGATATGCTGAAGAAAATTCACAGGGCAAACGAGGACAGCTGCATGATGGCTAACAGAAGTAATCCAAGTGGTAGCGATCAAGGCAGCAATCAAAATGAAGAAGATGATGATGATGAGGTAAATGTCTTCGAGAATTTTTCTCTAGAAGATTGGGAGAATGCATATGCTGAATTATTTGAATCTTATGAACTGTTAAGAAAACAGTATAAAAAATTGAAGAAGGGTACTGGTTTAGATAGTTCAAGTTCTCCTTGTAGAAATTTTGTTGAAATGAAAAATATTCATGATGCCTGTATGTCTGATATTCAAATGCTAAAGAAACAAATTTCATTGCTGAAAATTGAGAATCAAGATCATGTAAAAGAAAACTCTGAACTTGAGAAGAAGCTTAGCCAAACTTGTCATGAGTCTGTTCAGAGTAAAGATTTGCTGAAAGAAGTTGAATGTGTTAAATCTGATCTAAACAAGCTGAAATCAGAAAATGATTCTCTTAGAGGGTTCTCCAAAGAAAATGAAGAAAAATCAGAGAAACTTAAACAAGATAACAAATTGCTGATTGAAAAACTTAATGCCATAAAGTCTGTAAACATAGAATTACAGAAAGATCTTGAAAAATAGTAAAAAGATATGAAGGAAATTAAAAATGGAAGAAAGTATGAAGTCAATTCAGAAGATCAGCTTCTAATAAATGAATTGGTTCAAAATGATAAGCTTAAAGAAGAAATTGAAAAATTGAAGCTGTTAAACAGTGGCATGTCTGAAAGACTTCTTACTTTGGAAAGAGGAAAAACTGTTTGCATTGAAGATTCTGATAAACTAAGCAATCTGGAAAATGAAATTGAAAAATATAAAACTGCTAACAAGGTGTTAACTGAATGTGTGAATTGCAGTGAACAAGAGATTGCCAGTTATGAGCTACATATTTCCTCTTTAGAAAATGAAATTCAGGATTTGAAAGTTTCCTTGTCTAAATTTGTTAATGGGCAGAAAAACCTAGACAAGCTACTAGGTATAAAAATCAACCCTAGGAAGGAAGGGCTGGGCTATAATAAGATAAACAAGAAGGAACTTCAGAACAAAGTTATGACATCTTTTGTAAGTGGTTCAGATGTAGCCACCACCTCTAAAGACAAACAGCCCATTGCTCAGAAAAAGCTGGGAACAAAGATTAATTTTAAAAAGGAAGGACTGGGTTACAGTCCAGTCATGAGGAAGGTTGATGGAGCCAACCTGAAAACTGTCTTTGTCAAATCTTCTGAACAGGAAAAGCCTTCTACTTCATCTCCAATTCAGTACAAGGCTAAGAAAATAGAGAAACAGGATAAAAATCAGAAAATGATTGGAGAACAGAAAATGAATAAAAAGGGTTCATCTGTGCATGTTGATCACACTCCTCACACACACTCACATGCATCTAGAAGGAAAATGTCATGCCACTACTGTCATAGATTTGAACATTTAATGCATGAGTGTAAATTGATGGAGAAAGATGACATGAGGGCCGGGATAATGAATGCTAAGAAACTTCATGATAAAAAGTCTTCATTCCAAAAAAAGAAAATTGAATGTCTGCACTGTGGCAAACTACGACACAGCATTGCACAATGCTGGTTTGCAAATGGTAAGAAAATGTCTTTTTCACATCATGTTAAATCCCCTGCAAACCAACATGTTTTTAATAAACACAAATCTGTTTCAATGAACCAGCACATCATCTGTTTTAACTGCAACAAAATTGGTCACAAGACCTCTGAATGTTGGTTGGGCTCTTTTAAAAGAAATTCTCTCAAATACTCTCACTGTGGAAAGCATGGCCACAGGGTCATTGATTGTTGGCATGCTCAGGGTAGAAAATTCAATTCTAAAACTGTTAAATTCCCTACCATTAACAGAAAGTCCCCTGCATGCTATCACTGTGGGAAGCCAGGCCATAGAGCTGCTGAATGTTGGCTGGCCGGTCTTAGTAAACAGAATTTTAATTCTGTCAACAACAAAAAGTTTCATGCATATGCACATGGATTTCATGCTAACAATTGGTATTATGTTAATAAGAATGTGCATAAATCCAATATGAAAACTGATGCTCCTTGCTATCAAGTTAAAAATGTGCTGAGAAAACCTGCTAGAAGTAATAATGTCATGTAAGGACCCAAGACTTCTTGGGTACCTATTTGTGCAAAATAACTTTGCTATGCAGGTGTGCCTTGGGACTGGAATAAAAGGGGTAATGATCCAAGGCACTCAAGAATGAAAAATCCCATTCTCACACTTTTCAGGTAATCTCTCTACATTTCCTATTTTGAAACTCATTGCATATCTGATTTGATGTATTCCTGCATATCTGTCATTTGTAGTTGTTTGACAATTGTTGAAATGCATAAATTCTGAAAACAAATTGCATTCTGAATAATCTAAACTGCTTATGTATGTGGCTTATAATTTGTCTATTGCACAGTTCATTGAAAATCTGTCCATTACATCCTGAAAAATCTGATAAGCTGAAATTGATCCATGCATGCTGCCCATATTGAAAAATCAGATAGGACAGTCTGATTGTGCACAAGTCACAATATCATTTGGTTTCATATGCTCAGTTTTTAGTGTAAACATTGCATGTTTTCAGGGGGAGTTAATTGCATGTCTTTGCATAGCATTCAGTGTTGAGTCTCTGCATGCATGTAGTTAATTGCATTGTATTTCCTTAGATTGAAAATGCCAAAAAGATTGCCTAAATGCATGTTGTCAGGAGGAGTCAATGCATTGCATATAGGTTGTCAAATGCATACTCATGTGAGAATTCATTGCATATCCTTCCTTATTGATTTTGTTGACAGACCTTGAACATATTTTTGAAAACATTGAGCTTCAAAATCTCTCCTATCAATTTGTATCATTTGGCTTCAGATTTCTATCAGTCTTTCATGAAGATTTCAATGGGCTATCTCGATCATAAATCTAAAAAATCTTGAACTAGAAATCTTCTATTATACGCTTTTATGAATGTCTGAAATAACTCATGTGGTTTAAGCTTAATGTATTCATGGAGTTTAACTTTAAAATCTCTTAACATATCTGAATCATGTTTAACAAATCTTAATCAACTGGTTCATGCTGTGTCTTGCAAAAACTTCTGAAATCTGCACTTTTGAATACATGACTTTATGTGGTTAAGTACATGAGATTAATATTGTTTTGAAGCAAATGAATGTTTCTGAATTCTCTAAAGGGTAAAGTAATTGTCAGAGCAATGACCTTGGTCACTGAGAAACACATGTCTAAAAGACTGTGTCATGAGGTGCCTTAGTTAACTCTGATTAAGAATTCATTGAAATTCAGGCAGAGCAATGGCATGCACACTGAGAAATACAACTCACTCATCAAGAAATGATTTGGAGTGTGTCATGATGTGTAAATGCTATCTCTGTTCAATATAGCATGACAGTTAGTCACACTAAGTGCTTAGGGATATTGGCCTCTGATCAAGGTATATCATCTAGTTACAAGGTGTGAATTGAACTAGACTGCTCGTAAAATTTGTAGCATGAAAAATTATTGAACATATCTCAATATCTGAATATTGATGCTAAAATCAAATTGCTACAACCCTAGACAAAATAATATGACTTCATAATTGCTTAATCTCAATACTGATGCATGTAACTCCGAAAGAAGTCAATAAAGTTGATTGTGTAAGAGAAAGGAAGATTTATCAAGATAAATATGAGGGCTTGGTTCATTTTTATTAAACGATGGTTTTAGATATCAATACAAAATTTTATTAATAAACTCTGCATATATCATGTTTAAACCATGTTGATCAATAAAATTCATTCATAAGCCCTTATAATGGAAGACTTTGAAATGTTCTGATTTGGATTTATGAGAATGACATTTCCTTGAAAATCTGACTGAAATTCTTGTAGTTGAAGCCTCTTTAGAAATCTGCTAATTGAACCTCTTCTGCTCATTGACCTGAACTTGTCCCTGTTTGCCCCTGTGGTCTCCTTCTCATCTATCTCATAAGATTCCACTTATTGAGGGGGAGCTTCCATGTCATGCATCACTTACATATCAATTGGCATCTATTCAGGGGAAGAATTGTGATCTTGCATTTTGAAATCTCCATCTGCATATGCATTCTTATCCTCCCATGATTCATCTTGGCTATATCAAAGGGGGAGATTGGTTTTCAATTATAGCATGCTGGTTGCTTTAATTTCTCAAACTATTTTCTTTTTGATGAAGTCAAAGGGGGAGAATAGTTTGAGTCATCAGACTGACTCACTGTGTAGTGTTGCCATCATCAAAAAGGGGGAGATTGTTGTGCCCATGTGGTTTTGATTTTGATGATGGTTTTAATGATGGTTTTGATGATTGGTTTTTGATGTGAGTTAATCACTGTGAGTCATCCTGATGTGAGTTAATCACTGTGAGTCATCCTGCTGTGTGAGTCATCATGCTGTTATTCAGTCTATCAAATGTTCAGTCATCTTGCTGCTCAGTTTAGTTTAACATTTTTGATGTTCAGTCGTGTTAACTGATGCATAAAGCATTCATTGCTACACTCTGCTTAGTTAGTATGAACAGTAGTGGGTCGACCCACTCTTGCTGATGCATCGACTCATCAGAACACTGATTGTCTGGTTTGTCTAACTTCAAGTCTACACATCATCAGTTGAACGTAAAGTGTATACGTTGCAGCGTCAACTCATTGGGCTGCAGCGTCAACTCAGCAAGTATGCACATCGCCTTCAGGCCTTCAAGTCTATACACTCTATACTCATTCAAGTCTGTACACTGGTTTTCATGCATGTTAAACTCCAAGTCTATACAGCCTGCCTCTTCTACACAGTGTACATACTTATTCATTTGTTGTTTCATAGTCCATACAATGGCTGTTGAACTGTGAAGCCTATACATTGTCTGATCATTCATCTTCATGTCTATACAACGCTAAGTCAATACATTGAACTGTTCTCCAAAGTCTGCACAATGGTCTTCACACCTGAAGTCTGCACATTGGCCTTCTCATAAAGTCTATACATCGCATTTTGGAATCAAAGTATGTACAGCATTTCATTCACACTGGAAGTCTATACATTAGACTGTGGCCTGCTTAGCTGAAGTCTGTACATCGCCTTCAGACTTTCAATTGTTGAGTCTTTACATGTTTTGAGGTTGACAACACTATGAGCCTTAGTGTCGTTATTTATTCCATCGCGTGCTGAACACTGCAGCACCTCGTGCTGCTTTCTGTGCCACCTCGTGTCGCTCCATCTGTGTCACCCCTATGTCTTCGAGTCTTCTGTATTCGTGTTGTTTCTTCCAAGACCCCGTGTCTTTCTTGCTTTGTGACCACACTTCGTGTCGGTTTCTGTTTTCGTCTTCGAGTTGTTTTCAGCCCATGTCGTCCTCGTTTTCGAGTCGTTTTCCTGTGTCTTCGTGTTATCTTTTGTTTTTATGTCTTCGTGTTGCTTCTTTCTATCTTCGTCCAGGTTTCCTCTGATCGCGTGTTTTTCTACCGATTTACTCCGTGTTATTTCCTTCTCACCTCGTGCTGTTCTCATCTGACTTCGTGTCGTTCCCTTTGTAGTGTTAGCTTTGCTACTGTTGTACCTCGTGTCGTTCTCTCTTCACCTCGTGATGTTTTCATCTGACTCCGTATCGTTCCCCTTGTAGTGTTAGCTTTGTTACTGTGGTACCTCGTGTCGTTCTCTCTTTATCTCGTGCTGTAGTCATCTTATGCACCTCGTGTCGTTCTCAGTATAGTGCACCTTTTGTTGTTCCTACACACCTCGTGCAACTTTAGCTTGAGTGTCAATCGACTTATTTCAGGTATATATATATATATATATATATAGAACCCTGAGTATTAATTGTGTTAATCTCTTTGCAGGAGAAGAAGAAAAAACAAAAAGAAGAAGGTGGTCCGAGGAAGAACATTCCCCAATGACTGGGTGGCACGTGATCCGAGGCTGGAAGGGCAGACAGGATTGTGACACGTGTGCTGAAGCTGGCTGAGAGACTGACACGTGGCCACAAGTTCTGGGCGAGAAATGTGGAAGCCACACGTGCCCAGTGCTGCCCTCCTGCTGGCTGCTGCTTATAAAAGGAAGCCTTCATCCAACAGATGAAGACTGATCGAAGAAGAAGCCTGGAGAGCAGAAAGCCCTTCGATCCAGAAAAAGAAAAGAAGAAGAAAAAGAGAAGAAGAAGAAAGAGAGCAACGATCAAAAGAGCAGAAGAAGAGGAGAAAAGAAGAGATAGGGAGAGCCTGCGAAAGAGAAGAAAATATAGAGTGAGAGCAGTAGAAGAAAGAGAGAAAGATTGCGTGAGCTGAGAAGAAGAAAGAAGAGGAAGAAAAGAAGAGAGGAGAGTTCTATTGAAGACCTGTTCAGTCTGTTCGTGGATCAAATCCAGAACGACTATTGTGTTTCATTTCCAGCCTTTGTCGTTGTTCCTTTTATGTTTTCTTATTTTTCATTTTGTTTCTCTGGTTAGCTTTGTTCTTCCGATTGCCCTGTTGGAGATCGGGTTCCTCCTGTGGATTCAGGAGAAGGGAGACTTGTCTCCGGTTCTGGGCTTGTGGCTTGCAAGTCCGGGGGGGTCCCTCCGGTTGGAGGAAGAGAGGTCTTCGACCTCTGGTTTGCTGGTGACTGGAAGTCACTGGTTGGGTCCCTCCTGGTCTGGAGGAAGAGAGGTCTTCGACCTCTGGTTTCCAAGTGACTGGGAGTCACTTGGGGTGTCCCTCCGGTTGGGAGGAAGAGGGGAGTGTGTTCCCCTGGTCAAGCTGTGTGTCAGCACCTGTTGCAGACTGAGTCTGCTTGGTTCTAGCATTGGCTAGTGAAGCCTCACTCCGGTTGGGAGTGAGGGGTGGATGTAGGTCTGGAGGACCGAACCACCTTAAAACTATTTGTGCAGTGGATTGCCTTGCGTTAGCTCCATATCTTCTACCTCCCATTCACAGGTTGTGCATGCTTGGCTAGTTGCTTTATCTAGAGAGTTAATTTTTGAGCATTATATTCTGCTAAGTGTGTTTGGGTTGTTAAGCTCTGCCTTCGTTTCTGATTGATCAGGTGGCTGCATTGTTGCAGTCCAACTGTTTGTTCATTCGTTGCCTTATCATTTCATCTTGGAAAGCTCATTAGTCTTTATTCCGCATATCTGAGCTTTAATGTTTTAATTTGGGCTATATTTTCTAGAGGGATACATTCACCCCCCCTCTGTATCCAGGCCTAGCACCCTAACAAGGTCGATGTTAGAATGCAGAGTCTTGCATCTAAGGTCTGTGTTAGCCTTTGCACCTTTTATATAAGGTCGATGTCAAGGTCGGTGCTAGTACTGATTACATGCCCATTCTCACAGAATTCATTGTATATCCTATCTGTCTGATCTGTACTTTGCTGCGGACGTATGAACTAGGGCCTATACATGACTATCGATCTTGTATCTCACTTTATAACATATCTTCATGAAAAGGTCAGTGCATATTGACTTTTTATTATGTAACCATAGTGTTTGATGAAATGCCTCTTGAATTATTGGCAGGAACTTAAAGTCACGTGATATCAAGACAAAAGCTCATGATCCAAGGATGCCTTATTGACTGGAGATTCTACCACGTGGCCAGCCACCATCATTTGATCTCTGACACGTGGACTTCCAGTGAGTTAAGTTACCCAGAAATTTGGGCAGAAACGTGCCTCCCATGCGCCCATCCTCTGCAACGTATATATAAAGAGTTTTCACCTGAAATCAAAAGTAAGACATCGTGAACAGAGAGGACGATGGCATGAAGTAGGAGAAAAAGATTGCAATAGATAGAGATAAAGAATAAGTGAGAGATAGTGATTAGAGGTGAAGAGAATTCCAGAGCGAGAAAAAGAAAAAGAGAGAGATATTGATCAGAGGAGAAGAGAAGTCCAGAGCGAGGAAGAAGATAAGAGAAAGAGTTATGGATGTAGAGGTGCAAGAGTTGAAGAGTTCGTGAGTGTGAAGCAAGAAGGAGGTTCAAGAGATCTGAAGATCTATTTCCACTGTGTCCTTTGGATCAAATCCAAGGCACAGCGCTCCTGCGTGAGCAATATTGTTTTATGCTTATTTCCAGCTTTCAGTTGCTGAGTCTACAATTTTATTTTCTTTTAAACTTTTGATTCTAAGCTGTGTATTAGCGGAGGCTAAGTTGTAAGGCCTAGCGGATCAAGCTGTTAGGTAGTGATGGCAAAGCTGTAATGCCCAGCGGTGGCTAAGCTATAATGCCCAGCACTGGCAAAGCTGTAATGTAATGCCCCGGGTTTTTTGGATATTTTTTTTCGGATCATTTTCGTGGGTCTCGGAATGTATTTTGTGCTTTACACGTGTTTTCCTTGATGTGCCTTCGGAACTCCATGCAGGGCGAACCGTGGCGTTCTCTGACTCCGCGACAGTACCGGCGTGTTGTGCTCCTCCCGAGGATCGCGGAGGAAATTTTTCATATTTTTTTGATTTTTTGGAATTTTTGAGTTTTCCTATATATTAACCCTTAACCTCTCTCTCTCCCCATTCTCTCTTTCTCACTCTCTCTCATCTCTTTCTCTCCCCCTCTTCCCGGGCGGCCGACCATGGTAGAGGAGGGCAAGACGGCAATGGCGGGAGGTGAGGAACGAGGAACGGGTCGAGGATCGAGGGCCAGTGGCGCGTTGAAGCTCAGGTGCGAGTTCGTGAACCGGCGAGGGTTTCTTGGCGATTTCTTCGTGGTTCGACGACCTCGGGATGCGAAATCTCCGGTAAAGATAGGGAGATAGACCCCCAGCTCGTGCACTTCCTTTCTCGTGAGTTTTGTAGGCCGTGGTGAGCCGAACGGGCTTATTTGAGCTTTTTGGGAAAATTTTATATTTTTGGGGAGTGGGTCGGATCTCTCGTTTCACGGCATTTTTGGCCGATCCAGGGGTTTAGATGCATGCTAGGAGGCTTGGGGATGGATTCCCCTTTGTTTCCCCATCACCCGGGGGTGATTGGGGCGTGGATCAGATTTTTGGGGCGTTTCCCGCCGTTCTTGGTTTTCCGGAAGTGTGGCAGTCCTTCCAGAGACCGCCACTTCCCTCTGGCGGTCCCCATGCGACCGTTTCAGTCTTCCTGTGAGTGAGTTGGGCTTGGCGGCCTCACGATGAGCCGCCAAAGCCAAGTGGCGGCCGAAAGGTCGACCGCCAAGCTGAGTTGGCCAGCGTGGCCTTCGAGGCATTTTGACCGATGGTTTTTGACGGTTGGAAGTTTTTGGGGGTCTAGCGGCTGAAGGTACGCCCGCCTCATCCTTATGGCGGACCTATGTAGGACCGCTAGTTCTTTCGCAACCCAGAGTGTGGCGGCCTATTATTGGACCGCTACAGTCCCTGTGGCAGCCCAAGGTTGGACCGCTAGGCCTTGTGGCGGGCTAAGGTTAGACCGCTAGGAGACTTCCGTATTCGCGATGTCGGGTTTGCGTTGTGTTGGTCTCCGGTCGACCCGGTTGACCCAGTGGTTGACCTTCGTCCTCGTGAGTGTCTCGGACATCCCTGAGTTTTGTGATCGTGTTTTGGGGATGTCTGGAGGTACCGTGTTACCTCGATTAGCATGTCCGTAGGGGTGGTGGGTCCAGGTGACCCCATGTGTTCCGGGCTTTTACGTTACGCTTGATCGAGTCACCGTGTATCACTGTGAGTGCGGTGGGGTCTCCCCCGCATGTCGTGAGTTTTCCTTGGAAGATGATTCCCGAGTGGGCCATGTGTTTGGCCTTGGACTGTGAGTCCATCATCCAGCCTGGAGCTGGAGGTTTTCCACTTTTCCCTGGGATGGGGAATCTACGTGGCGGCTTGTGCGCTACCTTGGGAATCGTGCTTCTGCACTTTCCGCGTGGGCCATGTGCATGGCCTTGGACTGTAAGTCTAGTCACCTAGCCTGGGGCTTGAGGTCTCTTGAGTTCCCTTTTGAGGGGATGGTCTCGGCGGCTCGTGAGCTATCTCGGTATTCGTGTTACCATGATTTTAGACCTAGGGATCAGGCTAGATTAACAACATTGTGTCGTTGCGTACGACGGTCTTGACCCCGAGTCTTGTAACTCAAGGACTGTTGGATTTAGTGAGTCTAGAGGACCGTCCAGAGTCCAGTGGCTCGTCACCACTTGGTTCTTCTCGACTTTCGCACAGGGTGCATGTGTGGTTCTTGGAGTTTCTCTTCGGAGAGTGGTTACATCAGTGACTCCCCACTAGTCGTAGCCTTCCGACACACGAGTGGTCCCACCAGGGAGTGGTGGCGAGGCTACCCCGAGAGATAGTTTTTAGGCTGGTTACCGTCGGGCCCCATGTTTGACGCCAGAGTCTGACTGAGGGGAAAACTAGTCAGAGGGCCAGACCTAGGACGTGTGGTCTGTGTGTGCACGCGTGGTTGGGGGCAATGGACCCGCGCTGGCCAGCGTGACCCCTGCTAGTCGCTTGTTCTGTGGTTACTTGTACGGTGTCTCAGTTTTCGTTGGGCCGGAGGGAGACACCTGAGGCGCAGTCTAAGTCGTTAGTGGATGTATCCGGCCTTGCTTCTAGTGGGCAAGTACTCCTATCACGTGAGACGTGACTCTCCTGTGTCCGAGTTCCGTTTCCCGTCTGCGAGACGTGGTTTTCTGGATCGTCCTGTGTTTCTGAGGTAGTGGCCAGGGTGCTAGTAGCTTCACCGAGGTTGCATCTCGTTAGTGCGATGCCCACGACCAGGTGGTCGGGGTTGCACCTTGGACAGTGTGTCCAGGTTGGTCTTGTCCAGGGAGACAGGCCTCTACGGCAAGGTTACCGTAGGTTTTGCCTCGGTAAGTGGTGTTAGTGTGGTTCGGTTCTCGACTGTGAGATCGGGATTTCTCTTTCTGCTTGACTGGTACAGTAGGAGTAGTTGTAGTGCCGAGTTTTGACCGGCCACCGTGTTTACTGTTCCTGCTACTACCGTTGTTCTTATAGTTATTGCTTTCCGTGCCTCCGTAGTTCTCAGTTGGGGTTCCGCGGGATCCCAACTGAGCTAGTGACAGGAGGCTCACCCCTGCGTTTCAGGTGCGGTGGTTCTTCCTCGAGGTTCGAGGATGCTGTTCAGAGGTTCTTAGTTGCCAGTTCACCGGGCCGAGTCTTCACTTGTCATGTGCTACGTTTTACTGCTTTAGACTGTACTTTCTGTTGGACTGGACTCTGTTGTAGTAGTTTTTTATTTATTTCCGTTAATTGTAGAATTGTCATGTATTATTTCCTATTTCTTTATGCCTCTACAATCCTTTTAGCCCTCCCGAGCCCTCCTGGCTCGTGGGCGGCGGGCCAGGATTCGAATGGTATCGGGTTCTTCCCGGTATCTGGATCTTGGGTCGTCACATGTAATACCCAGCCGTCAAGCTGTTAGTCAGCGGTCGGATAAGTTGTAAAGCCCAGCGGTTTGTACGCAAGCTGTGATGCGCAGCAGTCTTCAAGCTATTTGCCAGTAGTAAGCCACACTCGGGTTTGAGTGTGGGGTGGATGTAGGTCTGGAGGACCGAACCACCTAAAAGATCCAGTGTCATGTGATTATTTGTGATTCTGTTTGAACTTATTGTTTTCATTTGGATCGCTTCCGCTAGTGTGATCATTAACAGCTAGTTAGACTGAGTACCACATTCACACACCGAGTGTTCGTTGACATTCTGAGCGAGTGAATTTACTTTATTTGAATCAGAATTCTTGATATGGTCTAAAATTTTTAAAAGGATCCATTCACCCCCCCCTCTGGATCCACGGTTGCTCCGACTCCATCGTCTTATCATTGGTATCAGAGCATACCACTGCGTCTAACACAATTAACGTGGGTTGCTACCTGATATTAGCAATCATACCCTTTTCTTCATCTATATCAACATCTATATTTAATTATGAAAAATTCTCAATAAGATATGTCATACCTTTTTTGAGGCTTGCTAGAGTTGCTAGTGGTCTCCTACTGAGAGCGTCAGCTACAACATTTGCTTTACCAGGATGATATTGTATAGAAAAGTCAAAGTCCTTGAGATACTCTCACCATCTTCGTTGCCTCATGTTTAATTCCTTTTGAGTGAAAAGATACTTTAGACTTTTGTTGTCCGAGAATATAGTGAACTTCTCCCCATAAAGGTAATGTCGCCAGATTTTCAAGGCGAAGATAACAGCAGCCAACTCTAGGTCATGCACGGGATAATTTTCTTCAAGACGCTTCAACTGCCTCGAAGTATAGCAAATCACCTTGCCATTTTACATAAGAACGCATCCTAAGCCAATGCCAGATGCATTGGTATAGACTTCAAAGCCACCACCTTCAACACGCAGTATCAATATAGGTGTTGTAGTGAGATCTTCCTTAAGAGTTAGGAAACTTGCTTCACAATCCTTCGACCACATAAAAGGGTTCTCCTTTCCTGTAAGTCTAGATAATGGGACAGCAATCTTGGAGAAATCCTTGCTGAATCACCTATAATAACCAGCCAGACCCATAAAACTTCTAACTTCTGACACGGTCGTCGGTCGGCTCCAGTTCTTAACAGCTTCCACTTTAGAAGGATCAACAACGATACCTTCCTTTGAAATAATATGGCCAAGGAAAGAGACCTCCTTTAGCTAGAACTCGCACTTGTTGAGCTTCGCGTAGAGTTGATGCTCTCTTAGTGTTTGCAAAGTTATTCTTAAATGTTCTTCATGTTCCTCCTTGGTCTTGGAGTAAATGAGAATGTCATCAATGAAAACAATCATAGATCAGTTGAGATAGGGCCTAAAGACATTATTCATAAGTTGCATGAATGCTGCAGGGGTGTTAGTTAACCCAAACGGCATCACAATGAACTCGTAGTGCCCATATCTACTCAGGAAAGTAGTCTTGTATGTCTTCATCTTTAATCTTGAGCTGATGGTATCCTGACCTGAGGTCTATTTTTGAGAAATATTCTGCTCCAGAGATTTGATCAAAGAGCTCGTTGATACGCGGCAATGGATTTTTGTTCTTGATTGTGAGTTGACTTAATCACCGGTAATCGATACATAACCTGAGAGATCCGTCCTTCTTCCTGACGAATAGCACTGGCGCACCCCAAGGGGATGTACTAGGTTGAATAAAGCCCTAGTCTAATAACTCCTGGAGTTGCTTCTTCAATTCTTTGAGTTCCGTAGGGGACATCCTGTAGGGAGCTATTGAAATAGGTGCTGCTCCAGGAATGAGTTCAATAGAGAAGTTTACTTCCCTTTCGAGCAGTAAATTGGGTAAATCAGATGGGAAGACATCGGGGAATTCATTCATAATGGGGATATCCACTAGGATGATTTCCTTGGACTCGGTGACGATCACTGAAGCAAGGAAAGCTTCACAACCTTGCGAGATGAGTTTGCAAGCGTGAAGAGAAGAAATAATAGCAAGGTGTTTTCTATATTTGATTCCAAGGAAAGAAAATCTTGGAAGATCAGGTTTGTGAAAGGAAATTCTCCTATTGCGATAATTTATGTCGACATAATGATCAACGAGCCAATCTACCCCTAGGATAGCATCGTAGCCTTCCTTGTCAAGGCATACAAGATTTGCGAGAAGATTATGAACCTCTATTGTTACCTCACTATTTGGATAGTGGGTAGTAAGTTTAGTTCCAGGACCTAAGGGTGTTGTGATCGCTAGGTCCGAAGGTAGAGGAATAGGTCAAACAGGTAAAGTTTTTGCAAAAGCAGTAGATATAAAGAAGTGAGAAGCACCAGTATCAAATAACACAAATGTAGGATGTGAATAAATTTAAACGATACCTTCCATTAGTCCATCATCCTTGGGCGCTTCGTCACCCATCACGGCATTAAGACGTGCCTGGCGTCTACGTCCACCATTAGAAGATTGTTCCTTCATAAGAGGGTAATCGGGCATACGGTGCTCCCGACGTCCACAATGTAAGCACGCCCCTAGGCGTTTCCAGCATTCCTTGGCCGAGTGGCCGAACTTCTCACAAAATGAGCAAGCCGTTGCAACTTGCGTTTCCTCCTGCTTTACCTTCTTATTTTTATTGTTATTTCTTTCGTTCCAATTGCGGGACCTCTTCTTGTTATCACGGGAGTTGTAAGTGCCCGTGATGCTGAACTTTTCTTCCTTTCATCCTCGCTTATCAAATCTCCGACTTTACTCCTCGCTCTTTCCTTTGAACGTCTCGACCTTCTCTAAGGTTCTTTTGCATAAATGCGCATGTTAGACCATCTCCGCATAAGTACGAATATTTTGAGGTCCAAGTTGAGAAGTTAAAATCGGTCTTAGACCATCCATAAATCGGTTAGTCTTTAATAGATCCATGGTAACCAGATGAGGAGCATATGGTGCTAGCCTAGAGAATTGAAGTTCATATTCGGCTACGGACATCATGCCTTGCCGTAGTGCGACAAATTCCGCGGCCTTTCTCTCCTTGACATGCTCGGAGAAGTATTTTACACGCAAAAGTGTAAGGAATTCCTCCCATGTAGGTTCAGCATTTTGAGGTTGTGATGCGGTGGCCGTCCATAACGTACGTGCATCTTTGTTGAGTTGAAAAGTGGCGAGATGGATCTTCTCTTGGTCAGAGCATTGCATGACATCGAATATCCTGATCATCTCGTCGATCCAATTTTTCGCCTCGTCGGGGTTGGAGGATCCAGAGAATCTTGGAGGATTCATACTCTGGAAATTCCCGTGCAAATTACCCGCGCCAGCCCTCGCGCCAGCTTGGGCCACAGTTTGTAGGGCCTGGGTAAGACCTGCAACTATTTGTTGCATCGCTTCCCAATTAGCACGATTAGCAGCACGTTCAACGGCCATTGTGAGTGTATGGTACCTGAGAAAATAAACATTTAGTTATTTTCTATGGAACTTATGAAGATTTATCGTAAGTAGATCTTCTTAATTAATTATCTCATCTCAGATATTTGTCGTAAGTAGATCTTCTTAATTAACTATCTCATCCCGGCTCTACCCAATCTCACATGGTTAAGAATTTTCCTTTCCTAGTTCATAGGTGTGGGTCCTTAAACCTTGGACTTAGCCTAATGACATGACATTTTCTTAGGACTTACTTATACCTAGGCTCTGATACCAACTTAACTGTCACGTCCCGAGATATAGATACAACGGAAGATGCTCGGGAAAATGTGAGTAGCCGACAATACGCCTCAAGCTAGCTATATAATCAGAGCGCAATAAACATCCACACAGAAAATGCACAATAATTGACCAAAAATCCAACCTTTATTGATAATAATGATCAAGGTTTACATAACATTTGACTTTGACTCGAATGACTAATTGGACTCAATAAAGAGAAAAATTATATAATATGACTCAATAAAGTAAAAAGTACATGATATGACTCCAAACTATGTAAGGACTCATGACACTCTAAGTCTTCTCTCGGGCCTTTAATCATCACTCTGGGATCCATTATCGGAATACTCGGAATCTGATCCACTAGAGTTTCCTAGAAAGATTGGAAAAGTAGAGTAATGAGCACACTTGTCAAGTAGGTATCTTCGTATCAACACGAAGACAAGTTTAAATAATTAACATTTTAGCTCTAGGATGTGAGATAAATGAAATGCGATAAATCATACGATAATAAGCCAAAGTAACATCACAAGTATCAAGTCATAAAAGATATGAGAGTTCTTGTAGAAAGAGAGCAAGATCGAGAACGAATATAACATGAATGTAACTTGGCCTTTCATGAACGAGAATGTACTTTTCATAACCATAAAGGTAATTCACCAGAAAGTCATGTAACAAGAATATACTAACAAGCATGTAATTTCACAAGATTGTCTCATGGTTTTCATCCGTTTATAAAAAAAATACTCATGGCACAATGCTATGCCAGTGTTCATCATACCCTATAGTTTATAGTATATTTCCGGCTATCTGCCGAGGGGGATAGTGTCGAGCCCTTGGACACTATCCGTGCCCGCTCTTGCATCTTCAAGTTATAAATCAAGCTACTTCCACGAGAAATATAAATATGGCCAATAATGTAACAAGTTCAAACAATAGTTTTATGATAACAACAACCAAGGTGAGAACATACCAAATTGAAATCATGAGATCAAGGATGATTTAATGACAAGGTTATGCCACAAAAGGAATCCGGTAGCATAACGGTACATTCATTAACTTTCATCATTCATTAATAACATATTGAATAAGGTGTGAGGTTCCAGACAATCAATAGACCATCTAGGAACATAGGAAAACCAACCCGTGAGTCAAACATTGTGTTAAGTACACTGGAATAGAAGATAGTCTTGTCTGGACCATTTCTTGAAGAGACGGTCCTTCCAGGGTCGCTATCATGAATTGGCGGTTAACTCTAGACCATTTTTTGATAGAGTCGATGCCAGAGAAGGAAAGGGTCGACGCAGCGTTCAGTCTGGAAAGTGGCGGTCCTGGTAAGGCCATTACCATCAGGTGGTGGTCACCAGAGGGCTGCTATCTTGTCCAGAATGTAGAAACTCCGATGTGAACATGTGCTTTCTAATCTATTGGACTTTTAGGATACAACCAACTCGGTGTCCTAGTGGGAATCCCAGGCTCGCAGAGACTTACGGAGGCCTTGAAACATGATCCCCTAATCCAACAGAAGGAATATCCATCGGACAGGTTCACATGTCCAAGAAAGTGTGCCTATAAGTACAAAGTGTAACTAATGACATCGTACCGGAATACGTGTCTTACACTTAAGAAAGACTCATAGATGAGATGGAATCATGTAGACAACATCGATCAATACATACATGAAACAAGTGTATAACCCATGTAAAAATACAAAACTATATGACTTTTGGGCATGAAATTAATATACATGAAAATAAAGTTAAAACATGCTAACATAAAATAAAACGTAGTAAGAATCATGAAATCACTTCTAACCATGGGATAATTCCAGAAATAATAGGGCTAAGGTATGGTTCATTGTAGACTAAGGATATACATATATAAAAACTGGATGCAGAAAATAAGTTGCGGTCTTGATGATGCCGCAATCATCAAGCTGCGGTCTATCGCACGACCGCTATCTGAGGGTAGCAGTCTCTGATGGACCATTTTCTATCTGTGACAGACAGAAATGAAAATCGAGGTACAGGGCTAATCTAGGGAAAACTAAGCATGGTAAACATGTTGGGTTGAGATATAAAACATCCTATGACAAATTTAAATCATGGAAAAACATGGGTTTGCATGAACTAAGCCAAAGTTTTCATCTTTCCTTCTTAAGGTGCAAGGATAACATGCTGTGAAGACTATACATGCGCGATCATAGGAAAAATGCAAAATGCTCTATGTATAATGCATGAAATCATGAGAGAATTGAGGGCTTTTAATCCTAACTTTATGTTTAAGCCGTTCATGAGATAACTTACCTTTGAACTGGGCTCTAGATTTTGAATTTGTTGCTGGAAGGACAACCTAGTTCCTGTGTGTCCGGTGCCAAACCAGCAACTTCCCGTCCCTCTATCTCCTTTGCCTCTTTACCTAAACCTACAAAATTTGGAGATTAAGGAGGATATATGAAAAGGAATAGTTTATTCTAAAGGATTAACGTAAGAATACCTCGATTAGGGCTTCTAATCTTTAGATCTTCCTTGGACCAACACACTATTTCCTGCGCGCTCTACAGAGGAACATCAACTTCAGGGGCTTCTAGCTCTCCAAAGACTTTACCTCCTACCATGAGATTTGGAGAGATGTTAGACAACACTAAGGGGAAGAAATTCTTATAAAGAACTAACATGAAATTCTATCATCTTATTATCGAACTAGGCGAGCCAAAAGTAAGGTTCGCGTAGGTTGAACCTAGGACCTATTTATAGGGTTTGCTAGGGTTTGAGAGATTTGGTCGAACTTAGAGTCCTAATTTGGGGTAGGATCGATCCATAAGAGTCCTAGACATGTTTACATGTCTACCCACTTCGATCCATGGGGATTTGGATGTCAAAGATCCCAGTTTTCCACGCTTCTACAACTCACGAAATCGGAAGGAGATAGCGGTCACGGCGGGACTGCCTTCAGCAAGTGGCGGTCTTGCGATAGACCGCCATCTGGTATTTAATCTGAAAATTTTGGACTTTTCTATTTATCTCCTATTATCCCCTTAATCGGCCTACTTATCCAATTTGAATCTGTAAATTGCCCAACTTACATTTCTAGAGTGTGGTCCTGGGCCTAAAGTCATAGAATTGGGTTTATGGGCCTAATTTGAGTGGGCTTAACCCTTTGGTTAAAATAGGGCCTTTAAATTAATTATAATTAACCCATAACTCATTTAATAGCCCATTAATCATTTTTAAATGCTAATAAGTAGTTTTTAATTCTTAAAAATTTATAGAAAATTCTTAGAAAATTTCAGGGTGTTACATCCACCCCTTACCAAAACGGTGAGAATTCACTCGCTCCAACGAGAGCGCAGACAGGGTGTTACCTCCATACACGTTGAGACTTCGTCTCCAAAATGATCCGACAACCGGATCTATAAGCCACACACATACACGGTGCCAGATATGCAACAAGCACCACACGACCGTGCACAGACGGTCACACACACACAGAATATCTCTAAATTCAGAAACGAAAAGATGTTCAACAACAATAGTTCAAAGATCTAAAGATAAGAATGATCTCCCCGATCCCTAGTGAAAATTCTTCAGGAGAGCCGGATCTAGATGCAGCTTCAAGAGAATGCCCTTCTTCCTCTGATAGCCTTTCTTCTTGTCTTCTTCATCCTTCTTCTTCTCTTCGTGTTGGAACGAGCTCACAAGTGTTGCTCTGTTGCTTCTGCTCGATTAACTCTTCATCGAAGGCCATTGCAGCATATTTATAGAACTCAAGAAGAATTTTGGCCCTTGATCTTGGATATACTTAGTCTGGGTCGTCCATTGATTTTCAAATCCCAGATGAGCTTTTCGTGAATTACAGAGAGAGAACAAATCTGCCCCTTTTGATGGGTCCACGGTGAAAAGTAGGGAATATTCTCCATAAAGGAGCCTTCTGGAATGTAGCCTCGAGGGTGCCACGTGTCCTCGGTTACTATGCCAATTATTGGAGACCGAAGGCATGAGGTCCACTTTGGTGACTCAAGTGTTTACCCCTTTTTCTGCACTGGCGACCTATTTGTCACCCTTAATAAGGCATTTTTCACCCTTACACAGCATTTGTCACCCTTGGAAGACATTTGTCACCCTTAGCGCTATAAGCCGTCGCCTTTTGAATTCTTCTTCTCTGCTTGAGCCATCGCCTCAACCTATTTTTCACTGGTGTAAGCTATTATACACCCTTGCTCACCTATTTGTCAGCCTTAACGCCCATTTGTCACCCTTATTCACCATCCGCCGGCAAGAAGACTTCTGGCGGGCTTTAACTGCCTGGCGTCGACTTCAAAGTCTTATGGAGTCGACTCCACTATTTCATTTGTCATCTTTTTAGCTCTGATGTGCATTTGTTCCCCTTACCAGCCATTTGTCACCACTAGTTATCTATTTTTCAGCCTTAATAGGTATTTGATACCCTTGTTCTGAAGCGGCTGGCAAACATCTTCTACTGATCTCGTGCTTAACAAGCGTCGACTCCATGGTCTGATGGAGTCGACTCCATCTTCATCCTATGACCACCATTTGTCAGCCCGGTAGCTATTTTTCACCCATGTAGATCTATTTGTCAGCCTTATTTTGCATTTGTCACCCGTGTGGAGCTATTTGTCACCGTTATGCTGCCGGGTGAATTGCCTTGCGCTACAGTAACCGTGTCGGCTCGAAAAGCATTTGGAGTCGACTTCTCTTCTTCAAATTTCTTCTCCTTCTATTTTTCACAGTTGTTCAACATTTGTCACTATTGTGAAGCTATTTTTCACCCTTATCTGATATTTTTCACTGCTGCTGCTGAACTCCACAGCGTTGACTCCACTATTTCATAGCATCAACTCCTCTTCTGATTTTTTCTTCGAATGAACTCCTTATCAATCTTGTACCTTCAAAACAAGATAAACACATCACAAAAACCTTGATTAGGAAACATTCTTCAATGATCATCAAAGTATGCACACACAATTTGTCATCATTAAAACTCAACCTTTAAAACTTAAACACCAAAATCAACTTAGAGATCCAACACTAAAGGATAGAAAGTCATTGGGTGCAAGTGGGTCTACAGGAAGAAAGAGGCAACATCAGATAAAGAAGGAGAAAGATACAAGGCAAGATTGGTGGCCAAGGGATACTCACAACAACAAGGGATAGACTATAATGAAATATTCTCACCAGTCATGAGGCATACGTCTATCGGAATTCTTTTAGCCATGGTGTCCCAGCTAAATATAGAGCTGAAATAACTGGATGTCAATACTACTTTTCTGTATGGAGAGCTTGGACAACATTTTCATGAAGCAACCAAGAGGATTTAAGATGGTTGGAAAAGTAAATCGGGTATACAGGTTGACAAAGTCATTGTATGGGTTGAAATAGTCACCTAGATAGTGATACAGGCGTTTTGACATATTCATGTTAAAGATTAGCTATATCTATTGAGAGTATGATTGCTATGTTTATTTCAAAAAACTTGCAAATAATACCTATATTTTCTTGATGTTATATGTGGATGATGTGGTGATTACTACTTAAAGCATGGATGATGTTAATCAGCTGACATCCTTGTTGAATAAGGAGTATGAAATGAAGGATTTAGGTGCTGTTAAAAGGATCCTTGGGATGAAAATCTATAGAGATAAGAAAGTAAGGAAGCTCTGAGAAAGGGATACATCCAAAAGGTGTTGAAGAGATTTGGCATAACCAGTGCCAAACCAGTAGGTATACCTTTGGCCTATCACTTCAAGCTATTTGTTGCACAGTCTTCACTAACAAAAGTTGAAATGAAGAAGATGCTAAAAGTTCCTTATGAAAATATAGTTGGATGCCTAATATATGTCAGGATATCTACCAGTCCTGATCTTACTCATGCTGCAAGTGTGATTAATAAGTTCATGGCTAATCCAATTATAAAGCATTAACAGACTATAAAATGGGTGTTCAAGTATGTAAAGGGAACACCGGATCATGAGATTCTGTTTGATACAGAAAATGACAGAAATGTTTCAGTCATGGGATATGTAGATGCTGACGACGCGGGGGATCTGGATGACAGGAGGTCCACAATAGGGTATGTCTTTACTTTGGGTGGTGGACCTATTTATTGGAGATATATGTTGCAAACAATGACAACACTATCTACGACTGAGGCAGAATACATGACAGTGACAGAGGCAACCAAGGAAGTTTTTTGGTTAAAGGGGCAATTAGAAAAACTTAGTAGGCAATTCAGTTGTAGTGTGACAGCCAGAGTGCATTATATTTGGCAAAGAGCTAGGTTTATCATGCCAGAATGAAGCATATAGTTGTCAGGCATCATAACATAAGGGAATTGCTCAGTGCTAGAGAAATTGATTTTGTGAAGGTGGCGACCAAAGAGAATGCATCTGACATGCTGACAAAGCCAGTCACAATAGAGAAATTCAAGCATTGCTTGGATTTGCTCCATATCAACAGGTGCTAGATGGTGTAAGAAGAGTCTAAATATTCGTCAAGATGGAGATTTGTCGAGATGTGACTCATATTCTTCAAAGGGATGAATATTCAATGACTATTGTAGTTTAGGTGCTTTAGATGATGGATCATCTAAGTATAGGATAGTCGATGCCCAAGTTAGATGAAGTACATTCATTTAGATGAAGCATCATCTAATTCGAAACATCGCCTAAGGTGGAAGCTGAAGGTGACTTAGACATAACATTGTCTAAGTGGAAGATGACTTAGATGATATAGCATCTAAGTCAAATGTTGAATGTGACTTAGACAGAACAACATCTAAGTGGAAGGTGACTTAGGTGATACATCGTGTAAAGGTAGGAAAGTGGTTCCTAGTCTTCGTACCATACTTTTAAGATTTGTTTGTTTAGGGAAAAGTGAACGGTCACCCGAGAAAATCTACAAGTACTAAAGAAATAACGTCAGAAGGACTCCTGGGTGTGACCCCAAGGGACAATCCCCCGATGCTTAAGTCAGAGACGTGTATAAGCAAGGAGAAAGAGAGCTGGAGGGGAAGCGCTAGAAAGAGAGAAGGAAGAGCTTGAGTGGAGGAATGAATGCTCAGAGAGTGCTCGGAAGGCTTGGAGAGCACTTCTAGGGAGTGCTCGGTAGACCTGGAGAGCACTTCTGGGGAGTACTCGATAGGTCTGGAGAGCACTTGGTAGGTCTAGAGAGCACTTTTGGGGAGTGCTTGGTAGGCCTGGAGAGCACTTGGTAGGTCGGGAGAGCACTTCTGGGGAGTGCTCAGAGAGGTAGGGGGAGAAGAACCACAAAGAGGCCTCCCAGACCCTACTCCCCTAGTGGAGATTCCTCCAGTCGGAGAGCTCCTCTATCCTCCTTAGAGTGGGGCTCTGTTGGCACGAGCAGGCCCCTTACTCTCTCTATGTGTCTCTTTCTGTGTAGTTATGTCTCAGTCCCTCCTCCATCCTCCAGCTCAACTAGAACGAAGATGCCTCTTTCTCTCTGCGTGTGTCTTTGCAAGAGTATGCCTATAGCGGTTCCTCTATTGGTGTTGTTCTCCTCCCCTTTTGGGTCCAGTGGGGACCTATTTATATAGGCCTCGGTGGTGTTGGTTGTTCCTCGGCTGGGAAATGGCGTAGATTGCAGAGTGACGTTTCCTTGATCATGGGGGTTACCCATTGTGAGCTTGCCTGTTCCCGAAAGGGAGGCTTCATGGCGATAATCTCAGCGACATGGGCGTAACCTAGTCTGCGTTGGGGAAAGCCCGGTGATGATGGTGGCGATGCTCTTCTGTTGGCAAGTTCTGCGACGTCCGGATTCTACGGGCGTAGTAATTTCACATGTGGGCTGGCGGTCCTTTGCAGGCTTGGCCGAACCAGGCCACACTGGGCCTGGCGATATGGAGCCATGTTGGGCCAGGCGAATTTTACCCTCCTCACTAGCCCCCCACTCTCGAGCGTCGAGTGTTCTTGATGCTCGGGAGGAATCATACGAGGCCTGATGAGGGAGAAATTTTGGTGAAGCCTTCGTGAACCTTCTCATTGCTTGCTGCCTTTCTTGGTGCGTAAGGTAGCCCCCCTACATGTGTAGGGTGACGTCATTGGCGTGGCGGTCGTAGCTGTGAGGATTAGTCCTCAACCGAGCCATGCTCCAGTTTTTGAGGGGCACATCTGGCTCTCTCTTGAGGAAGAGGGATGCTCGAGCGCCACACTCTAGGAAGTACCCAGAAAGGCACACCTATGGACTAGCCGGTGGCCTATGGTCATACTCGTGACCAGTGAGACCATGAGACGATTGACTCCATTTTAGAGGGGAGTTAGTCTCTCCTTAAGAGGAGGAGACGTCTTGCCTCTTGCAAGCTTACATAAAGCCACCCGTTGTATTTTGGAGGTGAGCACACATCCGTCTCTTGAAGAGGAGAGAATTATTGCTCCCTCTTGGAAGCTCGGAAGTCACCCTTCATATTTTGGAGGCGAGAGTACGTATGTCTCTTGAAGAGAAGAAGATTATTGCTCCCTCTTGGAAGCTGAAAAGTCACACTTTATATTTTGGAGGTGAGCGTACGTCCATCTCCTGAAGAGGAGAGGACTATTGATCCCTCTTAGAAGCTCGAAAGCCACCCTTTGTATTTTGGAGGTGAGCATACGTCCGTCTCCTAAAGAGGAGAGGATTATCGCTCCCCCTTGGAAGCTCAGAAGCCACCCTTTGTGTTTTTGGGGTTAGCGTACATCCATCTCCTAAAGAGGAGAGGACTATTGCTCCCCCATGAAAGCTCGGAAGCCACCTTTTGTGTTTTGGAGGTGAGCGTACATCCGTCTCCTAAAGAGGAGAAGATTACTGCTCGCCTCTTGGAAGCTGAAAAGCCACCAATTGTCCAAGATGATGCAAGATGATACCCCACTTCACTTCTTATTAAAAGAAAGCTTTGAGATTTACAGAATTCCTGATCTTCAAGGGGAGACAGCTTGTGTGCTCCGAGCACTTCAGGGGTGGTGCCAATAGTGAACGCCCGAAGAGGCGTCCATTGACAATCGTAAAATGTGTTGCTCGGGCTCTTATTTGCTAGGCCTCCGAGCGATCCTTCTGGAAGCGTTGGGGAAGAAGGCAGTCGGGGATGGGGTCCATCCATGATGGTTCATAGTGGACGGCATTCACTTGAGGCTCGGGCTCTCGCGCTTGCTTCTTTCTCTTCGGGGGGAACCAGCAGGTCGCTTACGTTCGGGCTGGCTAGCCTTAGACACTCAGCCCAATGCTACATTGTTTTCCTCACTGCTGGCATGCTTTCGGACTAGGGCGAAGAGCTCCCTAAGCGCCGTGGGTGTCACGCCCCGAGATATGTAGCGGAATTAAGTCGGGAACACAAACAGCCGACAAATAAGCCTCGAGCTAGCAAGATAATCAGAGTGCTAAACACATCCACATAGAGAAGAGTGAACACCATCATATATACTCAAAAATTCAACTTTATTGAATCATAATCAAAGGTTTTACCAAAGACACTTGACTTTGACTCTCTTGACCTAACTAGACTCAAGAAAATAAAAGATTTCATAACATGATCAACTTCACCGCCTATTACAGTGAAGGGACTTAGATTACAATAACTGACTCCAAACTCTTTAAGGCTTCACTCGTTCATCAATCACTCTCATATCCGCCACTCGAATAACCCGAATCCGACCCACTAGAGTTTCCTGAAAAAGATTTAAAAAGTAGGGAATGAGCACACTCGCCCAGTATGTATCTTCGTATCAACATGATGGCATAATTTATAGTAATTAACATTTTTGCTCTAGAAGGTAAGATAAAGGAAATGCGATAAAACATGTGAATAAAAACAAAGAAACAACAAGTACATAACAAGTGTGAAGATATGAGATTCCAAGTAAATATGAGAACATGATCAAGCAAGAACGTAATGTGGCCTTTCAATAACGAGAATGTACTAGCATGTAACGAGAATGTACTTTTCATAACCTTAAAAAGGATATGCACTAGAAAGTCATCTAACAAGAATGTAATAATCAAGCAGAAGATTTCATGGATTTCACCCGTTTATAAAAAAAGTACTCCTAGCATAATGCGACGCTAGTGTTCATCATACCCCATGGTTTATAGCATATTTTCGGCCATCTACTGAGGGGGCTAGCACGGAGCCCTTGGACACTATCCGTGCTTGTTCTTGCATCTTCAAGTTATAAATCAAGCTACTTCCACAAGAAATAATAAAGTAGGCCAATAATGTCAAGTTCAAACAATAGTATTCAACAAAACCAAGGTAAGAATGTACCAAAATGGAAATCATAAGATCAAGGATGAATGAAAGGATATTATGCCACGGGAGGAATCTGACAGCATAACGGTACATTCATAGATTTCTATAGTTTATTAATGGCTTATTGAACAAGGTGTGGGGTTCCAGACCATCCAGGTGTTAGTGTTGGTGTGCTACAGACCAATTTAGGGTCGGCTAGACCCGATAAATGTACGATCTTGTTCATTATTAATAAAGTGATATTTGAGCGTAAATGTGTGATTGTATATTACTTTACGATGTACCTAGGATATGTGGTTGTAAAGTCAACTCGAGATGGGATCTAGATCATGAGACTGACTTTACATGGACACATACCTTAAACTGTTCCTGGTTGGAGCGTAATCACTCGGGGACTTTGATTACCTATTAAACCAGTACACATGATGTGTTAGGGACCAGTCTCATGGTCACTGGTGCAGGGGCACTAACACATATGTGTAGGTGTACGTCTTGGGAGGAAGTGCACTGAACTGATCCGTTATTGGATCTTCAGATGGTTGATTATACCTAATGTCAACTGAAGATCCGACGGTCTCAGTAGCATCGTTGGTCCTTTGACCTGAGACATTGATTGGATCTTACACGAGGACTGGAATGGTATAATTACTTGGCTAAGTGACTTTAACCATAAGTCATGAGTTGCCGAGTCATTAACCACTCCAGGATACGTGTGAAGATCATCAATGGTCAAGAGGGGATCGCTCACTGTCGGGTATATATCAGACAGTTAATGGGTCATGACATTGACTCTCCGTTAAATCTCTGGCCAGGGTCATGTGAGTTCGTTTAGAACGGACGTCATACACTTTAAGGAGGTCATGGTCAAATGGCACGATCATGGGATTTGACAGAAACCATACCCTCGATCATACCAGACTCATAGAAGGAGCGAGGGATTATATCGATGCGATAACTGTAGACTTACAGGTACCAGACATGCTGGTTTAAACCCGGCGTCTTCTAGGATCACGCGGATTTGCTTGACCCAACGTGGTCAAAGGTTCGGAATAAATTAAATTATTATTCGGCTCTAGTAGGAGTGAATAATAAGTTTAATTTACTTCTAATTGAGAATTAGAAGTTAATGGGCCTTAAACTAGAGTGACTATGGGCCTAGAGGATCACACACAATGGATTCTTGGGTGACGGATTATTATTGTACAAATGCATATATTAATTCCCTTTAATTCCTTTTAGAAAGGCATATAAAATGGGCTTAATATATATGTACAATAATGGGAAGGACATATATACAGTTTTGGTCCTTTGGAGCTCTTTTTAGAAATGGCCAAATCCTATATATATGGATGTTACGAGAGCTTCTCCTTCCTCTTGGCTAATCAAGCATTAAGGTAAAAGAAGAAGGATTAGCTCCTCCCCCTCCCTCCCTCTTGCTCTCTCTCTCTCTCTAGAAGGTGAAAGGGTCGGGGAAGGTCATGCCGGGGGGGGTACCGTCGCTGCGCAAGGATCCGTGTGGATCTGCTCTAGAGGCCGTGCATCTGTGCGGCTCGGTATTCGCGATATTCTGCATCGGACACTGCGGACAGCGTCGTTCTACGCAAGGTATAAATACACAACCCGTAGTTAGGGGTTGGGGTGATTAAAACGTCGACCAGAGCATGGATCTGGGATTCCATGAAGCCGGGTTCGGACAAATAAAATTTTGTTTTCCGCTGCATTGCCCGAGGGTACTGTCTGGAACCTTACACCAGGAACATAGTATAATCAACCCTTGGGTCAAACCACGGGTTGGGCAGCATTTAGATAGAATGCGATCTCAAGAGGACCATTTTCTTGAGGTAGCGGTCAAGTCAAGACCGCCTTTAGACAGGGTCGATGCCAGAAAGGAAAGGGGTCGACGCAGCCGAACTGCAGGTAGAACGCGATCGTGCCAAGACCACTATCAGGAAGTAGCGATCGCTTGAAGGCCACGATCAAGCCCGAGTGCAGCAAAATGCAGAAAACTCAAGTGCTTTCTAGGCCATTGGATTTTTAGGGTACAACCAACTCAGCGTCCTAGTAGGAATCCTAGGCTCGCGGAGATGTACACAGGCCTTGAAACAAGATCACCTAGTCTGGCAGAAGGAATATCCGACAGAGAGGCTCTCAAGTCCAAGAGATTTTCCTATCAAGTGCAAGTGATCTGATAGCATCATACCGAAGTATGGGCTATATGTGAAGTAATAAAAACAGAAGGGGATGAGAAAGGAACATGCCAAAACACAAATCGATGTGTAGGAACTTGCATGAGAAATCCTTTAAAATATAAAACTATAGAGTTTTTGGCATGAAACTACTTATGTGAAAATAAACTTTAAAACATGCCAACATGAAACATGATATAATAGGAATCATGGATATAACGAAATAACATGAACTCCTAACATGATTAGGAACCAAAAATAATGAAAGTAAGGCATGGTTGCTATCAGATATAATAGAGATGGAACATGGTTTAACCTGGTTATAGAAACTAGGTAGTGGTCGGTTGGGGGCTGCTACTTGCAAGTAGCGATCTCTGCAAGATCGTCTTCTGTCTGCAGTAGACAGAAGCTAAAAACCCGTGTGCAGAGCCTATTCTAGGGCAATAAATGTATGTGAACTATAAAGAACAGGGAGATAACACATGATAGCATGGTTAGCACGAAGGAATACATGGAATAGGTATGAATTAAGCCCAAAGTTCTTATCTTTTAGTTAAGGGTGCAGAGATGACATGCCATAAAAACCTAACTTGCGTAGTCATGAAAAAACGTACAATTCTCTGCGTATAATGCATGAAATCATGAGATATTAGAGGGCTTTTGTTCCTAGCTTGATGTTTAAGCCAACATGAGATAACCTACCTCTGGTATTGGTTCTAGACTTCGAATTTTTCACCGGAAGTATGATCCCGTTCCTGCGCGTCCTGCGTGGAACCAGCAACTTCCAGACCTTCTAACTCTTTGACGGCTTGCTCTCCTAGCATGAGATTTAGAAGGAAGTTAGAAGATATAAAAGGGAACAAATAACCCTAAAGGATGAACCTGAACAGATGACACCTTACCTTTGAACTACGTGATCCAAAATTAGGGTTTGCCTAAAATGAAGTTGGGCTCTATTTATAGAGTTTGGCCTGGGGTTGAGGGATTAGATCGAACTAGGAGTCCTTATTGGGGTTAGAATCAATCCCTAATGCCGTGTTTAATAGCGGAGCTGTCTGTCGGTTAGCCGACACAGCGTAACCGCTGGGCCCCACCTCCGCTTGCCTCCCCCTCACACAATTGCGCTAACCGACCTCGGGTACCGTAATCGACCCTTCGGGGTCGATTACGGTACCCCTTGCTTGTTTATCAAACACCGCGTAAGAGTCCTAGACAGGTTCCCATGTCAGACCACATCGATCTATGGTGATTTGGTTGGATAAAAATCCAATTTTCCTGGGGTTTATCACCTTGCATTTACAGAACAACGTAGCGGTCTTCCCTGGACCACCTTTAGAAAGTCGCGGTTGCGCGACTGACCGCGTCTTACTTGGGAATAGAAAATTTAAATTTTGTTCAAACTCCTCTCTTCACTATCCCTATTTATCTAGTTAAAATAGGGAAATTAACCTAATACGTCTCTAGGGCTGGGATTGGGCCTAAAGGCCTTAGGATTTGGTCTATGGGCCCATTTTAAATGGTCTTAACGGGCTACAAATAATTGGGCCTTAAATAAATGTTAACTAACCCATTAAATCAATAATTAGCTTATTTTGAGCTTAATTAATCCATTTTAATTCCAGGAAAATCTAGATAATTACCAGGGTTGCTATAGTGGGGGAGTCCACTCTGAGCGTCCTTCGGAGGAGGGTGTCTTGGGTGTAATGTGTCAGCGCTGTCGTGGCAATGCTGACGACTAGACGAGGGATGCAGAGGGCCTCCTTATGGGATCGGACAACGAAGTCCCACAAGGGTTCTTTGTGGCCCTGCCTGATGGCGAGGAGGCTCACCACATATCTGACCTTCTTTTTACAACCGATGAAGTTCTCCTTGATTAATTTCTTCAACTGCTGGAAGGAAGTGATGGTCCCGATGGGCAATGACTTGCACCATGTCCGAGCATTCTCCCACAGGGTTGTGACGAATGCCAAGCACTTCACAACATCTGATGCCCGATGGAATACCAAGTTGGAATCAAAGCTATGCATGTGGTCGGCAGGGTCGGTAGTGCTATTGTATGAGATGAACGTCGGCAACTGAAACTTGGGGGAAATCGGTGCCTCCATGATATCCCGGGAGAATGAGGCATGGAAGTTGGAGTCATCGTCTATAAACCCCCTGTTTGGTGCTGCCTGGAGGATACATCCAGGTAGCAAACCTTACCCTCGAGCTCGCGCTCGACCTCTTCGTAGCGTCGTAAGCGCTACGTCATCTCTGGGTTGGAGTGTAGGGCAGGACGTTGCGACGATCGGCTCCGTGGGGGTCGAGAATGCGGGGAAGAGACATAGGAATGATCACGCACTCGACAGGACTCTGCCATGGTGGGCGCGCCTCTATTCTGTGGGAGCCCGTCGGAAAGCTATCCTGCTCCGCTTGTCGATTGAGGAGGCCTTGGCACACCTCCATCAGCGCCTGGATCTGGCGACGCATCTTTGCCAATTCGTTAGTGGTGGGGTCGAGTGGAGCCCTATTGTGGGGTGGATGAGTGGAAGAGGATGCTTCTTGGGAAGTTTGTTGGGAAGCTGGGGTTCGCTGGCGGTTGCTAGTGTTGCGATAGTTCCCTCTAGGTGCCATGGCTTCTCGCTCAATTCTCACAAACGGCGCCAAAAAATGTAGAGGTAGGAAAGTGATTCCTAGTCCTTGTACCACACTTTTAAGATTTGTTTGTTTGGGAAAAAGTGAATGGTCACCCGAGGAAACCTGCAAGCAGTAGAGAAACGACGTCAGAAGGAGCCCTGGGTGTGACCCCAGCGGACATCCCTTTGATGCTTAAGTCAGAGATGTATATAAGCAATGAGAAAGAGAGCTGGAGGGGAAGAGACAGGAGGAGAGAAGGATGAGCCTGAGTGGAGGAATGAATGCTCGGAGAGTGCTCGACAGGCTTGGAGAGCACTTCTGGGGAGTGCTCCGTAGATCTAGAGAGCACTTCTAGGGAGTGCTCGGTAGGCCTGGAGAGCACTTCGTAGGCCTGGAGAGCACTTCTGGAGAGTGCTCGGAGAGGTAGGGGGGAATAATCACAAAGGGACCTCCCAAACCCTACTCCCCCAGTGGAGATTCCTCTTGTCGGAGAGCTCCTCTATCCTCTTTGGAGTGGGGCTTTATTGGCACGAGCAGGCTCCTTACTTTCTCTATGTGTCTCTGTCTGTGTAGTTTTGTCGCAGTCCCTCCTCCTTCCTCCTTGGCGTAGAGCTCCACTAGCACGAAGATGCCTCTTTCTCTCTATGTGTGCCTTTGTAAGACTATGCCTATAGGGGTGCCTCTGTCGGTGTTGTTCTCCTCCCCTTCTGGGTCCGGTGGGGACCTATTTATATAGGGCTCGGTGATGCTGGCTATTCCTCGATTGGGAAATGGCGTAGATTGTAGAGCGACTTCTCCTTGATCGTAGGGGTTGCCCGTTATGCGCTTGTCCATTCTCGGAAAGGAGGCTTCGTGGTGAGAATCTCGGCGGTGTGGGTATGACCCAGTCCGCACTAGGGAAAGTCCTGTGATTATGGTGGTGACGCTCGTCTGTTGGCAAATTCTGCGGCGTCCGGATCCTGCCCGCGCAGTAATTTCCATGTGGGCTGGTGGTCATTTATAGGCTCGGCCGAACCGGGCCGTGCTGGGCCTGGTGATATCAAGCCGTGTTGGGCCAAGCGAATTTTACCTTCCTTACATCTTCTAAGTGCAAAGTGACTTAGATGATACATCGTTTAAGTCAGATGCTGAACTTGACTTAGACGGAACAACGTCTATGTGGGTGGTGACTTAGGTGATACATCGTCTAAGTCGCAAAAAGACAAAGGGAGTTGAGGAGTTTAGATGATACATCGTCTATATCATAAATCTAGACTAAGAAGACCGAGCATCAGGTGGGGCCAAGGCCAAAAATGGACGAGTCGTCCTAGGCATGCGTGTGGCATTTTTGCATGGTTAGGAGTCTAAAAAAGGGTGTTGTTATCGTTGTAACCAATTATTAGATAGAGCCAATAATTGGCAGGATATTCTCATGTAATGATTATGGAATATTTGTCAGGTAGTGCCCAGGTTCCTATATATATGATGTGTTGGAAATAGAGCAATCGGAACACTGATAACTTGAAAAAGGGCGAGTCTCAGAGTCAGGCCGTAGCAGTTATATCTTTGTTCTTGGTGATTAGTGTAGAGAAGGAAGCTGACCAAAGTTCCGTGATGTAGGGAGGAAATATGGTCAACCGAACCACGTAAATCCTTGTGTTGTATTTCTCTCTCTTTCTTTCATCTTCTCTTTCCTTCTGTGCATCTTCATTTCTATATTTGTGATCCATCATCATTGTCTTCTAATACGAGTGAGGATAGTGAGGTTTTTGCTGTGAAGAATTATTTGCTCTACATGTTCAAACTAAAAGATCAAATCAATCTACTCAAATTCAGTTTAATTGGATACAATTTTCTGACTTTTACATCTCCAACTCTCCATCATGCTCTTCACATGATATGGTTTTCGACAGTCTCATGAATTAGACAAATTCCGGTGACCCATTATTTGCCTGACGTCTGCACACATATTCTGTGCTCTTCCTAGTATGCTGAGGACTTACGGGCACCCTCGGATGATTAAAGTACACAGATGTTTGATTCATCTTGGCCGATGCCCAGGATGAGAGAGAAATCAATACAATTATGTGATTAGAAACAAGAGGGGAAGAAATTGTGCGTCCACAATCTTATTTAACCCATGGAAGTTGCTTGTGTTAAATTTTTACTTAATTAGTAGTCCACTTATTGTTGTTCACATCACACTTTCAAATTTAGTCGAAGGGATGTGGTTAACAGGTCTAACTCATATGTGGCTCATGAAGGGATGCGGTTAATTAACAGGTCTAACATATGTGGCCCATGAATTTCAATCGTGGGTAAAATCCAATTATGTTAACAGCCTGAACTAGTCTCTCCTCTTTACAAATATTGGTCTGTATAAAGAGGGAACTATGGGAAGTGAGAAACAGAGGAGACGTGGGAGAGGTGAGAGGTGTCTCGACTGGAAGTGAAACCTACTGGACATGCAAACTAAGGAGGCTGCTTAATTCGATTAAACTGATGTGGGCTAGAAATGGCAGTACGATATCTTTCTTTCTCAATATTATTCTTGACTAATAAGACATACTATGACAACATGGCCAAATATTCCCCACTTCTACTGGCACTACGCATGGCTTGAAGCTGGTGCTTCTTTCAGACTCAAAAACTGAAGACTATATCAGACACACCACCATCTTCTTCCTTCCATGACAGCTCCACAGTGAGCTTCCCATCGCCAAACCACTCGTATCCGGCTTCAACCCCCTCCACGCAGATCTTCTCTGGCTCCCCAGTTGAGTATGCCAAGAACTTCCCTCCACCCTTCACCTTAACCTTGACACTGGCCTCGCCACCGTCCCCAGAATGCTCCACCTCAAGTATCGTTCCCCCGCTGTTGAACATGTTGGTGAGCCCGATCGGTGCGAACTTGACGCCGCCGACGAGCTCCGTGGTCGGGACGAAGCTGAAGATCTCGAAGGTAGATGGCTGGATGGTGATGTCGATGGGGTCCGACTTCGGGGTCATCAGCAGCAGCTTCTCCTCTTGGCTAAGGTAGACTGCGTACTCTTGGGCTTCACCCATGTGAGCAGCCTCCTCCTTCTGATCCCATTCGACGTCGAGCACATGAACTGAACCGGAGACTGGCTTGTAGCAGTGGGAGAATCCTTTGATCCTGTGCTCCTGTGGATCCCACCCTGCTCCCTGGCAGTTGAATGCTCCCACAACACCTCCATACTACACGAGAAATCAAATATACAGACTTCATAAATCATGCTAATTAAGAACTGCTCACTACAAGAACCACTGCAACTTGAAGAAGAATTAAGGGTATTGGAGAATGGCTAATTAGGATTTGTATGTATGCTGCTGATGGGTTACATTGTTTACGTTCCAAATCTTGAGGATGGTCTGCCCATCAAAGAGAGGGTTCTTGAAGAGGCAGTCCCTTGTGGGGAGAGCAAAGTGCTGGCACTTGGGGACTGTTCCGTCGGGGAAGACGAGCTGCTTCAGGAGGTCGAAGTCATGGCCGCCGACGGAGTCACTGACGTAGATCGGCCCCCCGCAGATGGCCCTCGAGCCGGCGTGGAACTTGGCGCAGAGGTGGTCGGACTGGAACATGTCCCAGTCTGGCTGGATGATCTGCCCCATCCACATGCTGTTGTACGCGCAGTGGATCGTATGAACTCCCTGCAGCCGGTAGACCCCCATGGGGTCTCCATTTGGATCCTGAAACCAGAAGTCGTCACCTGTTCCAAATGACCGTCGGCATCTGTCATGACATACGTATAATTTGTTCTTTGGATTCAAGTACTAGCTCGCATCTGTAAAAGTTAGAGAGAGCACTCACCAACTCTCCCCAATGCAGTATGCCAGGTTCCAAGGAAGAAGAAGTCATTGCACTGCTGCATGCTGGATATGATTCCAGTTCCATTGAAGTTCTTCAGAAGGGACTTTGCCAGCCCTCTGTAGTATGCCTTGGCGAGCTCCACCCGACCTCCATACTCTTCAGAGACATACTCAAGTGTCTGCAAACAAAACATATATCCATTTATCCAGGACCCACAACTTTAAACTACTCATTTTGAGAAAGATCATCAGAGAAAGATCAAATTTTGGACGCAGCAGATAAGTAAGATTTAACAGAACAAAAGAGGGGGGGATTAATTTGACTGGGAAAGTGGGAAGAAGCTTACATGTATGACATCAAACTTCACCCCTGTGATCCCGGACTTGGACAGGTAGGAATGCATGGAGTCGTAGAAATCTGCAGCCTGGTCCGGACGCACCACGCCGATGCCTCCTTCAACAATCTTCACCACGGCAAGATCTGTCATGGTGCCATCCAAACCTGGGGAGACTTTGACAGGGATCACCTTGGCATCGAGATGGGTGGCGCCTGGTCTCACCCCACCCCAGCCACCACAGAGGGCCTGCCACACGTAGATATCGTCGAGGCCCTGAAACCTCTCCCTCAGATCCTTGGTGAACGCCGTCATCCCTGTCTCCCCCTTCTTGCACTGGCAGCTCCTGCAACCTCCGGACCCCCGCATCGCCGGTACCCTGCTTACCCTGCACTCCTCCAAACATCTCCTGCAGCTCCTTCAAAAGCTCGATCTTGGAATCGAAACCAGACAGATCGGTAACCCCCGACTGGATCGCCTTGTTGCGGGCCTTCTCGGCTTGCTCCACTTCGATGGCCTTGGAGATGAGCAGCTTGGGCCGCTCGGGGTCGAAGGGCGGCGCGTTGGGGGCGAGGAGGTCCCCCTCCCTGTACCGCCGGAACTTGTCGCACTCCTCGAACCTGTACAGCCGCGCGGTCATCTGGGTTCCCCCCAGCACCAAGTTCTTGGCGTCCTCCAATGGGGGCTCCCCGTCGATGCTGATGCTCTGCCACCCGTCGTCGATGATGAGGAACCTCGGCGGAAGCCCCCCCTCGGCGAAGTCCTTCACCCCATGCCAGACTCCGGCGTGTTCGACGGTGAGGTAGAAGGCGTCCCAGGTGCACCAGCGGAACTTGTCCACCAGGGGAGGGAGGGGCTTCTCCTCCAGGAGCCTGAACGTGTCGAGGTGAACCCTGGCAACGGCGTACGCTTCCGTCATGAGGGTGTACGGGTTGTCGGAGACATGGACGTAGGCGATGGCCCGGAACGCCGAGGCCCTCACCTGGGTCGACCCGCTCTCGGCGCAGATAACGACCTGGCCGCCGGCGCCGGGGTGGAGGGCCGACCGGAAGCTGCCCTCGATGAGGGGGAGGAGGAGGACGTAGGACTTGATCTCGGGGACGTCGAGGAGAACCCACTGGGTCTCCATCTGCAGGTCGGAGCCGGAGGTCCCCACCCACATGGTCGACCACCACGTCTTGAACCTGAAGATGCTGACGAAGTTCCGACCGCTGAAGCTGCCCAGGGAGTTCGTCACCCTGTCGGAAGGGTCCTCCTGCAGGGAGAAGCCGAGGAAGCCGCCCCTGTTCGACCGGTGCTGGACCTGCTGGAACAGGGCGGGTGGTGCTTCCGAAGCTTTGCATATGGAGGAGAAGGGGCTAAAGCAGACGTTGCCGGGGACGTCGTAAAGTAATGTGATGCCATTGACGGCCAATGCCCCCGCAGACAGGGAGAAGGCTCTCTGCAGCCCGTCGGCCTCGACGTGGTTGGCGGCTGGGTCGGTAACTGCCTCCGGCGGCGCCATGGGAGGGCACAGAGGAACAAGAGAAATCCTAGACTCTGCGGCGCTAAAAAAACTCTGGAAAGAAGTAGGTGAACAACAGAACGGTGTGGATGGATATATCGATAGGGCTCAACCGCCGGACAATTCAGAGAAACCGTGGAGATAAGTATCAGATTAGCACTTCCAAACGACATGGTTTAAAAATATTACAGCAATGGACACCGGTGAAGCGGGATGAAACATGAGAAAACTGCTGTGTTGCAGGAAGGAAAGTATGAACAACGTGGTCAGCAGTAGAGTCTGGGTAAATCGGAAGAGGAAGAGTGGGAGAAGAATAGACAAGCAGAGAGAACTAGCAGTAGTATGGAAAATGGTCACTTGGGCCTAAAGGGGGTAATTAATGGGTGAAAAAAAAAGATGAAGAGGAAGCGAATATATAGAGAGATGGTGAGATGGGTTCGATGGGTAAATAAGGAAAAATATAGATGGGATCGATGAAATTAAGGGAATCACGTACACGCAGCACACAGACATCAAGATAAGGGGACCAGGTATGGATGGTGATGACTGGTTCAGCAACTTAATTTATGCCACTTCCATGGTAGCCCAGAGAGCAGGGCATCCAGACAGCCAACTAGCTGCGTGCGGTGGACAGTGACTTCCTTGCCCATGAAGGTTGTTAGGATGTCAAAAATACCGTCACATTCCATTAATTGCCTCATCTTAAACCGTGATTGATGGGTTAATATTTGAATAATCTTATATAGATTAAGATTTGATTTTTTTAAAATATCCATTTTATATTCAGATCAGATATAAATTTAGTATACTCAAAATCGTATCCGATCCAAATCTATTTCTTGATAATATTTTTAATTATTATATTTTTTGCTGTTTATGTTTGGACGTGTTTCTCGTAACTTTTTGAACTAAAAAATTTATGTAGTAATTTATTCTTCAATTTTAAACTCTAATTCATGATTTTTTTTAGATGGATATAGATGTACGAGTGTATATCTATATTCGCGACGGATATATTCGTAAACGTGCATGCGAAAATAATAAGATATTATCTAGATATAATATTTTAAAAAGAATTTAGTGATAGAATATAGAATTATTTTACTCTCGAGTCCAACCCGAATCTCTCTAAAATTTACCTTCTCGCCATGGAGAAGTAAGAATGTCACGGTTGCAGGTGAGGGTTCCAAACAGAATTCTTGATGCGGCAACTTCTGGGTGTAACCAAATTTAAGGAGAAGAATTGAATGCTAATTCTGTCACCATCAGCAAAGATGGGAAATTATAAAGTGCATTGTGTTTGAATCTTCTATTGTGGGCAAACGGTCGATCGGCAGGATAAAAGTCGGCTGGGGAATTAGGTGCGACCTTTAGATCACTACCTGTGAGTTATGGAGCCGACCTTAGATCGGATAAGATTTCCTGTGATTTTAAAATGTTCTGTGCCAGATGAAACAAGCACATGCTTCTGAATATTATTATAAGTTAAGAGGCACACCTGAGGAAGCATCTGACTTGTATTGTCTCCTGTTAACCCTCTTTTTTTTTTTTTGGGTTTTTTGGTTTCCTGTTAACCCTGACGTCAGTACTGATACTCTACACCCGAACTGTGTTGCTTAATGCACCATTCTTTGTGTTCTCGTGAAGAAGACATGCACTTGGGACCAGGGAGAACAACAATTGGTGTATCATCAGATCTCCAACTCCTGAATAAAGAATAAGTAGCTTCAACAGGAAGCCCCCTGGGAACCTAGCTAGCTAGCTCCTGTACTTTTAGACAATATTGCTCCAAGAAAAAAGAGGCTACGACTGTATACTTTGAAATCATCAAAATCTTGTCCAGATTAATGAAATAATGAAAAACATATGATCACGACTAATTAACCTTCCCTTAATAATTAAGGTTCTCAGAGAAATTCCCAGGCAGATTGGGGGAATGAGGTGTGGAAACACCTGTGTGGAGTTCCCAAGCTATTCTGCTAGCTGTGTTATTCTGGGATCTGTATGGAATAATTACTTTTGTTGACCCGAGATGAGGTTGGATTAATCTGGTTGCCTAAATGCTGGAGATACCCATTCCAGGTTCTCATGTCATTCCGAGAACTGAATGTTGCTTTCCAGCCATCCTGTGGCCATCTTCCATGAGACGTGATCTTCAATGTGATTCTACCACGTAGCAGCATTTGCCTCTCCAAAAGGAGGGAGAGAGAAAAAATAACTTATTTGCCCTCGAACCGAACTATATTATATCCTCTAACGAGTGCCTGTTCTGCCAAAGAAAAGAAGAAGAGTGCCACTGCCTCATAATTATGGGGGTTCGAATTCCCAACCATATGTACAATCCCTAGGTTAGACAGGATATATATTCTTCTCATGCCGACCCGATAGGATAACCACCGGCGTCCACTGGGCGGCAAATTTTGTCATCTACAGAAAGGAGACAAATTTGCAGATGTGTAACTAACTTGACATGTGAAAATCTTGTTTGACCGTTGACCTATTTTTTTATAGATAATTTTAGATTGACCCGCCCTTAATCCGACTCGTCAATATTAAGACTCGAGAATGTCACGATCCCAAATTATGTCAGATCAGATCGAGTCGCGCCCGATACTTTCACAAAAATATAAATTTCAACTAAGACTATGTCTGACCCAAAAACTTAAATAAAAATAAAAATTAATATATTTAATATATTTAATATATAAAAATTATAATATCATTAAATTAATTAGAGATTTTGATGTTATTTATTTAATTTATTTAAAAAGAAATTTTTTTAATTTTTTAATTAAATTAAATAATATAATTTTAACTTCATAATTTTTAAAATTTGAAAATATAAAAAAGAACGAGTGGAGTAGACTCTCGGGTCAAACTCAAAGTTTGAGTCTGACCCATGGGCCTAGTCGGGTCTCAATTTTTTAGACCCGACTAAGGACTCGCGCTTCAAAGAAAGATTTATGGTCAAGTTCGAAATCGAGCGAGAGAGATATAGAGATAAATAATATAAAAGTAAAAGTAAAGGGATAATTCGTAAATATGTTAGAGATATAAAAATAATTTTTCCTAAAATGTATTGTAAATATGTAAGAGATTGAGTAGCAAACAGTTGGTTTCGACACAGTATGGTGTTTAATTATGAAAACATTTAAATAATAGCATTTCAAAAGCTAAAATATCGATTCTTAGGTCTAAACCCTTCCATTAGAACATTAACTTCTCTCTCTGATCCATCTGGCCAAACGTTTTGGAAAGTTTTGAGCTCTCCGGAACCCTCCAGGGGGAGGGAAGGTCAGAGAGTCCCGCCTTTTCGTCAAATAAATCCGAGAGTTCTTTGTCCCTCCCTCCCGTACAAGATTTAACAGAGGTTCGGGACGCGTAGGTGGTAGAATGGCCCCCCTCTGGCCTTCTCTATCAGAATTTGTCGATCCGGTCTCGGTATAGGATGGATCAGGTCAGGCGGGTCACCCAGCGACCCGGTCCGCTCTCTCGATAAGTCACGTTATTTTTTAATTTTTTAATTTTTAATTTAATTTTTTAAAAAATAAAATTTTAATAAATTATTATTTAAAGATTAAATGTTATATACATTTAATAATATTAGAATGTAGAGTTAAATTTTTATGATAATAGATCCATAGTAAATTACACATAATTAATTATATAAAAATAACATATTACACCTCTTAATTAAACATCTTATTCTAAGAGATAAAAAAACTAACTTAATATGTTAAAGTAAACATAGACATAATAATGACATCATTCAACTCCAGTCATGAAGTATAAAATACTAAAACTCACTCATCTGAGTCATCTGTGATCCTCGAATCCCAATCACAATCAGATACATGAGACTGATGACCCGTATAATCTAACTCTATCCTAGTGGGTGGAGGTATATGTGGGTGGGACTGAAAATATGTAATCATCTACACAAATGATGGGTCGTGTGCAGCGGTGGAGGGTACATGAAAATCTGTAAAAAAAGTCCTCACTACATCTGTACATTCAATTCTATCATGTGCGACTGGTGCTGGTGCTGGTACTGGTACTGGTGCTGCTTGAACTCTAGACGTGGAGGAAGATCCTGCTCCGCCCTGTGCTAGTGTTGGGAGTACCCTAGACCTAGAAGAGGATGCCCCGCCTCTGCTACGAGAAACATATCCCTCCCGTAAATCTGTCAGAAAGTAATGTCGTACATCCCCAGGAACTCGATCGCATGCACGACAATCGCATTCCACTCCCGCAAGGTGCTCTGCAAATCTGTGTATGCCAGTGACGCGATGTCCACAGTATCTACAGTGCATATGTCGATCACCCTCAACAGTATAACCATGCTCCCACGCAGGGTGACGTCGTCCATCCATGATGACCTACAAATGTTGTAAAATTTTATATTAGTAACTTCAATGACAAGTACAAAACTCAAGATATGAAGTAATTTACAATTAATTATTAGTTACTTATAAATATAAATAAATGATACATACTCCTAATCATATGGGCCCAAAGTGGGCCACATCTCATCTCCAAATAATCTGACATTAAATGTGGTCCGCAGATAGGACAGATAGTCTTCATAACGCATCGAACTTGCATAGTTCTCCCAGTACATGCGTACGTAGTATTCATACTGCTGCGAACCTTGTGCGTACACGACCGGCGGTAGTGCAGCTGAGGGCTGATCGTATCCTTCGGTATATTACAGCATTGAAGCATGGGCATGAGGATATGGATATGATGGGAAGACTGAACTATTGCTATCTTAATCGTCATGATACATCGGCTGCTGCGGCCATGACCGTCTATACTCGTTTCTAGATCCCTGAGAGTCACGTGTGCTTATCCTCTCAAAATCAGACAGCATACTTTGATAGCTGGTACTGTCTGCAACAAAACTTCCATAATATGGATCCCAATGATCAGTTGCCCACCTCGTCCCTGGCGGTGGAGCACCGTGGTCGTCATCTTGCGTGGCATGTGTGAAGTGATGCTCCTCTATCCATGTGACATGTTCGCGACCCCCATGACCTTTACCTTGACCACTGCTATACTCTCTGCCACCATCACTAGTATCCCCACGACGACTCTGTTGACCACCTTGAGAATTGCCACCTCCATGGGATGAAGACCCTGTCGGTGTACTATCATCATCGGAGTCATGACTCCCACTGATGCGGGGCTCAATAGGGGGCTCGGGAGTGTCGTCATCTGCATTGGGATCTAATGTCTCTAAGTCTGCAATATCTATCGGATTTAATGGTGGTTGTGTGTCCTTCTTACTTTTGAATAATGTGGTCCATGATGATTTTTTCTTCTGTGGAGCAGACGACTGCTTATTTGATGCATGTTGTGTCCCTCTTGATGTCTGAGAAGCGGACGCTTTGTTAGATAATCATTCAATTTACTTTGTACTGTGTAAGTCTATACATATACCTGAGACAACTGACTATGTGCCTTAGATGTTGAGCGTCGTGGCGCAGCAGATTGAGATGGTTGTTTCGATACTACCGAAGGCTACACAATTGAAAGGATAATATATTCAATTACCAATGAAATACAACATATAAATGTAAAAATGACAATATAATTTCACATCTCTAAATGATGAACTCCCCCTAGCCTCTCTAGAAGTGGATAACTTTCTGGGTTTCATAGATATTGAATGTCGCAGTGCAACAATCCGGGACCACTGTTCATTTGTCGGCTCGCCCTACAATATATTTGTTACATCGTTATACATAGATATATGCCGGTTGGTACTCTAATCAAATATGCGATTCGATTTTTATATATTATTTCACCTGAGCTGGTGGTGGACGTTGAATTGCTGCAGGTTGCATCAATCGCTCCCATGCTGTATCATCGTACGCATACGATGTGTCTCCACCCCCAATGACGAGGTCTTCATCCAAATTAACTTCCTCATCACTTCCCGTTGCTGACTCGTCACCACCCATCTGCACATGGATGTCATCTCCCTTCCCCACTACCTGTTCTACAGCTGCTGCGAGAAAAATATTAAGTCGTGGTCTCGCTTGGTTCTTCGCCCTCCTCGTCAAGTTCTGCCTCACCACGCTTGGTTGTGACTCTTGTAACCCATGAAACCATAGGGTCATCATCGTCTCGCAAGTACACATCATCTGTTGGGTCGTAATCTCTCTCTCATCTCCTTGTATCCATCTGCACATGCCGAACCTTTAGCTTCATGTTATAATGAACATACACCATTTTGTCCAGCCTGTGGTGTGTTAGCCTATTCCTCAGCTTAGTATGTAAGAAGGAGAATGTCGACCAATTCCGCTCACACCCACTCGACGAGGATGTTTGTGATAGAACTCTCATTGCGATCTTCCTTAATGTCGGTGCACTTGTGCCGTAATTTAGCCACCACTCAACTGTGATTAAGGCAGATGACGTATAATATAATAATTAGATGTAAAAATTACTTGTCGAGCTATACAATGTGCATTGTGAAGATACATTACCTGCATCGAGTCTGTCACGGCTGGCCATGACATTAGGTGTCGTAAATGAATCAATTGCCTCTCTAAATATTTTCATCTACATTATCGAAAAAAATAAGTGCATATTTCATTTCATATTCTCACTGGCAAAATATCCAAGTATACCTCATTCAACGCATCAGCAGCATCTGTTGGCATGCGAGACAATCGGTCTACCACATTGTTGACCGATTCTATCAATGTATCGTCATAAGCAAGGCCCCAAGCATATTGAAAGGCCGGATGCAGGTAGTACGTTGCAATCAGAAGACAATCCAAAATATTAGTATCAGCTGAAGGTCGCGGCTCATTTATTGCTAGAGAATGTAAGTGTTTACCTGTCATGTGAAGATCGTGGCTCATTTACCTTTCCCATCTGTCCTCCACAATCTCTAAGATGGTGGGTCCATATTTCTTGGACGTTGTAAGAATCTTCCGCTTTGCAGCTTCAATTTTGCTGTACACCAACCCCATGGTTGGTACTCTATCCCCATCCACACATCGCAGTACCTCATATAGTGACTCTATCAATGATACTAATATCTTCACTCTATCCCAAAAATTACTGGTGTTGACAATCCCCTCGACCTCCCCTCCTTCACGTGAAGCAGCAAAAGAGGAACTCAGCCAAGTCTCACCCCTAAACATTTACTTCAACCCATCCTTGTGCTTCAGAAGGCTCTGCAATACGATGTAGTTGGTGGCAAATCGTGTGATGCCAGGCCTCAACAGTTCTCCGCCACAATGTTCTTTCATCCATGTCAATACAAGTGTGTGGTTGTAGATATATTTCGTGATTTTTTGTACCACCTCGACCATAGATTTGACTACACGAAGTTGGCCAATCTCCTTCAGAATCAAATCTACATAGTGTGATGCACTGGGGGTCCAGAAAATGTGTCGTCTACTCCTCATCAGCTCATCCCCAGTCTTCTTATAGTTCGAGCCATTGTCTATCACCACTTGTTCCATCAATGATAAAATATATTGGTGACTGTGGACTTGACCAGACGCATCCACTGATTTGTGAAAGAAAACCTATCTGTCACAATAAACAAGGAAGTTGATCAGGCTACTTTTTGTGGTACCTGACCATCCATCACACATCAGTGTGACTCTGTACTTTGTCCATTTCTATTTGAATGAGTCAATATAACTCTTAATCTCAGCAACTTGTTCATCAAGATATATGCCGGCCAACTCTCTCGCTGTAGGTGGTTGCACGTGTAACCCAAGAACTTGTGATTCCTGAAACATTGGCTTGTAGTAAGCGCTGTTGGCTGCATTGAAAGGCAGACCCGCGTGGTGCCACCATTTTACAACGGCCTGACCAAGTTTTCATATAGGCTTCTTCTGGCTATATACATCATCCATCCTCTTTTGCTTGCCATGCTCTCGGGATAGTGCACCGGGCTCCACATCTTCAATGTTGATCGATTGTGTCTTTTTTCTTTGTGAACCCGAGTCAGTAGTCAAGAAACTCCTTATGCCCCGTGGTTGTCAAGTCGTAGATGAACCACCACTCGCTGATGCTCCGGCCCTTACCATCTCGCGACTTCGCACTCTCGTCTCCTCGGGATGTCTTGTTTCTTCCCTGCTCTGACGTACTGCATCACGAAACTCGGCTTCGTATAGATCATTCACTGTGACATGCACATTAGGCTGGTCAGTACGCGCTTGTTGGTCTTCGTCACAAGATGTCCATGCACATTCATCCTCGTCGCTGTCGCTTACTCTTCCGCTAATTGCCGCTTCATCTCTTTACTTCTTTTTTTCCTTTTCTTGCATCGCAGCTCTCTTTTCCCGCAGGTGCCTAGCAATTTCAAGTTTCACATCTCTAGGGAAATGGGTACACCCAGTAACCTTAGAGTATCATGCACCGGCTCCTCCTGCCAAGTGCTTCTTCAATTGAGACACACCTCCTCCCCGGTGTTCTATTTTACAGTAGTTGCAACGCCAACACCTACGGTTGCCATCCAACATAACTCCGTGTGACCATTCAATGTCATTTGATCGTTCCCTAGGAGCCATAGAGTGCTTAACTGTATCTCCTAAATTTAAGAAATATACATTTTAAATATCATCGTATTTGTTAATGAACTAATATAAAATAAAAACATCTTCATTTTATAGTAAATTAATTTTTACGTAGAGCTATCGAATATAATTTACAAACAAACCATGTATTAATTTCTCCAAAAAGAGGAAATTTTATTATTCTACATCTACAACTAACAAATTTAAGTAATAAATGTAAATTCAATGTGCAATATTTTTTACAAATAGTATTTAATGAAAATAATATCATTATTTCTACATCATACAAAACTATATGTTAAAAAATCTATTTTTTTCTACGACATGTTAAACTAAAAGCATTATTTAATGCATAGTAATTATAATTTATAACTACAAATTTTGTTATAAATAAATTTTAATTAAAATAATAAATTTAATTCTACAACATGTAAAAATGAATACATTATTTAATACATCTAAATTAAATCTTATTTTTTTACAAATTAAATTTTATATAGAATCATCTAATACAATTTATAATCCGTAAATTTATCGATAAATTTAAAATCATTTGTAACATATTTATCACTAAATTTAAATTTAAATTTTAAACTTCTACAATTAAATGAATTACATAATACATCAAAAATAAAATTTAAAAAACTAACAATATCTAATCTTAAAATTTTACAACTAACAAAATTAAATTTACTAAAATTAAAATTTTAAATATTTTTTTAATCTCTCCATCCCCACCTCCCCGGTCCCCACCGCCCCCAGCCCCAACCCCCCGCCGTCCCCACCACTGCAACGGTGGCCGTCTCCCCCCTCCCCCACCGCCACTGGCTGCAACGGTGGCAGACGCCCCCCCTCCCTCCCTCCTCCCCCACCTCCCTCACCCCCCCACCGGCGGCGGACGCCCCCCCTCCGACCAGATCCGGCGGCTGACAGACGCCCCCCCTCCACCACCCCCACCCCCACCGGCTGGCAGACACCCCCCTCCCTCCCCCACCTCCCTCACCCCCCCCACTGGTGGCTGGAAGACACCCCCCCTCTCCCACCCCCACCCGCTGGTAGACGGTGGCAGACGCCCCCCCCTCTCCCACCCCCACCCACTGGCAGACGGTGGCAGACGCCCCCCCTCCCTCCCCCACCTCCCTCACCCCCCACCGGCGACGTATGCCCCCCCTCCGGCCAGATCCGGCCAGATCCGCCCCCCTCCGCCCTCTACCGCCCTCCCACAGCGCCCCACCGATCACCCTCTCCAATTAATAAAAAAAATGAAATAAGATCACTTACCTCTGATCATCGGTCGTTGCCGCCCAGAGCCGCCGTCCACCGTCGCTCTGCACCGCTTTGCACCGCCCAGAGCCGCCGACCACCATCTTCTCTGCGTTGCAGAAGCGTCCACTCCCCGGCCCGTTAAATGGCCGAACCGGCAAGTTCGCATTGACCCGCACGTACCAGACCGGGCCCACCTCAAATCAGTCCGGTACGCGGCGGGACGCACGGGACCATGCGGTCCAGTGCATCCCGGCCACAACCCCCAGCCCGTGTGACCAGCCCCCCGCCTGGGTCGGGTCGTGTAGGTCGGTGCGGGTCGGGGCGGGACGGCAAACCCTGTTCTCTATAAACAATTTAGATTCTTACGTCCAATGTCTTCTGGAACCCTCGTGAACGTTTTCGAAACATATATGAAGTGTATATTGGGTTGAGTATGGCTGGTTGCACAATTGAGCGCACGCTAACGATGGGTTTGCATAACTTTTAATTTTTAATTTTTTAATTTTTTTTTAAAATGAGTCTCAAGTTATCTTAATTTGAGATATAAATTATGTCATCATCTAATTATTTAAAAAATTAAAAATAAAATAAATTAATTTTTAAAAAAATAATATCAATACTATTCATTTGATTTTATTTTTTTATTTTTTTGGATAACTTAATAGTGACTTGATTTGCATTCTAAATTAGAATACTTAGAGACTCACTTCAAAAAAAATTAAAAAAATAAAAAAATTAAAGACCCTACTGTTTTTGGTTGATGGGTTTAAGATCTTTCTAATTTCTTTTGTGTGTGTGTCTCTAGAATTATGCTTCAACTTTAACTCTGAGGTGGCTACACACGGTCAGGGTATCTGAGGATGTCATAGACCCAAAATGTTCATGTCATGAAGGCAACCTTATAGACCCATATGTCAGATTTCATGTTTTAAAATTTCAAAGTTTGAGTCCTTGTGTTGTTTTGTCTTACAGTGGATTTCATTCCATGAATGATTTGTGTGTCAAAAATAGAATCATCATCACTTGAATCAAATAGAGTGGCTGACAATAAAAATATAACATTGATGGATATAGTGAATTCCATATTATGTAGCTCAGGATTACCTGAGAATATATGGGAAGAAGATTTACTATGTGCATGTCATATCTTTAACTGTGTTTCTTACAAAGTAAAAGATATATCACCTTTTGAAATCTAATTTAAAAGAAAATCAAATTATAAATTATTGAGAGTTTGTGATTATTTAGTCAAAATGAAAATTTCAGAGAATAAGAAAAGAAAAATTGGTTCTATGACTGTAGATGGCATTTTTATTGGTTATGCCGAACATAGTTCTGCTTATAGATTTCTCATCTTTAAATCTGATATTTCTGGTACTTCTGTTAATATTATTTGTGAATATGGTGATGTGATTTTCTACGAGGATATCTTTCCTTATAACACTAAGAACACTATGGAAGTACCTTCTTCTTTTATTCCTTCATCTAGCACTTTCAGTCTTGTTCAACATAATCACTTAGATGTAGACATAGAACCTAGAAAGGGTAAAATAATTGTAATAGAAAAATCATTTGCAGATGACTTCATATCATACCTAGTAGAGGGCGATCCTTTAACCTTTAATGATGTCATGTCATCTAGTGATTTCACTTTATGGAAAGAAGCAGTCAATATAGAAATGAAATCAATTAGAAGCAACCATACTTAGGAACTAGTAGATCTTTCACTCGATACTAAGACCATTGGTTGTAAATGGATTTTCTAAAAGAAATGAAATCAGATGGCTCCATTGGCAAATATAAGGTTAGATTAGTTACTAAGCGCTTCAGACAGAAAGAAGGAATAGATTTCTTTGATACCTATTCTTCGGTGACTAGGATGACTACAATATGTGTCCTTGTTGTATTGACATCTATTTATGATCTTAAAGTTCACCAGATGGATGTGAAAATTACAGTTTGAATGGTAAACTTGACGAAGAGATCTATATAGATCAGCCAAAGGGATTTGTAGTTTCCGGCCAAGAGTATAAAGTATGCAAGTTGGTGAAGTCTTTATATGGACTTAAGCAAGTCCCTAAGCAGTGGCGTCAAAAATTTGATGAAGTCATTTGTTCTAATGATTTTTCTATGTGTGAATCTGATAAATAAATATATTTATACATTAAATTATTTACATATACTTACATTATTTTATGTCTTTATGTTGATAACATATTGATATTAGGTAGTGACTTGATATTGATGAATGAAACCAAATAGTTTGTAAATAGTAAGTTTTACATGAAGGATTTGGAAGAGGCAGTGGTGATACTAGGGCTTAGGCTTCTAAAGTCACCTGAGGGTTATTCTATATCACGATCTCATTATATTGAGAAAGTATTGAAAATATTTGGTCTATATGATTGTAAACATGTGAATGCTCATTTTGATCCTAGTGTCATACTCAAAAAATATCATGGTGAATGTGTTGAAGAACTTAGATATTCATAGTTAATTAGTAGTTTAATGTATTTGTCAAATTGCAGATATCTCTTTTGCTGTAAATAGACTTAGTAGATAAACACATTATCCTAATAAAATATATTAGCAAGCACTTGAAAGAATCTGCAAATATTTGAAAGTTACCTTATATGCACTGTATTATAGATGATATCCTATTGTAATGGAAAGATATAACGATACCAGTTGGGTGACTAGAAAAGCCCAAGAAAATGGTACCACTAGCTTTGTGTTTATGATGGGTGATGGGGAAATTTTCTAGAAGTCCGCCAAACAAACCATATTAGCTCAGTCTACCATGGAGGCTGAGTTAGTAACATTAGAAGTGACCGGTAGAGAAGCAGAATGGCTGAAGAACCTTTTGGTTGAGCTTCCCTTGTTGAGTAAGCCGATTCTTGCTATCTCTATTTACTGTGATAGCCAAGCTGCAATAGTAAAAACTAAAAGTGAGAAAGTAAGTGATAAGTTGAGTACTCATATAAAGTTGAAATTAAAATTTGTGAGAGAGTACATGAACAAAGGAATAATCTCTTTCGAGTATGTGAAATCAGTAAGAAATCTTACTGATCCTTTAACCAAGAGATTGAATAGAAATTTGGTTGAACAATCATCGAGGGAGATGTGACTTAACCCCATTTTTAAACACCATCAATAGTAACCCAGCCTTATGTGTGGAGATCTCATATTACAAGTTCAATGGGAAAATAAGTTGAATGTATGCACACTGAAGAGCACTTGTTGGAGATTGGTGTTTCAATATCCATCTCTACGATGGAGTGCATATTCTAGAATATTAAAGGATGTATTATAACTCTTAATGAGTCTAAAGGCCTACGTGACGAGGTGTATATACGTTTCAATGCACTTTGGAGGACTCACCTATGTGAGTATGATTCTGTAGCCATAATCTTTCAGATCTTTGGAGCTAATCCCTAAAACACTCATGAAACAAGATACAAAACACATTGCTAGACTGTGCTACCCTGTGAGAATACCACTATTGACTAATGATACTTGTGCTATATGAAACCTTTTACATAAGGGTCTAAGTTCAAGATATAGTTCACTTAGATCCGTGGAGGAGGTGAAATATAACACTATGTGAAGGTTCAAGTCGGAGGACACCTTCATTTATGTATGTCATCTCAGGTTCTTGTAAATCTCTATCTCAAACTTTTAAATTTTTTTCTTGGTGGGCGAATGTTGGATTTCATGCTTGAAATTCTCAAAATTTGAGTCCTTATGTTGTTTTGCCCCACATTGGAGGATGAAAAAAGTTTTCATCTAGTTTTAATTGAGACCCTTGCCCATACTTATGTACTCTTTTGGAGAGACTATGGTAGTTGGGCTATTTGAGTTTGTGGGCTCTTTGGGCCCTATCCTCTATCTCAACGCGCGCGTATTGTCTTGCCTTGGCAATGCCATGTTATGCGTGTATGTGATACTTTATGTTTAATTTTCTTTTAATTTTGACCATTTGACCGAGTGTCTCTTGAATTCTCTTCGTGTCTCCTCGCATTCCCCTCTTTGGGCGGATAGGTGTGACTTGGTCAAGAGTCACTTCCCTAGAGGGTATTTGAGGAGAATCTTTTTTATGAGAGAGGTACGGTTTAGAATTTTCTCTCACCCGAAGGCTATCTCTCTCGAGCTCCTCTCTCCCAATCTTCTTCTTCTTATAAGAGCCTTACAATCACAATGGTGTTCACCCTTGGCAACGTGAGTTAGAGTGCACCTTTGCATCTTCGGATTGGGTCATCATATCTTAGGGGAAGTTTCATCACGAGGTCTATTTGCACTGGAGATGGGGTGGAACGACTTTAAAGAAAGTGACTACATGCTTCGACCTGAGTTTGCTTTTCTTGATCATTTGATTCCCTTTGATTTTCATGCTTTGATCTAATAAAATATCTCCACATGTGCATAGTTTTCCAATAGTTTAGAGTCGTTCCATTTTATTAGATCATTGTCGGAACACTTTTTTATTTAATTGATTAATTATTTGTTTTATTTCATTTATTGTGCGTGCCAGTCACGAGGTGACAGTTTATTAAGACTCCAAAGACCGAGGTGGCCTGGAGCCACTAGTGCACGCCGTCTGACTGATCAGACGATAGTGGATAGCAGGTCGGGACCGAAACCCGCCGTGCCATAGAGGTCACGACGTTAATTACATCTCCCTGATGGTGAGAAAACTCTTGATTAGTCGTCAGGAAGAAGAGCCCTATATCCTGAAATTGAATTTATTAAAAGAAAAGAAATAACTAAAAATTAAGCGCGGTGGTGCATCCCATGCCGATGACAGGGATGCTCAGACTGATTCACTTATTCATTGTTTGTTTTATTATTATTATGATTGTTATTATTATTACTGTTTTTTTATTCGGAGTGCGTTTCAGGTTGAAAGCACGACGAAGTCGTGAATTATTCTTCGAGTAAATGTTTGTCGGAGAGACAACATAATTTAATGTTTGGTGGTGGAAAAGCGGGACAGAGCTTCGGAAGGTTGTCGGCCTCGGGACAAGGTCAAATTTCGGTCATGGCGGGACAATCTCGGGGGTTTGGATTTGACCTACAATAGGCATCGTTTATATTCCTTTTATTTGTATTGCCACTCGAGCGACGAGGAATCATAATTTTGGCAGCATCCCCCCTTGTCCCGGAGTATGTCGGGGGATGTAGTGGGTGCTTGTCTACAGAAGTATGAGACGGTCCCTTAATTGTCCAGGTGTGCATGAAATGACAGTACCAAGTCCATATCGAATGTAGCACCCTCAAGGACTAGCCTACCAGGAGGTTCAGATCATCTGACGGGCGTTTCGATCAGGTCTGCGCAAATCTTTCGACTCAGCGTTGACACTGTCGCATACGCATGCAGGTTCAAAGGTGAACTGGTGTAGCCCCGTGCCATCAAGTCGGGGACTAAAAGCGTCGTAGAAAGCTTATTCGGACCTCGATCCGAAACTGATTTATGCTGACGATGTAGCAATGCCACAGGGAATCCCCTGGACACATGTTCGCCTCTGGTCTGGCCTGATTTAATATTAAGAAAAGGGACGAAACCTAGTAAGGGTAGGTCCAACCTAAAGGGTCATTGGCCCCGAAGTGAGATCAGGTCGTGGCCTTGGCAGGGCAAACCCATGGGCCCAAACCGTTCTCGCAATAGGCCATGTTTGTATTTACTTTATTCATGATTCAATGGACCCGATCGAGCTAAATAGCCGCAAAAGGGGCTGACCCAGGAGTTTCGGCCGGGGCAGTACAACATAGAGTGAAGCCCAGTGGTTGAGGGTCGCGTGAGTGTTGACACCCATTTTCAACCTACAAGTTGAGTCTTTCTCTTGTTCATCTTTTATGATGTCCTGAATTACCCATTGTTTCGGAGTCTTCCCTGATCGGATTGTGAGCTCATCTTTGATCATTTTCTGGCCTGTTAAGCCCTGGAGGCCCCTTTTCCATGATTTTTACATTTTCTGGCCTATTTTCCTGGTCGCGGTCAGTCGCAGACCGCGTTCATCAGGTCGCGGTCGCCAGACTGACTGTGTTCTCAGTGCAGAGTCCATACTGCTCGACATCGTCCCACATCTTGGGCCAGTAGTAATGGCATTGTATTAGGGCAAACATGCACCTCATACCTGGATGACCCGCCCAGAGAGTGTCTTGACACTCCTTGATAAGGTCTCTCCTCAAGTCCTTAGCTCAGGGCCCAAAAATGCGGCTGCCTGTTGTGAAGAGTAGCCCATTGCGGTGCCAGAAGCACCATGTCTTGCCATTTTTTGCCATGCCCATCAAGTTGTTGGCAAAATGGTCTTCATCCATCGCCTCCCGAATTCGATCATGAAGGTTTGGTTGTGCCTCGTTGTTTGTTGCCCTTGTCCTTGGAGGATCGATAACTCAACCTTTCGACTAAGTGCATCGGCCACCTAGTTTTACCTCCTAGGTTGATATATCAAGTCTATGTTGAACTCCGCACGAAAGTCCAACCAACGAGCCTGTTTAGAGGAGGCTTTCTTCTGAGTAAGAAAGTAGCTAAGGGCTACATTGTCTATCTTGACTATGAACTTGACCCCTAGAAGATAATGTCTCCAAGTTTGGAGACAATGAACTATAGTTGCCATCTCTTTCTCATGGGCCGGACAACACCTTTCAGTGTCACTAAGCATCCGGCTCTCATACGCCATCGGGTGTCCTTCTTGTACGAGGACCCCACCGATAGCAAAGTCAGATGCATTGGTGTGCTCCTCAAATGGCTTGCCATGGTATGGCAAATACAGCACTGGTTCCTTCATAATAGCCTCCTTCAACTCTTGAAAGTCTACTTCGCATTTGTCCATCCATTTCCATGGTGTGTCCTTCTTTAGCAAGTCTGAAAGAGGAGCCGCTCTCCGAGAGTACCATGCAAGGAAGTGATGGTAATAGTTCACAAGGCCTAGAAATGAGCAAAGCTTGCTTACATTCTCTGAGGCCTTCCATTGTTGGATGGCTTGGAGCTTATCCTAGTCCATTCGGATGGTACCACCTTTAATAATATGCCCCAAGAACTTGATGCGAACTTGGGCAAATGAGCATTTCTTCTTCTTCACGAAGAGGTGATTATCATGAAGCACTTGGAAGACCGCTCGAAGATGGGCAACATGTTCCTCTAATGTTTGACTGTAGACCACAATGTCATCAACGTTGATGACCATAAATTTGTCAAGGAAGTCATGGGCTAAGTCATTCATTAGAGTGTAGAGTGTCGCTGGGGCATTGGTTAAGCCAAACGACATCAACAGAAATTCAAAGGCTCCATAGCAGGTTACACAAGCAATCTTGTGCTCATCCCCTTCAGCAATATGGACTTGGTAATAGCCAGATCGAAGATCTAGCTTAGTGAAATTTTTGGCGCTCCCTAGCTGTTCGAACAGGTCAGCTATGTGGGGAAGGGGATACCTGTTCTTGACGGTGATCTTGTTTAGAGCACTATAGTCCACGCACATCCATAGACTTCTATCGTGCTTTTTATAAAAGAGGACTGGGTGATCCAAAGGGACTGTTGGTGTGGCATATGAAGCCAGTCCCTAGTATTTCCTTCAATTGCCTCCTCAATTTGGTCAATTCTACAGGAGATATATGGTATGGGGAGCGAGTTGGTGGTTGCGCTCCTTGTACCAGCTTGATCTTGTGGTCGATGGCGCACCGAGGTGGCAAGGACTTTGGCAGCTCGGGCAGCATCATTGCCTCAAACTCCTCCAACACCCCTGCTATGAGCTGGGGTATAGGGGAGTCGATCACTAAAGGCTCTAAAGCTTTGAGTCCCACCAAGAAAGTAGGCTAACCCTTCTGCAAGCCACGGTTCACCTAGATAGCCGACAGGAGTCCACCCCTATGGTCGGCCTTTCTAGACATCGAGACCATCCCGGTTATGTATAGTGAATTGAAGAATGGTATAGGCACAACGTGAGCTCCTTGCAAAAAATCCATGCCCAGGATCAATTGGAAGTCATCCATGGGAACTGCGAGGAAGTCGCATGTGCCCGACCACGAGCCAATTTGCAGTTGAACACCTTTGGCAACACCTGAGGTTGGACGGGCCTCAGAATTCACTACCTTCATGCAGCTCGAGTCCTCCACCAAGGTAAGGGCAAGGCATCAATCAATTCTCATTTTCATTTTCTCTCTCCTCCATTCCCAAATGTTCCGTTTTCCCTCCCTCCCACTCTGGTGCATATAGTTTCCCGCCTGTGTGTGGGGGCGGCATCCGGCCATGGCCGATGTCGGGGGGGCATGTGCCTCCTCGTCGGTCCGGTGCTGGTGCTCCTCCGGCTCCGCAACTCCCAGTCCCAACTGGTGCCCCTGTGCTCGCCATTGCGCCTTCCTCTTCCGCTGCGGGAGGGCCTTGTACAATTGCTGCCCTGCCTCCTTCGCAGGCTACTGCTGAAGGCCAGCTGTGGAAGCCGAGGAGGGATCCACTTAAAAGAGGAGAAAACGAAAACTCGCCGTGACTAAAGGCTAATAAGGGGCATGAAACGTGCCAATAGAGAAAAGAGCATACGTAGGATGCTAAAGGGATGTGATCGCCAGAGGGGTTACCTCAATGAAAAGAAATGATCGCGTGTACCTTGTACGAGGCACGGAGACCGTGAATCGTTGAGAGCAGGAAATGGCGGGTTGCTTCTTCCTCCCCCTTCGGCCGGCCGACGGAGAGGGCTTTCTGTAATTACCCTTGCAAAACAACGACAAACAAGTAACGAGTGGATCAGAAAAACGAAGGTGTAGTATTCAATTCTAATGATGCAAGTAATGAAATGATGGCAGGACACACACCTGGTTGGTGTTGTCTTTTAAAACCCCTCTCGGACACGAGTAGGAGGAAAATGCTTATGATGAATTGCGATTATGCCCACGTAAGAACGGGAAGAGACTCCCTCATAAAAGGGGGGGGGGGTGGAAGATATGATATGATGAATGCAAGATAACTAGGAAAGAAGAGAGGAGAATGGCTTATTGGATGGTCGATGGCGAGGCCCGGCGGAGCTTCGGCAGCGCAAGGACGACGCGGGAGCACGATGGGCGAAGGCGGCCTTTCTCCCGCGAGCATGGGCACCCAGGAATCCGGCAGAACTTCCCCCCTACAAAACATCCGCGGGTTAGAAATAGAATTCGGCAGCCTATCGGCTCTCTTTTTTCGACCCCTGAACTGAGGGGGGTAGGCCTCTATTTATAGAGTTCCGGAGGATGGAGGCGTCCAGGGGCCTGGACGCCTCCATCACTTGGATCTTTTTTAAACGACAATCTGACATGCTGACGGGTAGTCAGTGGCCAGAGGCACCCGTGACCTGGATGATGGAGGCGTCCAGGGGCCTGGACGACTCCATGACATTGGATTCCTTTCAAACCACAAGCCAGCCAACGGATAGTCGGGGATCAGGGGTGCCCGTGAGCTGATTGATGGAGGCGTCCAGGGGCCTGGACGCCTCCATAACAGACTAAGCAACGGTCAGTCGATGGCCGGGGGTCGCCCGTGAGCTGATTGATGGAGGCGTCCAGGGGCCTGGACGCCTCCATAAGTTGGATTTTCTTCAAACGACAGACTGAGCAACGGCTAGTCGATGGCCGGGGGTCGCCCGTGAGCAGGTTGATGGAGGCGTCCAGGGGCCTGGACGCCTCCATAATACCCGTGAGTCAAATCATGGAGGCGTCCAGTCTCCTAGACGCCTTCAAGAATATATATATATTTTTTTATTTATTATGTTATTATTTTTTTTCATTTTTTTGTCATTTTATGGAGGCGTCCAGTGGGTTGGACGCCTTCATGATTATTATTATTATTTATGGAGGCGTCCAGGCAAGTGGACGCCTCCATGATTTTTCAATTTTTATTATTTTTATTATTTTTTATGTATATGAATTTATGGAGGCGTCCAGTCTCCTGGACACCTCCAAGATTTTTTACGGAAAAATTCAAAAAAATATATAAAAATTCAGAAAAATAAGAAATCACCAGAGTAATTAAAAATGTGAAGGCCGCCTTGGGGTATCATAGTGTAATATGAGATTTACTCAATGTAATGTTAAGAACGGCGTGTCTACACCAGCCAACCCCCTCCCCCTCTCCGGCCTCTTCCCCCTCTCCGGCCTCCCTCACCTCCACCGGGCGGTGCCCTAGCACCTGCAGCGGCACCCTCCTCCTTCGTGGCTAGCTGTTCTAGTACGACAGCTTCCCTGCCTCCTCCGCAGGGAGCCGCTGGTGTCATTGTAGCTGTGTCCGCCAGCCCCCTAGCATCCTCTGGCCAGCCTACTCCCTCTGGTCATCTGCTCGCTGGTCCTTTGCCCTGTAACGGAGATCCCCGCTCAGCTGGTCTTTTGTCATTGCCCCTCCCTTCTTCTGGTGGAAGCAGTCCGTTGGCTACGCCCTACTCTGAAGCTATGGGTTCATCTCCTGCCGGTTCGAGCGCCTCTCCTAGTGCTCCTTCGTCCTCCACCGCTGTGCTACCCTTGCCCACCCCCCCTCTGGTGGTCCTCGGCCAGGTTCTGCCCCCCCTACTGGGGCTACTATCCCCTCCCTGGCGCTTGCGACGGTGGCTGGTGCACATGCTACGGCTGCTTCTGGACCATCTAGTGCTCCTGGCGCAGGTGCTGTGTTAAGCTCTGTTTTGCTGCCTGCTGCTCGTCGCCTGCGCGTTGGGACCCCTTCCCCGTCTCCCTGGGCTGCTGGGGCTCTCGCGGTTGCGGCTGGCGACGGTGGTAGCGCTCGTTCTGCTGTGGGTGTGTTTCCAGACCATCCGGCTACTGCTGTTGGTCCTTCATTCGCCCAAGTGGTCCTTCACTCTCTAGCCCCTCCGCCACTCCCTCTGTCCGCTCACGTCCCCACCTCCACCGACTCCGGGGAACCCACTACATTCTTCTCCGTTGAGGAGGTAAAGGTGTCGTGCCAGCCGCTGGAGTTGTCCATCATTGCCAGGACCCCTAAGGGCCTGATAAGTCCTATATTTCATATCATAAGTTGCATCATATTCATCACTTTTGAGAATTAAATAAGCCTAGTTGTGCATTTATACGAACAAATCTCATTCTCACCATTATTTGAGTCTGCATGCATTTTTTCATCTTTTTGAGCAAAAATGACCATGTGAGAAATATTCAAGAAATTACATAATTATTTGAAAGTCATTTTGGGATGAAATATGTTGATATTTTAAATTTTTTGAATTTTCAAGAAATAGCAACCGGATGGTCAGACGCCATTTTTAAAGATTTTTCAGAAAATAAGAATTAGCGACTGACCGAAAGGGTGCTAATTTATTTTACAGAAAAAAAAAATAAAAAGAAAAGAAGAATTAGCGACTTCATACGCAAGCGACTATTCATTTTATGAATTTAGAAAAAGAGAAAAGTTGGAAAATAAAGAGGAAATGGCGACCGTTCAAGCAGGCACAGATTCTTTGGGAAAAGAATGACAGACCGTTCATGTGGGCGCTATTTCATTTGTACGGAAAATCAGAAACAAAATCAAGGAAAATAGAAAAAAAATTTACACCGTCGCTATTTCTCAGATTTATGGAAAATAGAAAAATGTAAAAAAAGAGAAAAAGGAATATGCGACTGCTTGCGTAGTTGCTATTTTAAATTACGACCGCCGCCCCAATCGCTATTTTCAGAAGAGTTTGAAACGAAATGGGGTTCACCCGATCGTTGTTATCTTCCTTATCTCCTCTTGTTTGAGGAAAGGAGGACTCTAATCTTGACAAGCTACCTCCTTTGATCAATCTCTGCTTCTAAAAAATCAGATTTGAGCTAATCTGGGAAGGTCATGATCGTGGGTTCCACTGTGCACTATATAAAGCACCCGTGAGCGACTGTGGAAGAAGTTCGTAAATTAGCCTTTCTTCTACCCTATTGTTTATGCACTTTTACTTATCGTTTTAAATTACTTTCTTCTTCAAAGTTGTGCGATTTTAAGTCTTCTACAATTTCCTCTTCTTCATCGTCCCCTGATTCTTCTCCGTTTTTAAGTTATTCTTTCTTTTTCAAAGCACTATTCTTCCAATTTTACTATTCATCCATTTTTTATAACTTTGTTCTTTTTCATTTTCTTCCCCTTCTGATACTCTTTTCCTCTTACTGTCTTCACAAAAGTTGTTCGTTATTAGGTGTTCTTCAACTTCTTATTCTACCTCTTCCTCCAATTCTTCCCCATTTTCAAGTTATTAATTGTTTTTCAAAGTTCAATTTTTTTTAAGTTCATCCACGCACCACTCTCTGTTCTTTCACATTTTTCACCCTCTTCCTCTCATCTTCTGTCTCTGTGTTCTTCATCAAACTTCTTTCTCTCTTTGTCCTCTACAACTTTTCTTTCTTCCACTTCTTCTAAATCTCTTTAGTTTTTAAGTTATACTCTTCCAAATCTCCCTCTATTTTTACATTATTTTCACTATGTTTTCTTCTCCACCGCACCTTCTTTCTCTCTCTCTTCCCTCTCTTTTCGAAAACCCACGCACATACCCTTTTTGTTTTATTTTTATTTTTCTTCTTCCACCTATCTATCTCCCTCTTTCATAATTCTTCTCACATCCCAAGGCGGATCTTCTTCCTTTGGTCCTCTCGGCGGCGTTTAATTCCACGGCGGAGTGAAATTCTAAGACTCGACACGGCGGAGACGGCGGCTATTCTTCATCATCTTGGTTCTTACTCTTCCTCTTTTCTCTTATTTACAAGTTGTATTTTCATATTTCATAAGAGTTGTACTTGTCACCTTTCATAGTAATAAAATTTAGATTTTGAGAAATTTATGTTCTTTTCTCTCTCTTTCCAATTTCTATCCTTAACCCTCTCATATTCTTTAGTTAATTTATTTTTCATACAATTTTCCTTTTCTTTAGTTAAATCTCACTTAAAACGTCAGATTTTTCAAACATAGTAATTCTCATCCATGCTATTTTGAAAATATTTCTTCTCCGTGGGATCACCTCGTATTCACCACTTTACCTTAATTCATATCTTTTTAAGTGAGTGAGTTCGGTTTAATTTTAAATTGTGACACGATTTTTTCAACGACGGATTTGTGGCTATGAATTTTTGGCACCGTTGCCGGGGAGAAAATAATTTTTAATTGTTAGAAATTCTTGTGTTTGATTTGTATATAGTTTTACTTATTTTTCTATTTTTTATCTTACAGAAAAAATAAAAAAATAAAAAAATCACAGAAATTCTGACTTGCATATTCTTAGAAATTAATCTATCACAGAAAGCGTCGCTATAGCCTGAATCTGTCACAGAAAGTAGAAAATCAAACATTCCAAAAAATTCAAGCGTCGCTAAAGGTCAGTAACATAGGAAAAGATCTTGTTTTAAAAAAATCTGAAAAATTTGAAAAAAATTCTGAAAAATTCTAAAAAATTTCAAAAAAATTCAAAAAACTTAAAAACAATAAAAACATGATTTCAAGTCTTATTTTTTAGTAGTTTGGCATATTATTTGATATTTTTAGTTGATAGTTATCTTTTATCTACATCTCTTTTTGAAAAATTTGAAAAAAAATTTCTAAAAAAAATCAGAAAACAGAAAAAAAATCTCATCATGCTAGCATGTCTTCATCTTAGTTGCATTACTTTCATGCATTTTATATTTTAGTTAGTTTCTTACTTACTTTCATTATCATTTGAAAAAAAAATTCTTTCTCTTCTCTTCTATTTCCTCTTCTCTAGGGCAAGTTAAGATTCCTTACACCCCTCTTGGAATTGGAAGGACCCTCTATTGAGAATTCCGTCTCTTTGGATTGAAATTTTTTTTTTCAAGACCTCCATAAGTCCCCGCACCCGTGGATTCCCTCACGGACGCCGAGCCGGTTGTACCAAGAAGCACCTTGAAGGTAGATTACCCTTAGAAGGTTTCACATAAAAAAAAACAACACACAAATCATCATTTTGCATTCATATAGTACTTAAGGCTTACATTTAGTTATTAATTTATTACTTTTCAAAACAAAAAATCAGCATTTTTAGCATAAATCATTCGTATATGGGTTAATTGATTGCATCCTTAATTGCATTCCAAGAAAAAAACTAACAAACAACATTCCAAAAATCCAAATACAACTTTCTTCTTTTGGGCCCTTTTGCATTGCATGCAAGGTAGGAGATCTCTACATCCACATTTGTTAGGGCCCATTAGTGAAATTGAGAGGTTAGTGCATTCTAGAAATCATCTACAACCTAACCTCATGGCCGACCAAATCCCTCAACAAGTCCCCAAGCAGATGAAGGACTATTTCATGCCTAATCAATACCAACCGTCCTTCTATGTCTAAGCACCTCAGAACCAGGCGCTTCAATATGAAATCAAATCTAGTACCATTCAAATGTTGCCATCTTTTTATGGCAATACCAATGAAGACCCTTATAAACATCTTGATGAGTTCCTCCAGATTTGCTCAACTGTCAAGATCCAAAACTTTTCAGATGATGCTCTTAAGTTGACTCTCTTCCCCTTCTCACTCAAAGATAAAACCAAATACTGGTTGGGTGCCTTGGGTTGATCCATAGATACATGGGCTGAAATGTAAAAGGAATTTTTAAAGAAATTCTATCCCATAGGATGAACCAATACCATGAGGAGAGCCATAACTGGATTCACACAAAACACTTGAGAACAAATCTATGAGGCATGGGATAGATTGAAAGATTTGCTAAGGAAATGCCCCCACCATTAATTATCAAGATGGCAAATTGTCCAGGCATTCTATGAGGGTTTGACATAAAACTATAGACATATAGTGGATGCTTCATGTGGGGGAGCATTTATGAGTAAGAGCGAGAATGAGACATATGATTTATTTGAGATGCTTAGTGAAAATTCCATTAGTCATGCCTCGCTCTCATCTTATGAAAGAGTGATTGGGCCATCGAAGAGGTCAGGGCTATATGAAGTTAAGAACCAAGGGGAATTTGAGAACAAGATGGATATCAATGCCATAACTCAAAAATCGAATAAAATTGATTTGCTAGCTCAGAAGATGGAAAAGGTTGATTTAGTAGCCCAGAAGTTAGATCAGTTGCTATCTAGACAGGAACCTTCTTTCTCTTCTGTTCCTCAAACTCAACCGTTCTCAACTCCCAACCAAGAAGAAATCTGTACTTTATGTTGTAGCCCTAATCATGCTGTCACTGATTGCCCTACGGCAGCCCAGCTTCCCCCGTTCATCCAAAAACAGATCTTTGCTGCTCAGGGTGTGTCCAAACCTGCTTATGATCCCAATTCTAACACCTATAATCCAGGTTGGAGAAATCATCCTAATTTTTCTTGGAAGCCTCAGTAAGGTCTACCTATGCAAGCTAATCCCTCAAACCAAGCTGTTCAAAAATAATCCTTTCAAGTGCCAAGCCAGTCTCACCAAAGTTTTCCATCTTATTTTCAACATGCTCAACATCAATACCCTCAACCCCATTATCATTAGTCTCAGGTCCCGTACCATCAAGCTCAATTTTCTCATGGCCCATACAATCAATATCCTTCTAATTGATTTTATCAACCCCAATACCAGCCACCTCCTACTCAGTCTAATTTTGATGACAAATTCGAACAACTCCAACAACTTATCCTTACTCATCATCAATCTATTTCCAAGTTGGAGAACCAAATAGGGCAGTTAGCAGCCAATAACATGAGGAGAGAGGTAGGTCAGCTGCCTAGCTAACCTGTGGCTAACCCTAGGAATCAACCCCCAAGCTTACCTCAGAGAGCTCCGCCTATTCTTCCTCAACCTAACCAACCTCAGCCTCCCCCTCCTACAGGTCCTCAATATGAGAACGCCAAGGCTATATCTACCCTTAGGAGCGGGAAGATTTTAAATGACCCTTATCGGGCTAAGGATGTTGGTAACAGTTCGGTCCAAGAAGCCCATGAGGAGAGTGATAGTGAAGAGGAGGAGTCGGTGACTGTGCAAGAGAAGAAGAAGCCGGAGGGGGGAGAAAAGAAGCTAGATAAAGGAAAATCAAAGGTTGATGAAGAAGGACCCCAAGAGTATGTTCCTAAGATCCCTTTTCCCGATGCTTTAAAGTCGAAAGCTCAAAAGAAAAAGCCAGTTCAACAGGAGGAATTAGTGGAATTGTTTAAACAGGTAAATATTGATATTCCACTTTTGGACGCGATCAAGCATGTGCCGGCATATGTAAAATTTCTGAAAGAGCTGTGTACTCCGAAAAGGGAGCCGAAGGTAGTAACTCAAAAGATCTGCCTATCTGAAGATGTCAGTGCAGTTGTGATGAATCATTTACCAAAGAAGTTGAAGGACCCCAGAGCTCCTCTAATTTCATGTGATATAGGTGGAGTTACATTTGATAAAGCATTGCTAGACTTAGGTGCTAGCGTAAATCTTTTGCCCACCTTTATATATGAGTAATTTGATCTGGGAGAGTTGAAGCCCACTTCTATAATCCTTCAACTGGCAGATCGGTCTGTGAAAACTCCGAGGGGGCTATTAGAAGATGTGATTGTGAAAGTGCATGAATGTTACTTCCCAGTAGATTTCCTTATTTTAGACATGGCCTCATCCCAGGAATTAAAGTATACTCCAATTATTTTGGGACGTCCGTTTCTAACTACGACGAAGGCCAATATAATCTGTACCACGGGAATGATGGACATATCGTTTGGACGTGATAATGTTTCTTTGAATGTGTTTAGGGCATCCCAATATCCAGAATAGGATGAGGAGTGTAATGCTATTGATATTTTTGAGGACTTGATTGATGAAAAGCCAGATGAAGTAAATGATACCTTAGAAGAGGGTAGCATGATGCATGATTCTTTATTCTCTTCCACACCCTACTCTAGGATAGAGCCACTCCCTCCATTGTAAATTGAACCTATTCTTCCATCATTGGATCAGCCGCCTGTTCTTGAATTAAAACCTCTGCCTGATTCTTTAAAGTATGCTTATCTAGGTCCCAACCACACTCTGCCCGTGATCATTGCTTCCAATCTCATGTTTGCTCAGGAATCTCAGCTTTTAGATATCCTTCAGGAGCACAAGGGGGCGATAGGTTGGTCCGTGGTGGATTTGAAGGGTATTAGTCCAGATGTGTGCATGCATTATATTTATCTCGAGGATAATGCCAAGCGAGTAGAGAGATGCAACGTCGACTGAATCCAAACATGAAAGAGGTTGTAAAGAAAGAAGTTGTAAGGTGGTTGGATGCTGGGATTATATATCCCATTTCAGATAGCAAGTGGGTCAGCCCCACATAAGTTGTTCCCAAGAAATCAAGGCTGACAGTTGTTACCAATGAAAAAGGAGAAGAAGTACCAATGAGATTGCAAACGGGGTGGCGAGTTTGTATAGATTATAGAAAATTGAATTCAATGACAAAGAAAGATCATTTTTCACTCCCGTTTGTGGATCAAATCTTGGAAAAGCTGGCTGGTCAAAAGTATTTTTACTTTTTGGATGGCTATTCCGAGTACAATCAGGTTGTTATTTTCCCGATGGATCAAGAAAAGACAACATTCATGTGTCCCTATGGCACGTTTGCTTTTAGAAGAATGCCGTTTGGGCTATGCAATGCCCCTGCTACCTTTCAGCGATGCATGATGTCAATCTTTTCTGAAATGGTGGGTGAATTTCTAGAAGTTTTTATGGACGATTTCTCTGTGTTTTGTACTTCTTTTGAAAGCTGTTTAGAAAATTTAACTCAGGTGCTAAAGAGGTGCATTGATTCAAATCTTGTGTTAAGCTGGGAGAAGAGCCATTTCATGGTTAGAGAAGGAATAGTTTTAGGCCATGTTATTTCTGAGAGAGAAATAGAGGTTGATATGGCTAAGGTTGATTTGATTTCTAATCTTCCTCCTCCTTCTTCTGTCAAACAAATTCGATCTTTTCTTGGTCATGCAGAATTATATCACAGATTCATTTAAAACTTCTCTACCATTGCTCGTCCTCTAACACAAGTACTAGCCAAGGACAATCCCTTTCAATTTGATGATTCTTGTCTTGAGGCATTTAATTCTTTGAAAGCGGCCCTTACTCAAGCTCCAATCCTTCAATCTCCTGATTGGTTGCTACCTTTTGAAATCATGTGTGATGCCTCGGACTATGCTATTGGAGATGTCCTGGGTCAAAGAGTTGATAAGAAGCCCGCGGTAATCTATTATGCAAGCTGCACCCTCGTTGATGCGCAGTTGAACTACACCACCACAGAAAAAGAATTGTTAGCTGTTGTATTTGCCCTTGAAATGTTTTGATCAAATTTGTTAGGGGCTAAGGTTATTATTTATTTTACAAATGGTAAGGTTGAATGGTTCATGGGCCCGAGGGCCTGTCCCACTATTTCCCACCTACTATTTGCAGATGATACTCTTATTTTTAGCAAAGCATCAGCAGCCTCTGTCAGGAATTTATTTCAGCTTCTGAAGGTCTATGAGTAGGCTTCTGGTCAGTTGATTAGTATTGGCAAGAGTGGATTCTTCATCCACCCTAATGCGAAAGATTCTATTTCAAAAAAAAAAGACAGGACATTACTGGTTTTTCTAGGCACTCCTTTCCTCATAAATATTTAGGTTTTCCACTGACTCTTGGCAGGAGAAAAAAATTGCATTTTGCTGGCATTCTTTCCTCTATCCAGAAGCGCATTCATGGTTGGCTGGCTAAGTTCTTATCTCAAGGAGCTAAGCTTTGTTTAATTAAGCATGTTCTGACTACTATTCCTATTTATTTTCTAGCTTCTTCACCTCTTCATGTGGGCACCCACCAATCTTTGGAGAGAAGCGTTGCTAATTTTTTCTGGGGTTCATTAGATCATGGTAACAAGAGGCATTGGAAATCCTGGTCAACAATCTGCAAGCCAATTTCCCAGGGTGGACTAGGTGTCATGTCTCTTCGGCAAATGGAGACTGCCATGAGAGTCAAGATGCTTTGGAAAACCACCCATTCTGATTCTCTGTGGGCAGAGTACTTCAGAGCTAAATACATCCATGGATGTCATTTATTTGCTGTTCAATTCAAAAATATGAAAGGCTTAGCAAGGAAAAGTTGGATACAAGCTAAAGAATTAATCATCAAATACAAGTTAATTATTCTGGGTGATGGCATCACTACCAGTTTCTGGAATGATATTTGGCTTGGCAATCAACCCATGGCTTCCTATGTCCTTGCTGCTTTGATTCAGAATCCTAATATATCAGTCAAAGATTTATACTCTCAGTCTAATACTGATCATTGCACATTGCTTAACAGATTTCTTCCTCTCGACATCAGGACTGCTATTCAACATGTTAGACGATCTCAGGACAGGTGTTGGGTCCCGTAGTGCAGGAACACGGATCTAGAGGGGGGGTGAATAGATCCTACTACTAAAAACTATGTCCAATTAAAAACGCAACTAGCACACAGCGAAATATACAAGATTGAGTAATTTAATCTAAATATGTTTAAACTAGATTCACTCAATCTCACCGAGCTCACACGATTGTACAAACAGATAGGATAGTGAACACACAATCACAAGAATCAAACCACAAGACACGGGAATTTTTAAGGTGGTTCGGGACCACGACGGGCTCCCTACGTCCACCCCTCACCAAATCGGTGAGGCTTCACTACACGCTACAAAATGTAGCAACATGGGGACGAACCCCAACACACACACGCTGCTTTCGCAGCAAACCACACACGAGGCCTTGCCTCAAACTACTGCCACAGCACACACACACACACACACACACACACACACACACACACACACACACACACACACACACACACACACACACACACACACACACACACACACACACACACACACACACACACACACACACACACACACCGTTGGGGAACACACCCCGAACAAGATACCTCACACGGAGACACAACTCCGTCCACGCACACGTAGGGCAATGCCTACACAACCACACGGGAATAAACTCCCAACCACACACGCGGATATACTCCGCACAAATCGACACACAAATAACCACACACACACTCGGAGACCCCTTTCTCCGAACACCCACACAAAGCATTATCTCAAATGTTTATGAACCAAAAACACATATATGCTATGACCCTCCAAACAAATTATAGAGATGAAAACTAGACAGATGCATCAAGTATAAGGCTCCCCCTTCTTCAGCAAAATCAGATTCTCCTTGCTCATTGACGGATAATCATGATTTAGATATCATCTTCTTCGTCTCCTCGAGTTGCACGTCTTCACCTGAAAGAACAGATAGAAATGATAAGCTCAAACTTCAAGCTAATCTTAAACAAGACAATAAAAATGAACGGTTCAGAGATCCCCCTCTTCATCTTCATCCTATACAAGGATCACCTGAGCATTAGGATTGTTGAATCACACAATTCGCAGCTCATATATATGCATGCAAGAGAGAGTGGATATAAGACTTATAAAACCATCCAGAGATATCTTAAGACAGATATTCAAGCTCAATCAACAACGATTTCGAGATAATCAGAATGAAGAAGATGTTGCAGTGATTAGAGCTCCCCCTTTCTCTCCTTTGAACATATTTGAATGCTTTTGAAGTATGGAACCCGTTCTTGAAGAAGAATGATTGATTCTTGCATGGATGATGCTTGTAGCATGAATTTCTTCGCAGCTTGTGGCAGAGGAATGGATGAGAACGTGAAACCTTGTTCTTCCCTTCATACACAAGCTTAAAACATGGTGGAAGATGCCTTGGAGCTGCTACCTGCGACCTGCACACACAAAGGTTAGAGGAAAATGATTTTCAGATCTAGCATCATCTTCCTTAGGGTTTACAACCCAAGAGATGTATATAAATGATTAGAACGGTCAAGGGACAGCTTGGAGACCAGATCCACGAATTAGGGAGACATATAAGGCATTAGGAATTGATTGGTAGGACTTTTGGGGCAAGAAAACGGTGGTCAAACATGGTGGCTGGACGTTCGACCGGAAGGGGTCGACCCCAGGGTCGACCCTCGGGCATACAGAAACCAAACAGAACCAATTTTTTGGTTCTGGGTTATAGGGGTCGACCCCAGGGTCGACCCTTTCAATGGGTTGACCCCAGGGGTCGACCCTCGTGCTTCCAGATCCCAAACAGAACCAAAGCTGGTTCTGGGTTTACAGGGGTCGACCCACGGGTCGACCCCTTTTAGTAGGGTTCTAACACAAGTTCTGTTTTGAACAGAACTTCAGGGGGTCGACCCGATGGGTCGACCCCTTCTTGTTTGGGTCTGAAAATGAGCTAAAAACTCCATCAAATCAATGGGAAATAATTGATTAAATATTACCAAAATCCCATGAAGATCAACCATGATTTTTCATCCTAAAAAAACATGATAGAGCAAGATGTTAGTTGACAATCAAGATCTTTACATCAAGCATTAACACTATGACCATGTTCACAATAAATTACATCATTGAACCTATTCCAAGAGTGAAGGAGGAACGGGATATCCATTTAAATCCACATAGCAACACTTACCTCATTGTTTTACCTAAGTTCACATTGTCCTTAAATGCTTGTTCTTTTGTTGAATCGTTCATGTAAGAATCATGGAGTTCTAATATTGAATTACCATTGCATGAGAAACAAATTTGGAAGACAAGGCACTCATAACAATATTGAGTTACATTGTATTTGATCAATCTTTATCCAAACTCTCATCAATCCACACATCATTACCTTGGGGGCTAGCAATGGTATTTGCATCTCAATCAATCATTTAGCATTACCATGCATGACATGAGGCTCAATATGACATTTATCCAAGCATGTTTTTCACAATGCAATGTGCTAGAATCAAAGCACATATGAGCCTTATAGAGTCACAAATGCATCGACATGATATCCCAATAAAAGTAGTTTGTGATCATTTCCACAACCATTTCAAACTTCATACACATGAAGACATGAATAACCATTCACGCACAAGGCCAAGCAACAAAGATATTTTGTAATCATCAAAATCGCATACACAACAATCTCCCCCATTTTGATGATGATAAAATATTTATGCTATAATGCTCTCTCCCCCTTTGACATAATCAGAAATGGGGAGCATGATGGGGAGTCCAGAATGGCAAGAACCTATGGACACTGGGTTTATGAAGAGAACCAATATGCACAATATGCATAAACGAATTGCAAAACTGTTTGATACCAATTGGTGAAATTGGAAATGTAAATGTGGACAATATGGTCATGTAGAATGCAAGATGACAAACTGATATGCAAATGCTCACGAGTTGCAGCAATTAGAAATGGTGTATGGCATGACAATAATGAGGAAGCAAATAAGCACTCAAACACCCATAGAAAGGTATTGACTCATGCAAGTCCTAATGAGTTAAGCAGATAAGATCACATGCAAAGCTCCCTCTTAGATAATGACACATTAGATGATTGGCTTTGATTTTTAAATTTTTAGATTTTTAGTTTTCTTGTGAAATGCATGAAACATGATGCATGAAAATGATGAGACATGAAATACATACAATGTAATCAAGCAGATATCTATAGATACATGCACAATAACTCCTTCACAAGAAGTGATACCAATTGATTTACAGTGAGGGGATAGGTGTAGGAAAAGTGCAAGTGAGTCATTAAGTTCAGAATGCTCATGATTACACCTAGAGGATTGTGCAGATAAATAGGAGAAGACGTACAATAGGTCAAACAATCAATCAAATTTTTAAAATACATATCAAATCAAATTTTCATGTGTAAGTGAGTAACATGAGTATGAATTTTAGCCATATGGATAACCGGATTTTCAAGTAAACACAATAGCAAGTTCACAAACTACATTTCAATTTAGAGGACAGCGTATTGGAGGCTTCGCTCTTCCTCATCAAATTATCATCAGTAATTTTTATACTGATAATCTGAATTTTTCTAAGAAGGATCAGGTTCAAATAATTCCTTTTTACGCGAGGAGACACATGGAGCTCATGCCAGAATCCCCGGTTACTCAGAATGCTGAACCTTGTCACCTCATTTGAACAGAGTTACTTTAGTCAACACTTTTCAGACATGAACCACATCACGTCTCAGGTGACATGTGCCCAGTTTACTCAGTGAGACTTAGCATTGCTCTGCCTTTCATTTCAACCATATTTTTTGTATGTGGAGGCAGACAGCTTTTTCCTCAACTGTCTCTTATCATCCATGTAGTAAGTTGAAGTACTTTAGAGTGTTGAAATGAAATTCCTATATCCTTATGAATAACACTCAATTTCACATTAAAGTGCATGAAGTGTACGAATTTGATTTAACATGTATGGAGAAAATTTAACTTAGAGCAGGATAGTGTAGCTCCCCCTATGTAAATGCAATAAGTACGAAATTCTCCCCCTTGGAGTTTAACATGAAGCACACTTGTTAAGACTCAGATGTAATATTATTTAACAATGGAGTGTTTGGTCTTAGAAGATTCAAAGGAAGGGGTTGAATAGCATATAATAACATGCAAGCATACAATGGAGATATGCATATGCAATGCAAAATGAACAGATTTGCAATTTCAGTTCTTGAATTGTTGGCCCCAAAGATATGAGACCAATTGTTGGAAGTATTCATTTTGGCATTTATGCAACATGAAATATGCAAAATGATGCATGCACTATTTGTATGCTGACAATGCCAACTATGCAACAAGACACACGATGAGCTTCATTTTTCCAAAAGCACTATGTGAATGATATGCAAATATGCAATGTGATGCAAGATTTCAGATTTCACATGACACTCTATATGCACCCAATGCAACTAATGCATGACACGCATTACCAATTGTTCAAATGTGAGGACACAATTTTATTCTGAAAAGAGAATTCAAAAAATTCATTCAAAGCATCAAAATCATCACATGTGAACTTTTCTTGAAAACAGTTGTACTTTTATCCAAAAAGATGAGTGGCACATTGGTAAAGACCATTGAACATTGATCAAATTCAGTCCTCAAACTGTTCAACCACAGAACAACATCATCATGCTGAGAGAATGGAAAACATCAATCTCAAAATTTGCAGCTTGCAAGACTCCCCCATAATCAATGCATGATTTCAGAAAATTCATTTAAGTTTGATGCCATATGCACAGATGATTCATGGTACCGGGCAGAGTCACATTCTCACGCATGGTGATAGCTTTCGGACAGGCTTGACCTGCCCTTCCACATGTCACCATTTTATATACCATGTAATCATTGAAATGATGATCAGAAATAGATGTATTCTCATTTGACATTGGGGGTTTAGCAAAAGGCATTCAATGGCTACACTCTCATATATACTGCTCAGATGTTTCAATACCATTCAGCCAAGTATTTATCATCCACATTTTCAAAAGCAACCAAAGGGTATTCAAAATATCAAAATCACTGTCTGCCAAGATATAGCACTAACATCAAGACCAAAGAGCTTCTAACAAATACTTTATTTTCTCACCTTTGTCTTGAGTTACCTTTATTAACATTCTCAAACTCTTCGCTTTATTTTGCTTATTGTCATCTTCATCAACAAGCTCCTTTCTTTCTCTCCTGTAAGAAATATAACGATATTAGCTAAAGGAGTTCCATTGAGACCCCAAATTCACATCTTATAGATAGCAGCGTGTAAGGATATGAAAATACCAAGAACCCCATGCCAAAACCCTTTCAAAACTCTTCTAGGATAAGAAGAGAAACTCTAAGGGTTGTGGGGTAAAAGTTCAAACCAACCGGTCCTCAAGATGGGCATTTCGACACCAACTTAGGAACATGCAAAACTGCGTAAGACAGTTAATCTGAGCTCAGAAAAGCCATACATGAGTTAGACTCAATCTAGGCACATGGAGATACATTCATTCATTGAATTCTTACCATGATTTCAAGGGTTGATGGTCATTATCAAACCTGCAATGTAAAGAGCTCAATCCATGTCAATATTAAGCCAATACATATGAAGAAACTAACTTCAAGGCTTTTCATCACATGTGACTCTCTCTCTCTCAACCTGCAATATCAGAAACTCAATTTTATATCAACCTCAATTCAATACAAATGAGAAAGTCAATTTCAGTGCTTTTCTTCCACAAGACAATCTCCAATGAGCTGCAAGTGTGAATGATGAGCTACAAGTATCAACTCAGGGACAAGCCCATGTTAACCATGGCATCACACCAGAACTGGCCAAGTCGACTTAAAGCCTTCCTCTTGGCCTCAAGATAATCCTACAACAAAGTTCTCATTTGGTTGTTTTGGGTACCCAAACCTTCTTGGGTCCCGGATGGTTAGTTGCACCTCTAGTGGGTGCCTTCCATATTTTTTGGGCAAACATATCATCAAAATTCATCAAATCACAATCATGCATAGTATGCCCAACGTTTCCACAGTAATGACAACATTTTGAAGACTTCACAGAATTCTTATAAACATGATAATCAAATTTCTGTGATTTAGCATTAATGTTATCATTATGAGCATAGAAATTTCTCTTCTTCACAACAGAATGAGCATGAAATTTTTGTGGGTTGGCGAAAGTATAAGTATTTTTGACTTTGAAATTCTTTCTTTCATTTGCTTGCCAACACTGTGACACACGGTGTCCTACCTTTCCACATTCAAAACAAACAACCATTTTCTTTTTGGAAACAAGTTCATTTTTGCATGCTTTCAAATCATCCGATTTCATAATGAAACAATCATTCATCAAATGACCATGCTTACCACAATAATGACAATTGACATTTGTTGATTTTGGAGCATGGTTTTTGTGACTTTTGTGAGCATGAATCCTATTGGTCCTAGGTTGAGCCTGAGCCTTGGGATTAGATTTCTCAACACAAGAAACATTTGAGATATTTGAGGAACAAGAAGCATGCACAAAAGATGTTTGAGTCTTTAGCCCAAAGGTTTTCTTTTTGGTGGGTTCATACCCAAGACCTTCTCTTTGAAAATTTACCTTGGTCCCTAAATTCTTGTTCAGATTTTCTTCCCCATTCACAAACTTAGACAAAGAAGCATTCAGATCAAGAATTTCCTTTTCAAGTGATGAAATATGCAATTCATAGGAAATGATCTCATTGTCACAGGAAATGACTTTTTCATTCAATTGGGCATTGATGGTTGTGTAGCTCTCTATCATTTGTTCAAGCACATGCATCTTGTCAGATTCATCAACAATCACAGATTTTCCTTTTTCAAAAAGCAAGTAATTTTTTAGACATGGTTGTGTTTAGATGTTTCAATTTTTCATTTTCAGATTTTGAGAAAGCATTATCTTTTTCAAGAAACTTCATGTTACCTTCAAGCAGAGATATCTGAATCAATATAGCACTGTTTTCCTTTTTAAGTTCTTCATTCTCATTTGCAAGTTTATCATTCAAAATCAATTCATTGCAAATATCCTGATCAATAGAGTTTGAATCTATTTTGTTTCTTAGATCTTTTTCAATTTTCTCTAATTGATCGATTTTGTTCTTGAGGGTAACATTTTCATTTCTCAAACAAGTAATGGTTTCTTTGTGACATTCAACATCATGTTCTAAAGCTTCATTCAAGTTATCAAGCTCATAACACTTATCACAAGATCCATTTTCATGGAGCATGTTTTCAGATTTCTTTTTTAATTTTCTATTTTCTGACTTGATTTTCTTATATTACTTTTCCAACTCATCATAAGCATCAACAAGATCATCAAGAGTAAATTCTTCAGAATCTGAATTTACCTCTTCTGCATTTTTATCACTATGTTGATCAGCATCATTGGCCATAAGATATTTTTACCTTTTCTTCTCTTGATGTTTGATTAACTGGTCCATGAGCTCCTTTGCCATCCTACAAGAAGATACAAATGGATATTCCTTAGTACTTACAGAAGCTTTCAATAAACTCAAAGCAGTAACATTATCACGGTGCATCATTTTATCCTGATTAGACCACTTGGTCTCATCTAGAGGTAATGTGTGTGGACCATGATAAATCAATTTCCAAAGACTAGGATTAATAGAATTGATCACCACACACAGTTTACCTAGCCATGAATCAAAATCCGAACCAGTGAAGATTGGCAAACAATTCATTGAGACATGTTCAACAGAAAAAATCATGATTGTAGAATGCACTGGGATCACTCTGTAGATCGCAAGATCTAGGGACAACAGAGCCTCGCTCTGATACCAATTGTTGGGTCCCGTAGTGCAGGAATACAGATCTAGAGGGGGGGTGAATAGATCCTACTACTAAAAACTATGTCCAATTAAAAACGCAACTAGCACACAGCGGAATATACAAGATTGAGTAATTTAATCTAAATATGTTTAAACTAGATTCACTCAATCTCACTGAGCTCACACGATTGTACAAACAGATAGGATAGTGAACACACAATCACAAGAATCAAACCACAAGACACGGGGATTTTTAAGGTGGTTCGGGACCACGACGGGCTCCCTACGTCCACCCCTCACCAAATCGGTGAGGCTTCACTACACGCTACAAAATGTAGCAACACGGGGACGAACCCCAACACACACACGCTGCTTTCGCAGCAAACCACACACGAGGCCTTGCCTCAAACTACTGCCACAACACACACACACACACACACACACACACACACACACACACACACACACACACACACACACACACACACACACACACACACACACACACACACACACACACACACACATCGTTGGGGAACACACCCCGAACAAGATACCTCACATGGAGACACAACTCCGTCCACGCACACGTAGGGCAATGCCTACACAACCACACGGGAATAAACTCCCAACCACACACGCGGATATACTCCGCACAAATCGACACATAAATAACCACACACACACTCGGAGACCCCTTTCTCCAAACACCCACACAAAGCATTATCTCAAATGTTTATGAACCAAAAATACATATATGCTATGACCCTCCAAACAAATTATAGAGATGAAAACTAGACAGATGCGTCAAGTATAAGGCTCCCCCTTCTTCAGCAAAATCTGATTCTCCTTGCTCATTGACGGATGATCATGATTTAGATATCATCTTCTTTGTCTCCTCGAGTTGTACGTCTTCACCTGAAAGAACAGATAGAAATGATAAGCTCAAACTTCAAGCTAATCTTAAACAAGACAATAGAAATGAACGGTTCAGAGATCCCCCTCTTCATCTTCATCCTATACAAGGATCACCTGAGCATTAGGATTGTTGAATCACACAATTCGCAGCTCATATATATGCATGCAAGAGAGGGTGGGTATAAGACTTATAAAACCATCCAGAGATGTCTTAAGACAGATATTCAAGCTCAATCAACAACGATTTCGAGATAATTAGAATGAAGAAGATGTTGCAGTGATTAGAGCTCCCCCTTTCTCTCCTTTAAACATATTTGAATGCTTCTGAAGTATGGAACCCGTTCTTGAAGAAGAATGATTGATTCTTGCATGGATGATGCTTGTAGCATGAATTTCTTCGCAGCTTGTGGCAGAGGAATGGATGATAACGTGAAACCTTGTTCTTCCCTTCATACACAAGCTTAAAACATGGTGGAAGATGCCTTGGAGCTGCTACCTGCGACCTGCACACACAAAGGTTAGAGGAAAATGATTTTCAGATCTAGCATCATCTTCCTTAGGGTTTGCAACCCAAGAGATGTATATAAATGATTAGAACGGTCAAGGGACAGCTTGGAGACCAGATCCACGAATTAAGGAGACATATAGGGCATTAGGAATTGATTGGTAGGACTTTTGGGGCAAGAAAACGGCGGTCAAACATGGTGGCTGGACGTTCGACCGGAAGGGGTCGACCCTCGGGCATACAGAAACCAAACAGAACCATTTTTTTGGTTCTGGGTTATAGGGGTCCACCCCAGGGTCGACCCTTTCAATGGGTCGACCCTCGTGCTTCTAGATCCCAAACAGAACCAAAGCTGGTTCTGGGTTTACAGGGGTCGACCCCAGGGTCGACCCACGGGTTGACTCCTTTCAGCAGGGTTCTAACACAAGTTTTGTTTTGAACAGAACTTCAGGGAGTCGACCCGATGGGTCGACCCCTTCTTGTTTGGGTCTGAAAATGAGCTAAAAACTCCATCAAATCAATGGGAAACAATTGATTAAATATTACCAAAATCCCATGAAGATCAACCATGATTTTTCATCCTGAAAAACATGATAGTGCAAGATGTTAGTTAACAATCAAGATCTTTACATCAAGCATTAACACTATGACCATGTTCACAATAAATTACATCATTGAACCTATTCCAAGAGTCAAGGAGGAACGAGATATCCATTTAAATCAACATAGCAACACTTACCTCATTGTTTTACCTGAGTTCACATTGTCCTTAAATGCTTGTTCTTTTGTTGAATCGTTCATGTAAGAATCATGGAGTTCCAATATTGAATTACCATTGCATGAGAAACAAATTTGGAAGACAAGGCACTCATAACAATATTGAGTTACATTGTATTTGATCAATCTTCATCCAAACTCTCATCAATCCACACATAATTACCTTGGGGGCTAGCAATGGTATTTGCATCTCAATCAATCATTTAGCATTACCATGCATGACATGAGGCTTAATATGACATTTATCCAAGCATGTTTTCCACAATGTAATGTGCTAGCATCAAAGCACATATGAGCTTTATAGAGTCACAAATGCATCGACATGATATCGCAATAAAAGTAGTTTGTGATCATTTTCACAACTATTTCAAACTTCATACACATGAAGACATGAATAACCATTCACGCACAAGGCCAAGTAACAAAGGCATTTTGTAATCATCAAAATTACATACACAACAACAGGGATAAAGAAGTATGGAGCTTATCTTCCACAGGTGACTACACTGTGTCCTCAGTTTGCAAGAATGCCCTTTCTGATCACAACCAGTGCAGTACAAAATGGAATAACCTTTGGTTTAATTGGCTACCTTCCAAAATCTCCATTCACTTATGGAAGATTATGCATCAATGCATTCCTACTGATGACAGAATTAAAGCAACTGGCATTTCCATTTGTTCCAAATGTTACTGCTGCAATAATTCAACTGAGGAAGACTCCAATCATTTATTCTTCTCCAGTGAAAGTGCATTATATATTTGGTCTTCTCTCCAATCCAAGGGGCTTCGGATTCATGATAGAACTGCTAAAGATCTTATCTCTAACACTATTCAGAATCTCAATCGAAGCTCCAAACTTGATTGTTTTACACTTGCAATGTCCTACTAGCTTTCTCTCACTTCTAGCTTTCTCTCACTTCTATGGCAACTCCAATAGTCTTATTACAGAAGCCAAAGCTTTAAATGATGGTCTTAAATATCTCTATACTATCTCTGACCGGCCAGCTTATATTGAATGTGACTCTAAGGTTTTATTTCAGAGTGTTAAAAGAGAAATCTCCTACCCTTGGGTTATTCTCACATATGTTAGAGATATCTGGCGCATCATCTCTACAGCAGATATTTTTTCGCACATTTACAGAGAAACAAATACTGTTGCTGATTCCTTGGCATCTTTAGCTTGTAGCACTAAGTGCAATTCTTTCTTTGTTTACCATGAGCTACCTAATGTTGTCAAAGGTGGAGCTCGATTGGATAAGCTAGGAATGCCTAGCATCTGACTGATGTAATTGACTTTATTCATTTAGTTATTAATAAAATTTACCTCATAGGTTTGGGTGGTGGAGTGGCTATTCTCCTTACCTCTAGCAAGGGGTGCACTCTCCCACTCAACTCTAGGAAGGGTTTTCCCCCAAAAAATTGTTATTGTTTATTCGGATCATTCTGCTTTGAAGTATCTCCTTTCCAAGAAGGATGCTAAACCCTGTCTCATTCAGTGGATTTTATTGCTCCAAGAATTTGATTTAGAGATAAGAGACAAAAAGGGGTTAGAAAATGTGGCAGCTGATCATCTATCAAGGATAGTGATACCTGAAAGTGCTTCTATGTCTGATTCCTTTTCCGATGAATAAATTCTTTCCATCTCTTACACCTCAGCCCCCTGGTATGCTCATATAGTCAATTACCTGACGGTAGGATAAATTCCGGGAGGGTGAACTAAACAGGAGAAGGATCAGTTCTTTTCAAAGGTTAAACACTATATTTGGGAGGACCCAGAGCTGTTTCACATGGGTCCAGATCAGATAATAAGAAGATGTATCCCCGAGGAAGAGTAACAATATGTTTTGAACTTCTGTCATAATCTTGCTTGTGGGGGACACTTTTCAGAAAAGAAGACTGCGGCGAAGGATTGGCCCACATCGTTCAAGGATACTTATGAATACTCCAAAACTTGTTTGAGATGTCAAGCAATGGGTAACAATTCTAAGAGAGATATGATGCCGCTTAATCTCATTCTAGTGGTATAAATTTTTGATGTTTGGGGAATAGATTTTATGGGACCATTTCCACCTTCATTTGGCAATGAATACATTTTGGTGGCAGTAGACTATGTTTTCAAATGGATTGAAGCTATTGCTACTAGGACTAATGACCATAAGGTGGTGATCAAATTTGTAATGAAAAATATCTTTTCTCGATTTGGCTGTCCTAGAGCTATGATTAGTGATGGGGGTTCTCACTTCACAAATTCTCAATTTCAAGCTTTACTTCACAAATATAGCATTACTCATAAGCTTGCTACCCCCTATCATCCCCAAACCAGTGGCCAGGTTGAAGTGTCCAATAGGGAAATCAAGACCATTTTACATAAGACAGTTAGGCCGGATAGGAAAGACTGGTCTGAGAGACTAGATAATGTATTATGGGCCTACAGAACTGCATTCAAGACCCCCATTGACATGTCACCTTACCGTCTCATTTTTGGAAAAGCCTGCCACTTACCTGTAGAACTGGAACATAGAGCATATTGGGCCATTAAAGAAGTCAACTTTGATCTAACTCAAGCTGGTGACCAAGGAGCTCTGCAACGTACTCAATGAACTGGAGGAACTAAGAAATGAAGCCCATGAAAATTCAAAGATTTACAAAGCTAAAACCAAAGTATTTCATGATAAGCATATTCACAGGAAAATATTTTATGTTAATGAAAAGGTTTGGCTATTTAACTCAAGGCTACGCTTGTTCCCTAGTAAACTTAAATCCAGATGGGATGGACCGTTTGTTATTGTTAAAGCTTTTGACCATGGTGGTGTTAAAATTTTGAATCCTAAAAATGGTCACATTTTCACTGTCAACGGTCAACGAATAAAACCTTACTTGGACAATGAGCAGTTATTAAAAGAATCTATTGCTTTGAGTGACCGGGAATAAAATCTTGGTGAACTTTCACTATAAGAAAAATGTGAAATACCGACAGTATTTTCCGACTAAAAAGTTTTCATTAGAAATAAGTCGAAATTATTCAACTTTCTGATGGAAATATATTATGTCAAAAATTCGTTGATAATTATCGACTATTTTTTGACATAATTATTTTGTCAGAAAGACGTCAGAAATTTTCGACAAAAAAATTTAACATCGAAACTACATCGAATATTTTGGACGTATTTCCGACAAAAACACGTTTCGTCTAAAATAAATAATCACGGGTAAAAATGTATGAACAGTTTCCGACGGATAAATTAAGGTCGAACATTCGTCGCAAATACGTCAAAATATTTGGACGTATTTCGACAAAAATATGTTTCGTCGAAAATAAATAATTGCGAGTTAAAATATATGAACAGTTTCCAACGGATAAATTTAAGGTCAAACATTCGTCGAAAACTTTCTGACGTTATGCCGACAAACCATTATCCATCGAAATATTTCGATTTATTTTCGACTGATCTTTTGTCTGTCGGAAAATGAATAAATAATTTCCCACCCTTCCTATTATTAATTAAAATTTATGAACAGTTTCGACAGATAATATATAACGTCAGAAATACGTGGAAAACTTTGTTATTAATAAATATTATTATATTATTATATTTATTAATTATCACTTTTATGAGTTTTCGTCATTTTTGTAATTATTTTACGGTTATTGGATGATAAGGGTGACAAATATATGATAAGGAGGGGTGACAAATGGATCATATGGGTTCAAATGAGTTACTAATGGTGACAAATGGGTTACTAACAGTGACAAATGGATCATATGAGTGACAAATGAGTTACTAAGGGTGACAAATGTGTTAGTAAGGGTGACAAATAGCTCATATGGGTGACAAATGGGTTACTAAAGGTGACAAATAGCTCATATAGGTGATAAAATGAGTTACTAAGGATGAGAAATGGGCCATTTGAAATGGGGTAACATATAGATGACAGAGGTGGACTGAGCCGACTCCATGACAAATGAGTCATAAACGTTCCATGGTGACAAATAAGTTGATAGATGAGGGTGATATTTATGAATTTCTTGTCATTTATGATATATATTTTTCTATCATTTTTATCATTTTTATTAATTTTATATTTATTAATTATATTTTTATGATTTTTAGTCATTTTCATAATTATTTTATTATTATTGTATTTATTGGTTATGAATTTTATGATTTTGTGTCATTTTCACAATTATTTTAGTATTATCGTATTTATTGATTATCATTTTTATAATTTTTTGTTATTTTATAATTATTTTATCATTATTATATTAATTGAATATCATGTTCATAGTTTGTTTGTTATTTTCTTGCCTATGTGACAAATTATTGTATTTATTGATTATCATTTTTTATAGATTATTATTATTATTATATTTATTTTCTCTTTTGAGTTCACCTTCCGTATGTGAGAGCAGCAGAGTAAAATGAATGATAAGGGTGATGAATGCATATTATTGGTGACAAATAAGTTGACAGAGGCAACAAATGTACATTAGTGGTGACAAATAGGTTGACAGGGGCGACAAATGTGCATGAGAGGTGACAAAAGGCTCTTAACGGTGAAAAATGCATAAAGGTGACGGCTCCCAGGGGCAAAGGTGACGGCTCCTGCATGCTAAGAGTGAAAAATACCTATCAGTGGTGACAAATAGATCAACAGGGGGGACAAATGCGCATGAAGGGTGATAAATGGATCCTAACGATGAAATATGAGCATGAAGATAAACCCTACTAATATTAGAACCATCGACAAACCCTGCTACTTATAAGGGAGGAACTCCCCTTCGTAAAGGTAACCCCTACCTACGATGAATGGTATCCTTCATTTGACGACAACCACATCACACAAAGATCAAGCATCCATCATGCAAAGAAAGGTTGCTGAAAAAGAAATTATATTGATAGGGGAAGAGGGTACAAGCGGTTAGTCGTCCTCTTTGGGACGAAACCTGTCAAGTTGGAGGCTCGACACCCCCTTGTTACAAAATAGGCAGTCCACCTTCGCCAAGACATCCTGCCACCCTTGCAGGTACCCTTGCTTGTATTCCTTCGAAACGTCGCCGCCGCTACTTTCCCCTAATGGCTGGTCCGACACCACCAGGGCTTCCTTTCGGAAGCATAGCCGTTTGGCGAGAACCTGCTTTGACGAAGAATCTGACTTCTCAGACGACGACATCTTCACGAGAGTGTCTTTGATCGCCAAAGGAACTCAGGATGTCCTTAGGGTTCCCCACAGAGTCTCTATTTATAGGAAGGAGACGAAACCCCCAGAGGGCAAAAGAGTCTTTGGGCCTCCCCAACTTTATGGAAATCGAAGCGACGGGACCGCGAAGATCGTTCCATCTCCCCCAACTTTTCTGACTCTCGGTCCTTCCTTTTTGTCGGTCATGAGATTGCTTGGACCGAGGTTCCTTTCGTCCGGATACATCAGCTGCATGCTGTTTCTCTGAGATATTAAGTAGACGAGAGGCCGGAGAGAGATATTGCAACGGCTAACACCGCATAGTGGTGACAAATAGTCATCAGTGGTGACAAATAGGCTTCAAGGCTAACAAATGTCTCGTAAGGGTGATAAATGGATAACAGAAGTCACAATATGTTATGAAGCGAAACAAAGGCGACGCCTAGCGAGCGATAAGGGTGACAAATAGCTTGTTATAAGTGACAAATAGCGGTTAGAAGTGACAAATAGCTCTGTAATGGTGACAAATACCGACGTAATTTTTCGACGGTAATATATCCGTTAGAAAGACGTCGGAACTATTATAACTTTCCAACGGAAAATATTATGTAACAAATTTAAGATGGAAGATTGTTACACTTCCCGAAACTATAATAACGACCCCATTTGAACTATTTGAGTTCTAAAATTAAAATCAGCCATAGTGAGACCTTTCGTCTTTAAAAACCTCAACTCATGAGTAGTTGGCAGAAGTTGGGAGAGACCCTTTGACTTCCATCGACTTTAGGTCTTCCACCACCTTTAGTAAAAAAATATGAATACTTTAGCAGCAGCAGGAGTGCAGGACTACAGGAGGGAGAGACGTGTGCCAGGAGCGACCATTTTTTCTATTTGTTAATGCCTCTCTCTCTCTCTCTCTCATTTGTCACCATAATCTATTTTTCACGTTTAGACACCCATTTATTACCCTTAGAAGCTATTTGTTACCCTTAGGACCTATTTGTTACCCTTAGAAGCATTTGTCACCCTTACGACCTATTTGTCACCCTTAGAAGTCATTTATTTTTCCCCCATCCCTTTCCCCCCCTCGCCGTAGACCATTGCCACCTTGTCCCCGTGTGCCCACGGGTGCCCTGCGCACCCTCCCTCTCCTCCTCGAACCAGCACTGTCGTGATTGCCGGCTAGCCCACCATCACACTCCCCCTTACAACCACGCCGGCAGAGCACTGCTACCCCTCTAGTGCCGTGCCGTGGCAGCCGGCCATTGTTCCTGCTGGACCCGCCCACCGGCTGCCGTCTAGCACCGCTGTAGTCGCCGTCGTTAGCCGCCCATCGCCATTCCGCCACCGCCGCCCGCGCAGGGCCTCTATAACATCACATCCAAGGTGTGACTGCCATGGTTTAATCCCTCATGTCATGATTCCTAATTTCATCTCTCAGTTCACATGTTGGATGTATTTTTATATTGTTTAATATATTTTTTCATGATGTACAAAAGTGGAAAATAGTCAATTTTTAAGGAAGATGTTGTCGAAATTTTTTAGAATACTTGCTCCATTCAAACCACAATTTTGAAATAAGCTCTTTTCTAAAGCAGGTATCATGATCTCTCTCTTCCGGAGAATCAGCAGCGGCCAACCTGTATGTGTAAACCTTCTTGGTCTATCCTGGTCTAAAAGTAGGACCAATGGCTTGGCGAGATACCAAAGCTATTGTCCGTGCTTTTAGACCAGGACAGATGAGGAAGGTTTACACATACATGCTGGTCGATGCTGATTCTCCAGAAGAGAGAGATCATGATATCGACTTCAGAGAAGAGCTTCTTTCAAAATTATGGTTTGAATGGAGCGAGTATTCTAAAAAATTGCTATCTTAGAAGATTCTAGCGCCGAAACTTTTCAATCAGACGAGGGTGACACAGCAGAGTTGGTTACTTCTAATCTTCGTCTGATCGAATCTGCGGAGCCACTTCAGTTGTGTATAGAGGACGAAGTGGAAGAAGTCGATCCAACTGAGCTAAATGAAGCAATTGTTGGGCAGGATGAGTCGTCTAAGAGAGGGGATTCTTCTGCAACTGGTGATGGTGGAGGATGATCCAACGGATATCTGTTGATTTGTAATTGTAATTGTAAAAAAATGACACATTTAAATTAATGTAATTGTAATTTCTTTTATTCATTGAGTTATATGTTGTGTGGATTTTATCGGGGGATGTGTGTTTTATGTTGAGTTGTGTAGGTTGTGTGTATAATTGTAGTTTTAAAGGGTGATAAATAGCTAACAGAAGTAAAATATATGTTTTGAAGTGAAACAAAGGCGATGGCTGGCGAGCGATAAGGGTGACAAATAGATGTTGTGAGTGACAAATAGCCGTTAGCAGTGACAAATAACTCTGTAATGGTGACAAATATCTCATGGTAGTGAAACTTGAAGAAACTCAAGTTCGTTTGAAGGGTTTAACCGTGCATGGGTTTCGTAACTCTACCAACACGGATCTGAAGGTTTCTTAGTCATCAAACGACACTGATTAAACTCATGTAAGATCAAGAAATGAGATTTAACTCCAATTCTACTAATTTGCGGGGGGATCAAGCCAAGTCGTTGACAATGAGTAAAATGTCCAGTACATTATTTCCTTACACAGATAACAACAATAATAACAAAGCAACTAATATGAAGAGGAGCAACACTACTATAGTACATAATAGAACAACAACAATATAAGGCACATTTGAATCATAGTCAGGCCCGGGACTTGCATGATATGTAGGCATGGGCCTTTCCTGTAGTTGAGGATGATCAATATATGTATGGCTGTTATTGCCAACCCCATTTATAACAGTATGTGCTTCCTCTATCGAGTGAAAACCCTTATAACGAGCTTCAGGGTATTCATTCACTTGGATAAAGCATTCGGGCCAACTATAATATACACCGGGTTCGCGACCAACCCACACTACATAGCATTTATATCTTCCCATTTTCTGAACCTCAATTCCCTTCATGTAAGGTGTTAATTATAAAAGACAATAGGTATGACAGACATAATAATTACAACAAATTTAATATGAAGTCCAATCCATTAGAGCAAGTTTGTAGATCAGAAAGCATGTATTTAACAATATGGTGGAATAAAATTTGAACATATTTACATGCTTTCCTGGCAAGTAATAACAATATGGAAGTCCATTTTCGTGTGCTCTTATCAAAGCAAGGTAGATGTTAGGCCCAACAAAAAATAATACATGAGCAGAGGTTAAGAACAAAACAACCACTGCATCCGTTTAATATGAAGCTACCCAAAGCATATCATATACGAACATATGAAAGGCCTATAAAATGCATAAACATGGAAGAGGATTAAAAAAAAGGAAGAGGGCATCTGCAGCAGGAACCAGTGACGACAAGGGACCGAGAGGAGGACGCAGAGGAGACGGGCTCTTATGCTGGGGAAGCCACCGCTACGCGCATTGATGAAGGGGATGACATTGTGGAGGAGCCTTAAGAACTTAAAATAGAAGAGCGGGTGTCACTGTAGGGTCACGAGCGGGATCGGTGTGTCGATTTAACACATTGTTGCAATGGAGGTGGTAACACAGCCCCTCGGGAGCAGAAAAAAGGGGAACATCGGGAACCCTAGCTAAACGATCGTCACTCGATCGGAGTGTATTGCAGAGGTGATTGGACAAGGGAGGGTGTAGGCGTAATTAGGTTCCCCAACCACCCTTCTGACGTTGCAATCTACCGTGATGGTCGCCGTTGACGTTGGCCCCGGGAACGCACATCCACTGTGACGGCGAAGGCAACAAGCTACACCAAGACTGGCGCAGTGAAGCGGCAGTGAGAGTGCGATGGTGGAGCATGGCGTCGAGGGTTTCGCGAGTGGAGAAAGGAGGATAAGGGTGTTACGTAACCCACATGGGGTACCCCAGTTTATACCGTAGTTTGACGACAGGTCAGTGGCGACGGTGAGTATAAGGGTGACAAATAGTTGCCTAGTGCTGACAAATGCCCGATAGCAGTGACAAATAGCTGCCTAAGTCTGAAAAATAGCTTGTAGCATTAATATTGTGAAAACCTCAGAACGTCGACGCATGAAGCAATGGCAGTGGATAAAGGTGCAAATACCCTATCAGTGGCGACAACTAGATCTGCAGAGTAGACAAATACACTGGTAAGGGTGAAAAATAGATTCTAGAGCTAACAAATGAAAAGTAGAAGGAGCTGAAAGAAGGAGTCAAGTTCACTGGAGGATAAAAATATGAACAGTATATCAAGAGTTTCTACAGCAATCAGAAGAACAACGAAGGGACTTGGTCAATGCCAAGACAGTCAATGTTGACTGCTCAAGGTCAACGCTAGTCAAAGAAGTCTCCAGCCAAGCTCAACGTTTTGTTGAACAGTTATGAAGTCCTAGTCAAAGTCCAAGGTCAATGAATAGACTAGTCACCAATATGCTCCCCAGACAAAGCCAAGCAGGTAATGATGAGAAGAGAAGGCAACAGCTGCTCATGTAGTCATGTGGTAAGAGTGATAAATATGCAGTAAGGGTGACGAATGTCACTTTACTGGTAACAAATGCACAACTAGCGATGACAAATGGCTAAGGCGATGGCCAAGGCATTACAGTGACAAATGGGCTAAGGCGACGACTATTGAACCTAAGGGTGACAAATAGCTTGTATGAGTGACAAATGGACGATAACTGTGTAAAATAGCCAGTAAGGTTGACAAATGGGCTGAAAGGGTGAATCACAGGTTCGGAGTGTCTGGTACACGCTCATCATCTGAGGCCAGCCTTTGCACGTGACCCGAGGCTACCCTGTCAGATGTATATTCTCTTTAATGGGACATGGATATTTCCATATTTCAGCCTAAACATCTATTATTCAACCTTTGTCGCCTCTTTTACATCCGTAAGGCTTATTTTTCACATTGGCCACCTATTTGTCACCCTTAAAGCATAGCCAAAGCCTTTTTCATCCAGCGGCTGACTTGGGTTTTTCTCTTCAGCGGTCTGAACTGGAGTCGGCTCCAAGATCGACTCTAGTCGACACTTGTACAAGTAAAGCCTTCATATTTTCACACTTCAGCCCAGTTCCTTAACCAAACTTGAATCTATCTTCAGAAAACTCATTGATATTCATGAATTAACATTATCAAGCACACATTAACATCATTAAAACATATGAAACTTTGAAGATCAAAATGTATGAAAAAAGAAATTTCAATCAACACAGGTATGTCACATTCTGAGGTTTGAGACGTGAAATTATTTAAGATCTTCTATTTCCAATGTTAATGAGTTGGGCCCCAAACTGGGCTCTAATCATATTATAATCACCCTCATTAAATGTCTATGATGTCTCCATCTTCCTTGACAATTCATCAACATATTTCAGTACATAAATGGCACAGTTAAGGCTTCCATCTGCTTGTTGAGGGCATTCGTTGTCGAATAGAAGATCCCATTTCTCAACTCCCTCGAATGTCCCACAGTTTTTCATAAACCCCCGTACAACTACAACCTGTAAATGAAATATTTGACATTATTAAGGAATAATTATAAGACACATTATAAATATCTTTAATACAGGTACATGGATAAGAAAAAGTACCCAATTTCTTGTAGTGGCATCATGGATGGCCATGCCTCTCATGGAATTGTATGAGACAAAGCGGTGATTCTCCGTGTCAATAGCAAGTAGATGCCAGTGATTTGATGAGTGTAACATGAAGAATAAATATTTATTCTTCTGCAGTTCTGATAATTCAACATTCTCGAAGGCGCACTGCAACAATTCATTGGATTTTACGGAGTTGGCCACTGTCCTGCCGTTGATGTGATTCACTAAAATAGTGGGAAAACAAACCCACTAATGAAAGATGTCAGATTCATTGCGTCTTGATTGGAGGAGGTACATCATGGCGTCGATCACTTATAAATTAACAATCACGATTCTATTAGCAGTAGAAACACAAGTTCTGGGTAGGGTGAGGCGTAAAATTACACAATTAATGAAAGAAAGTACCATATCATCTATCATCCGGCCGTATAATATATCAATGACATGACGACGTCTCAAAACAATCCCGTTCTGTAATTGAAATATGGGGCCACTATATTGGACAAAAATTTTCATGGTAGTCAGAGTAAGGCGAATCAGGATAATTACAGAAACTATAAGAGGATAAATTACTCAATATCCCCCGAGACACAAGCATCAATAAATTCATTCACAGCCTTGTTAGCTGTCGGCTTCAGTCGGCCTTTGCAGATCCAATCAGTACTCTGTAAAGGCCCTCTGATCTGGTCAGCTTCCTCTCCCTTCTACAGTTATGCCATGTTGGGTCCCATAGTGCAGGAACACGGTTCTAGAGGGGGGGGGGTGAATAGAACCCTCTACTAAAATTATGTCCAATTAAAAACTTAAACCTACTTACAGCAGAATTAGCAAGATTAGTAAGATTGAGGAATTTAAACTAATTAGAATAGACTTGATTCTCTCAATCTCACCGTACTCACTCGAACGGATAAATAGATATGAACAATAAAGCAAACCATCACAACACAAACCACAATGCAAGCCACAATGCACGGGGATTTTTAAGGTGGTTTGGGACCACGACGGGCTCCCTACGTCCACCCCTCTCCAAATCGATGAGGCTTCACTACTGTAAAAATAGCCCGGGGATAAATCCCCACACACACACGGAGCCGAGCTCCAACGCACACACACATAGGGCGACGCCTACGCAACCACACGGGAGTAAAGTCCCAACCACACATGGGGAACAAACCCCAAGATATGCCCAAGCACACACGCGGATATGCTCCGCACAAAACGACGCACACGCGTCAACCAAACACTCAGAGAACCCTTTCTCCGAACACCCACACAAGAAAATCGTTCAGAAATATATAATGAGTTCACAAGTAAATGCTCTAGCCCCGAAACAACATCTAAAAACTGAAACAAGAAAGATTCAAGAAGTGTAAAGCTCCCCCTTCACAAAACAATCCAGTTCTTCTTTGCTCATTGTCGGATGGAGACAATTTCCTCATCCTCTTGTTCCTCTCCTCAAGTCGCATCTTTTCTTCTTCTACCACGAGCTTCAAATCTTCATGGATGTAGATGATAACTACCTTGCAAGAGCACCTCTTCCTTTCCCCCCTTTTCTTCTCCTACAAGATAAAATAATAAGCATTAGGGTTCTTTCTCACAAAATCGTAGCTCTTATATATACAACTCAAAGAGTGGGGAAAAGACACATATAATCCTCCCAATACATGTTAAAAACACCCTAATAACATTAGGAACCATTGGGGGGTAGTATGGTAAAGTTTGAAAGGGTTTAGAATAGGTTTGGAAACTTTTTGTAAGTCCCGACCGAAAAGGGTCGACCCTTGGGATCGACCCTCGGGCAGACAGAGGGCAGACTATACTGAAAACCAAGGCAGACACACAGGGGTCGACCCTTGGGGTCGACCTTTGCAGGGGGGTCGACCCCAGGGGTGGACCCCTGCAGGCATGGTTCAATTAAATGGTTTCTGTCTTCACAGAAACACTGAGGGTCGACCCTACCCATGCAGGAAAATGATGGAAAAACCCATTTTTAGCCCCTTTAAGCTATCGAAAAAATTCCCAAAAATCAAGAACTAATTACCATGCATTCAACAAAATATTAAGACCATTTAAACCACATTTCAACAAGATTTATGTGAATAGATTAATCACATTAAAAAAACCAAAAATCTCATTTCAAAGATGCATAAAACACTTCCAATTCAATGCAACCCCATGAAAGATGTTCATAAAAACAACCCAGAATTATAGCCAAAGGTGAAAATACTTGGACATGCATGTAAACAATATATGTGAACAACAAATACATCATTTCCACCAAGAGAATAATTTTTGCATAAAGCTTCATTCATTAAAACCCAATCATGATTTCTTCATAAAAACCATATACATGAGAAACACTCTCAAGCCAACAAAACCTCAACTGAGAATGAGGTCATTTAGACATGCATTTTTCTGTACATGAAACTCATTCACCTCAAACTTATCAATGCTCATGTGAATGGTTAAACACCATACAAGTTGATTTCGTCAAGTGATATGTAAAGCAAGTTGAAACACATACCAGCTCAAAAGTCCAATGAACAATAACTATTGTCAACCTGAACTCTCCAATAGATTTTGAAACCTCTAAGACCCTTGAAGAGAATACTTAAAACACAAGTGGGTTGACATACCATCCTTGAACATGAAGGAGATTTACAACCTGTTTTGAATCATGGACATTAAAATACTCATGCAAGCATGGGTTTTACTTGTAAATGATGTCCACCATGGATGTTTATCCTGCAAAGCAAGATAATCAAAATATAAGCTCTTTTCACACTAATGGACATTTTCCACAACACATGAGAACATGAATAACCATTCAAGCACAAGGCCAAGCAACAAAGTCATTTTGTAATCATCAAAATCACATACACAACAATCTCCCCCATTTTGATGATGACAAAATGTTATGCATTAATGCTCTCTCCCCCCCTTTGACATAATCAGAAATGGGGATCAACATGGTGAATACTTGATAGAAGCAAACCAGAAACCAACATTCTTTCTCCCCCTTTCGCATAAATAGAATGAACAAGTTCAACCAAACATGCAGAGCTATTCCCAAGAAGAATGCACATGAAAAATGTAAAATACTATGCTCATGAATTAAGCATAGAAATTCCACCTCTCCCCCTTTGTCATTGACAAAAATCGACGGACAATGGGGTTATTAAGAGTCTCATATCCACAATATGTTCAATAAAATGCAACTTAGAATATGCATGTGTGAATGCTATAAATGCCAAATATGCACAATATGCAAGGACTAATTGCACACGTTTGAAATGCAAATATGGACAATATGAACGGGCAGAGTGCAACTAGAATAATCATATATGATTGACCTTTAAGCAGATAAATGTATATACAAGCAATATAGCTCTCCCATTTTATTTAGAGTGAAGGGATAGGTGTACGAAAAGTGCAGGTGAGTCAGAAAAATCAGAGTGCTCATGTGTACACCTAGGGGATTGTGCAATCATATAGGAGAATTAAACAAAAATCAATGCAATCAATCAATTTTCTGAATACATATTAAATCAAATTTTCAAATGTGTAAGTGAATAACATGAAAAATGACTATAGCCATATGGATAATCAGATTTTCAAATCAACACAATGAGAGATTACACAGACTGCATTTCAATTTGAGAACAGCATATTGGAGCTACGCTCTACCTCAATGATTTTTCACAACAAATTTTTCATTGAATTCTCAAGAACAGTCAGAATTTTTCTAAGAATGATCAGGTTCAAATAATTCTTTTTTACGCGAGTAGGCACATGAAGCTCATGCCTATTGAACATGTGTGCAACATGATTACTTTTATGGTTTTGATGATGTCTGCCTCTGTAGTCATTAATGAGCTATACCTGCACTTGATAATGTTAATATTCATACATTTCAGGTCATTATACCTCCAGTGCAGACGATCAAGATCACGAGACATGGTTCAGCAAGTCTATACATCCAACAAAGTCCATACACTTGGGTTCGGCAAGTCTATACATCAACAAGTCCATACACTTGGCTTCAGCAAGTCTATACATCCAACAAAGTCCATACACTCGGCTTCATCAAGTCTATACATCCAACAAAGTCTGTACACTCAGATTCATCAAGTCTATACATCCAACAAAGTCTGTACACTCAGATTCATCAAGTCTATACATCCAACAAAGTCTGTACACTCAGATTCATCAAGTCTATACATCCAACAAGATGAAGTCTGTACGTTGGCTGCATGCACAACACAAAGTCTGTACGTTGCGGCAGATGAAGTATGTAGGTTGCGGCAGATGAAGTCTATACGTTGCGGCAGATGAAGTCTATACGTTGCTGCAGATGAAGTCTGTACGTTGGCTGCATGCATAACTCAAAGTCTATACGTTGCACAACACGAAGTCTGTACGTTGCGGTAGGTGAAGTCTATACGTTGCTGCAGATGAAGTCTATACGTTGGCTGCATGCACAAAATAAAGTCTGTACGTTACACAAGACAAAGTCTGTACGTTGGTTGATGGCTGCAACACAAGTCTATACATTGGCCGGCTGCTTCACACCCAAAGTCTATACATTGCGTTTTGTTGTGTTCGTGCAACAAGTTACCAAGTTTGTACTCTCATGAAGCAAGGCTGTATAGGCTCATGCATGATCAAGGTATAAAGTCTATACAGAGTTCATACATGCACACAAAGTCTACACGTCCAAGCCTTGATGCAAAGTCTATACAACAATTACAAGCTTCATTCAAATAGCCAAGGTCACTGAACAAGATGAGAGTCCAAAGACAAAGATTCAGTTGGTACCTTCTAGACCAACAAGGATGAAGTTACAGACATGAACGGGCTGCTAATGAACTCAAGCGACTGAGCTGGAGGGCTGACGAACCGACCCGGACTGAACTGGGGGGCTGCCCAGCTGGCGGTCGACCGCCAGCACAGGGGCAGTCGACTGCCCCAGCCAGCAGACTCCCGTCTACAGTTCTGTCAGCTGCAGGTCGACCGCCAGCCAGTAGCGGTCGATCGAAAATCCCAGGGACCGCCCGTTTGCAGATTTCTCAATAGAGGTCGACCGCCAGAAGTTGTAGGTCAACCGCCAGCCCCGAGCCATCAATTGTTGACTTTTGTTTCCACTTCGAAAATGGCCATTCAACATGGATTTGTTTAATCCAAAAGTCACCTAATCACCCATGATTTGTCGATCTGGTCTGGGGCTTGTCTATAGACCATTCAAAGTCTATAAAACCAATACAAGAGGGTTAGAAACCCTAGTTGATGTAGTTGATGAAGTGAATCAAAGAGAGCTCAAGGGAGGCCATTTCGAGGGTACTGTAGCACCTGCATGAATAGTACTTCGGGCTGGAGTTCTTCATCCTTCCAAGATGATTCAAGCTCAGATCTGAAGCCAAGCAACCTCCAAGCAAGCAAGAAGCATTCAAGGCTCTCAAAGGTGATCAAAGCTACATCTATACACCTCTTCATCAACTCAAGGAGATTCAAGAAAAGATCAAGCTACATCCAATATTCTTCTTCATCAACTCAAGGAGATTCAAAGGAAAGATCAAGCTACATCTTATATCTGCTCCATCAACTCAAAAGGATCAAAGGAAGATCAAATCCTCAACAGATTCAAGATCCAACAATCTCAGACAAGATCTAATTCATTCTAGCATATCTTCATATCTTGTTTGAGCATTTTCATCTTGTTTCTTTCTTCATTTTATTCAATCTATTGAAACTGAAGATCGTCCCTACCGGTAGTTAGTAGGAAGGCAATCGGGAGTTCTCCGATCTGCGGTGTAGCCGTCCCTGCCGACTTTGTGTGTAGGAAGACAGAAAGAAGGTTTTCTCTGTTCTATGGTTTGGGGCGTGTCCCCGGTCAAGCTGTGAGTCAGCAAGGAAGCCTCACCGGGTTTTGGTGAGGGGTGGACGTAGGTTGCGGGGTTGCAACTGAACCACCTTAAAAATCCCTGTGTTGTGGGTTGTTTATCGTGTGTGATTGATCTATATCTTCTAACCCCATTCACAGGTTTGTGTGCTTCCCTACTTGGTTAGATTGTTCACACACATATGCACTTTGAGTAATCAACATATCACACACACACACGCACGGTTGTTGCAAGCTATTGCATTCTCTAGTGTTATGCTTTATGATCCCTGCACTAGAAGGCTTATTTCTTTCAAGATCACAAATGTGCTTAAAGAAGTGTGGACATTTCATAGCTTGTAATCCAAGTCTTTTCATTTGAGCCACTCTACTTAATTCCGTTGTGCATTGTCCCTAAGTGATTCATTCACTTTATAAGAGTGGTTCATGCTTCCGATAGCTCATAGTTTTTAAATAGGCCAAAGCTTTTGATAGGATCTATTCAACCCCCCCTTCTAGATCCGTTTACACCTCGCGGGACCCAACAAGTGGTATCAGAGTGAGGCTCTGTCATTCCCAGATCCAACGATCTGCAGGGAAAGATCCCGGTGTTTGTTATTAAGATGGATTCACATGCTACACTTGCTTCGATGGCTTCTCCACCTATTTATGATGGTTCAGATTTTTCTACATGGGTTGGAAGAATGTTCATCTATGTTAGCTCCATAGATCCACAATTGTGGACTCTTATATACAATGGTCCTCATGAGCTGCCATCAAATTCAATTGATTGGTTAGCCGAACATGAGACCAAACACAATGATAATCATCTTGCATATAACTTAATTACAGCTGCAGTTGATCTAAGACTAACTCATCTTGTGTCCTTTTGCAGCACAGCCAAGCAAGTATTGGACAAGTTGGTGAAAATTCATGAAGGGAAAGAACAAGAACAAGAATGCTTCATGGCCGACCGCACAGAACAGTCCAGCAATACATCCTCATCATAGGTAAACTCTGACTCCGAGGAATTCACTTTTGAAGAGCTTATGGAAGCCTATGATGAGTTGATCACACAATACAAAAAGGTAAAAATAGAAAACAAAAATTTGAAAAAGGATCTCAAGAAAATTAACAAAAATGAAAGCTCGATTTGTAAAAAGTGTTCTGTTTTTGAAGAGCTCAACAACACTCTCTCTTTTGATCTAGATACGCATAAACAAAGCATTACATGTCTAAGGGATGAAAATGAAAATCTTCATGGTGAAATCACTAGGTTGGAAGAAATTGTAATAAAACTTCAAAACCAACCTAAGTCAATCTCTAATGATCTTGAATGGCAAAAAAACTGATTGACTCTCTGAAAGAAGAGAATAGAGAGTTGTTGGAAAGAAAATTGAACATGAAAATGTTGAAGAAGAAGTGCATGAAAAATTGGTTGCACATGAAAAAGGTAAATCTGTCATTGATGATCACTCTGAAACTTTGCATGCTCTCGAACAAAAAAATCAAAATCTTAAAGCAGTAAACGCCATGCTCAATGAGTAATTGGCAGCATGTGAAGAGGGCCTTGTTGAATCTAAACAGCACATTTTCTCACTTGAAAATGAAATTCAAGGTTTGAATGATTTCTTGTCAATGTTTGCCCAAATCCAAGATTCTGGCTCACCGGAAGCCACCATTTTCTGTGGTCACCAAAAAGGGCATACTGCTCGAAAGAAAAGTAAAATTCAGCATGCTCATCCAAACATGCACCATAACATGTCCAATGCTAAATACCATGCTTTCCACAAAACGAATGTCCATTGTTATTATTGTGGTAAACATAGTCACACTGTGCATGATTATTTTATCTTGAGAAATGATGAGCTTAGAGCAGGACAGCAAGTGAAAGAGCAAAGAAAGAAACAGGTCAACACTGGCAGTGGACCTACTCAGCAGATATCTGCACAGAATTACACGGGGAGTCAAAAGAGTCGACACTCCCATACAAGCAGGTCGACACTCTCCATTGCTTTAAACAAAAAACTTCCTCCTTGCTGCTCTCATTGTGGTAAGTCTAGCCATACTATCCAAGAGTGCTAGCACTTGAAGGGAAAGCATCACCTTCATGCCATGAAAGGTAAATCCCATGCTCTTCCATAAAAACAAAATGCATATGCACACGCACATGAACATAAAAAGAATGCTCAATCTTTTGTGCGCTGTTTTTACTATGGGAAAATGGTCATGACATATATGATTGTCATACAATGAGAAAGGATGATCTAATTTCCCTAAAACAGATGAGCTACATTAGTGAATATGATAAAGTTGCTAACCTACAAGGACCCAAGCAATCTTGGGTACCTAAAAATTCCAAATGAGAATTTTGGGTGCAGGATTTCTTGGAGCTGAACAAAGGATCATAAGGTAAATAAAAGCTCAAGACACATGTATGTACAAAAAACTTTTAAGTTTAGACATCTTGCATGTTTAGTCTTGACATGTAGATAGTGCATCATACGTCTGCCCAATGTCATTAGATTCTGCAAATTGAATTGCTCTTTGAAATGCAAAACCCCCAAGGTGTGAGATGAACTTTTGAGCTTAATAACTTGCTCACACCATGCTTGATTTCAACTGTTTAATTCATGAAAAACTTGTTATGCTGATGAAGTTGATGTGATGATGAGTTGCTTAAGTCTTGCTATCAGCTACATGAAATGCTTGGACTTTGGTTTTGATGATGCATACCATGGCTGCATTCTCAACTCGTTATTCATGTTAGCATTGCTCAAAAGGCGGAGTCTAGCAATTGACATCATCATGTTGCATTCAGTTCAAAATCAATTGTGAATGATTTGTGTTTGCATCATCTTGTGATCTCATACTATTTTAATGCAAATCATGTTTAGGAAAACAAGAAAAAAAGTTCGAACCTAAGCATGCATCTAGAATGAGCAATCATCTTGCAGCATCTTCATTGCTTTGAGCATTCACATAAGACTTAGGCTGCATAATTCATTGCCAATCCATACATAATAAAATTGAATTCAGGTTCACGATATATTGCATGGTTTGTATAGCATCATTCTTGCATGGCCATGGTATATCAAATGTTGATGTATGGAAATGCAAGTTATGCTTTCCTAGACGCACTCAATATGCGTGAGGTTTCACCTCCGCCACGTACCATGCGTCAATGTCGCATATAGGCCATATAGTAAGGGGGAGCTGTCTCTTTGCAGCATTCATGCATATGTTTCATCTTCATTCTGTTGACATCATGGCATAGAATGCATATTCTCAGGGGAGCTTGTTCATCATGAAAATCTAGTCAAAATTCTGCCGGTCGACCTCACTCCTTTGACAGGTCGACCCCACATTTCTTTCTGTCTAAAAATTACTTTTGTCTGAGCTCAGTGCATAACCTCAGGGGGAGTGTTCTTCATCTATTCTTACCTACCAGTTATGCAACACTCTCTTCTTAAACCAAGCCACTGCATGATATTGCTTAATCCTTTTGTGGTTCAACTTGGATTCAAAGTGCCTTGAACTTCTTGGAGGATTCCCAATCTATTATTGAGGTTGTTTATCAGAGTAAATCTTCAAGAAGAATTTTCTCTTATAGAGTCTTGTGATTGCCTTGAACATGAATGATTTTGGTTTAACATTAATGATTTCTTGAGTCTTGAAGTTTGATGGTCTTGAACATGTTTGTGATCGGGTTTAATAGACTTAAACTAGTTTCTCGTGTTTTGACTTGTTATGCCATCTTGAATCTGAAAAATTTTTGAGTACAAAGGCATCCTTGATCGAGAAACTTCAGCTAAGTATTATTTTTAAACATTTGTTGAATCTGTTTATTTCAAAAAGTGGTTATACTTAAAGTAAGCTCAAGGCAGAGCAATGGCACTGTTGCTGAGAAATATATCTCCTCATCAAAGAAAATGAGGTTCGATATGTCATGAGGTGACTATGCTATCTCTGTTCTAAGTGAAGCAAAATCGTGAGCTACACTGAGTAACTGGGGGTGCTTGCGTCTAGTAAACGTGCACACTCATGTCAAAAGGTGGTTGCTACACTTGACTGCTCGTAAAATGATAGCAATCATCTTTCAAATGATTTCAAAAGAAAAATCTGAGTGTGTAGCTCTCATGAATCAAATCTAAGTCATCTAAGTGTTTAGCCTCAATACTTATTGTGGTCACTCTCAAGGGAACCAATGAAACTGAATGAGTAAGATAAGAGAAGGTTAATCTGGTTTTGACATGAATTTTTGGTTCACTACTATTAAACTTGCATGCAAATATTTTCATGTGATTCTACTGAGTAGGCCAAAACTCATTAGCATTAAACCAATCTGAATGTAAGAGCTGGTACATTTGGGTTCTATAACTGAAAATTCTTAAAAATCCATAACTCTGATTTATGAACTTGGTTTCAGATTAAAGAACCTCCATTCTCTCTTGAGAAGTCATATCTTGATGCTCCTTGTTGTTTGCCTTCATCTGCCATATCTACATAAATCATTCAGGCTGCCCCGATTACATCACCATACTACACAAGTGGTATAATCCAACAAGTGGTATCATCTTGATGCACCTTTTAAGTCGTCTCCAAAATCATTGGTGTCATCTGCCAAATGATATCACATTACTTTCTCATTCATTGGCATTTGGCATAAGTCCTAGCATCATTGTCATCATGTTTTCATGCATTAGGGTGGCATGCATGTCTTGACTTCACACAATTGTAGCTTGCCTCAAAATTTGATCATTTCCATGCATTGCATAGAAAATCCAAACAAAATCTGAATATTGGAAAACCACTAAAAATCTACAAAATTTGAAATCAAAAATTTGAACTTTGGCTACTCTATCCATCTCCACTATTTGAGGAATTGAATCATGCTACTGTGGCTCCACCTCTCACACTTACATTGTCTTTGCCAAGCCTCGAGTCCCTCGTTCTCTTTTCTAGATCTTTTGATGTTGTCAAAGGGGGAGAAGATTATGTGAGTCATTCATCAAAAAGGATGTGGTAAGAACCATGTGCGTCATTGTCAAAAGGGGATATAGTAAGAACCATGTGAGTCATTGTCACAAGATGAATATTGTTGACTCATAGTTGTCATGTGAATTACTAATGTATGTGAATCTCTAATGACTCATAGTTCAGAATGACTCATAGTTGCCATCATAAAAAAGGGGGAGAATGTTGAACATGTGTGCAACATGATTACTTTTATGGTTTTGATGATGTCTGCCTCTGTAGTCATTAATGAGCTATAACTGCACTTGATAATGTTAATATTCATACAGTTCATGTCATTATACCTCCAGTGCAGACGATCAAGATCACGAGACATGGTTCAGCAAGTCTATACATCCAACAAAGTCCATACACTTGGGTTCAGCAAGTCTATACATCAGCAAGTCCATACACTTGGCTTCAGCAAGTCTATACATCCAACAAAGTCCATACACTCGGCTTCAGCAAGTCTATACATCCAACAAAGTCTATACACTCATATTCATCAAGTCTATACATCCAACAAAGTCTGTACACTCAGATTCATCAAGTCTATACATCCAACAAGATGAAGTCTGTACGTTGGCTGCATGCACAACACAAAGTCAGTACGTTACGGAAGATGAAGTCTGTACATTGCGGCAGATGAAGTCTATACGTTGCGGCAGATGAAGTCTATACGTTGCGACAGATGAAGTCTATACGTTGCTGCAGATGAAGTCTGTACGTTGGCTGCATGCACAACTCAAAGTCTGTACATTGCACAACACGAAGTCTGTACATTGTGGCAGATGAAGTCTATACGTTGCTGCAGATGAAGTCTATACGTTGGCTGCATGCACAAAACAAAGTCTGTACGTTGCACAAGATAAAGTCTGTACGTTGGTTGATGGCTGCAACACAAGTCTATACATTGGCCGGCTACTTCACACCCAAAGTCTATACATTGCATTTTGTTGTGTTCGTGCATCAAGTTACCAAGTTTGTACGCTCATGAAGCAAGGCTGTACAGGCTCATGCATGATCAAGGTATAAAGTCTATACAGAGTTCATACATGCACACAAAGTCTATACGTCCAAGCCTTGATGCAAAGTCTATACAACAACTACAAGCTTCATTCAAATAGCCAAGGTCACTGAACAAGATGAGAGTCCAAAGACAAAGATTCAGTTGGTACCTTCTAGACCAACAAGGATGAAGTTACAGACACGAACAGGCTGCTAATGGACTCAAGCGACTGAGCTGGAGGGCTGACGAACCGACCCGGACTGAACTGGGGGGCTGCCCAGCTGGAGGTCGACCGCCAGCACAGGGGCGGTCAACCGCCTCAGCCAGCAGACTCCCGTCTGTAGTTCTGTCAGCTGCAGGTCGATCGCCAGCCAGTAGCGGTCGACCGAAAATCCCAGGGACCGCCCGTTTGCATATTTCTCTGTAGAGGTCGACCGCCAGAAGCTGGAGGTCGACCGCCAGCCCCGAGCCATCAATTGTTGACTTTTGTTTCCACTTCGAAAAGGGCCATTCAACATGGATTTGTTTAATCCAAAAGTCACCTAATCACCCATGATTTGTGGATCTGGTCTAGGGCTTGTCTATAGACCATTCAAAGTCTATAAAACCAATACAAGAGGGTTAGAAACCCTAGTTGATGTAGTTGATGAAGTGAATCAAAGAGAGCTCAAGGGAGGCCATTTCGAGGGTACTGTAGCACCTGCGTGAACAGTACTTCGGGCTGGAGTTCTTCATCCTTCCAAGATGATTCAAGCTCAGATCTGAAGCCAAGCAACCTCCAAGCAAGCAAGAAGCATTCAAGGCTCTCAAAGGTGATCAAAGCTACATCTATACACCTCTTCATCAACTCAAGGAGATTCAAGAAAAGATCAAGCTACATCCAATATTCTTCTTCATCAACTCAATGAGATTCAAAGGAAAGATCAAGCTATATCTTATATCTGCTCCATCAACTCAAAAGGATCAAAGGAAGATCAAATCCTCAACAGATTCAAGATCCAACAATCTCAGACAAGATCTAATTCATTCAAGCATATCTTCATATCTTGTTTGAGCATTTTCATCTTGTTTCTTTCTTCATTTTATTCAATCTATTGAAACTGAAGATCGTCCCTACCGGTGGTTAGTAGGAAGGCAATCGGGAGTTCTCCGACTGTGGTGTAGCCGTCCCTATCGGCTTTGTCTGTAGGAAGAAAGATATAGGGTTTTCTCTGTTCTGTGGTTTGGGGCGTGTCCCCGGTCAAGCTGTGAGTCAGCAAGGAAGCCTCACCGGGTTTTGGTGAGGGGTGGACGTAGGTTGCGGGGTTGCAACTGAACCACCTTAAAAATCCCTGTGTTGTGGGTTGTTTATCGTGTGTGATTGATCTATATCTTCTAACCCCATTCATAGGTTCGTGTGCTTCCATACTTGGTTAGATTGTTCACACACATATGCACTTTGAGTAATCAACATATCACACACACACACACACGGTTGTTGCAAGCTATTGCATGCTCTAGTGTTATGCTTTATGATCCCTGCACTACAAGGCTTATTTCTTTCAAGATCATAAATGTGCTTAAAGAAGTGTGGACGTTTCATAGCTTGTAATCCAAGTCTTTTCATTTGAGCCACTCTACTTAATTCCGCTGTGCATTGTCCCTAAGTGATTCATTCACTTTATAAGAGTGGTTCATGCTTCCGATAGCTCAGAGTTTTTAAATATGCCAAAGCTTTTGATAGGATGTATTCAACCCCCCCTTCTAGATCCGTTTACACCTCGCGGGACCCAACAATGCCAGACTCCCTGGTTACTCAGAATATTGAAGCATTTCACTTCACTCTGAACAGAGGTACTCTAGTCAAACACCTTTCAGAAATGAAGCACATCACGTCTCAAGTGATGTGCATCTAATTTACTCAGTGAGACCAAGCATTGCTTTGCCATTCATTTTCATTTCAGATTTTTCAACAAAGATAGGTAAACAGCTTTTTTCTCAACTACCTCTTCAACATACATGCAATAAATTTAATATCTCTAGAGTGTTGAAAGAAAATTTCTATATCTTTATGTTTAACACTCATTTTCACATATTGTGTAAGAGGTGTGTGAATTTGATTCAGCATGTATACCAAAAATATCATGAAGATATAACAGTGCAACTCCTCCTAAATAGATGCACTTATCAAATATTTACTCTCCCAGAGTGTATGACATGAAACACTCCAATGATGACTCGAATGCAACCTTATTTATCAAGAGAGTATATGATCATAGAAGTTTCAAGGAAGGGGTTTTAGCATATATTAACATACAAGCATACAATGAAAGTATATGTAAAAATATAATGTGATGTAAAATTTCCAATTTTATTTGAATGTCCTAAATCTGTTGCAAAATTTAACATGAGTGCAATATGCGAATTTTCAAATTTTCATTTGAATGAACTAAATGCATCTAGTGTTTGAATTCTAATGCAATCAAATGCAATGCAACCTATAGCAATATGAAAATGCAATGTTAGATGTAAAAGTAAGTTGCAAGAGTTTGATTTTCAGAATATTATGATAGATTGCACATGAAAGCATTCACATTCAAATGATAATCAACAACCATTTTCCATGGTATGACCTTTGTGAACTAAGGTGCAAAAGTGATCAACTTTAAGCAATGCAAGCCAGTTTTCAGAAATTGTTCAAAAATAGATTTTCAAGAGCATTTCACAAGCTTAGAAATGAGAAATCATCCACAAACCAATTGTTTGGATCATTTGATCAAAAATATATTTTCAATTGAAATAGCTCAATTCAAGAGTTCATTCACAAATAAACCATTTGACTTCTCCGAGTTCTAGTACGAGACGGAGAACTTTGGTCCAAAGACCAACTCACGCATAGTGAGAGTTTCCAGGTGGATGGAATCCACCTTTCCACTACACAGCATTTGATATACCGGATGCTCAAATAACCTCAAATGTGTTCAAGTAGTTCAGATTGAAAAATATTCAATAATCAACAATCTCATACACACTTCTCAAGATTTTCAATTCAATTCAACCAATAAACAAATTCATCACAGCAGGCTAAGGAAGTGACGAATCAAGTTTTAGAATCAATACCTGAGTTCAGCAGGTATCCCCATATGCCTTCAAGCATGTTAGCTCAGCAATAGCCTTAAAAGAGGCTAGCAGTTCTTGTTGGTCCCAAGAATTTCATAACAATATCATGATCAATTCAGATATATCAATTTGCACGATATGTATTTCCACAAAGATGAGTTAGAATTCACAATTCCAATTCATTGATTCAAAAACTAACTTCCCCTTTCTATGTGCATGAAATTCACAATTGACATTTTCTGAAAATCATGCAACCTATGACCTATATGAACATGTGACTCATGGTACGAGGCGGAGCCACATTCTCACGCATGGTGATAGATTTCAGACAAGAATGACATGTCCTTCCTCAAGTCACCATTTAATATACCATGCAGTCATGCAAATGATGATCAGAAAGATGCAATGCAAACTCATAAGAAAAATAGATTTTTTTTTATTTTCATGAATGAAAATTCTAATAAACAGATTTCAAATTTTCAAAGATAGTTCAAAAATTTATTTTTAAAAATTTGTGCCTTGAGCAACCATTATTTTCCAAGTCTTTCACTTGGCCTCAAGGTAACCTGCAACAAAGTTCTCATTTGGTTGTTTTGGGTACCCAAACCTTCTTAGGTCCCGAATGGTTAGTTGCACCTCTAGTGGGTGCCTTCCACAATCTCTGGGCAAGTATATCATCAAAATTCATCAGATCACAATCATGCATATTATGCCCAAATTCACCACAATAATGACAACATCTAAAGATCTTCACAGTTTTCTTACATGCATAAGCATTCAAGTTATGTGATTTAACAAAATTGTTCTTAGTTTCAACATGAATTTTTTTCTTCTTCATAACATGATGGTTGTCATTTCTCTTTTGAAAGTAAGTTTTCATCAAATGACCATATTTCCCACAATGATAGCAATGCAATGAGGCAACTCTTCCATATGGTCTTCTTTCATGAACATGAGAAATTTCAAATTCATTTCTTTTCTTTGAAAACTTCCTTGAATTTTTAAAATCAATTTTTCTATTACATGCTTTCAAGTCATCGGATTTCATAATGAAACAATTATCCATCATGTGACCACGTTTACCACAATAAAAGCACGAGATATTTCTGTTGGTAATATGGTGTTTAGCATTGTGTTTCCTAGCATGAACATTTGTATAAGCAGAATGATTTTTCACTTTTGAGTTTTGGTTCATTTTCTACTTAACATCATATTTTTGTGTTTTCTTTTTAGCATGCTGACCATGTTGAGCATTTGAAGTACTAGAGGAGCAAGAGGCATGCACAAAAGATGTTTGTGTTTTTAGACCAAAGGCTTTCTTGTTGGTGAGTTCATACCCAATATCTTCCCGTTGGAAATTTACCTTGGTCCCCAAAACTTTCTCCAAATTATCTTTCCTTTTAACAAAATTTGATAATGAAGCATTCAAATCAATAATTTCATTTTCAAGGGAAGCAATGTGTAATTCATAGCTAGCTATTCTTATTCATTGCAAACAACACTTTCATTCAACACTCTATTAGTAGTTCTATAACTTTCAAGCTTTTGTTCTAACACATGTATTTTATCAGATTCATCAACAATCACATATTTCCCTTTTCAAATGTAAGCAATTTTTCTGACATTGTTGTCTTCAAATGTTTCAGCTTTTCATTTTTTCTCTCATGCAAGAAATATTTTCTTCATGCTTTTTGATAACTATCAATAAGGACTCATTCTCAGTTTTGAGTTCTAAGCATTTATCACATGAAGAATTTTCTTTTTGAAGTTTTTCAAGATTTCTTAAGCTTCCTTCAAGTAAAGAGTTTTGAATTAACAAAGCACTGTTTTCCTTTTTGAGTTCGTCAAATTCAAAACACTTATCACACGAAGCATTATCATGAAAAGTATGTTCATGTTTCTTTTTAAACTTTTTGTTTTCAGATTTAACTTGCTTGCATTTTTCAACCAGTTCATCATACAAGTCCATAAGCTCTTCAAAAGAAACTACCTCACCTTCCGAGTCTAGCTCAGAGCTTTCCCTGCTTATTGTATCATGCTTGTCGGCCATCAAGCACTCACCATCCTTTGTCGCTTCATAGTCCTTGACCAAGCATTTCAATATCTCCCTGGCCGTCCTGCAAGATGAAACGAGTGGAAATTTTCTAAGATCAATTGAACTTCTAAAAATATGTAAAAGCTTAGCATTATCTTTATATCTCTTAACATGTTCAACAGTCCACTTAGAATCATCACTAGGCATTCCATAAGAATCATGCTCAACTAAATCCCAGAGTTTGGGATCAATGGATTTAACATGACGATTTATGTGCCTAAGCTATTCATTGAAATTTGAACCATTAAAAATAGGCAAACAGTTCATAGAGATTTCATCAATAGAAAAATTCATGATTGACAATGCACTAGGATCACTCTGTAGATCGTAAGCTCTAGGGACAACAGAGCCTCGCTCTGATACCAATTGTTGGGTCCCGTAGTGCAGGAACACAGTTCTAGAGGGGGGGTGAATAGAACCCTCTACTAAAATTATGTCCAATTAAAAACTTAAACCTACTTATAGCGGAATTATCAAGATTAGCAAGATTGATGAATTTAAACTAATTAGAATAGACTTGATTCTCTCAATCTCACCGTACTCACTCGAACAGATAAATAGATATGAACAATAAAGCAAACCACCACTATTGTGTCCCTGAAGTCATTTGAGTGATTCTGTGGTCACTTGGGTCATTCGACATCATTCTATGGTCATATGCATTCTGTGGTATTCTTGGTTTTGATAATGGCTAAACACTATTAGTCATTGTTGTTTTTCACTCCTATATGACTGACATATGTGCTGTTGTGTTCATGACAGATATGTAAATGAAGGCTCAATGTTGCGCCCTCGCACGCGATGCCACAAACATGCACGGGCTGCTAAAGGACTTAAGCGGCGGAGCTAAGATAGATAACGGACCAACCCGGGAAAATCTGGGTTCTGCCCAGCTGGCGGTCGACCGCCAGCACAGGGGCGGTCGACCGCCCCAGCCAGCATCCGCCAATCTGCAGTCTTTCAGCTGGCGGTCGACCGCCAGCCAGTGGCGGTCGACCGAAATTCCCAGGGATCACCCGAATGCAAGTTTCACAGTAGCGGTCGACCGCCAGGAGCTGCAGGTCGACCGCTAGCCCCGAGCCTTCAATGTTGACTTTGTTTCCAACTTCGAAAAGGGCCATTCAACATGGATTTCTTTAATCCAAAAGTCACCTAATCACCCACAAATTGTGGATCTGGTCTGAGGCTTGTCTATAGACCATTCAAGGTCTATAAAACCAATACAAGAGGGTTGGAAACCACAATGCTTCAAGGCTTCAAGAGAGAACAAGGGAGGCCATTTTCGAGGTACTGTAGCATCTCTGTGAACAGTACTTCGGGTTGGAGTTCTTCATCCATCCAAGGTGTTTCAAGGTGAGATCTGAAGCAAGCAACCTCCACCAAAGCTAGAAGCACTCAAGGATAAGAAGGGTGATCAAAGGAAGCCACAAGGAGGGCGTTTCAAGAAGGAAATCAAGCTACTCCGGGAAGAAGTTCTTCATCAAATCTTCAAGTGATTGAAGCTACTTCAAGAAAAAATCAACTTCAAGCCAAGTGAAGAAAAAGCTACAATCATCTTCCTCTTCCTCATCTCAAGGTGATCCATAGAAGCTGCAAGGGTGTGTTCAAGGGAAAGGAGTTCGAAGTACTGTAGCTATGAACAGTGCTCCAGGAAGAAGTTCTTCATCATATCTCCAAGTGATTCAAGCTACTTCAAGAGATCAACTCCAAGCAAACTCAGACAAGATCTTTTCTCTTTGAACATATTTCATATCTTGTTTGAGTATTTTCATATCTTATTCTTTTCCATTTCATTCAAACATTTGGAACTGAAGATCGTCCCTACCTATGGTTAGTAGGAAGGCAATCGGAAGCTGTCCGATCTGCGGTGTTGACGTCCCTACCGGCGGTTAGTAGGAAGGCAATCGGTGGTCTTTCCGATTTACAGTTTAGTGCGTGGCACTAGTGAAGCCTCACCGGATTTGGTGAGGGGTGGACGTAGGACTGGAGATTCAGTCCGAACCACCTTAAAATCTCGTGTGTTGTGGTTTGCTTATGCGATTGCTTTGTGTTAGATGCATGCTTATGTTCAATATCTATATTGCATAATCATCTTGTTAAGCAAATCATTGTGTTCTTCGTTTAGCTAGTTATATTCCGCTGCTATTATCATTACCTAGCTATATAGAGGGTTGCATTGCGAAAAGAGGGGCAGATCTATTCACCCCTCCCCTCTAGATCCGCTATCCACTACACAACAACCACAACAAAAATCACAATGCAAGCCACAATGCACGGGGATTTTTAAGGTGGTTCGGGACCACGACGGGCTCCCTACGTCCACCCCTCACCAAACCGGTGAGGCTTCACTGTTGTAAAAATAGCCCGGGGATAAATCCCCACACACACATGGAGCCGAGCTCCAACACACACACACTGGAGAGGGGAAATCTCACCGCCCGTATGGAGTGGCCAAACGAGGTCTAAACCAGACCTAACAAGGCTCGACTCCTCAAAGTGGCAGCCCCCAGGCCCACTTATTATGAAGCCTAAAAATTCACTCAGTACAAGCGCTTCCTAGGCGGCCTTCGGGTTGGGAAGTCTGAGCATCAGTCGATCGGGAAAGCACCCTTATAGCCCCCTATTCTTGGTCCGGACCCAGCACTTATCACTCGGGAGACCCCTCCTGAACAAGTGCCATTATCTCGAGCTCGTTGATGAAAGCTTATTAACTCGGCCGTTGCGAATCCCTTAATGATAGGAAGCCCAAGGGGACAGGGGAAACCAAGAGTCCGCGCGCCGTAAGGAGCCCGCATGAAGGACGTAACCCCCCTAGAACCCCTCCGCTTACGGGGATCAACTCGCATGACAGGCCACTATTTAAAACAAGACATGCCCTATTGTGACAAGAGAGCTTAAGTAAGCTTAAGCACGCCTAAGTAAGCCTGAGCAGGAACCTGATAGGATCGGTGCGGTGGATTCAGAGGGGGGTGAATGAATCCCACCCTTAAAAACTCTTGCCCAATTAAAACTTCCTGATACAAACTGAAAACCAATGAGCAGTTACGGAAATAACAGATTCACTAGGTCAACTAAGATGCTTACAGATGAACAGATTAGTGACTTAGGATCAATACCAAGGGACTCACAAAGCAGTTATCGAACAGACAGTGTGCATGAACTTAAACCTGATAAGGAATTAAACACGTTCATGACTGTAGGTTGAAATCGAGTCTATCATACATAGAGCAGTGATTAAGTAATCAAGGTGACTCTTACAAGACCAGTAACAGATGATTGATATGCAATCAAATTCTCTGCTAGATAGAAGATCCAAATTGGCCTATGCAAACATCTAGCGAAAACAGAAATGAACATTCAAACCACAGTGCACAAAGGGGTTTTTAGGTGGTTCGGTCCTCCAGACCTACGTCCACCCCTCACTCCAAACCGGAGTGAGGCTTCCACTAGCAAAAGCTAGAACCGCAGACTCAGTCTGCAAACAGGTGCTGCCTAATAGCTTGACCAAGGGAACAACCTCCCCTCTTCCTCCAGACCGGAGGGAAACCACTAGTGACTACCCGTCACTAGCAACCAGAGACCGATGTCTCTCTTCCTCCACCCAGGAGGGAACCCACAAGCGACACCAGTCACTTGCAACCGGAGATTAAGATCTCCCTTCTCCTGAACCAACAGGAGGAACCCCGACCTCTCTACAGAGTATCGGAAAAACAAAAAACAAGGAAGTGTAAAGTAAAAAACAAGAGACGAAAAATACAGCAATCAGAAAGCTGTAAAAGATGATAGCACAAATGTGGCTCTCAACGGAGCTGACTGGCCTGGATTTGATCCACGGTCCAGCAGGAGCAGATCTTCAAGCAGCTTCCCTTCTTCTCCTCTAAATCTTCTCCTCTAACTCTCTCTCTCTCTCTCTCTCTCTCTATCTCTCTTCTTCTCTGCTGCACTTCTCTTCTTCTCTCGATCTCTGCTCTCTAAGGATCTCTCTCTCTTTCTTCTTCTTCTTCTCTCTTTCTCTTTTTCTTTTTCTAGATCGTGCAGACTCTGTCTCTGCTTCTACTTCGATCACGATCAGTCTTCTACAGATGAAGAAGCTTCATATATATAGCAGATGACAGCTAGGGCGTGTGGTCTCCATGATTCCCGCCCAGAGGCCTCAGTCCACGTGGCAGCATTTCAGCACAGTGGTTCCACGTGTCACGATCAGGGCCATCTTCTATTCTTGGATCACGTGCATCATCAGCTTGAATCAACCTGAACGAAGAGAAAAATGGATGCATCGAGTTAGTTCAAGATTTGAACCAAGCATGTATAGACTTAAAGAATGTACAGACTTTATGTGATGCCATCCGAAGCATGAATAGACTTAGAATGCATGGAAGGGATTGTACAGACTTTTTCTGCGTGCATGCTGTGTATGTAAAGATGTTGAACTACAGCATGTATAGACTTGCAACCTAGCACTTAAGAACCAATGCGATGAATGTATAGAGTTGCTTAAACTAACGCATGGAACAAGTCTGTATAGACTTGCTTAACTGACCCACTGACAACACAGCACATGCATGAACAAGCCACACAGATTGTACAGACTTATGTATGCATGAGACAATGTATAGACTTGTGTTCGTGTAACACAAAGGCTGTACAGACTTCATGTGTGTGCTACAGGACAATGTATAGACTTGTGTGTGCAGGGAAGACAATGTATAGACTTGGAAAGCTTGAACACGAACAGGCTGTAATGTATAGACTTTGAGTGAGACGCTGAGTGAGACGGATGGATGTACAGACTTGGGCTGTACAGACTTCAACTCAAATATGCATAGAGACGCTAAGTGAGACGGTGGATGTACAGACTTGCTGTGTGTAATGCATGCGATGTATAGACTTGATAGCATGAGACGCTGAGTGAGACTGACCGATATACAGACTTTGAAAGATGATGCATGCACAAAGATATCAGCAGAGAATGTATAGACTTGGACGTTTACGTGCATGAGAAAATAATGTACAGACTTGCTGTAATGAACAATGCCCAAATGCAGTGTATGGACTTAGCGTGAATGCGAGAAGACGCTAAGTGAGACGGATGTATAGACTTGATATATGCAGCGATAATGATGTACAGACTTGAATGCGTGCATGAGAAAATAATGTACAGACTTGAATGCTCCATGCACAAAGACGCTGAGTGAGATGTGAAATGCATTGGCTTTGGCTGTATAGACTTGATCAATGAATGAACGCATGGACTATGCCCTTGAAGAATGTTCAGACATGAAATGTATGAATGGACTATGCACATGCATGAAGAGCACTGAACAGATGCTCACCATATGCATCGACCTTAAGGTATGCAGCAACTATTGAAATGAATGCATTATGATGTGACAAAATGACTGAACATCGCAAGGTGACTCACAGTGTTTGACTCACATCAAAACCAATCATCAAAACCACATGGGCACAACAATCTCCCCCTTTTTGATGATGGCAACACTGTGAGTCATTCTGATGGCTCAAACTATTCTCCCCCTTTGACTTCATCAAAAAGAAAATAATTTGAGAGAGCAAAAGAAACCTGCATGCAGTGAATGAATGAAAGTCTCCCCCTTTGGCAATAATCTTCCCCTTTGATAATATCAAGAAGAACCATGGGGAGGAATGAATGTAGATCCCCCTTTATGAATTACAATGTAGCATGATTCAGATGACAGGGAAGCTCCCCCTGAATAGATGGAGTCTTACGAGGTGGATGAGAAGGAGACCACAGGGGCATGTAGATTTGACAAAGGTTTCATAGTCAATTGAATGAGATCAAATGAGAGCAGAAGAACTAAGCATAGTCAGAATGTTTTCAAAAGTAGTGAAAGTTAAACACATTTAGCAAGATTTTCAAAGAGTATACCAATTTCATAAATCTAACGAATTTTCCAGCGAGTCTCCCATTATAAAGATTTATGAATAAACTTTATTGAGCTCCATGGTTTAAAGATGATGTATACCAGGTTCGAAAAAAAGTTCTGTACTCATATCTGAAATCAAGATTTAATAACAAATGAACCAAAAACTCATATGTACATCTTGATTAATCTCCCTCCATCTTACTCAATCAATTTCAATGACTTCTTTAAGAAATACACTCTTAAGTATTGAGTTTAAACATGCATGAAACCATTTGATCATATCAAGGGTTATAGCAGATTATCCTTTGCATTCTTTTTCAAATATTGTAATTTGTTCAACAAGAATTTTCATGCAACAAATTTCAAGAGCACTCAAGTTTAGTGCACGCCTTGTAACTAGAGGATATACGTTGATCAGACGCTAATATCCCTAAGCACTTAGTGTGACTAACAGTCATGCTTTATAATTAACAGAGTTGACTGTTCACCTCATGACATGTCTTTTCTCATTTCTTTAACGAGTGAGATATGTTTCTCAGTGTGTCAGCCATTGCTCTGCCTGTTTTTCAATTAATTTTAGGCAGAGTTGACTAAGACACCTAATGACACAGTCCTTTGGACATGTGTTTCTCAGTGATCAAAGTCATTGCTCATGCAAGATTCAACAGATTAGTGACTTAGGATCAATACCAAGGGATTCACAAAGCAGTTATCGAACAGACAGTGTGCATGAACTTAAACCTGATAAGGAATTAAACACGTTCATGACTGTAGGTTGAAATCGAGTCTATCATACATAGAGCAGTGATTAAGTAATCAAGGTGACTCTCACAGGACCAGTAACAGATGGTTGATATGCAATCAAATTCCCTGCTAGATAGAAGATCCAAATCGGCCTATGCAAACATCTAGCGAAAACAGAAATGAACATTCAAACCACAATGCACAAAGGGGTTTTTAGGTGGTTCGGTCCTCCAGACCTACATCCACCCCTCACTCCAAACCGGAGTGAGGCTTCCACTAGCAAAAGCTAGAACCGCAGACTCAGTCTGCAAACAGGTGCTGTCTAACAACTTGACCAGGGGAACAACCTCCCCTCTTCTTCCAGACCAGAGGGAAACCACTAGTGACTACCCGTCACTAGCAACCAGAGACCGATGTCTCTCTTCCTCTACCCAGGAGGGAACCCACAAGCGACACCAGTCACTTGCAACCGGAGATTAAGATCTCCCTTCTCCTGAACCAACAGGAGGAACCCCGACCTCTCTACAGAGTATCGGAAAAACAAAAAACAAGGAAGTGTAAAGTAAAAAACAAGAGACGAAAAATACAGCAATCAGAAAGCTGTAAAAGATGATAGCACAAATGTGGCTCTCAACGGAGCTGACTGGCCTGGATTTGATCCACGGTCCAGCAGGAGCAGATCTTCAAGCAGCTTCCCTTCTTCTCTTCTAAATCTTCTCCTCTAACTCTCTCTCTCTCTCTCTCTCTATCTCTCTTCTTCTCTGCTGCACTTCTCTTCTTCTCTCGATCTCTGCTCTCTAAGGATCTCTCTCTCTTTCTTCTTCTTCTTCTCTCTTTCTCTTTTTCTTTTTCTAGATCGTGCAGACTCTGTCTCTGCTTCTACTTCGATCACGATCAGTCTTCTACAGATGAAGAAGCTTCATATATATAGCAGATGACAGCTAGGGCGTGTGGTCTCCATGATTCCCGCCCAGAGGCCTCAGTCCACGTGGCAGCATTTCAGCACAGTGGTTCCACGTGTCACGATCAGGGCCATCTTCTATTCTTGGATCACGTGCATCATCAGCTTGAATCAACCTGAACGAAGAGAAAAATGGATGCATCGAGTTAGTTCAAGATTTGAACCAAGCATGTATAGACTTAAAGAATGTACAGACTTTATGTGATGCCATCCGAAGCATGAATAGACTTAGAATGCATGGAAGGGATTGTACAGACTTTTTCTGCGTGCATGCTGTGTATGTAAAGATGCTGAACTACAGCATGTATAGACTTGCAACCTAGCACTTAAGAACCAATGCGATGAATGTATAGAGTTGCTTAAACTAACGCATGGAATAAGTCTGTATAGACTTGCTTAACTGACCCACTGACAACATAGCACATGCATGAACAAGCCACACAAATTGTACAGACTTATGTATGCATGAGACAATGTATAGACTTGTGTTCGTGCAACACAAAGGCTGTACAGACTTCGTGTGTGTGCTACAGGACAATGTATAGACTTGTGTGTGCAGGGAAGACAATGTATAGACTTGGAAAGCTTGAACACGAACAGGCTGTAATGTATAGACTTTGAGTGAGACGCTGAGTGAGACGGATGGATGTACAAACTTGGGCTGTACAGACTTCAACTCAAATATGCATAGAGACGCTAAGTGAGACGGTGGATGTACAGACTTGCTGTGTGTAATGCATGCGATGTATAAACTTGATAGCATGAGACGCTGAGTGAGACTGACCGATGTACAGACTTTGAAAGATGATGCATGCACAAAGATATCAGCAGAGAATGTATAGACTTGGACGTTTACGTGCATGAGAAAACAATGTACAGACTTGCTGTAATGAACAATGCCCAAATATAGTGTATGGACTTAGCGTGAATGCGAGAAGACGCTAAGTGAGACGGATGTATAGACTTGATGTATGCAGCAATAATGATGTACATACTTGAATGCGTGCATGAGAAAACAATGTACAGACTTGAATGCTCCATGCACAAAGACGCTGAGTGAGACGTGAAATGCATTGGCTTTGGCTGTATAGACTTGATCAATGAATGAATGCATGGACTATGCCCTTGAAGAATGTTCAGACATGAAATGTATGCATGGACTATGCACATGCATGAAGAGCACTGAACAGATGCTCACCATATGCATCGACCTTAAGGTATGCAGCAACTATTGAAATGAATGCATTATGATGTGACAAAATTACTGAACATCGCAAGGTGACTCACAGTGTTTGACTCACATCAAAACCAATCATCAAAACCACATGGGCACAACAGAACCACTTCACCTTTTGGTGGAGAGGGATCTCGCGCTCCCACTTTTCTCCCAATTCTCCTATTCGCGCCAATGCTCTACTACATGTACTAACTTAAGCATCGGAGGGTCTTCTCCGGGGATCTATCCCTGGGCACCTCTGACTGGTTTCCCTTCTTGCAGTTTATACTTCAAGGGTACGTGGTCTTCTACCTCCCCGGTCAGGAGCAGCGCGAGATCGCCCCTCTTTCTCTGGCGCCGTCTGTGGGAAACGCACAAAGAGCCATCATGGTGCGAAGAAGTTCTAGCAGGAGGACTACCATCGATAGGGGAAAAGCCCTGGTAACGGAGGAAGGCGCACCTTCCCTCCCCACGTAGCACTCCCCATCCGACAACCAAGCCAACGAGCTACCTCCATCGGTGGCGGGGGAACAACTTCCCGACGGGTGCACCGACGCCCTCCAAACCCTCAACGTAAAACTGGATGTCCTCGTGGATCTCATGAGGGCTCAGGCGGCTAGGGAGGAGAAGTCACAGCTCCCCAGGAAAAGCCCCCCACGTGGAGATGCCGCCCAGCAAGCTGCTGGAGGCCGTTTCATCCTCCGGGGGCAGCGGCTCATCTGCAACATGTCAAGAGGACCATCGCACGCCCCCCCCGGAGCAAGAAGCCTCCTCAACCTCGAGGAGGGAGAAGACCGGAGCACGCAAACTATTCCCGTTCGCCGAGGCCCCTGAGGAGCGTCGGGGCAGCATGCAAGTGCCCCCCCAGCCCCTTGGGACACCGACAACCGAAACTCTCTCTCCGACTACGAGACTTTGAGAGGCGTTTCGCAGAGCAAGAGCGCGCTCTCCATGCCTTGCAGAAGACCTCTCCTGTGGAGGACGAGGAGCGATCCCCATTCTCCGACTACATCCTGAAGGCAGAGATATCTCCCAAGATCTCACTTCCGACCTTCAAGTCGTACGACGGCCATGGAGACCTGGCCGACCATTACGACAGCTTCGACGCCCTGATGACCTTGCATGGGGCATCCGATGTGATCAAGTGCCAAGCGTTCGTGACCACTCTAGTTCAGGGCGCTCAGGCTTGGTTCAGAGCCCTCACTCCCAGCAGCATCCACAAGTTCAAGCAATTCGGGCGAGTGTTCAAAGAAAGCTTCACCGGTAGCGGTCCGCCTCGGTCAGTGGCGGGATTACTGGCCCTCAAATAGGAACAGGGGGAGAAGTTACGGGCTTATATCAACCGATTCAAATCGGAAGCCCTGCACATCCCCCACCTGGATGTGGCCTCTGCCATCACTGCCTTGACCGGGGGTACCCACGATGAGAACCTACGGCGCTAGCTAGTGCTTCATCCCCCTACCTCCCTCGCCGAGCTAGTGACCTTGGCTCTGCGCCATACCGAGTGCGAAGAAGTACTCAGCGCCTGCCGAGTCACAACTGGCTCGGGTCGGGAGGGGGACAAGAAGAGACCGTCCGAGTAAGGGACGGGACAAGGAAAGAGGCGGAACTAGGATGGAGATCGAAAAGAGCCACCCCGGAAGTACGAGCAGTATACCCCACTTACCGCTCCCGTCTACGAAATCTACGAAGACATCAAAGGCTCGGGTCTCCTCAACCAACCCGAGCCCATGAAGACCAAGCATCGCAATCGCCGCAAGCATTGCCTATTCCACGGTGACCACGGGCATCACACCAGCGATTGCCACCAACTTCAAGATGAGATCGAGCACCTCATCCGGCAGGGACACCTATCTCGGTATGTGTCCGGGTAAAAGGAAGACCGAGGCGCCGCTGAAGAGATTGATAATGTCCCATGCGGAGTCCACATCAACGTCATCGCGCGTGGAACGGCATCAGGCGAAGATAGCAGCCGAGGAAGAAAGCGTCACGCCGAGCGGGCGAGCCAGACCTCTGCTGAGGCATCTACGGCCCCGCCGACTAGCGAACCACAGTCCCTGGTATTCTCTGACAAGGACCTGGAAGGGCTAACCACCCCGCATGACGACGCTCTAATTATATCGGCTACGATAAACCATTGTAACGTGGACAGAATCTTAGTCGACAATGGTAGTGCCCCTGATGTATTGTCCTATGAATGTTTCCTCAAAATGGGAGAGAATCCATCTAAACTCCGCCCAATCCGAACCCCTCTCTGTGGGTTCAACGGCTAGGCTACTTATCCCGAGGGAGCACTGAGTCTGCCTGTTACTATCGGCACCCCGCCCAAAATAGTTATGGTTATGGTAGACTTCATCGTGATTAAGGGGATGACAGCATACAACGCCATCTTCGGCCGAGGCATTCTCAGCTGAATGAAAGCGGTGCCCTCTACCTTTCACCAAAAGATGAAGTTACCGACCAAATATGGCGTGGGGGAAGTTTGAGGTAACCAGGCATTGACTAGACGGTGCTATATAGTCTCGGTTGACGCCACTAGGCCGGAAGGGAAGAATAAGGGGATAAAGGGAGCCGAGGAGGGACCTGTAACATCTGAGCCTGGCGGCGAGTTGCTAACGGTATTCCTTAACGGTGACCCAACCCTAGGAGTAAAGATTGGAGCCGAGCACCCACTTGAGGAACAAGAAAAATATAAAGATTTCCTTGCGCAGTACATCCAAGTCTTTGCATGGTCTGATGAGCACCTTCCCGGGATCCCAGGAGATGTGGTGATGCACAAGCTCAACCTCGACCCAACAGCAAAGCCAGTACAACAGCGTAGGAAAAAGCACACCCCAGAGAAGCAGGCGGTCATCAAAGAGCAAGTCATCAAGGGGCAGAAGACAGGCCTCTTTCGTCTGATTCTATACCCTACCTGGCTCGCCAACGTCGTCCTGATACAAAAAGCTTCAGGGAAATGGCAGATATGCGTGGATTTCACCGATCTCAACCAGGCTACCCCGAAGGATTGCTATCTGTTACCGAGCATCGATCAATTGGTCGATTCAACCTCTGGCAACAAGCTGCTCAGCTTCCTGGACGCCTACTCAGGCTACCATCAGATCAGGATGGACCCGGAGGACATCGAGAAGACCGACTCCATCACTGACTTCGGCGTACACTGCTACACCCGAATGCCGTTCGGGTTAAAGAACGTTGGAGCAACATATCAAAGACTGATCAACCACATTTTCGAAGGACAACTTGGTCGGAACGTCGAGGCCTATATGGATGATATGCTCGTCAAGACACCGAAGGCCAAAGACCACCTCGCCGACTTAGCCGAGACCTTCGACACTCTCTTGAAGCACAATATGAAGCTCAACCCCACCAAGTGCACCTTCGGAGTCAGATCTGGGAAGTTCTTTGGTTTCCTGGTCACTCAGCGTGGAATCGAGGCCAACACCGACAAGGTCCAGACCATCCTGGACATGAGGCCACCTACCTGCATCAAGGACGTCCAACGCCTTACGTGGCGCATTGCTGCACTCAACCATTTCTTGTCTCGGGCGGCCGAACGATGCCCACCCTTCTTCATATTGTTGAGGGGACCCAAAATGGCATCTGCTACGTTCGCCTGTGATGTGGCACAAACTAATCTGAGTTCAAAATTTTCTTTTCTTCTCATTTTCTCTTTTTTTGTTTTTTTGCTGTATGCTTCAAAATTACTCGTAACAACACAGTAGCATATAATAAGCAAACACGGTGGCCCAACCAAACACCGCATAGCGTATTTGTACTTTCAGTTGTGACTGCCAGCGCCAAGTTCACACATTCACAAACTTTAGACGGCCTAAATATCATTATCCCAATTCTGAAAATGACGATTCATCCTTGAGAGAGAAGAACGTCGTCACCAAGTTCCCATTCTTTTGTCACCTCGTCAATATGCTTTCCATTTGTTACCTCATCAATATGCTTTCCATATTTCTCTCTACTGTTATTCTCATCTTTCCAATAATTGTCATCATCACTCTTCTTTCTTTCATCATTCTCAAGATCAATCTCACTTGCTGTCCCCCACTCAGAATTATTAGCCTCCTGACCATAAGCATCTCTAGCATCATTAGCACATGGGACACCACCATGCTCTGCCTCCCCAAGATAACCATGCGGTGTGCATCTGCTTCTTGGCCAACTATTCAACACTTTGTTTTGTCTTAAAGAGAGTTCAGGATCATCCGACTGGGAGCACAATATAGCACCCAACAAGCTCTCCTTCGCCAATCCAAACATATCATATGCCTTTCCCCTTGACGAGAGAGAGAGAGAGAGAGAGAGAGAGAGAGAACGCAACGAGACAGGGAGGGTGGCTGGGCAGTGGTCTCTACGGTGGGGAGGTGTGACCACAGCGGGTAAAGGGAGCGATCGAGGATGGCAGCAATGGTGGCAGCCCACCAGCGATGGAGACCGAGCTGGGTATGCTTACGCCCGGCATGATGCCAACGTGTGTAGCTGTAGGCGGGTAACGTGCTTGATGACGGTGACCAGTAGGGGACCTCGCAACGGTTGATGGCACTGGGTGTCATGCTCGGACAAGGTGATTGCCGCGCTTGCCCGTGGTGCTCGCCAAGCTCGGACGTGGGAGTGCTAAAGCCGCTTGGCGTGCTTGACGAGGCCGTGGGCGACCACGACGACGACGGCGACAACCGGAGTGTGCTTAAGGGGTGGTGAAGCCGCTGCCGGGAGAAGATCGGGGACCACTTGGCGCTACCGGACTGCTCGGTGGTGAACATGCATACGCATGCATGCCGGGGACGTCGCCGGCATGCCCGCGCATGGGGGAGCTGGGCAGGACGTCGCAGTTGTGGGGAGGATGGCAGCAGTAGTGGCAGCCTGCAAGCTACAAGCGAAGGGATGTTGGGTAGAGTATGCTTGATAAGGTGAAGCCAATACTCGTACGGCGGCTCTGTTCATTTGCTGCCGTTGAAGCAGGTTGCCGGAGCTATAGGTGGTGACCAGTAGGGGGGAATGGGCTGGTGCTTAAGTGGTGGTGAGCGGTCCATTGTTGTGGCTAGGGACGATGTCGACGTGGTTGCATGTAAGGGAGATGGGCAGGGCAGTGCCGTGGGTGGTAGGGCGGTGGGTGTTGGTGTGGGTGTTTATAGAAGATAGGATGAGAGGGGGATGAGAGTGTGTACAGAAGGGAGGTAGAGAGGGAAACAAGGAGTGGGTTGTTGCAAGAGAGGGGGAGCAGGCAAAGCCATAGTGGTGACGTGTGCAGAAGAGAGGCAGTGGGAGAAGAAGAGGGAGAACTGGAGTGTGTGTGAGGGAACCCGGAGGTGTAGAGGAGAGGGGAGAGGAGGAAGGGGGGGGCATGTGAAAGCCACTGGTGCGGTGTGCAGAAGAGAGGAAGAGGGAGAAAGAGAGGAGAGAGTGGGAGTAAGAAGAGAGGGGGAGAAGCCAGGCTAGATGCTGTCGGAGGGGATGCAAGGAGGAGAGATAGAGAGGGCTGAGAGTGAGGTCGGTGTGAAGGATGGTGAAAGGGAGAAAGAGGAGATTTAGAGAGAGAAAGAGAAGGAACGGAGTGGTGGGGTGGGTGCTGCGAAGGTGAGGCCTGTGGCGGTATCGATTTGCAGGTAGAGAGAAGCAAATAGAGGGAGAGAGTGGGGGTGGGAGGAATGAAGGAGCCCGGTGCAGAGGGAGGCGACAGTGGTGAACGTCTCCGGTGCGTGTGAAGAGAGTGGGTGCGGTGGTGTTAGCCAGAGAGGGAGAGAGTAAAGGTGAGTGCCGTGACTGTGGGAGTTCTAGAGAGAGAAAGGGAGGGGGAGAGGCCGCGGTGACTAGCAGGGTGAAGAGAAGTAAGATCTACGGTGGGGGAGAGAGAGAGAGCAGAGAGGGGGAGGTGTGTGAGGAGGAGAGAGAGCCGGGAATAAAGAAGTTGCAGTGCTACGGTGGTATGTGTAGAAAGGAGAGAAGGAGAGTGAGAGATGAGCGCGAGAGGCTAAGGAAGGAGAAGCTGGAGGGGGGAGAAGCTCAGGGAGACTGGTGCAGACGGCAGAGAGAAGAGAGTGGTGGGGAGGAGAGGAGCCCGCCGGTGTGAGGGTGCACAGAAGAGTGAACGAGGGAGGAGGAGAGATGAGAAAGAGAGAAAGGGGAGAGAAAGAGAGGGGGCCACTGGCGCCTGTAGAAGGGAGAGAGGGAGAGATGGGGAGAGATGAGAAGAGAGAGGGGGGAGAGAGGGAGAATGCCAGCTTGTGCGGAGAGAGAGCGTGGGGAGCAGGGAAGACGGAGAGGGGGGAGAAACCGCTGGCGGTGGGTATGAGGAGAAAGAGGAGAAAGGAGAAGTGGAGGGGGAGGGGGAGAGAGGTGACAGCAGCTGCAGGGACAAGAGAGGGGGGGAAAGAAATGGAAACGTAGGAGAGAAAAGAGAGGGAAGAGATAGAGAGAGTGGGGTTCCCACCTTTTCCAAAAAATTAACTTCATTTTATTACTTAAAATAAAGGTTACAGGACTCTCTTTATAGACTCCACAAGAAGACCAAAAGACAACTCATTAAAACTTCAACTAATACCTAACACTCATTATACCTCTAATTGGAAGATTAAAAGACACTATTAAAAAAAGACTCTTTCATGGATATAGCTTAATTCCTATAAAAAGAAAACACACATATTAGGCCCATACATGTGGCCCAAGTAACATAAATATTTATTTGATAATTTTGTAGAAGCCGCTTGCCGATCCCGTCAGGTTCAACCATGAATCTTGATTCTCGAACCGACGATCCCGTCAGCCTGGGATGAGGAATGTCAGAAGGCGTTTGCTAAACTAAAGGAATTCTTATCTCGCCTCCGGTGCTGTCCAAACCAGTCCAAGGTGAAGCTCTACACCTCTACCTCTCGGTAACCCCTTCTACTGTAAGCTCGGTCCTGGTAAGGAATGACGCAGGAACGACGCAGGAGTCGAGAGACCTGTTTACTACGCCAGCAAGGTGCTTAATGAGGTCGAAAGAAGGTACCCCACAACCGAGAAACTCATGCTAGCGTTGGTTACCTCGGCCAAGCGCCTCCCACCCTACTTCCAAGGGCACCCCATCGTCGTATTGACCGGTCAACCCCTGAAGAAGATTCTCTTTCACCCTGAAGCCTCGGGACGCCTCCTCAAGTGGGCCATCATACTCGGGGCTTACGATATCTCGTATCGCCCTCGCTCGGCTATTAAATGATAGGCTCTCGCAGACTTCATCGCTGAGAGCACGTTCCCAATTGAAGAAGCACTTCCACCAACAATCGGGCCTACCTGGGATCTGTTCGTCGACGGATCCTCCAATTTGACAGGAAGCGGCGCCGGCATTCTCCTCAAGTCCCTTAAAGGAGCAGAACTTCGGTACACCCTGAAGTTCAACTTCCAGGCATCCAACAACACCTCCGAGTATGAATCCGTTATCTCGGGTGCCAGGATGGCTCGAAGACTGGGGGCCGAACGAGTCAGGATCCACACTGACTCCCAATTGGTCGCTAGCCGAGTGAACGGTGAATACGAAGCTCGGGAAGGACAAATGGTCATGTACCTCCAAGCGGTAAAGAGGATGGCCCAACTTTTCGAGAGCTTTGAGGTAGTCCGAATAGCCCGGGAGGAAAACTCCCGAGCGGACGCCCTCTCTCAACTGGCCTCCTTGCCCGACCCCGCTAGTACACGATCGGTCTTCCTCGAAGAGCTCGGGCAACCAAGCATCGAATCCGAGCTTATGACTGTTGACCTGGCACCCTCAAGCGACTGGCGGACCCCCTACATATCCTGGCTCTGGGATTCTCAAGAGCCCACCGATCCTCGAGAGGCTCGGAAGCTCAAGTACCAAGCTCGGCGTTTCGTCATGTTGGATGATGCCTTGTACCGCATATCCTTCTCCGGTCCTCTCCTCAAGTGCATCAGCGCCGATGAAGCCAGCTGAGCGATTCATGAAGTACACGAAGGCATCTGCGGAGCGCACCAAGGAGGAAGATCACTCGCCAGGATCCTGCCACGGCAGGGTTACTGGTGGCCCACTCTCCAGCACGACTGCTCGACCTACGTGTAGAAATGTGATCGATGTCAGCATTTCAACCACCTGATTCATCAGCCCGCTGCGGAGCTCATCACCCTTGTCGAGCCATACCCTTTCGCTTAGTGGGGGATCGACATTCTGGGGCCGTTTCCTACGGCCCAAGCTCAGAAGAAGTTCGTCATCATCGTCATCGACTATTTCACCAAATGGATAGAGGCCGAAGCCACCACCAGGATCACCGAATCAGTCGTATGGAGTTTTGTTTGGAAATTGATCATCTGTCGCTATGGTGTCCCCCGAGTGATTGTGAGCGATAATGGTTAGCAGTTTGATTCTCATTATGTCAGAGACAGATGTGCCGACCTAGACATTCGCAACCACTTCACTTCGGTAGCCCACCCTCAGGCTAACGGACTGGTCGAGAATGCTAATAAGACTATCTTAAAAAGCATCAAAACCAGGATCGACAAAGCCAAGGGAAGCTGGCTCGAGGAATTGCCGAGAGTAATATGGTCGCACCGAACTACTCCAAGAACAGCTACTAGTGAAACTCCTTTTCAGCTGGTATATAGCACGGAAGCCGTAATTCCGTTGGAGGTCAGCAATCCCTCTCCCTGAGTCGTCCACTTTGAGCCTGAGGTAAACGAGCAGAAATTGCAAGAAAACCTCGACTTAGCAGACGAGATCCGAGAGAATGCAAGAATCCGAGCAACGGAATACCAACGGCACATCACTCGATACTACAATAGCAGAGTCTGAGACAGACCCTTCCAGCTAGGAGATTTCATCCTGAAGAAAGGCTGAAGCATCTCGACCACTAGAGGCGGCGGGGAAGCTGGCCCCTACCTAGGAAGGTCCCTACCGAGTGGTCGAGAAGCTCGGGAAAGGAGCATACCGATTGTCCACCCTGGAAGGAACACCCGTCCCTCGACGTGGAACGCGACAAATCTTCGCAAGTTCTACTTTTGAACGCTTGACAAGCATACACATGTAAGCGAAATAGAATAATCACCATTCTTCTCTTCTTATTAAACTTTGATGTACATCAAGAAGGCCATAGCTGGGATAGCATACATGTACAAACAATTACATCCCCTGGTACTATAATGTGAGCAGAACGCTCGGTCGACCCATTAGGCGCTCCCACGTCCAGCCACTGACTCTGCCTCATGTAGAAACTGGCTCGGATAAGGGATCGTTGGCTTCGTTGGTTTGAGAAAGCTCGGAGGAAAGGTGCCAAAGGGACTGGAAGGACAACAAAAAAAAGAGGTCGACCCGAAAGGTGAGGAATCTTGAGAGAGCTCCTCCCTAGGCAACGGGATCGACGGTGGAAGGAGGGGCGGGGGCGAAAGTGAAAGAATGAAGCTAGACGAGCTCCATTCTCCCTCAGAAGAGCGCCGGCAGGATAGGGACAGGAAGGTGACATGCTCCAGCATGAACCTTCCCCCCGAGTGACCTCCGACCGATGAACCCTCTTCCAGAACGAAACAACAGGAGCTTCCCTCCTGCCGCCATCTGCATCATCATCTTCTGAAATGCCTTCCATGCCCCGCCAATACTAACAGCACAACGCTTCAAGGAAGGGAAAAACTGCCAGGAATGGCCTTAAGCGATGAAAGGAAAAGGAGATGCCCCTCGGACCTTTTTATAGGCCGAAGGGGAAGCTGATTGCTTTAAACGACTCTCCCCAAAATACGCTACCAAGGCTTTCCGCAGGTTGGTTATCGCATTTCCCGATATTCCCACAGCGGGACGCGCGAAGCGACAAGTCATTAAGGGCGGTATGGAAAAATGAAAAGGTGCCAACGCCATGTTAGTTGTTTGACAGATCGGCGCACGCAAAATATGCAGGAAATCGGTGCTTTCTTCAAATGACTGCGGATACGGCAATCAAATCACACCCAAAGCGGTAAGAAACAGTCAATTAAGCATTTAATACTGCCGCTATTACAGTTTCCAAAAAGAGCCTTACGCGGCTACATAGAAAGAAATAAAGAAATAAAGAAAAGAGCTATTACATTAGGCCTCGGGCCCATCTCCAAGCTCGGCAGACGGAGCTTCCTCGGTAGCAGACGATCTGCCCCCAATGTTCTCAGCGATGGCCAGCCCATACATTGACCCCACCAGTGTGGGAACTGTCTCGGTCGTGTGCCCTCCCAAGGATGCTGGAGTTGGCGGTCGCTCGGACGGAACCGAACTCACCTCTTCGCTCGACGTATAGTGGGAAGAGTCAATGGCGCCCCACTCCGAGTCATAGCGCTGACCGGAAGGAAAATCGAGCGAAGATGACTGGGCCTTTGCCTCCAGGATGGCCCGATCGTAGCCCTAGGAGAAGCCCTTCTGGAGTCCCCGTCGATAGCCTGACTCGTAATAAGGAAAGGCCACATGCTGGAGAGCTGCCTGGTAAGCCTCTGAGCACTTATGTTGCTCGAGTGCTTCCTTCCCAGCCAGCTCCGCCTTCCTCTCAAGCTCAGCTATCCGCTGCTCGGACTCGAACATCCTTCTCTCGGTCTTGGAAAGCCTTCGCTCGGCCTCGATCCGTGAATCCTCGGCCGCCCGAACTCGATCCTTGAGCCCCTCTTGCTGGGCCCTCCATTGGTCGTCGCGCTCGACCTGGTTTCTGCGCCCCGACTCCAGTAGCTCACTCTTCCGGTCGACCATACGACGAGCCTGGGCCAGCTGCTCCACCAAAGACCGAGCCTCCGCTTGGCTCGACTGTGCCAACGCTCTGAGCGGAGTGATCTCTCAACGAAGGTCTTCAAGATCGAAGGTCAGACGCTCGACCTTCCGATCAAGTACACCGCGGGCCCACGAAAGAGTCTCCCACTTAAACTCCACCCGAGCGTACGCGTCCACTGCTTCAGCTCACAGCTAGGCCAGGACCAGCCCTCCCTCCATAATCTACTCCAAAAGCATGGGGGGGGACCCTTCCAGACTTTTTCCCGCAAGTCTCGCGCAGCTAAAGAATGGCACGCCCAGTACAGAGGAACCAGGACACTGAAGGTGCTGGTAGAAGGAGGGGAAGCTCTCACTGGAGCGGCCGAGACCGGGGCATCTCCCTCAGGCAATCCCGTCCTAGGGTCCCCACTGGTCGGCTCGACGTGAGCACCCCCACTGTGTACCTCCCCAGTTTCGGTCGACTGTGATCGAGTCACCTCCTCTTGCGACCCTCCAGCCTCGACCTACTGGGGGCGGACCCCCTCGTCTGGCGGCCCCTCCACAGCGCTCGGCGCCTCAGCATCAGCAGTGATCCCTCTATCATCGGCCCCCTCTTGCTCAGTAGAGGGGAGAGCCGACAGAGAATCTCCTCTAGACGCACAGGCGACCTCCTCCTTCCTCGCCCATTTCTTCTCAGTAGACTGAGCCTGCATTGAAGACCGTGGCAACTTGGCCACGGGTTCCTTGCGCTTGACCCCCCGGCGCTCGGAAACATCATCCCGAGCTACCCGCTTGCCCTTGTCCCGGGCGCGGGATGAGCCCTCTGAAGCTTGAAGATCGTCGGCCGCGTCCAGGTCAATGACCTCCAACTCAGACGGAGGTGCCTCCTCTTCGACTGCTCGCCTCATGTCTGAACCACAGAAAGTAGACTAAGAAAAGGAAAACCCCAACTCAGCAAGAAGGAAGACCAAGTTCCCGAACTCCTTACCTGTCGGCAACAGCACTCGAGCGAGGTAGCCCTCAATGTTGGAAGAAGTCAACAAATCAGCAGTCTCCCGGTGATTCTGTTGAAGGATAGCAGCCTCCTCTTCCACCTCCGGAGAAAACATGGTCTGCTTCGAAGGAATGTTCGGATGAAAATTGGGCACCGTCGGGAAATTCCAGGCTACTCCAACTGCCAACGGGCTCACCCAAAAATATTGGGTCTTCCACCCTTTGTGAGAAGAATCCTTCCCAGAGAGGGACACGCAGCTCCTCCCTCGCCTCGCCTGAATATAGAAGGAGCCTCTCCCCGCATGAGCGTGCTCAAAGAAGTAATGGAAAAGATCCTACGAGGCGTGCACCCCACATTGGCCGCAAAGGAAAATGAAGGAGAAGATGAAGGTATAAGAGTTGGAGACCAGTTGGACAGGAGCCAGTCGGTAGAACCGCAGCAACTCGGCGATGAAAGGATGAAGGGGCGGATGAAAGCCACACTTCCAAGCCAGAAGAAAGGAGCAAAAGAGGCCAGAATGAGTGGACATGCTAGACTCATGAGGCTCAGGAGCCAGGAACTGGAACCGCCAAGGCAACCCGTAGCGACTCTCTAGCCGCTTCACCTCCGCCTCCCCCAGCTCGCTGCACGACGGCTCCGGCGGCGTCAAGAAAACTATGGGGGCCCATTCTCTCTGCGGCCCCTCAGCCTCAGAATGATGGTCCGCCATGAGACAGAGAGAAGAATAAGGGGAAATATCTAAGACAGAGAACTTCAGAAAAGAAAGGGAGCTTACGAATCACCGCCTCAGGAGGCTCTTCTAGCTCCGACGGCTACAATGATTCTCTGCCCTTCCGAAACTACTCTCACAGCGCGGGATCCCCCCTCAAATATAACTACAAAGAGAGGCAAAACCCTAAAACCCCGGAGATAATGGGACGTAAAACGTGTAATGCCTAAAAACCTTGACAGGAGGCGGCGTGGCATCTGATCTCCTGAGGAGGGGCCTTCTCTTACTCATCATAACAGGCGCATTTTCAAGATGAGCTGCGTCACGTGGCCCCTACCAAGAGATATCTTTACCCAACCAGTGCCACAGACAGTCCAACCCAATTGCTACTCGTCCGAGCCTAATCTTGGCTCGGGAGTAGGAGGGGGACAAGTGGAGAGGGGAAATCTCACCGCCCGTATGGAGAGGCCAAACGAGGTCTAAATCGGACCGAACAAGGCTCGACTCCTCAAAGTGGCAGCCCCCGGGCCCACTTATTATGAAACCCAAAAATTCACTCAGTACAAGCGCTTCCTAGGCGGCCTTCAGGTTTGGAAGTCTGAGCATCAGTCGATCGGGAAAGCTCCCTTAGATCCCCCTATTCCTGGTCTCGACCCAGCACTTATCTCTCGGGAGACCCCTCCTGAACAAGTGCCATTATCTCGGGCTCGCTAATGAAAGCTTATTAACTCGGCCGTTGTGAATCCCTTAATGACAGGAAGCCCAAGGGGAAAGGGGAAACCAAGAGTCCACGCGCCGTAAGGAGCCCGCATGAATGACGTAACCCCCCTAGAACCCCTCCGCTTACGGGGATCAACTCGTACGATAGGCCACTATTTAAAACAGGACACGCCCTACTGCGACAAGAGAGCTTAAGTAAGCTTAAGCATGCCTAAGTAAGCCTAAGCAGGAACCCCTTCACCTTTTAGTGGAGAGGGATCTTGCGCTCCCACTTTCCTCCCAATTCTCCTCTTCGCGCCAATGCTCTACTACCTGTGCTGACTTAAGCATCGGAGAGTCTTCCCCGAGGATCTATCCCTGGGCACCTCTGACTGGTTTCCCTTCTTGCAGTTTATACTTCAAGGGTACATGGTCATCTTCCTCCCCGCTCAGGAGCAGCGCGAGATCGCCCCTCTTCACACACGTAGGGCGACGCCTACACAACCACACGGGAGTAAACTCCCAACCACACACGGGAAACAAACCCCAAGATATGCCCAAGCACACATGTGGATATGCTCCGCACAAAACGACGCACACGCGTCAACCAAACACTCGGAGAACCCTCTCTCCGAACACCCACACAAGAAAATCATTCAGAAATATATAATGAGTTCACAAGTAAATGCTCTAGCCCCGAAACAACTTCTAAAAACTGAAACAAGAAAGATTCAAGAAGTGTAAAGCTCCCCCTTCACAAAACAATCCGATTCTTCTTGGCTCGTTGTCGGATGGAGATGATTTCGGCGTCCTCTTGTTCCTCTCCTCGAGCCGCTTCTTTTCTTCTTCTACCACGAGCTCTAAATCTTCATGGATGTAGATGATAACCAACTTGCAAGAGGATTGATGAATTATTCGACCAGATTTTTGGAGCTCAATATTTCTCAAAGATCGATCTTCGATCTGGTTATCGTCAATTAAAGATCAAGGAAAGTGATATTCATAAGACTGCATTTCGGAGTAGGTATGGACATTACGAGTTTACCGTTATGCCTTTTGGCTTAACAAATGCGCCTGCCGCATTCATGCAATAAATGAACAGTGTATTCAGGTCATACCTCGATCAATTTGTGGTTGTCCTCATTGGCGACATTTTGATCTACTCCAAGTCAAAGGAAGAGCATGAAGAACACATCAAGAAGGCCCTTCAATTATTAAGAGATCACAAGCTTTATGCCAAATTAAGAAAATGTGATTTCTGGTTGGAGGAAGTTTCTTTTCTCGGTCACATAATTTCCCGGAACGGTATCGCCGTCGATCCTTCAAAGGTTGAGGCCGTAAAGAACTGGGAAAGACCTACTAGTGTGATGGAAATCCAAAGCTTCTTAGGATTGGCTAGATATTATCAAAGATTTATCAAGGATTTCTCAAAGATTGCAGTATCTTTAACAAGATTGACAAGGAAGGAGAATACTTTTATATGGTCCGAGGAATGCGAGAAAAGCTTTCAAATTTTAAAGGACTGTCTGACGACTGCTCCTATTCTCACATTACCTACGGAAGGAGGAGGATTCGAAGTATATGCTGATGCATCTGGAATTGGCCTAGGTTGCGTATTAATGTAACATGGCAATGTTATAGCCTACTCTTCACAGCAATTGAAGAAACACGAGGAAAATTATCCTGTACATGACCTAGAACTGGCAGCTGTGGTCTTTGCTTTGAAGATCTGGCGATATTACCTCTATGGAGAAGCCTTTACGGTGTATTCTGATCACAAGAGTCTCAAATATTTATTCTCTTAAAAGAGCTCAATATGAGACAAAGACGGTGGCTAGAATATTTAGGGGATTTCAATTTCTCTATACAATACCACCCCGAAAAAGGCAATGCCGTAGCTGATGCACTTAGCCAGAAGCCAATGGCTTTATTATCGAGCATGATGGTTAAAGAATGGCATCTACTTGAGCAAATGGCCAACTTAAACCTCAATATAGAGGAGAAGGAAGGCGGAGTCTTTATTGCAAATATTCGACTCCAACTCGAGTTACTCTCGGAAATCAAGGAACGGCAAGTTGATGATCCGATGATCGTTGAAATTAAAGAGAAATTAGATCAACGACCGGATTTCCTTCTGGCTGATGATGGAAGGTTATTATTCAAAGGAAGAACATGTATACCCGATTGTTCTACTATCAGGGGTAAAATCCTGGAGGAAGCACATCAGTCAAGGTACACTATTCACCCCGGTGCTACAAAAATGTACCAAGACCTCAAGAGAACTTTCTGGTGGCCGAATATGAAGAGAGAGGTAGCCGAGTTCGTAAGCCGATGTTTGATTTATCAACAAGTCAAGGCCGAACATCTCAAGCCGGCTGGCAAGCTCAAGCCTCTCGAAATACTGGAATGGAAATGGGATAGTATCGGTATGGACTTCATTGTTGGATTGTCGAAGACTCGAAGTGATTTTGATGCTATATGGGTAATTGTGGATCGACTAACAAAGTCCGCTCACTTTTTACCTATCAAGACTGGATGGACTATGGATGTTCTAGCTGCCTTATATATCAAGGAGATCGTAAAGCTGCACGGTATTCCAAGCTCTATTATTTCAGACCGAGATCCGAGATTCACCTCTCATTTCTGGAAGAGTTTACAATCGTCTATGGGTACTAGACTAAAGTTTAGTACGTCTTTTCACCCTCAGACGGATGGACAAACCGAGAGGACGAATCAAATTATTGAAGATATGTTAAGAGCATGCATGATAGACATCGGTGGAAGTTGGCATGAACACTTACCGCTGACTGAGTTCGCTTATAACAATAGCTATAAGTCGAGTATTCAAATGGCACCATTCGAAGCATTATATGGCCGAAGTTGCAGATCGCCTCTATGTTGGAGCGAGGTTGGTGACAAAGGATTGATTGGTCCCGACATTGTACAAAACACAACTGACAAAATCCAGTTGATACAAAAAAGGCTAAAGGTCGCTCAATCATGGCAAAAGAGCTACCCCGACAACCAGAGGAGAGACCTTGAATTCCAAGTCGGGGAGCATGTCTTCTTAAAGATCTCACCCACACCAGGAATTAAAAGATTCGACATCAAAGGAAAGCTAAGTCCGAGATTTATCGGCCCTTTTGAGATTCTGGAGAGAATCGGCGAGGTAGCATACAAGCTGGCTTTACCTCCTCAACTGGCCGGTGTACATGACGTATTCCATGTATCCATGCTAAGGAAATACATCTATGATCCTTCACATGTGATTCAATTTGAAGAATTGAAACTCTAAAAGGATTTATCATATGAAGAAAGATCGATCAAAATATTAGATCGAAAATTACACCAACTGAGGAATCGGGCCATACCGATGGTGAAAGTCCAATGGAGCAAGCGTGGATTCGAGGAAGCAACCTGGGAATTGGAAGAATCCATGAAAAAGAAATACCCATATTTAATCTCAGGTTAGAAATCCGACCTTTCTACTCGAATCTGACTTTTAGTTATATAGTATGAATTTGGAGGACCAAATTCTTTTAAGTGGGAGAGGATGTAGAAACCCGATAATTAAAAATGAAAAATAAATTTTTTAATTTTATTATGTAATTAAAATTTTCATGAAATAATCAAATTACATTTTTCCTATATGAAATAAGCTAGTTTATTGAATTTACTTGAATTAACTAGAAGTAAATAGAGATTAAATGCTTTAAACCTTAGATAAATTATAGTAAGTCCAAAAAAAGTCCATGTAATGGACTAGGATCACAATTGGCCCATTGGATAATCCATAATAGATTGGATTAATAGATTAAAGGATTTATTAAAGGTTAATTAGACCAAAATTCATAACATGTGTTTAATATGTAATTTAAGGGATTAAAATAACCCCATTTCTAGAAGATTGACTCAAAAATCAACCCTTACCTAATAGTCCACCTTGGACCAGCCGTTTTTACATTGGTTTCACACCAAATGGAGGCTAGGTTAAGAAGAAAAATTAGAATTTTCTTCTAATTCGGAGTTGGAAAGTTTGGCATTGTTAGGCAAGGAATCTTGACAAGTTTGGCCAAGTTTTGGTTATAAATAGAACCCCATTCGACCCTTAAACCATCCCTGGAGGTTAAGTATATGCTGTTGCGAAGATTTGTGGAGATTTGAAAGAGGATTTGGAGATCAAGGGATTTCTTTATATTTGGGGATATTTCCTTAGATCTAACAAAAGGTAGGTGTCTCTCAGGCTAAACTCTAATTAAAACATGCTATCTTGTGTATCTCTCAGTGCTCTTTCCATTGATAGCTCATTTATTAAATTCTGTTATGAAATGAGCAAGTTATGGTCATTTGATTGGAGGGGTATTCCCATTTTTTCATCAGGTCCAGAACGTGCTATACCTCAGTAGCATGTTCTGAACGCGCCAGCCCGACCCAGCGCGTTCAGACAGACCCCGTCCCTTTGACCAAGTTTTAAAAAATATACATAAAATAATGTAATAATACTTTATTGATCGCGCTATATTCACCTAGCGCGTTCTTCATGAACGCGCTAGTCTCTGCTAGCGCGTTTAGTCCCTTACCCCCGGGTGATCAGGGGTCAAAAATATAATACTTCTAATATATATACGTATACATAAGGTGTTTATATATATTATGGTTTACCCAGAACCCATCTTTTTCATCCAGTTTTCAAAATTTTTATATATGTATATATGCTTCTGAACGCGCCAGTCCCCTATAGCGCCTTCTGGAAGATCGCGCCATCCACCTATAGCGCGTTCATAAAAATTTTCTCAAAATTTATGACGATCAAAATATAATATTTTGAATATGTATACTATCTTTTATATATACTGTATGAACGCGACCTTGAGATATAGCGCGTTCACAGACAGTAACATCTTTTCAGCCTATAACTATTCTATTTTCTATCATAGTGATATATGAAAATTATCTCACAATGTAAAAAGGTAGTTTCTATCATATTGATGTATAAAAACTACTTTCAGCATGATAAATCTATTTTCTTATCATATGGTTAATTAATGTATGATTAAATACTAATATCTAAACTCATGATTTTAAATCTAAACTCATGATTTTAATTCATAAGTATATATTTTCATAACTAAAACTTGATGTTTTATGATTCTGAGATTAAGCTAAAATATTTAAAAATAATTTTAATAAAACTACTATCTTAAATTTTCTTCCTACTTACCGTTCATTTTTGAACTCTACGACTTAATGTCGTTAAACATGATGCCTTAAAATTGTTATCTACTTTCTTGCAACTTCTGAATTTTTACTAAATCTATGCTTATTTACAAACAACATTATTCTTGAAAATCATTGGCCATATACACATTAAGTGGATGTCTAAACGTACTTGGGATCTTCGGATCCATATGACTCAATGCCTGGCATTAATGAGGCCCGGTCTGGTCTTGGGGGGAGCGCCCGAAAGTACTTGTGCCCATGGGAGTTGATTGACCAACGGTGTGGTATTGCACCGAAGTGTATGATAGATTTACTTGATACGGCATTCCACTACTTGTACTTGTTTACTTGTTTACATGACTACTTAAAAAATTACATGAATTACTTGACTTGCGTGAAATGGCCAAATTCGTGAAATTCTTTACTTGTTCAAAGGTTATTACTTAAAAAACTTCTCTTGATATCTTGTTATCTTGTTGTTACTTGAAATTCCTTATACAAAATTCTACTCGAATTTCATGATTAAACATTTCCCTATTCAACTTGGAAAATGGTTCAACATGCTAAATACTTTAAGATTGCCTGATTCTTAGAGATATAAAATCCTACTGAGCTTATTGCTCACCCTACGTTTCGGTTAATTGTTGCAGGTAATGACATTGAACAAGGGAATGGATAAGAGTGAAAGAGTGTTTTCCTTTTTACCTAAGTTTATGTAGATCATTAGTGTTTTTTTTACAGGAATGATGTATTTTGGATTGGAAGTTGTAATTTGCCTTTATGGCTTATGAATTAGTGATGTAAACTTTATTTTGATAGAATAAAAGTATCATTTCTCATTCATTTCTATCTTTAGAAATGAAATTATACATGCTCTGATCAACACACTTGTTTACGACTCGTCGCGCCCTCGATATTCCGCGTCGGGACGTGACACATTTTTCTGTACATGAAACTCATTCACCTCAAACTTATCAATGCTCATGTGAATGGTTAAACACCATACAAGTTGATTTCATCCAAGTGATATGTAAAGCAAGTTGAAACACATACCAGCTCAAAAGTCCAATGAACAATAACTATTGTCAACTTGAACTCTCCAATAGATTTTGAAACCTCTAAGACCCATGAAGAGAATACTTAAAACACAAGTGGGTTGACATACCATCCTTGAACATGAAGGAGATTTACAATCTGTTTTGAATCATGGAGATTAAAATACTCATGCAAGAATGGGTTTTACTTGTAAATGATGTCCACCATGGATGTTTATCCTGCAAAGCAAGATAATCAAAACATAAGCTCTTTTCACACCAATGGACATTTTCCACAACACATGAGAACATGAATAACCATTCAAGCACAAGGCCAAGCAACAAAGTTATTTTGTAATCATCAAAATCACATACACAACATGCCAATATACCAATCTTAGATTCTATACTGTAAGAAGTAGGAACAACACAGACTCACCTTCTTCTTCCCCCGTCCTGTTTTCTTTGAAGGTGCCCACCATTTCCTCACAGGCTTCTCGTCCCGTTGATGAAGGGACTGACAAAAGACACCTGGATGACGGTCACCACGCCCATTGGTCACCTCCACCTGAGCTTGGATATCGCCTTGCACATCCTCTTCAGGGGCTGCCTTACATGGCACAGTAGCATCCATAATTTGTTGAAGGGGCCTTGGAGCTGGGACATCGGCGGCAATGTCAACCAAAGTTTGACAGATATTTTCCTCAATATTTTCAGCCCCCTGCACTTCCTCTCCAGGGGGTGCATGCGGTCGCATGGCATCATCTGTCACCTGTTCGATGGTGCTAAGAGGTGCTGCATCAGCGGCAATGTGAGCCCCTTCCACCCTAGTCAGAAAGAAGGCCCTCATTTCCTCAAGTAGCCACTGTTGGATCTTCAATGTAGAGGCAATATCATGTAGCACAGGCATGTATGGAGCTGATGAGGACGTCTCCTCATCACTGGGTCGGGTCATCATCTGACCACCGTACATCGTCACCCTTTCACTTGGCTCAAGAAGGAGCGCTTCGATCACCTACATTTCAAACCACATCACTTCGGTTATTCATTAATGTTGAATGACAAAGAAGAAGTTAATTTTAGTACTCATAATACATGTTGGTCTCGCAGGGATCCAATGGAGAATTTTAATTTCCTATCTACAAATGGCCCCCACCTAAATAGTTGGGGAAATGCCACCTGCCTTAGTGGCTGCCGCACCCGCGTGTGCTCAAAAAACCAGACCTGTAATATGAAATATATCAAGTTATTTTACAATGCAGTAGAATTAATGATTGACACATTATTACACAACCAAAAAAAAACTTACAGCAAGTGCGGCAGAACAACCAAATATAAATGTATGGGTGTGGGATGCATTCCCGGATCTTCTCTTAGCACGATCAATTGTACCTGACCGCCGTTTCTGGACCGTCGACACTAATTCCTCAAACTTGTGCATCGTTACCTGTTGCACGGCGGCTGCCCAATTGTAATATGAAACTCTCTCAATGTCATCTATGCATGACAACATCTGTTATGGACAAGAATGCATCGACCATGGACAAAGGAAAGTGGACAGTAGGAGTACAATCCACAGCCGGACAGTGTCGGCCACATCCTACTCTTCATTGGACCCAACAATTTGCTGGATAAGAGAGCACACTTTCTTCCGGTCAAATGTTGCTGCAAATCCAAATCGATGTTGCAACTTCGACTTCTATTTCGCGGATCCATAATGTTGAACCGGCTGACCGGAGCAAGGTAATCCTAAAATTATGCCCACATCTTCCATACTGAATGCGACCTCCTTACTACCCATACAGAAGTAATTTCCTCCACTATGGCCACAAATAATCTCCTCCAATAGTGTCATGGTGAAGGTGACGAGAGAAGCATTGTCAACATATGGACCAAAGGGTGTGGTCCTCATCAATGACTTGTGACATTCCCGAAATACCATCTGATCCCTATCCTTCATGTAAATGTCCATAGAACACCGGGCCGAGATGACCTTTGTGTTCACTAGATTCAAAAAAATGTGTAAACAAGAAATTCAGTTAATTGACTGATCAAGAAATACAAAAAATATTAAGAGTATGACAAGGGTGACAAATGTATAAACAAGGGAGTTTAGGTGTGGAAAATAGGTGCTTAAGGGTGACAAATGTATGAAATTCAGTGACAGGTAGGTCTAAATCTGAAACAAATAGGTAGATAACCGTGACAAATAAATAGGTCGATAAGGGGGGCAAATAGCTATGTAAGGGAGATAAGGAACCACACTACCTTTAACTTGTCGTCCTGAAGTGGAGGCCTTAGAAACCCTAGGTTTTTCAGATGTTTCTTCTTCGATCGTAGGAACTGGTACAATGTCCTGAGATGCAGGTGGGACATCCAGTTTACAGCAGACGGAGCGTTGCATGGGTGTCTCCTTCGGCTCAATGATTGAGAGGTCACAAATGGCACCGCGAGGAAGATGAGATGCTAAGCACGATCGAGAGACGAACTGCCTCTGGTAGGTTTTGTAAGAGCCAAGACATGGAGGGAAGGGTATATAAGGAATTGGAGATTTTTAATTTTGAGGTCCAATTCGGACTTTCGGCGTCATCATTTCTGTTGATGTGGCCTGCGGCGTTGGATCGGCGACAATACGCGAACAACACCCACGTGTGGCCAACGTGTCCCATTTTTCACGTGGACCAATTGGAGGTTAAGGGTGACAAATGTGTCTACACGGGTGACAATGGGTTAGCAAGGGTAAACAATGCCCTGCTAACGGTGACAAATAGGGCTCAATAGAGACAAGCCCGACGTTCGGCTTTCAGGCAGTGTAGGAGTAAGGGCGACGGCTTCTAGACTTTAGTTGTGACAATTAGGTGAGTATGGGTGATAAATGCTCAACTGGAGTAATAAATAACTTCACATTGGTAACAAGTGAGAAGGAAGCTGAAGGTGAAAAAGAACAGAGGAAAGAGGAACTGGAGGAGAAAGAGACGTGCTCACCAGAAGAGGGTGACAAATAACTTCAACTTTATGTTGACCCAATGCATCAATACTCCAGGGAAAGTCAATAGTCAAAGTCAAGCTTTTGCAACTTCTGACATCTAGTCAAAGCACGGTCAAGCTTCGGCCAACGAAAGTGGACACAGAAAATGACAAACGTGGAAGAACAACAGAAGAAGACTGAAGGTAACAAATACTCTCCTAAGGGTGACAAATGAAGATTCAGCGGTGACAAAGAGATATATATGGGTAACAAATGGATGTTAAGGGTGAAAAATGTGGAAACAACGGTGAAAAATTGCAAGGCAGCAGCGACAAATAAGTCGCTAAGGGTGAAAAATGAGTTACCACGATGGCAATGTTGCAGCACGGAAAATGCTAAGGTGATGGTTATCAGCCGTAAGGGTGACAAATAGATGTTAAGTCTGACAAATAGCCGTTAAGACTACAAAATGAGTTTACAAGGGTGAATAATGGCTCAGCACGTGAGACGTCGAGCGGGGGACTTGACTAAGTTCGTTAACTGTATCGCTGTTAATCGTGAGGTGCCAGGTTCAAAACAGAGTTCTGCCATGTTTTCATATACTTTTTTGAATAAGTTATATTCAAAAAAATTATGGAAACCTTACACTGAAGCTAAGATTCGAACCCGCAGAAACCCGTTCAAACGGCAGAATAATTAACCAAATGATACAACATGTCATTTCAAATAGTTTATTCCATTATATATATATATTATAGTTTTCCGTATCGGTAAGCATTGTACCATCCCATCTCGAGCCGTGGCCGGGATGACCGGTTCGAAAGGGACGGCCAGACCTACCCCGAATAATGTGCACGTGACTCAAGGAGGTTGGCACAAGATCCTAGTGCTTCCATGTGGAAATCCCCGCGAGGAACCCTAGCTCCCAAAAATTCATTATATATAGACGTGACGGTAAATTCACAACACATGAGTTTGAGGGGGGTAAGGAAATGGTCAACATGTGACCGATACGGCTCTGAATACCTTTTCGTGCGCACCCCAATGTGGGGCTTTCAAGGTAGCTAGGCTTTTCAACACGTTTTCTCTTCTTTTTATATATAGGAATCGATTTATCGGCCATGCAGTCCCATTGCTTGGTGATTAATCAAACGTTTTCCCCTCTTATCCCAATGATCGACCTTTATGGCACGGTGGGTCGCCAGTCCCGACCCGATGCCCACCATCGTCTACTTAGTGTTTAGAAGGAGCGCACTTTCAGTTAGTCCATACCATCCTAGTCTTGGAACCTGAACACATTGTCACACACGTGATTGGCACACCCTATCATGAGTAAAACTGATGAAAGATACAATGATATTTGATTATTATCCTAAGTGCTTCCACGTGACATTAATATTCCCCGCGAGGAGCCCTAGCACTCGAAAATTCATTATATATAGACGTGACGGTAAATTCACAACACATGAGTTTGAGGGGGGCACGGAACAATAGTGATAAGACAACATGTGACCGATATGGCTCTAAATACCTTTTCACGCGCACCTCGATGTGGGGCTTTCAAGGTAGCTAGGCTTTTCAACACGTTCTCTCTTCTTTTTATATATAGGAATAGACTTATCCATGCAGCCCCATTGCTTGGCGATTAATCAAATGTTTTCCCCTCTTATCCCAGTGATCAACCTTTATGGCACGGTGGGTCGCCAGTCCCTACCTGATGCCCACCATCGTCTGCTTAGTGATCAGAAGGAGCGCACCTTCAGTTAGTCCAGACCATCCCAATCTTAGAACCTGAACACATTGTCACACACGTGATTGGCACACCCTATCGTGAGTAAAACTGATGAAAGATACAATGATATTTGATTATTATCCTGAGTGCTTCCACGTGGCATTAATATTCCCTGCGAGGAGCCCTAGCTCCCAAAAATTCATTATATATAGACGTGACGGTAAATTCACAACACATGAGTTTGAGGGGGGCACGGAACTATAGTGATAAGACAACATGTGACCGATACGGCTCTGAATACCTTTTCGCGCGTACCCCGATGTGGGGCTTTCAAGATAGCTAGGTTTTTCAACACGTTCTCTCTTCTTTTTATATATAGGAATTGACTTATCGACCATGCAGCCCCATTGCTTGGTGATTAATCAAACATTTTTCCCTCTTATCCTAGTGATCGACCTTTATGGCACGGTGGGTCGCCAGTCCTGACCCGATGCCCACCATCGTCTGCTTAGTGATCAGAAGGAGCGCACCTTCGGTTAGTCCAGACCATCCCAGTCTTGGAACCTGGACACATTGTCACACACGTGAATGGCACGCCCTATCGTGAGTAAAACTGATGAAAGATACAATGATATTTGATTATTATCCTGAGTGCTTCCACGTGGCATAAATATTCCCCACGAGGAGCCCTAGCTCCCGAACATTCATTATATATAGACGTGACGGTAAATTCACAACACATGAGTTTGAGGGGGGCACGGAACAATAGTAATAAGACAACATGTGACCGATACGGCTCTGAATACCTTTTCGTGCGCACCCCGATGTGGGGATTTCAAGATAACTGGGCTTTTCAACACGTTCTCTCTTCTTTTTATATATAGGAATCGACTTATCGGCCATGCAGCCCCATTGCTTGGCGATTAATCAAATGTTTTCCCCTCTTATCCCAGTGATCGACCTTTATGGAACGGCGGGTCGCCAGTCCCGACCCGATGCCCACCATCGTCTGCTTAGTGATCAGAAGGAGCGCACCTTCGGTTAGTCGAGACCATCCCAGTCTTGGAACCTGAACACATTGTCACACACGTGATTGGCACGCCCTATCGTGAGTAAAACCGATGAAAGATACAATGATATTTGATTATTATCCTGAGTGCTTCCACGTGGCATTAATATTCCTTGCAAGGAGCCTTAGCTCCCGAAAATTCATTATATATAGACGTGACGGTAAATTCACAACACATGAGTTTGAGGGGGGCACAGAACAATAGTGATAAGACAACACGTGAATACGGCTCTGAATACCTTTTCACGTGCACCCCGATGTGGGGCTTTCAAGGTAGCTAGGCTTTTCAACATGTTATATCTTCTTTTTATAGGAATCGACATATTGGCCATAAAAAAGTTAAAATTGTCTAAATTACAGATCTTCGGATCTCTAAATAATAAATAATAATTTTTTTAGATGTAATGATATTTTTTACTGAGAGACATTTTATCCTATTAGAAGAAATGAATGAATGACAAAAAATCACAAATGAATGTATGAAAACATGCCGCCAAATGAAAATATGGCGTCAAATAAAAAGAGACAAGAGTTAGAAAAAAATGTCCCCTCTCCTGTCCTCCTTAGTCCTTCCCCCTTCCTCCTCCTTCAACCATTGCATCCCTTTGCTCTCTCACGATCGCACCCCCCTCTTAATCTCTCACCGGCGGGTGGTGGAGTGGCGAGGGTGGGCGGGCGTGGCGGAGCTACCCAGGGACGCCAGTGAGGGGTGAGTGGAGGCAGCACCGACAGCAAGGGCGTAGCAGCGGCGGTGAGCTCCCGCCCTTTCTCACTCTCTCTCTCACAGACACACACACACACACAAACTGTCACACACTCTCACTCTTACTTGAAGGGTAATATGTACTCAAGAGTTGTATAGAGATTACTTTTAAGAAAATCAACTGCTCCTTTGAGAATTTTAACCTTCATGCCTGATCTACAAGATGAACCTTTTCTCCTTATCACATGGTGTACTCTTACAACATCAGATGAAATTCCAAGCCCCTATTTTTATTGGGAGGGTGGGAAGAAGGATGTGGATATAAATGTGTGTGCGTAAATGTGGATATGACCCTTTTTTCCATTTTTGCCCGTTCAAGACTTTTGTTATGATATATGTGATTAGTTTGCTTAGATGTAAATTAAATTTGTAGACAGGTGTGGATGTCGATATGTGAAAAAATGTGTATGTGAATGCGAGTATGATAATGATTTTTTTCCAGAAGATGATGTCGATGTCAACCACGGTGTGTGAATATGGAAGTGAAAGTGGATGTGGATATGGATGTATATGTGACCAAACATGATGTACAAATGTGGAAAATAGTCAATATTTAGGGGAGATGCTGTCGATATTTTCTTAGAAGTAGTGATACGACATATTGATATGAATTTTTTAATTTTTTAGGTAAATATGGCTAGAATTGATCGTTCATGGATGAATCATAGAGTAGTTGATGGAGTGGTGTCAGAGGAGTTTACAGATGGAGTTGATAGTTTTATTCAGTTTGTATTGGGGCATCCATCAGTAGTGGACCAGTGTGGTAACATCTGATGTCCTTGTTTACTCTGTAAAAACAAGAGATTTCATTCGCTATGGGATGTGCAAGTTCATTTATACAGGAAAGGGTTCACGGAAGGTTAAATGAATTGGGTGTGTCATGGTGAGGACTTATGGTCGTATGAGCCCGGCAATGTTGCAGGCACAAGTACCTACGCAGACATGGTAATCGATACTACTGCCCTAACTTTAATGTACAAGGGGAACAAGTGTACAACGAAGAACCACCAAACAAGTCGGCTGAAAGATTTTATGAGTTACTTCGGGATGCTGATGACCCGCTGTGGGATGGTTGAGAAAATCACACTCGGTTGTCTGCTGTCTCATAGTTGTTGTATTTGAAATCTGAATTTCACCTTAGTGAGAGTTGTTTTGACTGTATGCTCCTCCTTATCAAGAGTATACTGCCTATGGATGAGAAGCTACCTGAAAATTTTTACCGTGCAAGGAAGATGGTCCATGAGTTAGGGCTTGGATACCAAAAAATAGATGCATGCCCTAATCATTGTATGCTATATTATGAAGATAATGTAGATAAAAGATCATGTGATATTTGTCATCATGATAGATTTAAACCTAAGAGAGGGAACAATTCAAAGTAGAATGATGTGCCTTACAAGTCACTGCGATACTTCCCTCTCATGCCCAGATTGCAGCGGATGTATATGTCGTCAAAGACAGCTCGACATATGATATGGCACACGGAAAGAGTACGTCATATAGATGATATAATCAGTCATCCCGTCGACGGTGAAGCTTGGGCTCATTTCAATCGTACCTATACTGCTTTTGGTCACTAGCCAAGCAATGTTAGGTTAGGTTTATGCGCAGACAGCTTCAACCCATTTGGAGGTTCAGTGGCATCTTACTCATGTTGGCAAGTCTTCATGACGTCGTACAACCTTCCGCTGAGCATGTGCATGAAGCGAGAGAACCTTTTCTTAACTTTGGTGATTCCAGGTCTAAAAAATTCAGGAAAAAATTTGGACATATATCTCAGGGCACTGATTGATGAGTTGAAAAGATTATGGAATGATGGAGTTATTACTTATGATGCATATAGAAAATAAAATTTCATTATGAAGGCTGTATTGATGTGGACAATAAGTGACTTCCCTGCATATGGAATGCTATCTGGCTGGAGCACATATGGGAGGTTGGCATGTCCTTACTGTATGCCTGATACCAAATCATTTGTCCTGAAATATGGTATAAAATCATGCTAGTTTGATTGTCATCGATGGTTTCTACTAATTGACCATCCGTTCCGAAGGCAAAAGGACTCATTCATTAAGAACACAGTTGAAATGGATGAAGCAGACTTGGAACGGATGCATGGTCGACAAATAGCGGTACAAGTGCAAAACATACCAGATATAGTGCAATTGTCGGGTAGTACACGACATCTTTGTGGATTTGGAGAGGATCACAATTGGGTGAAGAAAAGTATCTTCTGGGAATTGCCTTACTGGTCAGCCCTTTTGATACGGCACAACCTGGACATCATGCATGTTGAGAAGAATGTCTTTGATAATGTGTTCAACACTATCATGAACGTGAAAGCCAAAACAAAGGACAATGCCAAGGCGCGAGCAGACCTGAAGATACTTTACAAACGACCAGAGTTGGAATTGCGGCCGATACGGGACAAAGTTGTGCAACCTAAAGCAGCTTACATGTTGAAAGACACACAGATCAATGAATTGTGCCAGTGGCTGAAGCAATTAAGATTCCCTGATGGATATGTGTCTGACATAGCCCGTTCTGTGAATGTCAATGAGGGAAAAATATATGGATTGAAAAGTCATGACTGCCATGTGTTCATGGAGAGACTTCTACCCATTGCTTTCCGTGACATATTGTCAAAGCCTATATGGGGAGCATTGACTGAGTTGAGTCAATTTTTCAGGATTCTATGTGCATCAGAACTCAAACTTGGGGACGTGCAAAGTATGGAACAGAATGTGGTCACAACGGTATGCAAGTTGGAGAAGATATTTCACCCTGCATTCTTCGATTCCATGGAGCACCTGATTATCCATTTGCCATACGAGGCCAAAGTTGGAGGACCGGTACAATTTCGATGGATGTATCCATTGGAGAGGTAATTAGTATGTATTTACTGATTATTTGACTGTAGTTACATGTGTCTATCATTGTCACTGTATGTCATTGTCATATGAATTGTTGTTATAGGTGTATGCATGACCTGAAAATGAAGGTTCACAATAAGGCTAAAGTAGATGATTCGATTACCGAGGCATATATTATTGAAGAAATTTTGAACTTCTGTTCGATGTACTTTGAACCCAAAATTTAAACTCTCCGCAATCGACCTCCACGTAATGATAATGGAGGAGAGGTGGGTCCTTCTGACTGGTTGTCCATGTGTAAGTATCCAGGATGTGCATTCGGATGTTGTTCGAATCGCATATTAGAGGACAGAGAGTTGTTGGCCGCAGAGATATATGTTCTCCTGAACTGTGCTGAGATTGAACCTTTGTTGAGTGAGTCCTCAACTCCGCAGGTGCTTAAATTTATAAGCATCTTGACGTTCTTCCTCCCATTTACGGTGATGTTACATACATCAATGCAAGCAATTTGATTCAGAATTAATTACTCAATGTCCACGCCTCAATGAGTTGGAGGTTCAAAATGAACAAGAGAGATCTTTTGCCAGATGGCTTAAAGGTCAAGTAAGTGCCAATCTACCAATTCCACAAAGCTTGAGATGTATGCAAGTTCAATTTAAAGTAACGTGGTTTATATTCATAGGTTGAAGAGGTTATGTTACTAATGAAAGAGTCCAGGTGATAAGTTATGGACCTTCGAAGGTCACGCATGCCTATCCAAGATTTTTTATGAATGGTTATAGATTCCACACCAGATATTATGGATGAAATAAGTCTATGATGAATAGCGGCGTATGCGTGAAAGGTAGTACATATAATGAAAATGATCTTGATTACTATGGTATTCTTGAGGAGGTCATAGAATTACAGTATTTCGGATAAGACAACCATATATTCCCTTTTTAAGTGTCATTGGTTTGATCCTAATTCAGTTTGAAACGACGCAATATATGGCATTGTCGATGTCAAACATAGATCTAAATTGAATACCTATGAGCCGTTCATTTTGGCCGCACAAACCCAGCAAGTGTATTATTCAAGTTATTCATCTTCCAAGAATAAAGATTGGTGGGCAGTCTGTAGGGTAAAACCAAGGCTTGTGCCTAATAATGAGTTAGATCTGATTGAAGCTGTCTCAGAGGATTCTAGTGCCGAATTTTTTCAATTAGACGGGAGTGACACTGTAGATTTGGTTGCTTCTAATCTTCATCTGATTGAATCTGACGATCCACTTCGGTTGTCTATAGAGGACGAAGTGGAAGAAGTCGATTCAGCTGAGCTAAATGAAGCAATTGTTGGGCAGGAAGAGTCCTCTGAGGAGGAAGTGTATGAATCTAGTGAGAATGGGGAAGATGACGAAGATGACAAAGAGTTTGATATATCTTCAGCATCTGAAGATGAAATAGATACTGATTGAATATTTTGAAAGAAATTTAACATATATACACTTCTTATCATTATTACTTACCACCTCTCCTCGTAATTAGTTGTGGACTAATATGCACTACTTTAATTATTGTCAATAATTAGATGGTTTGAGGTCGCACCGAATCTTCGAGGAGAGGTGGTTCCGGGAGGGGTTCTACTGGTATGTTAATTTAAATTCTTAGATAAATTAGTAGTTGTCACGCCTCGAGCCCAGAAGGAACCCGGAGATGCGTGACGAGTTTATATCAATCATGTCAATCAGAGCGTAAGTGTATTCAACATACATAGACAGAGCGCACACAAGTAATGACAACCAAGTCCTTTATAAACCATAAACCTTCAAGTACTTCTATTACAACTCTTAATGAAAGCACTAGGACTCAATAAAAGAAAAGTACAATGGATGACTCAAGAAATTAGAAAAGACAGGACTAGATAATGCTTGATGGTTGGAATGGCTCTAAACTCTTCACTCTTGTCCTTCCCCATCCGAATGAGTCTCGCCATCGAAATTACCTGAAAAAAATAGGGGACAACACTAGGTGAGCGAACATTCAGTAGGAATTATATCTCAAGTGTTAGCTTACTTTAACTAATTTACATGTTGCATGAATGCAAGTATAGCTATGCATGTTCACACGAAACGACATTAGAGAGAGTGTATAGCAAGGGAAAATAGCAGGGACTAGCAAGAATTTTGAAGATTTCATGAGAACTATATCATGAAGAACAAGCATGTGCATTTATCAAGTCATGTCCAGAATTGGCTATCGTATTCAAGCAAGCAAGTAAATACCCCATCCAGGCCACGCATGTCATGTTACGTCAAGTCAAGTACAAGTACAAGAGTTTGTGGAATGCCGTTTAACTAGAACGACGAGTACTTCGGTGCAATGTCACACTGTGATCAATAATAGCTCCCATGGGCACAAGTACTTTCGGGTGCTCCTCCCAGGACCAGATCAGGCCCTAAATGCGCAAGCATTGAGTCATGTATTTTGATATCCACTTTGGTTATAGCCAATATAGAATTTCAACGGAAAGAACCTTTGTAGGAATATAAGGTAGATCTTGTGGAATAGAATCACAAGGATAGAACTTTCATGTAAGGACATACTATGGTCAAGTCGGTACAATCATGATACTTATAGAAACTGGGTGCATTTGGCTCCCTAGTGGGTGCCAAGTGAACAAGAATAAGCACTCATATTCACATGATTGCTCGTCCTTTGTACATGATAAGGTAGGAAGAACTAGTGTCCACATGTAGGGCACTAAATCTTTAAGTGATAGCAATGGTATGGTTTCCCATTCCATTAACTTAAGAAACATTCTCACGGTATCCAACTAGCATACCATGAGGGCCGGGTTACCATGTTTTTCTAGAGTGACATGGCAATCAAAAAAAGTGTGATAGGTTTTAGTGGTACAACCTGCTCAATCGGCCTTGAGGGAATCCAAGACTACGAGGAGTCTTACGGAGGTCTCTATGATAAAGTCACCAGTCCGAAGGAAGGAATATCCCGCGGAGGGCTCATCTATCATTGAGAAATAATGGGGTAATCGATAAAATATCAAGAAACGTGGGACTATACTTAGGGATTGGAATATAGTGCCTATATACATAACCCACTGTAAAGGGTTATAGAAAACCACGAAAAATCAGGAATCAGGTAAATAGCGCCTGGGGTCAAGTCTTCATTTTATGAAATAGCGCCTTGGGCAGGGTCGCTAGTTCATTAAATAACGACTCTTCATTAAGTTGTTGTATCCAGGTTATATATATATACATTTCTACATATTTTCCAAATTTTCATGTGCAGGTAAATCGCACCTTGGCTTAAGTCTTCAATTCAGCATATAGCGCCCTAGTCAGGGGCGCCATATTACAAAATAATGATAGGGTGCCTGTCATGATTTCAATATCAGCGTATTTTGGTCATGAACAGTAGCAATTTTCCAATAAAAATAATTTTTGCAAGAATGAACGGATGGACAAGTAGAGAAAAATAGCAGGAATCAATCAATATACTCATGCATTAGAGTAGATGTCATGGTTCACAGTAATTGAATTTTGAACATGGATATATATTAAATAGCTAACAGAATAGCGACTGTTTACATGGTCGTTAATCAAAATAGTGCCCTGACTAGGGTCGCTATTTACTGTATATGCAGAAACCACGAAATCGGATATTGTAGGTCTTTCTACTGATATATAACGACCTATATGCATGCAGAAGGCTTATTAATCACAGGGTTTTGCTTAGGACTTGAGAACACCTACCTTGTAGTGATCTGGATGATAGAATCGTGAAGAGATTTGAAGGATCAGCAACAAGAATAACCCCAGAAACGGTACTCTGTTTGCAACAGAGAAACTAGACGTAAGGCAACGACAACAGGAAGAAGATAATATCTGAAGGAGTAACAACAATAATAACTTGTTCTTCTGGCTGCAGCAGCCAAAGGCAAGCAGCAGTAGGCTTCGTCCAATAGGAGGAAGAAACCAAAGACACAAATGTCCTTCCTTCTGCTCACAGCAGCAGGAGGAAGAGGAAGCTTCAACAGGTTCATCGAATGAAGGAGAACTAGTATAGAAGAAGCAAAAGAGGCTTCTTTTACGCCATGGTAGCAGTCGGTAGCAGAGGGGAAGAAGTAGTCGCCGGAAGTAGATGAAGCAGTAGCCGGTGCTCGATCGAAGAGGCAGGGTATTTATAGAGTAGAGAATCCTAATGGTTTTAAGAGTTCAATTGGGATCAAAGTTTCCATGGAAGGATTCCTATTAATATTTAAACTTCCCTACGTGTTAATCTTTCCAGGTCAAAACCTTCCCGAACGGCAACCAGCATCCTAGTTCGAACGAAACACTGTAGTTGGATTTCCTTTTTACTCTGCAGGAAATAGAGCCTAGGATACGGGCGCCCTTCCTGTAAATGGTGCCCCCTCGAAGGGTCTTCAATTAATTGGCGCCCTAAGAGGAGGCGCCGAAGGGTAAGACTCATTTGGTATATATGGGTTGGGCCTTGATCATTGGTTTAGTTTTTAATCTATTTTGGATTTCATTCCTTCAATTTACCAGGGTTGCTACACCCTCCCCCACTTAAAAAGAATTTGGTCCCCAAATTCAATTGTATATATAGATGTGGAGGGTGCATGGTACGTACCATTTAGAATAAGTCTGGGAATCGCTTCTTCATGGATTCCTCGGTATCCCATGTGGCTTCTTGTTCTGAGCATTTACTCCATTGAACTTTAATCATGGGAATTGTCTTATTCCTTAACGTACGAACCTCCCGATCAAGGATCTTCAATGGTCTTTGTTCATAAGTGAGATCCTTTTATATCACCAGGTCTCCATGATCTATGATATGCGATGGATCATGCACATATTTTTTCATCATGGATATGTGGAACATATTATGGACGTCGGACAATTGAGGAGATAAGGCGATGCAGTTGGCAACCTCGCCAACTCTTTCTAATACCTCAAAGGTCCGATATACCTTGGTGTTAGCTTATCGTTAACACCAAATCTTCTGATTCCTCGGCCTGGAGAAATCTTTAGGAATACATGATCTCCAACTTGGAATTCGAGATCTCTCCTTCAGGTATCGGCATAAGCCTTTTGTCTAGATTGAGCTACTTGAAGTCTTTCTCTAATCAGTTGGATCTTATCAGAAGTATCTCTAACCATGTCTGGGCCTAGTAGTTGATTCTCGCCAACTTCATCCCAGCACAAAGGTGATCGACAGCTCCTTCCGTATAAGGCTTCGAAATGTGCCATCTGAATACTTGCCTGATAACTGTTGTTGTATGCAAACTCGACCTAAGGCAAGTGATCATGCCAGCTTCCACCAAAATCAATGATACAAGCTCGGAGCATATCTTCTACTACCTGATTTGTTCTCTCGGTCTGACCATCCATCTGAGGATGAAAGGCTGTACTAAAGTTGAGTTTTGTCCCCAACGAATGTTATAAACCCTTCCAAAAATGAGAAGTAAATTGCGGGTCTCTATCAGACACGATCGAAACAGGAACTCCATGTAGTCTGACTATCTCCTTGATGTACAGTGCAACAAGAACATCAACAGACCATCGGCTCTTGATTGGCAAGAAATGTGCCGACTTGGTCAATCGATCTATGATCACCCATATTCTATCATGTCCTCCTTTAGATTTTGACAGACCCATTATGAAGTCCACACCGATATCCTCCCACTTCTACTTGGGAATATGAAGAGGATGAATCTTACCGGCAGGTTTTTGGTATTCCGCCTTAACTTGCTGGCAAGTGAGACAACGAGACACAAAGTCTGCTACCTCCCTTTTCATGTTGGGCCACCAAAAGGTCTGCTTCAAGTCTTGATACATCTTGGTAGATCCAGGATGAATCGTGTACCTTGATCTGTGGGCTTCTTCTAATATCTTCTTCTTTAGTTCTGAATAATATGGTACACAAGTTCTCTCTCTGAATACTAATCTTCCATCTGATGCTAATTTGAAATAAGGTTTCTCTTCTGTCTTGCCCTTGATTTCTACTAATACTGGATCGTTGTCTTGAAGACCTTGTATTTCAGAGAGTAGCTCTGGTTGTATTCTCATATGTGATAGTGTAACGCATCTGATCTCCTCATCCATACTGATGTCATGTCTAGAAAATTGTTCTAACAATTTCCACTCCTGAATCATACAATTGGCTAAGAGGGCTCTTGGCTTTCGACTAAGGGCATCAGCTACAAGATTACCCTTTCCAGGATGATATTGGATTGTGAAGTCGAAGTCCTTAAGATATTCCAGCCAACATCTTTGTCTCATATTCAATTCCTTTTGAGAGAAGAGATACTTGAGACTCTTATGATCGGAGTATACAATGAATTGTACTCCGTACATGTAATGTCTCCAGATCTTTAATGGAAACACTATCGCTGCCAATTCTAGGTCATGGACCGGGTAGCTCTCTTCATGCTTCTTCAGTTGCCTTGAAGAGTAAGCTATGACTCTTCCCTGTTGCATTAATACACATCTGAGGCCAATGCCAGACACATCGGTGTATACCTCGAATTTCTCTCCTTCTGTCGGTAAAGCCAAAATTGGGGTAGTAGTCAAGTGATCCTTTAGAGCTCAAAAACTTCTTTCAAAATCTTCGCTCCATTCATAGCAGATCTCCTTGCGAGTTAGCCTAGTAAGTGGTACGGTGATCTTGGAGAAGTCCTTAATGAATCGCCTGTAATAACCTGCAAGACCCAAGAAATTTCAGATCTCACTAGCATTGGTTGGTCTTTCCCAGTTCTTCACAGCTTCAACCTTTGATGGATCTACTGATAACCCATCCTTCGAGATTACATGTCCTAAGAAGGATACTTCTTCTAACCAGAACTCACATTTGCTGAGATTTGCATATAATTGATTCGCCCTCAATATCTGTAACGAAATCCTCAAATGCTCTTCAGGTTCTTCCTTGGTCTTCGAATAGATTAATATATCATCAATAAAGACCACCATGAACTGATCTAGATAAGTCCTGAATATGCTATTCATTAACTGCATAAAGGCTGCAGGGGCATTTGTTAGTCCAAATGGCATAACAACAAATTCGTAGTGCCCATACCTGCTTCTAAACGCGGTCTTATGAATGTCCTCATCTTTAATTCTCAGTTGGTGATATCCTGACCTGAGATCAATCTTCGAGAAATACTTGGATCCAGATATCTGATCAAACAATTCATCGATTCTCGGCAGTGGATACTTATTTTGGATAGTGAGATGATTCAACTATCGATAGTCGATGCATCGCCTCATGGATCCATCCTTCTTCTTAACAAATAATACAGGCGCTCCCCACGGGGAAGTGCTTGGTCTGATAAATCCTTTCTTCAGAAGCTCCATCAATTGTTCCTTTAACTCCTTGAGCTTGGCAGGGGACATCCTATAAGGTGCCTTAGAGACTAGACCAGCACCAGGGACCAGATCGATGGTGAAGGCCACTTCTCTTTGTGGGGGTGAACCAGGAAAATCTTCTGGAAATACATCTGGGAACTCCCGAACTACTGGGATGTCTTTTATCTTGGTCTCCTTAGTCTCCTTTATGGTGACAAAAGCAAGGAAAGAAACACATCCTTTCCTTATAAGCTTGCTAGCTCGAAGAGCCGAAATAAGAGGTGACTTGTTCCGACTCTTAGGGCTAGTATAGACAAGTTCCAAAAACTCCTTAAAAGTTACCTTGCTTTCACGGTAATCGACAACGGCCTTATGTGTAGATAGCCAATCGGCTCCTAATATAACATCATATCCCTTTAAGTCTGGACATATTAAGTCTGCTGGCAAAATTTTCCCTTTTACCATAACTGTACAATTGGAATAGTGGTGTGAGATCTCGGATTCATTTTCGAGTGGGGTTGCAATTACAAGGTCTATCTACTCCGGTTCCATAGCTAATGGGTCAGCAAACTTCTTTGAAACAAAAGAGTGCGATGCACCGGTATCAAACAAGACATGAGCATACTTGGAAGAAATCTAGAGTGTACCTTCCACTAGTCCGCTTTCCTCTTGTTTTGTCTCCTGAAGAGCTTGAAGGCGTGCATTCTTCTTCACCGGGCGCTTCTCTTCTCCGGCTTGATCATTGAGTAACGGACAATCGGGAATCCGATGTTCACGGCTCCCATAACGGAGGCAAGCTCCGAGTCTTCTCTAGCATTCCTCGGCCCTATGGCCGGTCTTGTCACAATGTTTACACACCTCTTTAGAAACTGTGGTAGTAATGAAGAAAGGTTTAGTCTTCCTGAACTTTTTCTCTTGGGAGGGAGTACCTCCATCATTGGCTCTCTTCTTATTAAAGGAGGGCTTGAAATCTCCAAGACTTATAATGGGCTCTTTCTTTTTCTTTCCACGGATCTTGTCGGACAGCTCTGTGGCATCTTCTAATAGTTGAGCTCTTTGAACCATATCCGAATAGACTTGAATGTCAATCGGTGCCAGTTGGGTGATATATTGAGGTCGAAGCCTATTGATAAACCTTCTTGCTTTCATCTTCTCGGTACTTACTAAATGTTTCGCGTACCTTGACAGCCTATAAAATTGGGCCTCATATTCGGCCACTGACAGAGTTCTCTATTTGAGTGAGGTGAATTCTGCGGCTTTCTTTTCTTGCACATGGTCGGAAAAGTATTTGTTATTGAAGTGCTTGGTGAACTCCGCCCATGTAACGAGTTCTTCCCCTAAGGTGGCTTCTACGGACTCCCACCAGGAACGGGCATCTCCTTCCAATTGGAAAGTTGCTAGCAACACCTTCTCTTCATCCGTGCATTGCATAACACGGAATATCCTTTCCACTTCTCGGAGCCAATGCTCGGCATCATCGGGGTCGGATGAGCCAATGAACTTTGGTGGGTTCATATTTCTGAAACTACGGTGGAGATCACCAGCTCCACGGTTTACCATGCCTTGCGCCACTTGCTGTAGCGCCTGAGTCATGCCTTGAATAGTGCATTGCTTGTTACGCCACCGGGCATGTTCGGCGGCCATCTTCCTACAAAAAATTTTAAATAACTAATCAATATGAAATTGACCAAGAGTTTGAGTCCCTAAGTTACCTTAACCCAAGGTTCTACCCAAATCTCACCGGGTAAAGGCACAAACCTATCCTTGGACTTAGGTTTCCTAGGAATTGAATAACATAGGCTCTGATACCATAAAAACTGTAAGGCCCCGAGCGCGGAAGGAACCTGGAGATGCGTGACGAGTTCATATCAATCATGTCAATCAGAGCGTAAATGTATTCGACATACATAGATAGAGCGCGCACAAGTAATGATAACCAAGTCCTTTATAAATCATAAACCTTCAAGTACTTCTATTACAACTCTTAATGAAAGCACTAGGACTCAATAAAAGAAAAGTATAATGGATGACTCAAGAAATTAGAAAAGACGGGACTAGATAACGCTTGACGATTGGAATGGCTCTAAACTCTTCACTCTTGTCCTTCCCCATCCGAATGAGTATCGCCATCGGAATTACCTGAAAAAAATAGGGGACAACACTAGGTGAGCGAACGCTCAGTAGGAATTATATCTCAAGTGCTACCTTGCTTTAAGTAATTTACATGTTGTATGAATGCAAGTATAGCTATGCATGTTCGCATGAAACGACATTAGAGAGAGTGTATGGCAAGGGTTAATAGCATGGACTAGCAAGAATTTTCAAGATTTCATGAGAACTATATCATGACGAACAAGCATGCACATTTATCAAGTCATGTCCAGAATTGGCTATCATATTCAAGCAAGTAAGTAAATACCCCGTCCGGGCCACGCATGTCATGTTACATCAAGTCAAGTACAAGTACAAGAGTTTGTGGAATGCCATTTAACTAGAACGATGAGTGCTTCGGTGCAATGCTACACCGTGATCAATAATAGCTCCCATGGGCACAAGTACTTTCGGGTGCTCCTCCCAAGACCAGATCGGGCCCTAAATACGCAAGCATTGAGTCACGTATTTCGACATCCACCTTAGTTATAGCCAAAATAAAATTTCTACGGAAAGAACTTTTGTAGGAATATAAGGTAGATCTTGTGGAATAGAATCACAAGGATAGAACTTTCATATAAGGACATACTATGGTCAAGTCAGTACAATCACGATACTCATAGAAATTGGGTGGATTTGGCTCCCTAGTGGGTGCCAAGTGAACAAGAATAAGCACTCATATTCACATGATTGCTCGTCCTTTGTACATGATAAGGTAGGAAGAACTAGTGTCCACATGTAGGGCACTAAAGCTTTAAGTGATAGCAATGGTATGGTTTCCCATTCCATTAACTTAAGAAACATTCTCACGGTATCCAACTAGCATACCATGAGGGCCGGGTTACCATGTTTCTCTAGAGTGACATGGCAATCAAAAAAAGTGTCATAGGTTTTAGTGGTACAACCTGCTCAATCGGCCTTGAGGGAATCCAAGGCTACGAGGAGTCTTACGGAGGTCTCTATGATAAAGTCACTTGTCCGAAGGAAGGAATATCTCGCGGAGGGCTCATCTGTCATTGAGAAATAATGGGGTAATCGATAAAACATCGGAATACGTGGGACTAAACTCACGGATTGGAATATAGTGCCTATATACATAACCCACTGTAAAGGGTTATAGAAAACCATGAAAAATCAGGAATCAGGTAAATATCGCCTGGGGTCAAGTCTTCATTTTATGAAATAGCACCCTGGGCAGGGTCGCTAGTTCATTAAATAACGACTCTTCATTAAGTTTTTGTATCCAGGTTATATATATATATATTTCTACATATTTTCAGAATTTTCATGTGCAGGTAAATGGCGCCTTGGCTTAAGTCTTCAATTCAGCATATAGCGCCCTAGTCAGGGGCGCCATATTACAAAATAATGACAGGGTGCCTGTCATGATTTCAATATCAGCGTATTTTGGTCATGAACAGTAGCACTTTTCCAATAAAAATAATGTTTGCAAGAATGAACACATGGACAGGTAGAGAAAAATAGCAGGAATCAAGCAGTATACTCATGCATTAGAGTAGATGTCATGGTTCACCGTAACTAAATTTTGAACATGGATATTTATTAAATAGCTAACAGAATAGCTACTGTTTACGTGATCCTTAATTAAAATAGTGCCCTGACCAGGGTCGCTATTTACTGTATATGCAGAAACAACAAAATCGGATATTGCAGATCTTTCTACTGATATATAACAACCTATATGCATGCAGAAGGCTTATTAATCACAGGATTTTGCTTAGGACTTGAGAACACCTACCTTGTATTGATCTGGATGATAGAATCGTGAAGAGATTTGAAGGATCAGCAACAAGAATAACCCCAGAAACGGTACTATGTTTGCAACAGAGAAACTGGACATAAGGCAACGGCAGCAGGAAGAAGATAATATCTGAAGGAGTAACAACAACAATAACTTGTTCTTCTGGCTCCAGTAGCCGAAGGCAAGCAGCAGCAGGCTTCGTCCAACAAGAGGAAGAAACCAAAGACACAAATGTCCTTCCTTCTGCTCACAGTAGCAGGTGGAAGAGGAAGCTTCAAATTGTTCACCGGATGAAGGAGAACCAGTATAGAAGAAGCAAAAGAGGCTTCTTTTACGTCGTGGTAGTAGTCGGTAGCAGAGGGGAAGAAGTAGTCGCCGGAAGTAGATGAAGCAGTAGCCGGTGCTCGATCGAAGAGGTAGGGTATTTATAGAGTAGAGAATCCTAATGGTTTTAAGAGTTTGATTGGGATCAAAGTTTCCATGGAAGGATTCCTATTGATATTTAAACTTCCCTACGTGTTAATCTTTCCAGATGAAAACCTTCCCGAACGGCAACCAGCATCCTAGTTCGAACGAAACACTACAGTCGGATTTCCCTTTTTACTCTATAGGAAATAGCGCTTAGGATAGGGGCGCCCTTCATGTAAATGGTGCCCCTCCCGAGGGGTCTTCAATTAATTGGCACCCTAAGTGGAGGCGCCCTTCATCTTTGGCCCATTTTTAAGGGTAAGGACCTTTAGGGTTTAAGGGTAAGACTCATTTGGTATATGTATATATATATATATAAGTGGTTTAGGTGTATATATGGGTTGCCTTGATCATTGGTTTAGTTTTTAATCTATTTTGGCTTTCATTCCTTCAATTCACTAGGGTTGCTACACCCTCCCCCACTTAAAAAGAATTTGGTCCCCAAATTTAATTGTATATATAGATGTGGAGGGTGCAGGGTACATACCATTTAGAATAAGTCTGGGAATCGCTTCTTCATGGATTCCTCCGTCTCCCATGTGGCTTCTTGTTCTGAGTATTTACTCAATTGAACTTTAATCCTGGGAATTGTCTTATTCCTTAACGTACGAACCTCCCGATCAAGGATCTTCAATGGTCTTTGTTCATAAGTGAGATCCTTTGTATCACCAGGTCTCCGTGATCTATGATATGTGATGGATCATGCATATATTTCTTCATCATGGATATGTGGAACACATTATGGACGTCAGACAATTGAGGAGGTATGGCGATGCGGTTGGCAACCTCGCCAACTCTTTCTAATACCTCAAAAGGTCCAATATACCATGGTGTAAACTAAACCTTAACACCAAATCTTCTGATTCCTCGGCCTGGAGAAATCTTTAGGAATACATGATCTCCGACATGGAATTCGAGATCTCTCCTTCGGGTATCGGCATAAGCCTTTTGTCTAGATTGAGCTACTTGAAGTCTTTCTCTAATCAGTTGGATCTTCTTGGAAGTATCTCTAACCATGTCTGGGCCTAGTAGTTATTTCTCGCCAACTTCATCCTAGCACAAAGGTGATCGACAGCTCCTTCCTTATAAGGCTTCGAAAGGTGCCATCTGAATACTTGCCTGATAACTGTTGTTGTATGCAAACTCGACCAAAGGCAAGTGATCATGCCAGCTTCTACCAAAATCATTGATACAAGCTCTTAGCATATCTTTTACTACCTGATTTGTTCTCTCGGTCTGACCATCCGTTTGAGGATGAAAGGCTATACTAAAGTTGAGTTTTGTCCCCAACGAATGTTGTAGACCCTTCCAAAAATGAGAAGTAAATCGCGAGACTCTATCAAACACGATCAAAACCGGAACTCCATGTAGTCTAACTATCTCCTTGATGTACAGTGCAGCAAGAACGTCAACAGACCATCGGCTCTTGATTGGCAAGAAATGTGCCGACTTGGTCAATCGATCTATGATGGCCCATATTCTATCATGTCCTCCTTTAGATTTTGACAGACCCATTATGAACTCCATACCGATATCCTCCCACTTCTACTTGGGAATATCAAGAGGATGAATCTTACCGGCAGATTTTTGGTATTCCGCCTTAACTTGCTGGCAAGTGAGACAACGAGACATGAAGTCTGCTACCTCCCTTTTCATGTTGGGCCACCAAAAGGTCCGCTTCAAGTCTTGATACATCTTGGTAGATCCAGGATGAATTGTGTACCTTGATCTGTGGGCTTCTTCTAATATCTTCTTCTTTAGTTCTGAACAATCTAGTACACAAGTTCTCTCTCTTAATACTAATCTTCCATCTGATGCTAATTTGAAATTAGGTTTCTCTTCTATCTTGCCCTTGATTTCTACTAATACTAGATCGTTGTCTTGAAAACCTTGTATTTCAGAGAGTAGCTCTGGTTGTATTCTCATATGTGATAGTGTAACGCATCTGATCTCCTCATCCATACTGATGTCATGTCTAGAAAATTGTTCTAACAATTTCCACTCCTGAATCATACAATTGGCTAAGAGGGCTCTTGGCTTTCGACTAAGGGCATCTACTACAAGATTACCCTTTCCAGGATGATATTGGATTGTGAAGTCGAAGTCCTTAAGATATTCCAGCAACGTCTTTGTCTCATATTCAATTCTTTTTGAGAGAAGAGACACTTGAGACTCTTATGATCGGAGTATACAATGAATTGTCATCCGTACAGGTAATGTCTCCAGATCTTTAATGGAAACACTACCACAGTCAATTCTAGGTCATGGACCGGGTATCTCTCTTCATGCTTCTTCAGTTGCCTTGAAGAGTAAGCTATGACTCTTCCCTGTTGCATTAATAAACATTCGAGGCCAATGCCAGACACATCGGTGTATACCTCGAATTTCTCTCCTTCTGTCGGTAAAGCCAAAATCGGGGTAGTAGTCAAGTGATCCTTTAGAGCTCGAAAACTTCTTTCAAAATCTTCACTCCATTCATAGCAGATCTCCTTGCGAGTTAGCCTAGCAAGTGGTACAGTGATCTTGGAGAAGTCCTTAATGAATCGCCTGTAATAACCTGCAAGACCCAAGAAACTTCGGATCTCACTAGCATTGGTTGGTCTTTCCCAGTTCTTCACAGCTTCAACCTTTGATGGATCTACTGATAACCCATCCTTGGAGATTACATGTCCTAAGAAGGATACTTCTTCTAACCAGAACTCACATTTGCTGAGCGTTGCATATAATTGATTCGCCCTCAATATCTGTAACGAAATCCTCAAATGCTCTTCCTTGGTCTTCGAAAAGATTAATATATCATCAATAAAGACCACCACGAACTGATCTAGATAAGGCCTGAATATGCTATTCATCAATTGCATAAAGGCTATAGGGGCATTTGTTAGTCCAAAAGGCATAACAACAAATTCGTAGTACCCATACCTGCTTCTAAACGCGGTCTTATGAATGTCCTCATCTTTAATTCTAAGTTGGTGATATCCTGACCTGAGATCAATCTTCAAGAAATACTTGGATCCAGATATCTGATCAAAAATTCATCGATTCTCGGCAGTGGATACTTATTTTTGATAGTGAGATGATTCATTTATCGATAGTCGATGCATCACCTCATGGATCCATACTTCTTCTTAACAAATAATACATGCGCTCCCCACGGGGAGGTGCTTGGTCTGATAAATCCTTTCTTCAGAAGCTCCATGATGAGGGCATCACTCACGATTCCCTCTGGCTTGGCACCTCTCTCCCTCCCAGAGGCAGCTAGGAAGTAGCCCTTCTTCTGGATTGGACATGAGTGCTTACCATTTGGTCATCTTGTTGATTTCTCCTTTTTTCTTGAGTCATAATAATGTAATTTGCCTTTTATTTGAGTCTTGTACCTAGGTTATCCAGTCATTTCCCTAAGTTCGAGTCTCATTAGGCTATGGAGCTTGCTATTGGGCCTATTTCTTTGGGCTAGGCCCATGGGCGCACCCCCCCTTCCTTGGTTATCTGTTAGTATGTTAAAAGTCAGGGTCTTATATGTAAAAGTGGGTTTCCTATAAATAGGACCCCAATCCCTCTTTTGAAGGTTAATGAAGTATTGTTGAAAATTGCCACTTAAGTGCTCTTCTCTCTCTCTCACTAGCTCTCTCTCTTCCTCTCTCTCTAGGGGGCGAACCCCACTCTCTCTCTCTCCCCCTCCCTTGGGCGAACTAGCCCCTTCACCTTCCCCTCCCCCTACCACCTCAGCTGCCACCTCACCCTCCACCCCTTCACCTCCCCTAGGCCACTTAATACCCCATTTACTCCCACCACTCCCCAAGCAACCCTTCCCCTTCCCCATACAACCTTCCATCTTCCCAAGAGGAATCCCCAATTCCCAAGCATCTCTCCACATCCCCAAGGAAGCCCCTTCCCATTCCCTAGACTACCATTAACCCTCCATTAACCCACCACTCCAAATCCAAAGGCAACATCCCCACTCCCCTAGACCATTTGCGCCCCCACCCCCATCCTTGGCCGCACCCCTCTCCCCTCCCCTCCACCTACCAGCTGCGGCCATCTCACCCCCCTCCCTCTTGGATCTCTCTTCTCCCCCCTGCTCAACCCCTCTCATCACCCTAGAAGCATCCCACCCCACCCACCATCCACACCTCTCCACCTCCATTGCTAACCCCCACCTATCCCAACCAAGTTCTTCCACCCCTCTCTTCCCCTTTGATCAGTCTGCAGGTGGCAGAGAAAAGGCTGTCTTGCAGAAGCTTTCACGGAGTCATACGGCGACCTCTGAAGACGTACCATACATTGCTGGAAAGGTCGACCAGTCGGCTTCGCAGGCGAGGTGGTCTCATTCCATTCCGAGTTCGGGGCTGTCCGGGAGAGCCATTCTCCCCTGACTGCGCTGGACTCCCTCTGCAGAGTACCTGAACCCGGTTAGAAGCTGTACCACGACAAACGGCGAAGGATTCAGACTACGAGCTCTTCTAAAAAGTTCTCCTTCCTCAAGTCCTCTATCAGGATCAAGAAGTAGAATTGCGTTCGGGGTCCGGAGGCCAGAGTTCTTGTTTTTCTCCCTCGGCAGGTCGGGTCTGCCTCCCACAGTCTGCAGCGACCTGCCCCCACTCTTCTGAGCCTCCCTGTCCTCACCGACATCAGACGGCTTCCCTGTAAATTTTTATGCGAAGAGGGCTCGACCACGGTTCTAGAAACTCTAGCGGCTCATGATTCAGAGTTCAGGAGCGACCGGGGTAGCTTCTGCAAGTCGCTGTTCGTATCAGGTAGTTCCTGCGGCCAGAATCTGTGACCCTGTTCAAAGCTCGACCCGGACCATCAGCTGCAGCAGAAGAAATCGTGAAAATTCTGGGTCATCCGCGTACCAGATACGAAGATCCCCACGCTGGTCTCGCCTCCGGAAAAATTCTGGAACGCGATCTACAGCCCCGGGACCGTCTGGCAGTCAGCCATCACAGCCTGTACGTGGAAACAGCCTCGGCCTCCCTCTTCCGTTCTCCGACGATTATCCCGTCCCCGCCTGGCCGGTTTACTGCCCCTCCCTGCGTGGAGGTAGTGTTTGATTGTATTTGATCATCCCTTCCCCGAGGTCACCCTCCTGCGCGAGGTGTAGTGGTTGTATTAAGTTGAACAGGTTGAAGCTTCATCGGCGCAGTGTGCGGGGACCCACACTTCCCCGCTCGCCCTCGTCTCCGACCGGGGTTGGTTTCCTCAAACAAGCCAGGTGAGCCTCTACCCTTGCTCATTTACTCCTGTTCATTTCATATCTGCGAAACTTATCTGCTGGTCGGTGAGAGAGTGCCCGATCCCGGAGCCACCAACCCTTGTGTGGTCACTGTGGATGATAGTGAGCGAGTGACCTAGTGCCCCCAAGGCACCCGGCCGCCCTTGTTTGTGGGCTTCATATCCTCGGGAGGGACAACCTTAGCGGTGCTGGTCCTCTAGCCAGCCAGGGACTTTCTCCACAATCTCGACTCGGCATCACCGAGTCACCCTGGGAAACGTGTGCGTGCGGTGTGACGGCGACTCTCAAGTTGCTCCCAATCTTGTGGTTGTGATTGCGAATCAAGTCCTAGTGATCAAATCTATTGCTGCATCTGGTGTCACATCAAATGGTATCAGAGCAAGTCATTCGATTTGTTCTATCCAAATCGGGGTCCTAGGAATCTCTTGTTCACCATGTTCTTTAGCTTCAAAGTAGTCCTACCCCACAACAAAATCACCACTGTGTTCCTTGATGAGTGCCAATCGGGAAATTATGTCTCCCAAACTCTTGTGAACTCCTTGTCGCAAGAAGGGAAAATTGTCATCCATGGGGAATGGGTTTTCGTAGAGTTCTACGTACCTTGTGTAAGCCGCATTCCCTCCAAATCCATTACGTGGGGTAGTGGGGCATGGTGCAAAATTCGGCCCCTTGGGTCACATATTATTTTGGGAAAAGAATGGATGGAAGAACAACAAGCAATCATAGATCTCGAAGGAAAAGGGTGTCACTTGCAATCCCCGGGAGACAAGAAAAGGTTCCACTTCCTAAATTCTTATAACCAAACCCTCTCCAAGTTTGAGCAAACCAGTCAAAAGCGGTCAGTTAAAATGGAAAATGAGCCTCAAATCTCCATTACACAAAACCAACCCGAACCCCAACATGAGCAACTCATCCCACCCACTGGTGAGCTAACCATAGAAGAGCCCCTAGCTACCTGGCTCAAAAATGGTCCCATCTTGTACCCTTCAACCCCATGCAACCTCCCCATAGAGCAAGTTCAACTAGTGCCATGTCATTCTCTTCACACAACATATCAATCCTTTTGCTTTGTGGAAACCCTTGAAGACCTACTTAGGAGTTTGAGTTATCAAATGGGGTTGACTAGCATGTTGGCCATGGAACCCATTAAGCCCAAGTACCTTGCCTTTGCCTACTCATCCATTGGCTCCATTACATCTATTTGCACTATAGGCCAATGCACTAGTGAGCTTTTAATCTCCCTGCCAATCCCTGGGGAACTTGACCCAATGAACCCCACAAAAAAATGCTCTCCACTCCTCAAGGTCACACTTCCTAGTGAGTCCACACTCTCGTTGTTGCCCCTTGTCGATGAAGGTTCAACATGCATCGGGGAACGTCCTACTTGGGCCAACCTATCCAAGGACATAGAGGAATCCCTCCATAAGAGTTTCAATTTCTATGATCCTTTTGACCCCACTCAATGGAAGGCCCCTCCTTCCATGAGAATTGTGATTTTAGCGGAACCCCTCATTGAGTGGCTTAAGCAAAACCTCCTCCTCCACAACATGCACCCCCCTATGGAAAATCATTTCCCAATTGTGCCCACCTCTCCATTCCACACAACCTTCCAATCGTTCTCCTTTGTAGGAGCTATGAGGGACTTGGTTAGGAATGTACTTTGGCAAATAGAGGTGACAAACATGTGGGCCTTTGAAGCAAGCCACATGGGGTACCTTAGTTTCTCACACCCCTCCATCGGGACCATCACCTCCATTTACACCAAGGGTCCTTGCATGAGTAAACTCCTATTATTTCTACCCGAGCCCAATGAGTCTTACATCACCCCCTTACCCTCCTACAAGGAGCATTGCATCGGGTCCCACCAGGGTCATGACTTCCACTTCCCTATGTGTGCTAGGGACCCTAAGGCGATCACTTGGATTGAAACCCCCCTCCACGTCACTCACCCCTTAACCCATCTTGATCTGTTTGGCCACTCCCTATGGGCTTCCAAGTACTCATCACTCACCACTCTCCTACCCTCACCCACCAGGTCAATTCATGTGAAGTCAAAACATGAAGAAAGCATTCATGGATGTCCCGGACCCCCGGCATCAAACACCCCTTTGCATGATAGTCTCATCTATGGATGTCCCGGTCCTCCTAGGTCCGTCAAAATCTACGTAGCACCACTGCATGTTAGGTGCACATTTGGTTGTCCAGGACCCCCATTATCCACTAGTGAGTCAACATCCACAAAGATGCATGAAAATATTCGTAAAAACATCAACAAGAGCAATGAGATTTACAAGAAGTCAGCTGATTCCCACCGCCGCCACCAAGAATTCCAAGTTGGTGATTTTGTGATGGTGAGAACTGAGAGGCTATTCCCTGGGAATACCTCTAAGTTGAGGTCTCGTGGAGACGGCCCCTTCCAGGTGCTGAGATGACTTGGCACCAATGCTTATGTGTTGGACCTCCCTGAAGAATACGGAGTAAGTCCCACATTCAATGTGGCTGACCTGGTACCCTACAAGGGCCCCACGGTGACACCCAGTGAGGAGATCCAGCCTATTCCACCCCTTGAGAGCGCCCCCACACTTCAGAGAGCTCCACCCAACTTGAGAAACCAGCGCGATAAAGTGGAGCGGATATTAGATGAACAAGTCACCAACACAAGGAGCAAGGCGTATGAGCGATACCTGGTCAGGTGGAAGGGACGACCACCGTCGGACGATGCCTGGGTGAGCCGGGAGGATCTCCAGCAGCTGGACCCCGATCTTCTAGAGCAGTACCGCGGCAGGAAGGGCCTTTACTCGACTGAGTCGAGTTCTTCGCAGCCCGGGAGAATTGATGAGGGCATCACTCACGATTCCCTCTGGCTTGGCACCTCTCTCCCTCCCCTCCACCTACCAGCTGCGGCCATCTCACCCCCCTCCCTCTTGGATCTCTCTTCTCCTCCCTGCTCAACCCCTCTCATCACCCTAGAAGCATCCCACCCCACCCACCATCCACACCTCTCCACCTCCATTGCTAACCCCCACCTACCCCAACCAAGTTCTTCCACCCCTCTCTTCCCCTTTGATCAATCTGCAGGTGGCAGAGAAAGGGCTCTCTTGCAGAAGCTTTCACGGAGTCATACGGCGACGTCTAAAGACATACCATACATTGCTGGAAAGGTCGACTAGTCGGCTTCGCAGGCGAGGCGGTATCATCCCATTCCGAGTTCGGGCTGTCCGGGAGAGCCATTCTCCCCTGACTGCGCTGGACTCCCTCTGCAGAGTACCTGAACCCGGTTAGAAGCTGCACCACGACAAACGGCGAAGGATTCATGACTACGAGATCTTCTACAAAGTTCTCCTTCCTCAAGTCCTCTATCAGGATCAAGAAGTAGAATTACGTTCGGGGTCCGGAGGCCAGAGTTCTCATTTTTCTCCCTCGGCAGGTCGGGTCTGCCTCCCACAGTCTGCAGCGACCTGCCCCCACTCTTCTGAGCCTCCCCATCCTCACCAACATCAGACGGCTTCCCCGTAAATTTTTATGCAAAGAGGGCTCGACCACGGTTCCAGAAACTTCAGCGGCTTATGATTCAGAGCTCGGGAGCGACCGGGGTAGCTTCTGCAAGTCACTGTTCGTATCAGGTAGTTTCTGCGGCCAGAATCTGCCACCCTGTTCGAAGCTCGACCCGGACCAGAAGCTGCAGCAGAAGAAATCGTGAAAATTCTGGGTCATCTGTGTACCAGATACGAAGATCCCCACGCTGGTCTCGCCTCCGGAAAAATTATGGAACACGATCTACAGCCCCGGGACCGTCTGGCAGTCAGCCATCACAGCCTGCACGTGGAAACAGCCTCGGCCTCCCTCTTCCGTTCTCCGACGATTCTCCCGTCCCCGCCTGGCCGGCTTACCGCCCCTCCCTGCATGGAGGTAGTGTTTGATTTTATTTGATCATCCCTTCCCCGAGGTCACCCTCCTGCGCGAGGTGTAGTGGTTGTATTAAGTTGAACAGGTTGAAGCTTCATCGGCGCAGTGTGCGGGGACCCACACTTCCCCGCTCGCCCTCGTCTCCGACCGGGGTTGGTTTCCTCAAACCGGCCAGGTGAGCCTCTACCCTTGTTCATTTACTCCTGTTCATTTCATATCTGCGAAACTTATCTGCTGGTCGGTGAGAGAGTGCCCGATCCCAGAGCCACCAACCCTTGTGTGGTCACCGTGGATGATAGTGAGCGAGTGACCTAGTGCCCCCAAGGCACCCGGCCGCCCTTGTTTGTGGGCTTCATATCCTCGGGAGGGACAACCTTAGCGGTGCTGGTCCTCTAGCCAGCCAAGGGCTTTCTCCACAATCTCGACTCGGCATCACCGAGTCACCCTGGGAAACGTGTGCGTGCGGTGTGACGGCGACTCTCAAGTTGCTCCCAATCTTGTGGTTGTGATTGCGAATCAAGTCCTAGGGATCAAATCTATTGCTGCATCTGGTGTCACATCACTCCATCAATTGTTCCTTTAACTCCTTGAGCTCGGCAGGGGACATCCTATAAGGTGCCTTAGAGACTAGACCAGCACTAGGGACCAGATCGATGGTGAAGGCCACTTCACTTTGTGGGGGTAAACCAGGCAAATCTTCTGAAAATACATCTGGGAACTCCCAAACTACTGGGATGTCTTCTATCTTGGTCTCCTTAGTCTCCTTTATGGTGACAAAATCAAGGAAAGAACCACATCCTTTCCTTATAAGCTTGCTAGCTCGAAGAGCCGAAATAAGAGGTGACTTGTTCCGACTCTTAGGGCTAGTATAGACAAGTTCCAGAAACTCCTTAAAAGTTACCTTGCTTTCACGGCAATCGACAACGGCCTTATGTATAGATAGCCAATCGGCTCATAATATAACATCATATCCCTTTAAGTCTAGACATATTAAGTCTGCTGGCAAATTTTTCCCTTTTACCATAACTGTACAATTGGAATAGTGGTGTGAGATCTCGGATTCATTTTCGAGTGGGGTTGCAATTACTATGTCTATCCACTCCGGTTCCATAGGTAATGGGTCAAGAAACTTCTTTGAAACAAAAGAGTGCGATGCACCGGTATCAAACAGGACATGAGCATACTTGGAACAAATCTTGAGTGTACCTTCCACTAGTCCGCCTTCCTCTTGTTTTGTCTCCTGAAGAGTTTGAAGGCGTGCATTCTTCTTCACCGGGCACTTCTCTTCTCCGGCTTGATCATTGAGTAACGGACAATCGGGAATCCGATGTTCACGGCTCCCATAACGGAGGCAAGCTCTGAGTCTTCTCCAGCATTCCTCGGCCCTATGGCCGGTCTTGTCACAATGTTTACACACCTCTTTAGAAGGTGTGGTAGTAATGAAGAAAGGTTTAGTCTTCCTGAACTTTTTCTCTTGGGAGGGAGTACCTCCATCATTGGCTCTCTTCTTATTAAAGGAAGGCTTGAAATCTCCAAGACTTATAATGGGCTCTTTCTTTTTCTTTCCACGGATCTTGTCGGACAGCTCTGTGGCATCTTCTAATAGTTGAGCTCTTCGAACCATATCCGAATAGACTTGAATGTCCATCGGTGCCAGTTGGGTGATATTTTGAGGTCGAAGCCTATTGAGAAACCTTCTTGCTTTCATCTTCTCGGTACTTACTAAATGTTTCGCGTACCTTGACAGCCTATAAAATTGGGCCTCATATTCGGCCACTGACAGAGTTCTCTGTTTGAGTGAGGTGAATTCTGCGGCTTTCTTTTCTTGCACATGGTCGGAAAAGTATTTGTTATTGAAGTGCTTGGTGAACTCCGCCCATGTAACGAGTTCTTCCCCTAAGGTGGCTTCTACGGACTCCCACCAAGAACGGGCATCTCCTTCCAATTGGAAAGTTGCTAGCAACACCTTCTCTTCATCCGTGCATTGCATAACACGGAATATCCTTTCCACTTCTCGGAGCCAATGCTCGGCATCATCGGGGTCGGATGAGCCAATGAACTTTGGTGGGTTCATATTTCTGAAACTACGGTGGAGATCACCAGCTCCACGGTTTACCATGCCTTGCGCCACTTGCTGTAGCGCCTGAGTCATGCCTTGAATAGTGCATTGCTTGTTACGCCACCGGGCATGTTCGGCGGCCATCTTCCTACAAAAAATTTTAAATAACTAATCAATATGAAATTGACCAAGAGTTTGAGTCCCTAAGTTACCTTAACCCAAGGTTCTACCCAAATCTCACCGGGTAAAGGCACAAACCTATCCTTGGACTTAGGTTTCCTAGGAATTGAATAACATAGGCTCTGATACCATAAAAACTGTAAGGCCCCGAGCGCGGAAGGAACCCGGAGATGCGTGACGAGTTCATATCAATCATGTCAATCAGAGCGTAAATGTATTCGACATACATAGATAGAGCGCGCACAAGTAATGATAACCAAGTCCTTTATAAATCATCAACCTTCATGTACTTCTATTACAACTCTTAATGAAAGCACTAGGACTCAATAAAAGAAAAGTATAATGGATGACTCAAGAAATTAGAAAAGACGGGACTAGATAACGCTTGACGATTGGAATGGCTCTAAACTCTTCACTCTTGTCCTTCCCCATCCGAATGAGTATCGCCATCGGAATTACCTGAAAAAAATAGGTGACAACACTAGGTGAGCGAACGCTCAGTAGGAATTATATCTCAAGTGCTAGTTTTCTTTAAGTAATTTACATGTTGTATGAATGCAAGTATAGATATGCATGTTCGCATGAAACGACATTAGAGAGTGTATGGCAAGGGTTAATAGCATGGACTAGCAAGAATTTTCAAGATTTCATGAGAACTATATCATGACGAACAAGCATGCACATTTATCAAGTCATGTCCAGAATTTGCTATCATATTCAAACAAGTAAGTAAATACCCCTTCCGGGCCACACATGTCATGTTACATCAAGTCAAGTACAAGTACAAGAGTTTGTGGAATGCCATTTAACTAGAACGATGAGTGCTTCGGTGCAATGCTACACTATGATCAATAATAGCTCCCATGGGCACAAGTACTTTCGGGTGCTCCTCCCAAGACCAGATCGGGCCCTAAATGCGCAAGCATTGAGTCACGTATTTCGACATCCACTTTAGTTATAGCCAAAATAAAATTTCTACGGAAAGAACCTTTGTAGGAATATAAGGTAGATCTTGTGGAATAGAATCACAAGGATAGAACTTTCATATAAGGACATACTATGGTCAAGTCAGTACAATCATGATACTCATAAAAATTGGGTGGATTTGGCTCCCTAGTGGGTGCCAAGTGAACAAGAATAAGCACTCATATTCACATGATTGCTCGTCCTTTGTACATGATAAGGTAGGAAGAACTAGTGTCCACATGTAGGGCACTAAAGTTTTAAGTGATAGCAATGGTATGGTTTCCCATTCCATTAACTTAAGAAACATTCTCACGGTATCCAACTAGCATACCATGAGGGCCGGGTTACCATGTTTCTCTAGAGTGACATGGTAATCAAAAAAAGTGTCATAGGTTTTAGTGGTACAACATGCTCAATCGGCCTTGAGGGAATTCATGGCTACGAGGAGTCTTACGGAGGTCTCTATGATAAAGTCACTTGTCCGAAGGAAGGAATATCTCACGGAGGGCTCATCTATCATTGAGAAATAATGGGGTAATCGATAAAACATCGGAATACGTGGGACTAAACTCACGGATTGGAATATAGTGCCTATATACATAACCCACTGTAAAGGGTTACAGAAAACCACGAAAAATCAGGAATCAGGTAAATAGCGCCTGGAGTCAAGTCTTCATTTTATGAAATAGCACCCTGGGCAGGGTCGCTAGTTCATTAAATAACGACTCTTCATTAAGTCGTTGTATCCAGGTTATATATATATATACATTTCTACATATTTTCAGAATTTTCATGTGCAGGTAAATGGCGCCTTGGCTTAAGTCTTCAATTTAGCATATAGCGCCCTAGTCATGGGCGCCATATTACAAAATAATGGCAGGGTGCCTGTCATGATTTCAATATCAGCGTATTTTGGTCATGAACAGTAGCACTTTTCCAATAAAAATAATGTTTGCAAGAATGAACGCATGGACAGGTAGAGAAAAATAGCAGGAATCAAGCAGTATACTCATGCATTAGAGTAGATGTCATTGTTCACCGTAACTAAATTTTGAACATGGATATTTATTAAATAGCTAACAGAATAGCGACTGTTTACGTGATCGTTAATTAAAATAGTGCCTTGACCAGGGTCGCTATTTACTGTATATGCAGAAACAAGAAATCGATATTGCAGGTCTTTCTACTGATATATAACGACCTATATGCATGCAGAAGGCTTATTAATCACAAGATTTTGCTTAGGACTTGAGAACACCTACCTTGTAGTGATCTGGATGATAGAATCGTGAAGAGATTTGAAGGATCAGTAACAAGAATAACCCCAGAAACGGTACTCTGTTTGCAACAGAGAAACTGGACGTAAGGCAACGACAGCAGGAAGAAGATAATATCTGAAGGAGTAACAGCAACAATAACTTGTTCTTCTGGCTCCAGTAGCCGAAGGCAAGCAGCAGCAGGCTTCGTCCAACAGGAGGAAGAAACCAAAGACACAAATGTCCTTCCTTCTGCTCACAGTAGCAGGTGGAAGAGGAAGCTTCAAATTGTTCACCGGATGAAGGAGAACCAGTATAGAAGAAGCAAAATAGGCTTCTTTTACGTCGTGGTAGCAGTCGGTAGCAGAGGGGAAGAAGTAGTCGCCGGAAGTAGATGAAGCAGTAGCCGGTGCTCGATCGAAGAGGCAGGGTATTTATAGAGTAGAGAATCCTAATGGTTTTAAGAGTTTGATTGGGATCAAAGTTTCCATGGAAGGATTCCTATTGATATTTAAACTTCCCTACGTGTTAATCTTTCCAGATCAAAACCTTCTCGAATGGCAACCAGCATCCTAGTTTGAACGAAACACTACAGTCGGATTTCCCTTTTTAGTCTGCAGGAAATAGCGCCTAGGATAGGGGCGCCCTTCATGTAAATGGTGCCCCCCCCAGGGGTCTTCAATTAATTGGCGCCATAAGAGGAGGCGCCGTTCATCTTTGGCCCATTTTTAAGGGTAAGGCCCTTTAGGGTTTAAGGGTAAGACTCATTTGGTAAGTGGTTTAGGTGTATATATGGGTTGGGCCTTGATCATTGGTTTAGTTTTTAATCTATTTTGGATTTCATTCCTTCAATTCACCAAGGTTGCTACACCCTCCCCCACTTAAAAAGAATTTGGTCCCTATAGACACGCCATTCCTGACGTCTCCTGAGAAAGTCTCATATTACTATACAACGCCCCGCGACGGCTTACGCATTTCGAATCTCTTAAGTGCTTCCTTTTCTTGGGTCTTCTTCTGCCTTTTTCGGCATCCGGAATCGTCTCGTCACAGCATTCGGACGGCATCCACACCAGTCGGACGCATCAGAGGTTCCGAAACCAGGAAGGGTGTCTGTCGGGCGGCCGCCAACGTCTGAACTGAGGACCCGGGTGGGTCTTCATGGGGGCGTCCAGGCCCCTGGACGCCCCCATTCTTTTAATTTATTTTTAATTTATTTTTCAAAGAACAAAACCAAATAAAAAATAATATATTAATGGAGGCGTCCAGGCCCCTGGACGCCTCCACAAAAATAAATATAAAAAATTAAAATGCCAGTTGGCATAAAAAAAACAAAACAAAAATAATAAAAAATATTTTCTTGGAGGCGTCCAGGCCCCTGGACACCTCCATCAACTCCCTCACGGGCGCCGGCCACCGAACGACGGTTTGTCGTGTGTGAAAGAATCCAAATTATGGAGACGTCCAGCCGGCTGGATGCACCCATTTCAAATCACGAGGCGCCGCTCACAAAAGCACGCGTTGTGCCAAACCGCGTACGGCCGTCGGTGGGGTTCGGTGGACTTATTGGAGGCGTCCGGGGCCCTGGACGCCTCCACAAAAATATTCTTAAAAAATAAATAAAAATAGAATAAAATATTAGTTCGGCCCTGATGGAGGTGTCCAGGGTCCTGGACGCCTCCACCCTCCGGAGCCCTATAAATAGAGGCCCACCTCCCTCAGTTCTGAGAGAGCTTCTAAGAGATCCGATAGGCTGCCGGAGCCCAGAGGCTACGGAGTCATTTCTAACCCGTGGGGTCTTTTGTAGGTGGAGGTTCTGCCGGCTTCTTGGGTGCCCACGCTCGCGAGAGGAAGGTCGTCTTCATCCACCGCGCTTCCACGTCGTCCCTACGCTGCCGAAGCTCCGCCGGATTTCACCATCGGCACATCCAATAAGCCAATCCTTTCCTTTTCTTCGTAGTTCTTTTGCATTCATCATCTCGCATCCTCTATCCCCCTTCATAAGGGCGCCTCTTCTTATATACTTCTTGCATCCATCATCTCATTTTCCTCCTACTCGAGTCCGAGAGGGGTTTAAAAGATAACACCAACCAGGAGTGTGTCTTGCCATCATTTCGTTATTTTTATCGCAAGGATTTGAATACTACACCTTCATCTTTCTAATCCACTCGTTACTTATTTGTCGTTATTTTGCAAGGGTACCCAAGGAAAGCCCTCTCCGTCGGCCGGTCGAAGGGGGAGGAAGAAGTAACCCGCCATCTCCCGCTCTTGAGGTAGGCGCGATCACTTTCTTTATTTTGGGGTCTTTTGGCCCCTGGCGATCACATCTTGTTCTCGAGGCCGCGGCGAGTCATTTCCCCAATGGCCGTTTAAATTCCCGTTCTTATATTCTCTTTATATTCTGTTATATTCTGCTCATATTCTCGAGACCGCGGCGAGTCACTTCCCCAATGGCCGTTTAAATTCCCGTTCTTATATGTTATATTCTTATCTATTCATGTTCTTGAGGCCGCGGTGAGTCACTTCCCCAATGGCCGTTTAAATTCCCGCTCTTATATTCTCTTTATACTTTGCTATATTCTTATCTGCTCATACTCTCGAGGCCGCGGCGAGTCACTTCCCCAATGGCCGTTTCAATTCTTGCTATTTAATTTCTGCACCATTCCCGTCCCCCCGAGGTCACGGCGAGTCACTTCCTGCTATGGCCGTTTAACCCCCATATCTTGCTATATTACATTTGTCCCGCTCACCCCGCCGGAGCAATCTCCCGTGGTGGCCCCTTCTCTTTTCTCTTATTTCTGTGTTGCAGCAAACAAAAGAGGAGCCCGCGCGCTCCACGTCTTCTTCGCTCCCCGAACCGCGTGACGTCGCTCACAGTCCCCAAATTCAATTGTCTATATAAATGTGGAGAGTGCAGGGTACGTACCATTTAGAATAAGTCTAGGAATCGCTTCTTCCTGGATTCCTCGGTCTCCCATGTGGCTTCTTGTTCTGAGCATTTACTCCATTGAACTTTAATCATGAGAATTGTCTTATTCCTTAACATACGAACATCTCGATCAAGGATCTTCAATGGTCTTTGTTCATAAGTGAGATCCTTTTGTATCACCAGGTCTCCATGATCTATGATATGTGATGGATCATGCACATATTTCTTCATCATGGATATGTGGAACACATTATGGACGTCGGACAATTGAGGAGGCAAGGCGATGCGGTTGGCAACCTCGCCAACTCTTTCTAATACCTCAAAAGGTCTGATATACCTTGGTGTAAGCTTACCCTTAACACCAAATCTTCTGATTCCTCGGCCTGGAGAAATCTTTAGGAATACATGATCTCCGACTTGGAATTCGAGATCTCTCCTTCGGGTATCGGCATAAGCCTTTTGTCTAGATTGAGCTACTTGAAGTCTTTCTCTAATCAGTTGGATCTTCTCGGAAGTATCTCTAACCATGGCTGGGCCTAGTAGTTGTTTCTCGCCAACATCATCCCAGCACAAAGGTGATCAGCAGCTCCTTCCGTATAAGGCTTCGAAAGGTGCCATCTGAATACTTGCCTGATAACTGTTGTTGTATGCAAACTCGACCAAAGGCAAGTGATCATGCCAGCTTCCACTAAAATCAATGATACAAGCTCTGAGCATATATTCTACTACCTAATTTGCTCTCTCGGTCTGACCATCCGTCTAAGGATGAAAGGTTGTACTAAAGTTGAGTTTTATCCCCAACGAATGTTGTAGACCCTTCCAAAAATGAGAAGTAAATCGCGGGTCTCTATCAGACACAATCGAAACAGGAACTCCATGTAGTCTGACTATCTCCTTGATGTACAGTGCAGCAAGAACGTCAATAGACCATCGGCTCTTGATTGGCAAGAAATGTGCCGACTTGGTCAATCGATCTATGATGACCCATATTCTATCATGTCCCCCTTTAGATTTTGACAGACCCATTATGAAGTCCATACCGATATCCTCCCACTTGCACTTGGGAATATCAAGAGGATGAATCTTACCGGCAAGTTTTTGGTATTCCGCCTTAACTTGCTGGCAAGTGAGACAACAAGACACGAAGTCTTCTAACTCCCTTTTCATGTTGGGCCACCAAAATGTCTGCTTCAAGTCTTGATACATCTTGGTAGATCCAGGATGAATCGTGTACCTTGATCTGTGGGCTTCTTCTAATATCTTCTTCTTTAGTTCTGAACAATCTGGTACACAAGTTCTCTCTCTTAATACTAATCTTCCATCTGATGCTAATTTGAAATCAGGTTTCTCTTCTATCTTGCCCTTGATTTCTACTAATACTGGATCGTTGTCTTGAAGACCTTGTATTTCAGAGAGTAGCTCTGGTTGTATTCTCATGTGTGATAGTGTAACGCATCTGATCTCCTCATCCATACTGATGTCAAGTCTAGAGAATTGTTCTAAAAATTTCCACTCATGAATCATACAATTGGCTAAGAGGGCTCTTGGCTTTCGACTAAGGGCATCAGATACAGGATTACCCTTTCCAGGATGATATTGGATTGTGAAGTCGAAGTCCTTAAGATATTCCAGCCAACATCTTTGTCTCATATTCAATTCCTTTTGAGAGAAGAGATACTTGAGACTCTTATGATCGGAGTATACAATGAATTGTACTCCGTACAGGTAATGTCTCCAGATCTTTAATGGAAACACTATCGCAGCCAATTCTAGGTCATGGACTGGGTAGCTCTCTTCATGCTTCTTCAGTTGCCTTGAAGAGTAAGCTATGACTCTTCCCTGTTGCATTAATACACATCCGATGCCAATGCCAGACACATCGGTGTATACCTCGAATTTCTCTCCTTCTATCGGTAAAGCCAAAATCAGGGTAGTAGTCAAGTGATCCTTTAGAGCTCGAAAACTTCTTTCATAATCTTTGCTCCATTCATAACAGATCTCCTTGCGAGTTAGCCTAGTAAGTGGTACGGTGATCTTGGAGAAGTCCTTAATGAATCACCTGTAATAACCTGCAAGACCCAAGAAACTTCGGATCTCACTAGCATTGGTTAGTCTTTCCCAGTTCTTCACAGCTTCAACCTTTGATGGATCTACTGATAACCCATCCTTGGAGATTACATGTCCTAAGAAAGATACTTCTTCTAACCAGAACTCACATTTGCTAAGCTTTGCATATAATTGATTCGCCCTCAATATCTGTAACGAAATCCTCAAATGCTCTTCATGCTCTTCCTTGGTCTTCGAATAGATTAATATATCATCAATAAAGACCACCACGAACTAATCTAGATAAGACATGAATATGCTATTCATCAACTACATAAAGGCTGCAGGGGCATTTGTTAGTCCAAAAGGCATAACAATAAATTCGTAGTGCCTATACCTACTTCTAAACGCGGTCTTATGAATATCCTCATCTTTAATTCTCAGTTGGTGATATCCTGACCTGAGATCAATCTTCAAGAAATACTTGGATCCAGATATCTGATGAAACAATTCATCGATTCTCGGTAGTGGATACATATTTTTGATAGTGAGATGATTCAACTATCGATAGTCGATGCATCGCCTCATTGATCCATCCTTCTTCTTAATAAATAATACAGGCGCTCCCCATGGGGAAGTGCTTGGTCTTATAAATCCTTTCTTCAGAAGCTCCATCAATTGTTCCTTTAACTCCTTGAGCTCGGCAGGGGACGTCCTATAAGGTGCCTTAGAGACTAGACCAGCACCAGGGACCAGATCGATGGTGAAGGCCACTTCTCTTTGTAAACCAGGCAAATCTTCTAGAAATACATCTGGGAACTCCCGAACTACTGGGATGTCTTCTATCTTGGTCTCCTTAGTCTCCTTTATGGTGACAAAAGCAAGGAAAGAAACACATCCTTTCCTTATAAGCTTGCTAGCTCGAAGAGCCGAAATAAGAGATGACGTGTTCCGACTCTTAGGGATAGTATAGACAAGTTCCGAAAACTCCTTAAAAGTTACCTTGCTTTCACGGCAATCGACAATGGCCTTATGTGTAGATAGCCAATCGGCTCCTAATATAACATCATATCCCTTTAAGTCTAGACATATTAAGTCTGCTGGAAAATTTTTCCCTTTTATCATAACTGTACAATTGGAATAGTGGTGTGAGATCTCGGATTCATTATCGAGTGGGGTTGCAATTACTAGGTCTATCCACTCCGGTTCCATAGGTAATTGGTCAGCAAACTTCTTTAAAACAAAAGAGTGCGATGCACTGGTATCAAACAAGACATGAGCATACTTGGAACAAATCTTGAGTGTACCATCCACTAGTCCTCCTTTCTCTTGTTTTGTCTCCTGAACAGCTTGAAGGCACGCATTCTTCTTCACCGGGCACTTCTCTTCTCCGACTTGATCATTAAGTAACGGACAATCGGGAATCCGATGTTCATGGCTCCCATTATGGAGGCAAGCTCTGAGTCTTCTCCAGCATTCCTCGGCCCTATGGCCGGTCTTGTCACAATGTTTACACACCTCTTTAGAAGGTGTGGTAGTAATAAAGAAACGTTTAGTCTTCCTGAACTTTTTCTCTTGGGAGGGAGTACCTCCATCATTGGCTCTCTTCTTATTGAAGGAGAGCTTGAAATCTCCAAGACTTATAATGGGCTATTTCTGTTTCTTTCCACGGATCTTGTCGGATAGCTCTGTGGCATCTTCTAATAGTTGAGCTCTTCGAACCATTTCCAAATAGACTTGAATGTCCATCGGTGCCAGTTGGGTGATATATTGAGGTCGAAGCCCATTGAGAAACCTTCTTGCTTTCATCTTCTCTGTACTTACTAAATGTTTCACGTACCTTGATAGCCTAGAAAATTGGGCCCCATATTCGGCCACTGACAGAGTTCTCTATTTGAGTGAGGCGAATTCTGCGTCTTTCTTTTCTTGCACATGGTCGGAAAAGTATTTGTTATTGAAGTGCTCGGTGAACTCCGCCCATGTAACGGGTTCTTCACCTAAGGTGCCTTCTACGGACTCCCACCAGGAATGGGCATCTCTTTTCAATTGTAAAGTAGCTAGCAACACCTTCTCTTCATCCGTGCATTGCATAACATGGAATATCCTTTCCACTTCTCGGAGCCAATGCTCGGCATCATCGGGGTCTGATGAGCCAACTAACTTTGGTGGGTTCATATTTCTGAAACTATGGTGGAGATCACCAGCTCCACGGTTTACCACACCTTGCACCACTTGCTGTAGCGCCTGAGTCATGCCTTGAATAGTGCGTTGCATGTTACGCCACTGGGCATGTTCGGCGGCCATCTTCCTACAAAAATTTTTAAATAACTAATCAATGTGAAATTGACCAAGAGTTTGAGTCCCTAAGTTGCCTTAACCCAAGGTTCTACCCAAATCTCACCAGGTAAAGGCATAAACCTATTCTTGGACTTAGGTTTCCTAGGAATTGAATAACCTAGGCTCTGATACCACAAAAACTGTCACGTCCCGAGCACAGAAGGAACCCGGGGATGCGTGACGAGTTCATATCAATCATGTCAATCAGAGCGTAAATGTATTCGACATACATAGACAGAGCGCGCACAAGTAATGATAACCAAGTCCTTTATAAATCATAAACCTTCAAGTACTTCTATTACAACTCTTAATGAAAGCACTAGGACTCAATAAAAGAAAAGTACAATGGATGACTCAAATAATTAGAAAAGACAGGACTAGATAACGCTTGACGGTTGGAATGGCTCTAAACTTTTCTCTCTTGTCCTTCCCCATCTGAATGAGTCTCGCCATCGGAATTACCTGAAAAAAATAGGTGACAACACTAGGTGAGCGAACGCTCAGTAGGAATTATATCTCAAGTGCTAGGTTGCTTTAAGTAATTTACATGTTGTATGAATGCAAGTATAGCTATGCATGTTCACATGAAACGACATTAGAGAGAGTGTATGGCAAGGTATAATAGCATGGACTAGCAAGAATTTTCAAGATTTCATGAGAACTATATCACGAAGAACAAGCATGCACATTTATCAAGTCATGTCCAGAATTGGCTATCATATTCAAGCAAGTAAGTAAATACCCCTTCCGGGCCACGCATGTCATGTTACGTCAAGTCAAGTATAAGTAGAATAGTTTGTGGAATGCCATTTAACTAGAACGATGAGTGCTTCGGTGCAATGCCACACCGTGATCAATAATAGCTCCCATAGGCACAAGTACTTTTGGGTGCTCCTCCCAGGACTAGATCAGGCCCAAAATGCGCAAGTATTGAGTCATCTATTTCGACATCCACTTTAGTTATAGCCAAAATAGAATTTCAACGGAAAGAACCTTTGTAGGAATATAAGGTAGATCTTGTGGAATAGAATCACAAGGATAGAACTTTCATATAATGACATATTATGGTCAAGTCGGTACAATCATGATACTCATAGAAACTGGGTGGATTTGGCTCCCTAGTGGGTGCCAAGTGAACAAGAATAAGCAGTCATATTCACATGATTGCTCGTTCTTTGTACATGATAAGGTAGGAAGAACTAGTGTCCACATGTAGGGCACTAAAGCTTTAAGTGATAGCAATGCTATGGTTTCCCATTCCATTAACTTAAGAAACATTCTCACGGTATCCAACTAGCATACCATGAGGGTCGGGTTACCATGTTTCTCTAGAGTGGCATGGCAATCAAAAAAAGTGTCATAGGTTTTAGTGGTACAACCTGCTCAATCGGCCTTGAGGGAATCGAAGGCGACGAGGAGTCTTACGGAGGTCTCTATGATAAAGTCACTTGTCCGAAGGAAGGAATATCCCACGGAGGGCTCATCTATCATTAAGAAATAATGGGGTAATCGATAAAACATCGGAGTACGTGGGACTATACTCACGGATTGGAATATAGTGCCTATATACATAACCCACTATAAAGGGTTACAGAAAACCACGAAAAATCAGGAATCAGGTAAATAGCGCCTGGGGTCAAGTCTTCATTTTATGAAATAGCACCCTTGGCAGGGTCGCTAGTTCATTAAATAACGACTCTTCATTAAGTCGTTGTATCCAGGTTATATATATATATATAAATTTCTACATATTTTCAGAATTTTCATGTGCAGGTAAATGGCGCCTTGGCTTAAGTCTTCAATTCAGCATATAGCGCCCTAGTCAGGGGCGCCATATTACAAAATAATGACAGGGTGCCTGTCGTGATTTCAATATCAGCGTATTTTGGTCATGAACAGTAGCACTTTTCCAATAAAAATAATTTTTGCAAGAATGAACGCATGGACATGTAGAGAAAAATAGCATGAATCAAGCAGTATACTCATGCATTAGAGTAGATGTCATGGTTCACAATAATTAAATTTTGAACATGGATATTTATTAAATAGCTAACAGAATAGTGACTGTTTACACGGTCGTTAGTCAAAATAGCGCCCTGACCAGGGTCTCTATTTAATGTATATGCAGAAACAACAAAATCGGATATTGCAGGTCATTCTACTGATATCTAACGTCCTATATGCATGGAGAAGGCTTATTAATCACAGGGTTTTGCTTAGGACTTGAGAACACCTACCCTGTAGTGATGTGGATGATAGAATCGTGAAGAGATTTAAAGGATCAGCAACAAGAATAACCCCAGAAACGTTACTTTGTTTGCAACAGAGAAACTGGACGTAAGGCAACGGCAGCAGGAAGAAGATAATATCTGAAGGAGTAACAACAACAATAACTTGTTATTCTGGCTCTATCAGCCGAAGGCAAGTAGCAGCAGGCTTCATCCAACGGGAGGAAGAAACCAAATACACAAATGTCCTTCCTTCTGCTCACAGTAGCAGGAGGAAGAGGAAGCTTCATCAGGTTCACCGGATGAAGGAGAACCAGTATAGAAGAAGCAAAAGAGGCTTCTTTTACGTCGTGGTAGTAGTCGGTAGTAGAGGGGAAGAAGCAGTCGCCAGAAGTAGATGAAGAAGTAGCCGGTGCTCGATCGAAGAGGCATGGTCTTTATAGAGTAGAGAATCCTAATGGTTTTAAGAGTTCGATTGGGATCAAAGTTTCCATGGAAGGAATCCTATTGATATTTACACTTCCCTACATGTTAATCTTTCCAGATCAAAACCTTCCCAAACGGCAACCAGCATCCTAGTTCGAATGAAACACTGCAGTCGGATTTCCCTTTTTACTTTGTAGGAAATAGTGCCTAGGATAGGGGCGCCCTTCATGTAAATGGTGCCCCCCCCAGGGGTCTTCAATTAATTGGCGCCCTAAAAGGTGTCGCCCTTCATCTTTGGCCCATTTTTAAGGGTAAGGCCCTTTAGGGTTTAAGGGTAAGACTCATTTGGTATATATATATATATAAGTGGTTTAGGTGTATATATGGGTTGGGCCTTGATCATTGATTTAGTTTTTAATCTATTTAGGATTTCATTCCTTCAATTCACTAGGGTTGCTACAGTAGTGAATATGCACTTTAATTATTTTGGTAATGATATTTTATGTCTCTGCACCAGGTACACAGATTACACCGCCCCCACCACGTGCTGCGGGCATATTTATTTAAATTCTTAGATAAATGAGTAGTGAATATGCACTTTGTTTTGGTAATGATGTTTTATGTCTCTGCACTAGGTACACAGATTACACCGCCCCCACCACCTGCCGCGGGTATGTTTATTTAAATTCTTAGATAAATGAGTAGTGAATATGCATTTTATTTTGGTAATGATATTTTATGTCTCTGCACCAGGTACACAGAGTACACCGCCCCCACCACCTACTGCGGGTATGTTTATTTAAATTCTTAGATAAATGAGTAGTGAATATGCACTTTATTTTGGTAATGATATTTTATGTCTCTACACCAGGTACACAGATTACACTGCCCCCCACCACCTACTGCAGGTATGTTTATTTAATTCTTACATAAATGAGTAGTGAATATGCACTTTGTTTTGGTAATGATATTTTATGGTTATTTAAATCCTTAGATAAATCAGTAGTTAATATGCACTTTGTTTTGGTAATGATATTCTATGTCTCTGCACCAGGTACACAGATTACACCGCCCCCACCACCTGCTGCGGGTATGTTTATTTAAATTCTTACATAAATGAGTAGTGAATATGCACTTTATTTTGGTAACGATATTTTATGTCTCTGCACTAGGTACACAGATTACACCGCCCCCACCACCTACTGCGGGTATGTTCATTTAAATTCTTAGATAAATGAGTAGTGAATATGCACTTTATTTTGGCAATGATATTTTATGTCTCTGCACCAAGTACACGGAGTACACCGCCCCCACAACGTGCTACAGGTATGTTTATTTAAATTCTTAGATAAATGAGTAGTGAATATGCACTTTCTTTTGGTAATGATATTTTATGTCTCTGCACCAGGTACATAAATTACACCGCCCCCACCACCTGCTGCGTGTATGTTTATTTAAATTCTTAGATAAATGAGTAGTGAATATGCACTTTATTTTGGTAATGATATTTTATGTCTCTGCACCAGGTACACAGATTACACCGCCCCCACCACGTGCTGCGGGTATGTTTATTTAAATTCTTAGATAAATGAGTTGTGAATATGCACTTTATTTTGGTAATGATATTTTATGTCTCTGCACTAGGTACAAAGATTACACCGCCTCCACCACCTGTTGCAGGTATGTTTATTTAAATTCTTACATAAATGAGTAGTGAATATGCACTTTATTTTTGTAATGATATTTTATGTCTGTGCACCAGGTACACTGATTACACCGCCCCCACCACCTGCTGCGGGTATGTTTATTTAAATTCTTAGATAAATGAGTAGTGAATATGCACTTTATTTTGCTCACGATATTTTCTGTTTACAAGTTTGAGTGCCTCTACATCAGGTCTACAGAGTACACCCCTTCCATCACATTCTACTGCTATGTTTATTTAAATTCTTAGTTAAATGATAAAAATTCTATATGTTTACTTGTTGAATAATTTTATTTTTAACAATGAGCTAAATTTTGATTAACTACTTCTATTTTACTTATAATAGGTACGTCGGGCACACCACCTGTGATAGTTGGCTCGTCCGCCCACCCGGGCTCACAACCGGCAGACGATGCTGTTAGCCATCACGAGGGCGAGCAGGTGGTGTTGCAAGAGGGATGCAAGCCATGTTGGGTCTCTGGATAAATATTTAAACTCATGAATTATGTTCGTTATCTATCCAACAACTATATAATTATTGGCTATCATTTTAACATCTGTAATTACAGGGATAAAGTAGAGCCCAATGACGCTTCTCGTTTTATTTCCAACATTATTGAGCGACATGTGACCGGCCCATATAAGTCATTTCAAAAGTTTCCTCAGGATATCCGCAGTCGATTGTATGAAGAGTTCCTGGTATACAATTTAATCTTTTAAATTACATATTTCCCAACTCCGCAATTTCAATTGACAACTTATAAAATTTAAGTTCTTCATAGCAAAGATATCAGTTTGTGAGGCGAGCTGATGTCGGACGAGCTCGACGTGCATGGGAGGTCACAACAACTGTAAATTATAAGCATCAATTACACAGCTGTTGGGACCGTGCCAAGGTTCTAGCTGGGGGAGCAAGGACTGTGACCTTTGGAAGGCACACGGCCCCACATGGATGAGGAGGTAGCATTGGGAGGACCTCTGTGATAGATGGACCGAGCCTAATTGGATGGCCAAATCCGTAAAAGCCAAAGCCACACGTGCGACACATCCAGACGTGCATCTCCATACTTCTGGATATGTTTCCTTCGCGACCCAAAAGGAGAGATTGGTAAGTAATAATCTTAATTTTATTATATTTTATTTCTTATATGTCTTTATTTATTCTCTGTAACATGTATAATAGAAAAAGAAGAGGGGTGGTACGGTCTCGTACCGCGATTTATTTGCTAAAGTTCACCAGAAGAAGGGGACCGATCAGTATGTGAGCGAGAGAGCTCGCTTGGTAGTGGTAAGATTATATACATACACATTTTTTTCTATTTCTATTTTTAAATATGAATGATTAATATGAAATTTAAAATATTTTTTATTCAATTTTTAGCGGTCATATGAAAGGCATATGACTAAAAAGTACGGGGAGGAGGAGACGCAGCGGCCGCAGCTAGATCCTGACACATGGGTAGCAGCAGCCGGCCTACCAAAGAAAGAACGAGTATACGATTTTGGGCAAAGCTTGGACACTAGCCCGATTCTAGCATCTTATCCGGGCTCAGCTTCATCCTACCCCGGTAGCAGTTCCTTCTCTACTCCCTCCATCGGCACTTCTACGAGCCAGATTACATCCATCATCGAACATGCGGTAGACCTGGTCGATGAACGCATGGGGATACGCTTTACTCGTGTGGTTGCTACCCTCCTAGCCCAGGCAGGGATTTTGACTCAGGGAGCACCCTCGAGCACACCACAACCCTCTCATGTGAGTATTTAATTTAATTTTTAATTTTGTAGACTTTAGAGTTATAATAGAGGAGTATCTATGATACCAATGGTGTGTGCTCTATAGGCAAAGCCGGAAGCAAGTATATGATAATGTGTGCGCAGCAGTATACATCCTATAAAAATTTTAACCTCAATTTTTAAGCCTAAGATAATTTAACACTCAGCTATCAAACCACGAGCTCAGATGATATCTGTGAGAACAATATACATGAAAGTGACAAGAATGCACTAACTAAGAGAATGCTACTTCACAAATCCACTCAAATCAAACAGATTTAATAGAATGCAATACAACCACTTAGCGTATAGGGAAGATCAGTTCATGCGCAAACCTGTGAATGGAGGAAGATGATAAGGGCCAATCACACCAACACAAATCACGGCACGCAGAATTTTTAGGTGATTCGATCTACCACGTAGATCTACGTCCACCCCACACTCAAACTTGAGTGTGGCTTCCCCTTGCAACAGCAATAACCGTAGACTCAGTCTGCAAACAAATGCTAACTTATAGCTTGACCTAGAAGAACACTCTCCTCTCTTCTTCTAATCAAATTAGAAGGAACCGTGAGTAACATCCAGTTACCCACAACCAGAGGACCAGTCCTCTCTTCCTCTGAAGCACAGAGGGAACCCCGTGAGCAACACCAAGTTACCCACAACCTGAAGATCAAGATCTCCCTTCCTCTGATACCACAGAGGGGACGACGGAGGAAGCACCTCCACACACTCTGGTTACCCAGAGCAACACACTGACAGTACCTGTAAGCAAACACCTTGAGTGTGTCGGGCACTACAAGTCAAGGAACACAAACCGAACTAAAATGAGAAAGAACAAAACATAAGGTAAAATGTCGAGCACAATCGACACAATGCTCATATATCTATATGCAAGCCATGGCTCCATAAGTCATCCAAATAGCCATAGTATAATGTTGTATGACTGGAGTGCAGCTTCAACTAAACCCAACAAGAACAAGGTGCCATATTCAATGATTTCACCGTTGAAGGCCAGCAGAACTAAAGTCCAAGTCAGTTTCTTGACTTTAAACAAGGATCATCAGGGTCGTTTGATGCTCAATAATTCTCCAGAATCATCATGGGGAAGCTGGGAACCTCATGGACAATCATTCTCTTCAACCAGTTTGATCATTCTTCAAATGTCATAGCCATGAGCCATTTTACACCACTGAATAGCCATTTGACACTGCTATACAGCCATTTATCTTCTTTGTCCACCTATTTTTCACCCTTAATCTGCAGCTAAAAACTCTTCTTTCATTCTGTGAATTCTTCTGTCAAAAGTCGACTTGTATGCCCTTCTGAGTCGACTCCTCTTCTTGGTTTTCAGTTGTTTCACACATGCTGCCTATTATTCACCATTGCACTGCTATTTGTCACCCTTGTTGCCTATTATTCACCTAGTCCATCTATTTGTTACCCTTAAGGTAGTGTCTGTCACCCGTAATGCACATTGTCAGCCTTAAGGGATATTTTTCACTCTTATTCTTCAGCGGGTACAAAGTCTATCTTAAGGTGATATATCAGCTTGTTTCTTCAGCGATGGGAGGCTTCTTCTACAGAGTTGCTTCTAGGGCTACTATGACACTGCCATGCTTATGCTTAGCTGAATTCTTCAGATATTACAGTTCTTCAAATAGACATTCTTCAAGCATACAGACATAACAGTTCAAGCATTCATAGCATTGACATTACAACTCTTCAAGTCTTCATATGAAAATGTTGTTCAAGGCATTAGCAAACATATGGACATTAGCCAGTACATATCAAATTCATGATATCAAAAATCATGATCATAATATGATTCATAGTGTTAGACATCATCAAAACCACATGGCACAATAATAACATTACTACTTAGTTCAAAGAATTCAGCTTTGAGAGTCAAAGAAATCATCTTCATGTTATCTACTTTTGAATTTAGTACATCAAAAAGATATTTAACTATATTTATTTTTAATTATTTTTATTTAAATCTATTTATTTTTAATTTTTTATGATGTAGGATCCTCCTACAGCCGGTAATGGTGGAGATGCTACGAATGACGAATGAGGATGATCCAGCGGATATCTCTTGATTTTTTTAATGATATTGTGAAAAAATGACACATTTCAATTAATATAAATGTAACATTTTTTATTTATTGAGTTGTGTTGTGGACGCTCTTTATTGTAATGTTCGATGGATTTTATCCTATTGTGTGTTGTATATGTTGTTTATTGCATGTTTTATGTTACGTTGTGTAGATTGTGGTGTACAATTGTAACTTTAAACAGATTTTTAAAATTTCAAATATATATAAAAAATAATGTGGAGAAACCCTTCGACGGAATTTCGACCAACTAACAATTCATCGGAACTAATTTGATACACTTATTTCCGACGTATTAATTTTTCGGCGCAAATATGTCGAAAGGTTCAGACGTATTTTCGACCAACTAAAGGTTCGTCGGATCTAATTTGAGGCACATTAGTTTTGACGTATTAATTATCCATCTCAAATATGTCGAACACTAGCGACGTATTTTCGACATATTGACGATTCATCGGAACTAATTTGATCCACTTGTTTGCGACGAATTAATGATGGTCGTAAATACGTCGAAAAGTTACGACGTATTTTAGACCAACTAATGTTTCGTCGGAACTAATTTGAGCCACAGGTTTCTAACGTATTATTTATCTGCCTTAAATATGTCAAAAAATAACGACGTATTTTTGACCAAATTAACTTATTCGTCGAAACTAATTTAACCCAGAGGTTTCTGATGAAATAATATTTCTGTCGCAAATACGTCAATAATTTTGGCTCGTTGGAAATATTATGGCCCATTGTTTTCCGACAGAATAAGTTTTCGTCAGAAATACGTCAAACATTTTAGACGTATTTTCAACTAAATTATGTTTCGTCGCAAATATTAATTAATTTTCGTTGTATTAATTACCGACATAAATACCCACAAAAATTTTGAGGGTATATTTTCATCAATAATTTTTGACGAATTGGCGACGTGATTATATTACGTCTAAAATTTGCGACGTTAGCGTTCCGACGTCCATATTTCGTCGCAAATACGTCTGAAATCCTTCGAAAATTCATATTCCGACGTATTTTTGACGTATTAGAGACGGAAGATGGACGTCGTAATAACCTATTTTCCTTGTAGTGTTTCATGCGTCTGGCTGAAGACGGAAAACTTAGCACTTCTGGGAGGTAACCCAAGATTTTTTGTTGTTGTTTGATGTTTTTGCTTAAGTGTGTTTCAGTAGTTAGGTCAAGGCCAAGGAGAGGAAGTCGTCGCCGACCATTACATTGATGGCATTTTCATCCCGCATATCAGGTTGTCTCTTTCCTACTCAGAAGTATTTGTTGTCTCATTGTTCTTTTACTTTCAATTTTACATGTCATTGAGGACAATGTCATTCAAGTTGGGGGGGAGAGAGAGAAATTTCAAATTTTCATATGATGCATATAGTACAACCTGATTCTTTAATGATTATAATGTCTTGTAGTTGTGCATGAAAGAGAAAAGATGAAATCCCCAATTGAGTTTTATTAGTTCATGCTTTTTTTTGAAAGTAATTGATAACGCGAAAGTTCGTCGTTTAAAACACACGTATAACAATCTTAAAATCGAACTCGCACAAAATGATCAAAAGAGAACGTAGTACTATGGCAAGTACAGGTCGAATCCACAGGGAAGAAGGGATTTTTAGAGTTAAAAACCTTAGAGTCCTTTGAAAAAACACTTGTGATTTGGCTTTGCTTAAAGAAAATAGTGAAATGAAAAACAAACCAAACACTTAATTAAAACACCTATGATTATGCGTCTATGCTATAGAAATTAATTGCATGAAGTGAAAAGAAGAGATAGAAGAAGGGGGTAGAGATGGAAGAAGATCAAGAACTAGATCAAAAGAACAACTCTCTTCATTAACTTAAAAGAAAGAGTACATGAAGTGCAAGACAAGCTTACAACAAAGGGGTGATAAGATTACAATGAAGTAACATAACACAAAAGTAATAATAAAAAGAGGGGCATGAGATGTGAAGATAGTAGTAGCAATGGAGATGACGCCGTCATCTCCTCCTCGCCGAGCCTTGGAGAGGATCGCTCCGCCTTGAAAGAGATCGCCGTGAAAAGTGATGGATGAAGAAGTCGTCGTCGTCCACGTCACGAGCCTTGGAACATCGCCCATCTTGATGTGCATACCGCCATGAAAGGAGAGTTGTGGAGGATAAACTTTGGAGAGAAATATAGAGAGGAATATGGAAGGGTTTGTGTGGAGATGAAGAAGAAAGAAGATGAGAGAGTAAAATAGTGGAAAAATAAATATAACTCGTAAAATAAGAAGAATTGGAGGAAGTGATAGAAGAAGAAAATCTAGATCTACAAGAGAGGAAGAACTTTAATGAAGAACTCAGAGAGAAATAAAGAAGGGAATGGCTTCAAAACTGAGGAATAACAGAAACTAGAACCTCAGATGAACAGTGAAATCACAGGACAGTAAGTTGAAAAATATGAAATACCTTTCAAATCAGAACGAATTAGAAGATGATGTAAAAGAAGGAGTTGTAGAACATTTAAAAACAAAGAACTTTCATGAAGACAGTAAGAGACAAAAATGGCTAGAAGGATGAGAAATTTGAGAAAGAACAGAGAGAAACATGGGTTTGCAGATGAACAAGACAGCACAGTGAAAAATACGAAATAGCTTAACAATTAGAAGGAACTAGAAGATACTCCAGAAGAAGAAGTTGTAGAGAACTTAAAAACAAAGAACTTGGATGAAGAGTGCATGAGCTGAAAATGAACTTACAAGGGAGAACTCGGAGGCCTAATGTTGGGAGAGAAATTGCCAAAAGAAGAACCCCCTTCTCCTTCTTGTCATGGACTATTTATAGGAAAAGTTGGGTAGATGGAGGGTGGAGATTGTATCAAAGGAGATGGATGGATGTGATTTAAGTAGAATATGATGCATGGGGAAGAGAAAAAGTAGGTGAGTACACCCTCCTTGGGCTTTGGATAACCCCCTTCCCAAGACTCATCATTCCTCTCCTTTATTTCAAACTTTGAATTCAATTCTCCCTCCAACTGAAATATGTGTTTCTTTTACTCAATTTCAAACTTTTAGAATTTCTTTTCCCTCCAATCAAAATATGTACTTTTGACTTGGTCAACATGGTGGTGACAGTTTTGCCCCCGGCTTCTTTTGTAATTGCCTTCGGTGTCCTACACACACATAATTGCACTTTAGTCCATAAAAATTACCACAATGTGCAATCTTTAATGCTCATGATTATGCAATGGAGAATTAATGCTCATGGCCCTCAACTTTAATTTATTATTAAATAAGATAATCGAATTAATCAATTTGCGTGAAAGCTCCAATTTAAATGCGGAGTTGAGGTTAACTATGAAATATGCATAATTGCCTAATTATATGCACATAAAATGGTGTATATGCAATGAATTGTCATAAGAAATGGACACTTATCAGTAATTCTGGAATAAAAAAGACTAGAGAAAAGGATGAAGGAAAATTTATTTCAATCTAGATATGGAAAACTGATATAAGAATCTATTTCAAGTTTATGTGCACTTTAAAAAAATGAAAATCACTTTGCACGCTAATAAAGCAAACAGGACAAGCCTTCTGCTATTTTAGGTATATTGTCTGATACTCTGCACTTCTCTTGAAAAAAGAGATATGTTTATAAAGCTTTCAGCCAAGTTCTATCAAATAAGTGCAAAAGCACATTGAAAAGAAATGAAAAATGAAAAAAATGAGAAAAAGGCACCATGAAAAATGCCCCGAATCTAAGTAACCGGGCCTACTTCACCTAAGACGTGTTGAGGTTCGCGTCAAACAGAAAAGGGAACCTTGATCTGTATATTTGGGTCTACTTCTCCAAAGGCAAGAGTCGAGGTTCATGTTAGGCAGTGAAGAGTAGTGTAGCATCATGTGTGTGGAATAAAAGATCCCAAAGGGACAAAGTAATAAAGTAGACAAAAAGCTAGTATGCTTAATGCTCTGATCTAAGAGGTGCAGGGTTGAAAGACACTTGCTTGTAATAGCAAACGGGGGACGTAATTATCTATGCTGTGGATTTGGTAGTTACACATGCACAAGTGCTATTGAGCTTTGATTTGTATTCTTGATCATGTTCCTAAATTTCCTATATAAGGATAGTGTGCATTAATGATTCCGGATTCCTAATCTTTGGTTGATTCTGTGAAGGAAGAGCTGGATATGAGAGTATGGATTTTGTAAACTCTTGTTAATCCTAAAATTTTAATTTATTTGCATTGCTAAGGGACTAGCAATGAGTAAGTTGGGGGTGTGATAAGTGCTATATTTCATATCATAAGTTGCATCACATTCATCACTTTTAAGCATTAAATAAGCCTAGTTGTGCATTTATACGAACAAATCTCATTCTTACCATTATTTGAGTCTGCATGCATTTTTATCATCTTTTTGAGTCAAAATGACTATGTGAGAAATATTCAAGAAATTGCATAATTAGTTGAAAGTCATTTTGGGATGAAATATGTTGATATTTTTAATTTTTTGAATTTTCAAGAAATAACGACCGGATGGTCAGACGCCATTTTTAAAGATTTTTCAAAAAATAAGAATTAGCGACTGACCGAAAGGGCGCTAATTTATTTTGTGGGAAAATAAAAGAAAAATAAAATAAGAATTAGCGACTTCATACGTAGGTGCCCATTCATTTTATGAATTTAGAAAAAGAGAAAAGCTGGAAAATAAAGAGAAAATGGCGACCGTTCAAGCAGGCGTAGATTCTTTGGGAAAAGAATGAGCGACCGTTCATGTGGGTGCTATTTCATTTGTACGAAAAATCAGAAAGAAAATCGAGGAAAATAGAAAAAGAATAAGCGATTGTTCGCTATTTCTCAGATTTATGGAAAATGAAAAAATGTCAAAAACAAGAAAAAAAGGAATATGCGACCGCTTGCGCAGCCGCTATTTTAAATTGCACACGCCGCCCTAGTCGCCATTTTCAGAAGAGTTTGAAACAGAAATGGGGTTCGCATGAACGTTGTTATCTTCCTTATCTCCTCTTGCTTGAGGAAAGGAGGACTCTAATCATGGCAAGCTACCTCATTTGATCAATCTCTACTGCTAAAAAATCAGATTTGAGCTAATCTGGGAAGGTCACGATCGTGGGTTCTACTGTGCACTATATAAAGCACCCATGAGCGACTGTGGAAGAAGTTCGTGAATTAGCCTTTTTAGCCTTTCTTCTAGCCTCTTTTTCATGCACTTTTACTCATCGTTGTAAATTATTTTCTTCTTCAAAGTTCTAAATTTTTAAGTCTTCTACAAGTTCTTATTCTTCATCTTCCCCTGATGCTTCTCCATTTTTAAGTTATTCTTCCTTTTTCAAAGCACCGTTCTTCCGATTTTACTGTTCATCAATTTTTTGTAACTCTGTTCTTTTTCGTTTTTCTTCCGCTTCTGATCCTCTTTTCCTCTTACTGTTTTTACAAAAGTTGTTCATTTTTAGGTGTTCTTCAACTTCTTCCTCTACCTCTTCCTCCAATTCTTCCTCGTTTTTGAGTTATTAATTATTTTTCAAAGTTCAATTTTTTTAAGTTCATTCGCGCACCACTCTCTGTTCTTCTACGTTTTTCACCCTCTTCCTCTCATCTTCTGTCTCTCTGTTCTTCGCCAAACTTCTTCATCTACAACTTTCCTTTCTTCCACTTCTTCTAAATCTCTTTAGTTTGTAAGTTATTCTCTTCTAAATCTCCCTCTGTTTTTACTTTATTTTCACTATGTTTTCTTCTCCACCGCACCCTCTTTCTCTCTCTCTATTCCCTCTCTTTTCAAAAACCCACGCACATACCCTTTTTGTTTTATTTTTATTCTTCTTCTTCCACCTATCTATCTCCCTCTTCTATATTTCTTCTCACATCCCAATGAGGATCTTCTTCCTTCGGTCCTCTCGGCGGCGTCTACTTCCACGGCGGAGTGAAATTCCAAGACTCAACACGGCGGAGACGGCGGCTATTCTTCATCATCTTGGCTCTTACTCTTCCTCTTTTCTCTTATTTACAAGTTGTATTTTCATATTTCATAAGAGTTATACTTGTCACCTTTCATAGTAATAAAATTCAGAGTTTGAGAAATTTGTGTTCTTTTCTCTCTCTTTCTAATTTCTATCCTTAACCCTCTCATATTCTTTAGTTAATTTATTTTTCATGCAATTTTCCTTTTCTTTAGTTAAAACTCACTCAAAACTTCAGATTTTTAAAATATAGGAATTCTTCTTCATGCTATTTTGAAAATATTTCTTCTCCGTGGGATCGACTCGTATTCACCACTTTACCTTAATTCATATCTCTTTAAGTGAGTGAGTTCGGTTTAATTTTAAATTGTGACTCGGCTTTTTCAACGACGGGTTTGTGGCTATCAGGACTGCCCCCCCTTCTAGGAGATCCGGTCACACTTGGCCCAGCGGTTTCAATTCCTCCAGGACTTCCTCATAAGTGTCATGCATTCTCGCCACCTGCTCCTCCAGTTCCAAAACAAAGAGGACTTCTTGCAGGTCTTGCTTAAAGAATCCCTTCTTGTTAAGGGTCGGCCCTTCTGGTTTTTTAAATGGACTCTAGACTTCTCCCCGGATGAGGATTCCCCCATTGTTCCCGTCTGGTTCAAGATGCTGGGCCTCCCTGCCAACTTCTTCAACGAAGCGATGATTCTCTCCTTGGCAGGGGGCATTGGCCCATCGTTGAAGGTGGATCGTGACACCTTGCGTCTGTCTTGCACGCATACTGCATGTGCCTGTGTCCAGCTAGACATCTCTAAGAAGCCCCCCCAAGAATTTAGGTTGGCATTGGAACTGGTGGGTTCTGGAAGCCTCTCCTCTTCCCAGATCCGCCTCTCTTCTACTCCTCTTGTAGGCGTCTTGGCCACTCCACCCTGAAGTGCTAGAAGGGCTCTATAGAGGATGGCCCGCCCAACTGCCTGCGACGTCCTCCTGTTGTTGGTGCTCCTTCCATCCAGCCTGCTCCCTGCCGAGATTCTGCTCCCCCTGCCTCAACTCTGCCTTGTTCATTGGAGTTTGCCAGTGTTGCGCCCTGCTCATCCCCTGCTGGTGGTTCTCCTATCGTGCTGGCTTGCGGTGCTGTTGCTGGGGCGGTTGGTAATGCTCCCCCAATGTCTATCGGTGCCGCTCAGGCCGTTGTGCCATGCCTGCCTACTTCTGTTCCTCGTTAGCCCTTCCTTGCTTCTACCGTTCCCGGTGAGCTTCCTGCCTCCCCTTCGTTAGCGGTTGGCTAGGCTGTGGGTTTGGTTTGCCCAGCGCTGCCCTGCTCCCTGCCTTCTCTGGCTGTTGCCTTGAAGCCTGTTGGTGCTGCTCCCCATACAGCCCTTGCCGGTGCTCCTGCGGATGTTGTGCAGGGTGATCATGTCGCTTTTGCTCCTTCTACGGACGCCTTGGGCCTATTGTCATCAGGCATTGATATCTCCTCCGCCTGCATCGATGTTCCTTTCAACCGCCCTTCTCTTGGCTTCGACGCTTCTATTCCGGCCCCTGCCATGCAACCCGCTGCCGCTCGCGTTGACTTGCATGCGGTCCCCCCTGCCCCCCCCCCCAAGCCTGTTGCTTTGGACTTCGTGCTGCTCCTCCAGCCACTTCTACGCCCTTGGAAGTCGACCACCACCCCTTGGAAGTCGACTCCTGCCGGTCTGCACCTCCTGTTGGCTCCTGCCCGCATGGTCCTATTGTTGTTGTGGGGGCCGCATTACCTGCAGGGTGCCCGCCTAGTTCCCCCCTGGTTGTGTCTTCTATGGCCCACAACCTCCTTGTTGTTGCTCTTTCTATTGTGGTGCATGTTATTGCATCTTATCAGGGTGCTAAAGTGCTCTCGCTGAATGCAGTGGTCCCATCATGGTCTCCAACCGCTGCCTCCGCCGCCAGCTTGGGCCCCCGTGCAGATTATGGTGCTAGCTCTCCAGTGGCGGTTGATGCCCAGCGTTCACCTACTGCCGAGCCTGCTGCTCCACGTTTATCCTTCGCTCAGGCCGTTCATCGGGTAGTCAAGACTTCCGACCGTGGTATGCCCACCCCGTTCATGCACCCCCCTACGGCCATGGCTCCTGCATCCTGGGAAGGACCCTCTGACGTCGAAGCCCTGCCCTTTTCTTCTGACGGCTACGTTCAACTCCCCACTATCTACTAGGTTCTTACTGTCCCAGGCTTCGAGCCCACCGGTCCTATTGATCTCCACAGTGCCCATGCTAACTGGGTGGGTGACCATGGCAAGCAGCGTTTGCGGCCAGTTACTAAGTCTGAACGAGTCGCAACCAAAAGCTCCCACCGAAGATGCAACTCCACAAGTTCCTCTCGGGACCACTAATGCCTTGCTTCAGCGTTCTGCTGGTTGTTTCATCTCTTGGTTGTGCATGTTGTCTTGTTCTTTTGGTTTTCTTGGGTTGAGGCTCCCTCTGTTGGCCAAGGTTCTGCAGCTCTGTTGGCTCTTTTGGGCTTAGTTCCCCATTGTGTGTTGGCCCCTCTTGTCTTATAAGACAGGGTGCCCCCCTCCCCGGATCTTGTTATCCATTGTTCCCCCCCTCTTTTCTTCTTGCTATTTATAGAATCTACTTGTCGGGTGACCGGGGGTGGAGCGTCTCTACCCTTCCGAGAAGGGGCAAATGGTCTTCCTCGTCTCCCCTTACAAGTATTGGCTGGATTTAAAAAAAGGTAAGGGCAAGGCAGCCTGCTTCTTGGTCAGAGATGAAGTTATGGGTGGCTCCTATGTCCACCATGGCATGCACGACCCGTCCGTTGAGGCGGATGTCCATGTACATTAAGTCATTGGTGTGGAGGTCCTTCTGGTACTCCTCCCCCACTTGAGCCTTGATGGTGTGCAAGAGCCGCAATGCACCAACTCTGGGTGCCTCTTGCTTGTCCCTTGGGGTTCTTCATAGCTAACATTCTCCTCCAAACTGTCGCGCCTCGTGGGAGCCGCTTGCACGGCATTTAGGCTTCGTTGCTGGCAGCTTCTAACCCTATGGGGCCAAGGATGCAATGTGGAGTCCCTTGGGACTCCTCCCATGAGAACTTGTTGGTTGGCATCCAATTCTTTCCATTGGACGCTACTTCCATTTGTTGAATGATGTACTACCGCTGCTTCTGCCTGTGGAGGCGACTAGCCCAGCATTAATTACCACCCCTTGAGTAGCTGCTAGAAGGAGTAAGCCCGTTGCCTTCACGGCAGAATGGTTTCTTTTGAGGTTGGGGCACCCTGGCCGTGAGTAGTCATCTAGGCGCTCAACCATGGTCTACGCTATTGTCACATCTTTCACCTCCCTACGAAGTAGCTCATCTTGGGCCCAAGGTTGTAAGCCTTAAATGAAGTAGAACAACTTATCCTTTTCGGACATGTTCTGGATGTCCAACATTAGTGCAACAAATTGCTTGAAATACTCTTGAATAGAACCGGTGTGGCAGAGGTTTTGAAGGTTCCTCCTAGCCATGAACTCCACATTCTCTGGGAGGAATTGAGCTTCAACTCCTACTTCAACTCGTCCCAGCTATCCACAGAATGGGTCCCAACCATGATGTCTTCGAACTTCACATGCCACCGTAGCTTGGCATCACCCTTCAGATACATGGTGGCAATGGAGATTTTCTCCTCCTCAGAGTTGGGTTGGACGGCACAAAAATATTGCTCCAGCACAAAAATATTGCTCCATGTTAAATAAGAAGTTTTGGAGCTCCTTTGCATCATGCGCGCCTTCATAGCTCTGCGGTTCAGGAACACAAACCCGCCCATAGCCTTCATGATGTCTGTTGGTGCTTGAGGCAATGGCCTTTGTGAACACTGAGACCTGCGAGGCTATTTCCTCAAGCTGTGCCTGCAAAGGCTACATGGCCCCATGGATCTCCTTCACAAATTCGGAAGTGTTTTTGACCACCTCCTTCAATTGGTCTTCCTAGTATTCCATCTCTTCTGCCACCACAAACTTGGACCGCTCTAGGGAGTCCATGTGCATGAAGAGCTCTTCAAGTTGTTGAGCCATGATGACATTGTCACCAGCAAACTCCCCACTGCATCCTTCCTCGCGAGGGGGGTAGGATAGGTCCGCCATTGCGAGAATGGTGGAATCAACCACAACACCTCCCTCGGTGGATTTTGTGTGCCCACCAGATCAGGTCACGACCATCCTTCCCGCACTCTTCTATGCCTCGTTGCCTCGCTCTGATATCACCTATCATGGCACTAACTTGTTGGGATGTGCAACACCCACCCAAGCCTCGCACACAAGCTAGCCAACCGACGTGCAACAGCATGCAGCCTGCACAATGCGACACAAGGCAAGCAACCTACACGAAGAGGCACAAGAGTTAGCCAATGGCTAATGATGATTTTTATTGCTTTGAAAAGATGTACAAGAAGGTGGATGACTATGGGGAATAGCTTTAGGTGAAAATGGACAACAATGCACAGCCGACTAGTTGTGGCCCCACTTGATCAGGCCCAAGTTCTTCTACCCTTACTACACTTTAGGAAGATCTAGGCCTCAGCCACACTCGAACATAAAACAACCCATGGAGAGGGCCAAAAAGCTTAGAACCTCATATTTACATGAGTTACACACAAAGAAGGAACAAAGGGTCACGAGTTGGGGCCATGCGGATATCATTGGACATGCCGGCTGTGACATGCTGCTTATAGGCTCAAGCTATGCCAAATGGATGTAAAGAGTGTGTTCCTAAATGGATTCATCAAGGTAGAAGTATATGTAGAATAACCACTAGGATTTGAGGACCTAGACAAGGTGAAGCATGTCTACAAGCTTCATAAAGCAGTCTACGGATTGAAGCAAGCCCCTAGAGTTGGGTATGAAAGACTGAGCTCATTCCTGGTAAGCCATGACTTTCAAAGAGGCAAAGTAGGTACAACTGTATCCATTCTAAATAACAACTTAGGGACCTTAATTGTCCAAATCTATATTGATGATATTATATTTGGAGCTACTAATGAAAAATGTGCAAGAACTTTGAGAAGTTGATGTAGGAGGAGTTTGAGATGAGCTTGAAGGGAGAGCTCAGGTACTTCCTAGGCTTGGAGATCAAACTAATGAAGGAAGAAATTTACATCTCGCAGATCAAGTATTGCAAGAAAATGCTGAAGATATTCGAATTTGAAAGTGCAAAGTCCCTATCTATCCCAATAAGCTCTTCAACAAAATTAGACAAGGATGAATCAAGTAAGTCCATTGATCAAAAGAAGTACAGAGGTATGATTGGATCACTTTTGTACTTAACTACAAGATTGGGTCAAACATCAGTTGGAGGATTATGGGTTAAAGGTAAACAAGATCCCCATGATGTGCAACAATATAAGTGTAATTAACCTGACCAAGAACCCCATACATCATTCTAGGACAAAGCATATAGAGGTACAACATCATTTTATTAGAGAGCAAGTTAATAATAGTGATATTCTGCTTAACTTTGTTAATACTTTACATCAATTAGCTGACATATTTACCAAGCCACTTCTCGAAGAAAGATTCACTACAATTCGTAGGGAATTAGGGATGTGTACCCTGGAATAAATAGATGTTCAAAAAATTGAGAGCATTTCATTAAAACCAATATTGATGAATTGAAAGATATGCGAAGAGTATAGAGAAGTCAATATGAACAATGCTAAGTATAAAAACATCGACTATCCTAACTCATATGTCTATCTCTTGATGAGATAGCCAACTATGTTAAAGAATTATGCCTATTTTACCTTGATAGTCGATCTAATCTATCTTCAAGCGCCTATCTTCAAACTTCAACTATCATATCCAACGCCTATTAAGTTGAAAACTTGTGTTGTGTGCCTATCTTCAAACTTCAGCTATCATAAACAGAGCCTATCTTAGTAGGCAGCTTCAAATATCCTATGAGCACCTATTCTCTCAGCTTAGGCCATCACAAAGAGCGTCTATCTTAAGATAGTTGTTGTACCCGGACTATTTCCCCAACAAAATACCCAGAAATAAGGGTTCGGGAATTTCCTCGAACACCTTCAAGGCATAGGCTACCCGTCCCCTCCGAAAATCCAGTGGGCCCGACCAACGGCCCTAACACATTAGCCGAGGTGCACGGTGACACTAGCAATCGATCGGGACCACTCCTGACTCCTAAGTTGTGGACTTTGCCCGCCTTCTACACGACCACCCGGGCCATCCCGGGGACACTCCGACTACAAGCCACACCACGTGGCACCCAGTGAAAAGGCTAGGGGCCTATCCCGGAACGCCTTCCCTCAACCCTCCAAGGTCAAAGGGAGACCCAAATAGGTCAACCACAGGCTCAGGAGGCCAACAGTACGCGTGTATGGCTCAAACACGCGTGTTCGGCATTCTGTCGAACACCTTGTGGGCGCACATGTTTCAACCCTTCTACACCAATCCACAGGCCACCCCGTGATTCCAGTACACCATTTGGGTCCTACAACGACCCCCCAGCAAGTCAGGGCCACCCTTGACCCTTAGACATGTGGCAACAAGCCACTGAACTTAGCTCTCGGGCCAACCCGAGGCTACCCTGCCAACCCGCCGTACAACACGGCACGTAGTACGAGGCAAGGCCCAAGGTGCCTCCTCCCAGCCCCTACAAACTTCTACCCCTGGCCCTAGGCCAAATCCAAGGCCCGTCGACCAATTACGCAGCTCGTTCGGCAACCCAGGGTGTACCGGGCATTCGCTCGAACATCTTGCGAGCGGCCACTACAACTCAAAGAACAATGGCTCTCATGGGCCATTTCAACATCCCGGAACTTCATATCCCCCAAGAGATGTCCCCGGACGACAAAGGAAGACCCCCGGGGGCCATCCCTCGGGGTTACGGCTTTGCCCGGGGCCCGTGTGTCCCAGGGCGTGGCGGCGCCCCCGAGGAGAGCAAACTCCCCGGGGGGCCGCGCCCTCTCCCTAGCCCGGAGGCCCGACGGCCCTCCCCATTACCAGTTCGTGCAAATTCGGTCCGAGGTTCGTGTAAAGTTCGTTCGTCGTACCCGCACTCAGAAGGATCCGCGAAGATGGAGCCCCGGGAATACGCTAAGTCACACACGTCAATCCCTCGATCTTCGCGCACAAGCAGCCAGTCCACCAGTGTATCCTCCCAGTATCCTTTATCCTCTTTCTTCTTAGCCAATTTAGGAAGAAAAATAAACCAAAAACTAGGTTTTATAGAGGTGGGACCACTCCCCCTCTCTCTCTTCTACCTGGTCCGCCCAAACCCCCCCTTGGGGAGGGGTTTAGGCGGACCAGCTTGGAGGCGGCCTCCAAGCTGGTCCGCCTAAACCCCCCAAGGGGGGGGGGGGTTTAGGCGAACCAGCTTGGACCCCCAAGCTGGACCGCCTAAGCCCTTGTATAATAAAAAAAAGGTTTTTTTTTAAAAAGAGGGACTTTGGTCCGCCGAAAACCCCCCCTGGGGGAGGGGGTTTAGGCGGACCAGCTTGGACCCCCAAGCTGGTCCGCCTAAACCCCTCCAAAAACAAGAATAAAAAGGTTTTTTTTACGCTCCGAAGAGGGGTTTAGGAGGACCAGACCAGCCCATGGGGCTGGTCCGCCTAAACCCCCCCTGGAGGAGGGGTTTAGGCGGACCCCACCAGCCCCTTGGGCAGGTCCGCCTAAACCCCATCCCTCACACTCCCACACACACAAAACACACACAAATAAAATTCAAATAAAATAAAAATAAAAGCACTATTTGGGGGGTTTACCCGGACCAAGTTGGACCATCAACTTGGTCCGCCTAAACCCCTCCCCCACCCCTTCAACTTCAATAAATTGCCTGGTGCGGACACCCGAGCAGTTGAGCGGCGTGATACGCCGAGCCACCGGTACCGCACACGGAGCACGACTCGAGCCACCTCAGCATCCATCTGGCTCGGAGACAGCCTGGAGACTCCGCCTTGAGTCTCCCCATTTATCATATTTAGTTAGACTTTATTTATGTTTAATGTGTGTTTACTTCATTTTATTCGGTATGTAATTTTGATTGTAAGAGGGGCTTATTTGTAAAAATGGGACCCCTGGGCCCCACGGGACCCCAGGCCCCCTCCCATTGATCCACCTCATCTCTAGGGCCCCATGTGGGGTCGGTCAACCATTCAAATGGTGGCTTCTAGAAGGGTGGGCCAAGTGGGGGTACATTGGAATGAAAATGCCAACAATTCCAACCCACCCCCACCTACCATGTGCCCCCCTTGCCTCCCTAATCAATGGGCTGCCCCCCCCTTGTATTTTTAATTTTAATTTTTGTGGATGGTCACATGCAATCCCAGCCCTCCATCTCCCATCCTTAGATCCAACGGTTGAGGATTGATTAGACATGTAACCTATATATGCTTGTAATTTTCATTTTTGAGGAATTAATGCCATTTGAACTTGGAAAATCCTTGGAGCAGCCCTTGGGCACCCCCCCTCTCCCTCTCCCCCTTGCAGCTGATAAGGATACCTTCTGGAGGTGTGACTCCTCCCTATCGGTTCCGGTCATCATCGCCGCCGCCACGAGCCGCCATCGCACCGTCATCGAGTTCGCCGGAGTTCTGTTTTCAGCCGACCACTGTCACTTCCACGAAATTCTGCAATCAGCCACGAGCTCAGATCGACTTGGGATTTTGAGGGGATGTTCCAGAGGTTTCAAGCACGTCCCACAAAAATTGGTGGGTCATGAATCTTCGATTTGACAATTTTCCATTTTCGTTCAAGTTCCAAGTTCAGTTCTGCCAGTTTCAGATCTCATTTTCCACTTTTCCTGAGTTTCGCATCTTCTATCAACCTTTTGATTTTTGCTAGGGTTCCCAATTTTATTGGGAGTTCTATCCATCAAGCCCTCCTTCCACAAATTTTTCTGATTTTTGACCAGTCCTCCACCTATTTTTCAAAACTCATTCTCAGAGCTAGCTACAGTGCTGTCCACCTGTTCCTAGATCCGACCACAATCCAGTAAACAAATCATAACAAATCAAAGCCACCTCCAATCAGTCCACATAAAATATGCCCGTTTTCCTTGTTCGAAATCCTACAACGTTCGTGAAGAGCTCAGGAGCTGAATCGGCCATCTACCTTGCGGTCAACGGCAGTTCTCAGACAACTCACCTACAGATCTGAGGTTTTGGATACTGTACAACAGGAGATTGTAAATTCAGTAACGTCCAGATCCGACAAGATCCAGTAGGTCTCTCTGGGCTTAGATCGAAGGATTTCAAGAGAGCTTTCCAGCGATAACTCATGCGCCCCGATCCGACGTCAGGATTGATCGCAGCGGCCATTCTCGCCGGAGCGCGCATCGGATGACAGAACCAAAAATCCGTGGGCAGCTAGTTCACGAATTGGGAATCGGGGCCGATCGACCCCCGATCGGTGTTTCCAGCCGACCGCCGTCCTTGGAGGCGCGCCACCAGGGGTCCCCATCACAGCGGGTCCCACCCCCGTAGATCCGGACGACAGCGCCGTCCGTGGGCCCCACGGACCAGTAGAATCCGCCGTTCGGAAAGCACGAAAATGCCGAGTTCGGCACCGCCGGGCGACATCAAGATGCTGCCCGTCAACCCGATTTGCGTGATTCCCGGGCCCCACATGTGACCTTTTACCTCCCTGCGTGGAGTGGGTCAAATTATTGTACTATTGTAATATTGTTAACCAGGAGTCCGTGAATTGCCCAGGGTTGTCTTCGCCACGCCGGGTGCGTGGAGGTAAAGGTCTCAACTTCTCGGTATTCGCTTGCTAGTTTAGTATATGGTCTTTTGCCGCTGCCGAGAGCGATAGGTACTAGCCCGTGAGTCCATGTCACCGCTGTGAGTGTGAGAGTGACCCATCCCGTGACTCGATCCGAGTCCGAAAGTGAGTCGACTACCCGTGAACTCTGCCGGTTCTTCAACCGCGCACGATCCGCGTTTCCCTCGCTTGGGACGACGAGTGAGCTTGCGTTTCTGTTAGCGACGTATAGCCCAAAGGAGCTCTCCGTGTCAGGCCTAGTGTCTCTTTCATCATGTGTTGCTGGTCGTGTCCGCATCTAGAGTCCGAGGTTCATACCACGTAGAGTCGGTCCCCGTGTCCGTCCCGCATGAGTTTGGTATCAGAGCATATCAGTTTGGTTGCAAGCTCGTGGAGCCGGTCCATTTAGAGTGTTGAAACGCGTTGGATCCAATGCGTAAGTTGTGGACCTGCCCGAGGAAAATGGTATAAGCTCTACTTTTAATATTTCGGATCTAGTTGCATATAGGGACCCAGCGGTGATCCCTAGTGAGCCTTTTGAGCCATCTCCTCCCATTGAGAGTGAGCCCACACCTGAGTGTCCACCTCCAGCCCCCTTATCACGGCAGCGTGAGCATATAGATCATATACTGGATGAGCAGGTGACGGTTACCAGGAGTGGATCCTACCCACGCTACTTAGTGCGATGGAGAGGACGGCCCGCTACCGAGGACACATGGATTACACATGGCGAGTTGCAGCGGATTGATCCGGACCTTCTGGAGTGATACAGGAGCGATGCAGATCCTTACTCGACAGGGTCGAGTTTCTCTCACCCGGGGAGAATTGGTGCGGACACCCAAGCAGTTGAGCGGCGTGATACGCCGAGCCACCGGTACCGCACACGGAGCACGACTCGAGCCACCTCAGCATCCATCTGGCTCGGAGACAGCCTGGAGACTCCGCCTTGAGTCTCCCCATTTATCATATTTAGTTAGACTTTATTTGTGTTTAATATGTGTTTACTTCATTTTATTCGATATGTAATTTTGATTGTAAGAGGGGCTTATTTGTAAAAATGGGACCCCTGGGCCCCTCGGGACCCCAGGCCCCCTCCCATTGATCCACCTCATCCCTAGGGCCCCATGTGGGGTCGGTCAACCATTCAAATGGTGGCTTCTAGAAGGGTGGGCCAAGTGGGGGGACATTGGAATAAAAATGTCAACAATTCCCACCCACCCCCACCTACCATGTCCCCCCCTTGCCTCCCTAATCAATGGGCAGCCCCCCCCCCTTGTATTTTTAATTTTAATTTTTGTGGATGGTCACATGCAATCCCAACCCTCCATCTCCCATCCCTAGATCCAACGGTTGAGGATTGATTAGATATGTAACCTATATATGCTTGTAATTTTCATTTTTGAGGAATTAATGCCATTTGAACTTGGAAAATCCTTGGAGCAGCCCTTGGGCACCCCCCCTCTCCCTCTCTCCCTCTCCCCCTTGCAGCTGAGAAGGCTACCTTCTGGAGGTGTGACTCCTCCCTATCGGTTCCGGTCATCATCGCCGCCGCCACGAGCCGCCATCGCACCGCCATCGAGTTCGCCGGAGTTCTGTTTTCATCCGACCACTGTCACTTCCACGAAATTCTGCAATCAGCCACGAGCTCAGATCGACTTGGGATTTTGAGGGGATGTTCCAGAGGTGTCAAGCACGTCCCACAAACATTGGTGGGTCATGAATGTTCGATTTGACAATTTTCCATTTTCGTTCAAGTTCCAAGTTCAGTTCTGCCAGTTTCAGTTCTGATTTTCCACTTTTCCTGAGTTTTGCATCTTCTATCCACCTTTTGATTTTTGCTAGGGTTCCCAATTTTATTGGGAGTTCTATTCATCAAGCCGTCCTTCCACGAATTTTCCTAATTTTTGACCAGTCCTCCACCTATTTTTCAAAATTCATTCTCAGAGCTAGCTACAGTGCTGTCCACCTGTTCCCAGATCCGACCATAATCCAGTAAACAAATCATAACAAATCACAGCCACCTCCAATCAGTCCACATAAAATATCCCCGTTTTCCTTGTTCGAAATCCTGCAACTTTTGTGAAGAGCGTAGGAGCTGAATCGGCCATCTACCTTGCGGTCAACGGAAGTTCTCAGACAACTCACCTACAGATCTGAGGTTTCAGATACTGTACAACAGGAGCTTGTAAATTCAGTAAAGTCCAGATCCGACCAGATCCAGCAGATCTCTCTGGGCTTAGATCGAAGGATTTCAAGAGAGCTTTCCAGCGATAGCTCATGCGCCCCGATCTGACGTCCAGATTGATCGCAGCGGCCATTCTCGCCAGAGCGCGCGTCGGAGGACAGAACCAGAAATCCGTGGGCAGCTAGTTCACGAATTGGGAATCGGGGCCGATCGACCCCCGATCGGTGTTTCCGGCCGACCGCCGTCCGTGGAGGCCCGCCACCAGGGGTCCCCATCACAGCGGGTCCCAACCCTGCAGATCCGGAGGACAGCGCCGTCCGTGGGCCCCACGGACCTGTAGAATCCGCCGTTCGGAAAGCACGAAAACGCGGAGTTCGGCACCGCCGGGCGACATCAGGATGCTGTCCGTCAACCCGATTTGCGTGATTCCCGGGCCCCACATGTGACCTTTTACCTCCCTGCGTGGAGTGGGTCAAATTATTGTACTATTGTAATATTGTTAACCGGGAGTCCGTGAATTGGCCGGGGTTGTCTTCGCCACGCCGGGTGCGTGGAGGTAAAGGTCTCAACTTCTCGGTATTCGCTTGCTAGTTTAGTATATGGTCTTTTGCCGCTGTCGAGAGCGATAGGTACTAGCCCGTGAGTCCATGTCACCGCTATGAGTGTGAGAGTGACCCATCCCGTGACTCGATCCGAGTCCGGAAGTGAGTCGACTACCCGTGAACTCTGCCGGTTCTTCAACCGCGCACGATCCGCGTTTCCCTCGCTTGGGACGACAAGTGAGCTTGCATTTCTGTTAGCGACGTATAGCCCATAGGAGCTCTCCGTGTCGGGCCTAGTGTCTCTCCCATCATGTGTTGCTGGTCGTGTCCGCATCTAGAGTCCGAGGTTCATACCACGTAGAGTCGGTCCCCGTGTCCGTCCCGCATCAGTTTGGTATCAGAGCATATCAGTTTGGTTGCAAGCTCGTGGAGCCGGTCCATTTAGAGTGTTGAAACGCGTTGGATCCAATGCGTATGTTGTGGACCTACCCGAGGAAAACGGTATAAGCTCTACTTTTAATATTTCGGATCTAGTTGCATATAGGGACCCAGCGGTGATCCCTAGTGAGCCTTTTGAGCCATCTCCTCCCATTGAGAGTGAGCCCACACCTGAGTGTCCACCTCCAGCCCCCTTATCACGGCAGCGTGAGCATATAGATCATATACTGGATGAGCAGGTGACGGTTACCAGGAGTGGATCCTATCCACGCTACCTAGTGCGATGGAGAGGACGGCCCGCTACCAAGGACACATGGATCACACATGGCGAGTTGCAGCGGATTGATCCGGACCTTCTGGAGTGATACAGGAGCGATGCAGATCCTTACTCGACAGGGTCGAGTTTCTCCCACCCGGGGAGAATTGGTGCGGACACCTGAGCAGTTGAGCGGCGTGATACGCCGAGCCACCGGTACCGCACACGGAGCACGACTCGAGCCACCTCAGCATCCATCTGGCTCGGAGACAGCCTGGAGACTCCGCCTTGAGTCTCCCCATTTATCATATTTAGTTAGACTTTATTTATGTTTAATGTGTGTTTACTTCATTTTATTCGGTATGTAATTTTGATTGTAAGAGGGGCTTATTTGTAAAAATGGGACCCCTGGGCCCCACGGGACCCCAGGCCCCCTCCCATTGATCCACCTCATCCTTAGGGCCTCATGTGGGGTCGGTCAACCATTCAAATGGTGGCTTCTAGAAGGGTGGGCCAAGTGGGGGGACATTGGAATGAAAATACTACAATTCCAACCCACCCCCACCTACCATGTCCCCCCTTGCCTCCCTAATCAATGGGCTGCCCCCCCCTTGTATTTTTAATTTTAATTTTTGTGGATGGTCACATGCAATCTCAGCCCTCCATCTCCCATCCCTAGATCCAACGGTTGAGGATTGATTAGACATGTAACCTATATATGCTTGTAATTTTCATTTTTGAGGAATTAATGCCACTTGAACTTGGAAAATCCTTGGAGCAGCCCTTGGGCACCCCCCCTCTCCCCCTTGCAGCTGAGAAGGCTACCTTCTAGAGGTGTGACTCCTCCCTATCGGTTCCGGTCATCATCGCCGCCGCCACGAGCCGCCATCGCACCGCCATCGAGTTCGCCGGAGTTCTATTTTCAGCCGACCACTATCCCTTCCACAAAATTCTGCAATCCGCCACGAGCTCAGATCGACTTGGGATTTTGAGGGGATGTTTCAGAGGTGTCAAGCACGTCCCACAAAAATTGGTGGGTCATGAATCTTTGATTTGACAGTTTTCCATTTTCGTTCAAGTTCCAAGTTCAGTTCTGCCAGTTTCAGATCTGATTTTCCACTTTTCCTGAGTTTCGCATCTTCTATCCACCTTTTGATTTTTTATAGGGCTCCCAATTTTATTGGGAGTTCTATCCATCAAGCCTTCCTTCCACGAATTTTCCTGATTTTGGACCAGTCCTCCACTTATTTTTCAAAATTCATTCTCAGAGCTAGCTACAGTGCTGTCCACCTATTCCCAGATCCGACCATAATCCAGTAAACAAATCATAACAAATCACAGCCACCTCCAATCAGTCCACATAAAATATCCCCGTTTTCCTTGTTCGAATTACTACAACTTTCATGAAGAGTTCAGTTGCTGAATCGGCCATCTACCTTGCGGCCAATGGAAGTTCTCAGACAACTCACCTACAGATCTGAGGTTTCAGATACTGTACAATAGGAGTTTGTAAATTCAGTAAAGTCCAGATCCGACAGGATCCAGTAGATCTCTCTGGGCTTAGATCGAAGGATTTCAAGAGAGCTTTCTAGCGATAGCTCATGCGCCCCGATCTGACGTCCGGATTGATCGCAGCGGCCATTCTCGCCGGAGCGCGCGTCGGAGGACAGAACCAGAAATCCGTGGGTAGCTAGTTCACGAATTGGGAATCGGGGCCGATCGACCCCCGATCGGTGTTTCCGGTCGACCGCCGTCCGTGGAGGCGCGCCACCAGGGGTCCCCATCACAGCGGGTCCCAACCCCGCAGATCTGGAGGACAACGCCGTCCGTGGGCCCCACGGACCTGTAGAATCCGCCGTTCGGAAAGCACGAAAACGCCGAGTTCGGCACCGCCGGGCGACATCAAGATGCTACCCGTCAACCCGATTTGCGTGATTCCCGGGCCCCACATGTGACCTTTTACCTCCCTGCGTGGAGTGGGTCAAATTATTGTACTATTGTAATATTGTTAACCGGGAGTCCGTGAATTGGACGGAGTTGTCTTCGCCACGCCGGGTGCGTGGAGGTAAATGTCTCAACTTCTCGGTATTCGCTTGCTAGTTTAGTATATGGTCTTTTGCCGCTGCCGAGAGCGATAGGTACTAGCCCGTGAGTCCATGTCACCGCTGTGAGTGTGAGAGTGACCCGTCCCGTGACTCGATCCAAGTCCGGAAGTGAGTCGACTACCCGTGAACTCTGCCGGTTCTTCAACCGCGCACGATCCGCGTTTCTCTCGCTTGGGACGACGAGTGAGCTTGCGTTTCTGTTAGCGACGTATAGCCCATAGGAGCTCTCCGTGTCGGGCCTAGTGTCTCTCCCATCATGTGTTGCTGGTCGTGTCCACATCTAGAGTCCGAGGTTCATACCACGTAGAGTCGGTCCCCATGTCCGTCCCGCATCAGTTTGGTTGCAAGCTCGTGGAGCCGGTCCATTTAGAGTGTTGAAACGCGTTGTATCCAATGCGTAAGTTGTGGACCTACCCGAGAAAAACGGTATAAGCTCTACTTTTAATATTTCGGATCTAGTTACATATAGGGACCCAGCGGTGATACCTAGTGAGCCTTTTGAGCCATCTCCTCCCATTGAGAGTGAGCCCACACCTGAGTGTCCACCTCCAGCCCCCTTATCACGGCAGCGTGAGCATATAGATCATATACTGGATGAGCAGGTGACGGTTACCAGGAGTGGATCCTACCCACGCTACCTAGTGCGATGGAGAGGACGGCCCGCTACCGAGGACACATGGATCACACATGGCGAGTTGCAGCGGATTGATCCGGACCTTCTGGAGTGATACAGGAGCGATGTAGATCCTTACTCGACAGGGTCGAGTTTCTCCCACCCGGGGAGAATTGGTGCGGACACCCGAGCAGTTGAGCGGCGTGATACGCCGAGCCACCGGTACCGCACACGGAGCACGACTCGAGCCACCTCAGCATCCATCTGGCTCGGAGACAGCCTAGAGACTCCGCCTTGAGTCTCCCCATTTATCATATTTAGTTAGACTTTATTTGTGTTTAGTTTACTTCATTTTATTCGGTATGTAATTTTGATTGTAAGAGGGGCTTATTTGTAAAAATGGGACCCCTGAGCCCCTCGGGACCCCAGCCCCCTCCCATTGATCCACCTCATCCCTAGGGCCCCATGTGGGGTCGGTCAACCATTCAAATGGTGGCTTCTAGAAGGGTGGGCCAAGTGGGGGGACATTGGAATGAAAATGCCAACAATTCTCACCCACCCCCACCTACCATGTCCCCCCCTTGCCTCCCTAATCAATGGGCTGCCCCCCCCCTTGTATTTTTAATTTTAATTTTTGTGGATGGTCACATGCAATCCCAGCCCTCCATCTCCCATCCCTAGATCCAACGGTTGAGGATTGATTAGATATGTAACCTATATATGCTTGTAATTTTCATTTTTGAGGAATTAATGCCATTTGAACTTGGAAAATCCTTGGAGCAGCCCTTGGGCACCCCCCCTCTCCCTCTCTCCCTCTCCCCCTTGCAGCTGATAAGGCTACCTTCTGGAGGTGTGACTCCTCCCTATCGGTTCCGGTCATCATCGCCGCCGCCACGAGCCGCCATCGCACCGCCATCGAGTTCGCCGGAGTTCTATTTTCAGCCAACCACTGTCACTTCCACGAAATTCTGCAATCAGCCACGAGCTCAGATAGACTTGGGATTTTAGGGGATGTTCCAGAGGTGTCAAGCACGTCCCACAAAAATTGGTGGGTCATGAATCTTCGATTTGACAATTTTCCATTTTCGTTCAAATTCCAAGTTTAGTTCTGCCAGTTTCAGATCTCATTTTCCACATTCCTGAGTTTCGCATCTTCGATCCGCCTTTTGATTTTTTCTAGGGTTCCCAATTTTACTGGGAGTTCTATCCATCAAGCCCTCGTTCCACGAATTTTCCTGATTTTTGACCAGTCTCCACCTATTTTTCAAAATTCGTTCTCAGAGCTAGCTACAGTGCTGTCCACCTGTTCCCAGATCCGACCACCCTCCAGTAAACAAATCATAAAAAATCACAGCCACTTCCAATAAGTCCACATAAAATATCCCCGTTTTCCTTGTTTGAAATCCTACAACTTTTGTGAAGAGCTCAGGAGCTGAATCGGCCATCTACCTTGCGGTCAATGGCAGTTCTCAGACAACTCACCTGCTGATCTGAGATTTCGGATACTGTACAACAGGAGCTTGTAAATTCAGTAAAGTCCAGATCTGACCAGATCCAGCAGATCTCTCTGGGCTTAGATCGAAGGATTTCAAGAGAGCTTTCCAGTGATAGCTCATGCGCCCCGATCCGACGTCGGGATTGATCGCAGCGGCCATTCTCGCCGGAGCGCGTGTCGGAGGACAGAACCAGAAATCCGTGGGCAGCTAGTTCACGAATTGGGAATCGGGGCCGATCGACCCCCGATCGGTGTTTCCGGCCGACCGCCGTCCGTGGAGGCGCGCCACCAGGGGTCCCCATCACAGCGGGTCCCACCCCCGCAGATCCGGAGGACAGCGCCGTCCGTGGGCCCCACGGACCCGTAGAATCCGTCGTTCGGAAAGCACGAAAACGCGGAGTTCGACACCGCCGGGCGACATCAAGATGCTGTCCGTCAACCCGATTTGCGTGATTCCCGAGCCCCACATGTGACCTTTTACCTCCCTGCGTGGAGTGGGTCAAATTATTATACTGTTGTAATATTGTTAACCGGGAGTCCGTGAATTGGCCGGGGTTGTCTTCGCCACGCCGGGTGCGTGGAGGTAAAGGTCTCAACTTCTCGGTATTCGCTTGCTAGTTTAGTATATGGTCTTTTGCCACTGCCTAAAGCGATAGGTACTAGCCCGTGAGTCCATGTCACCGCTGTGAGTGTGAGAGTGACCCATCCCGTGACTCGATCCGAGTCCGGAAGTGAGTCGACTACCTATGAACTCTGCCGGTTCTTCAACCGCGCACGATCCGCGTTTCCCTCGCTTGGGACGACGAGTGAGCTTGCGTTTCTGTTAGCGACGTATAGCCCATAGGAGCTCTCCGTGTCGGGCCTAGTGTCTCTCCCATCATGTGTTGCTGGTCGTGTCTGCATCTAGAGTCCGAGGTTCATACCACGTAGAGTCGGTCCCCGTGTACATCCCGCATCATTGCCCCCCTTGCCAAAGGATGATAGAGATATATGGTATGTGAAGCACGGACGCACGGACGGACGAGCAAACTTCCCCGGCCTAATTGTTGCACCCTCGGATTCCTGGGGCCTTCGGCAAGGGTCGGGAACGCGAGAAGACAAGTGCGCACGTGGTTGGCTTGCTAGTCAGCTCACACACGCCGAGGGTATGTCGCATGTACTCCCCTCACGCGGTGTCTAGCCGTCTCATGCCAAGTCCATCCCCGCCACATGTAAGATGACCGTACCAACGGCAAATACGCCCGCACCCCGGGCCTACCCGTGTACGGCAACTTACGACAATTACGACGGTGACGAAGGGTACTTCATAGCGCCGCGTCGGCCCTCGACACGGAACCGCGTGCCCACCGTTCACCTCCCAGTCGGCCGTTGGCTCCTCAGATCGACAAATCAAGTCTAGTCGGACCTGTGGCCCAGGAATCATAGTCACGGGGCCGACCTCGACTCCCCAGCATGACAACACTCGCCGTCTGATACCCGGACCCGATCGCTCACCTCGAGCCGCGTCCGACCTCCGCCAGGCGCCAGCCCGTGTCCGTTCTGGCCACCAAGGCAGTCGGACCCACACCAACTCCTCTGTAAAAAGTTCCAGTAAAACACGCGGACATCCGCTTCACCACGCAATGACCCAGGGACCGGCCCACGTGTCAGAATTGTCCTACGGCTTACGCCCGTTGTACTTCGGCCATTTCGGCCCGCTTGTAAAGCCCATGTGGCTCATCATAAAACCAGTAAAATACATACGCACGTGTTCGGGCCCCCAACTTCCGACCCACACCCCTCGGTCTAACGCGTACCCCTAGCTACTGAATGCACTCCAGCCCTCTACCCACGGCTTTGGACACATATACAGACTTTTCTTCAGCATAGAACGAAGGTATTCGGATTCAATCCGATGTAAATAAACACCGGTTGCTTGCGGCTGGTGGGGAAAGATGTCCTGTACACGATTCCCGCAATCACCTACGCACTCGTACCCATGGAACCCTTTCTCTCCACGTGTCGCCCGATCGTCCGAGCCCACGTGCCGCGCCCTGGTGGTGCTTCCCCGGTGAAACCTTGGTTCCATGAGTGATTGTCGAGAGATCGACTGGCACGCCCACATCTTGTCCGGTTAACCCTTATCCCGACACTTCCGTGCCATTCAATCCTTTCCGACTTTCCGTAAAAAGGAGAGTGCCCGGTACCGCCGTGAGAGGTATCCACCCATAAGGAGGATACCCGGGATACATCAAAATCCCGTATTTTCCTTCACCGCTGTATCCCTTCCCTCACCCCGGTAATCGGCATAAAAAACCCGCGCAACAGAGAGGATGGCACGCTCGGTGGGACGTCTCACGCCTTCCTTCTTTTTGCTGAAGAAAAGTCTATGCCAGCCCCGAAGCTCGGTGCCCTTTCCCTATCCTTGCAGGAGAGGCAGAGGAGGGTACTTGTGCGCGTTCTCCAGCAACTTTCGATTTACGTTTTGATCGTCGGGCCGTTCTCGGTGACTGTCAACGACCGTTGCCTTTGTAGCACTCAGCATCCCAGCAACCATGGCGGCCGTCACTTACAGCCCCTACGTCATTGCCACCCATGCCCGGGTGGGCTACTTGGCGATGTCGATTGCTTTCGGCAGCTTCGCCCCGGTTATCGGATCGCCCTACTTCCTGGGTGTGATCCCTGTGGCTGCTTCTCAGCCAACTCCAGTCTCTCTAGTGGCCCCCGTGGCCAACGCGCCATGCGCGCCTCCAGCTCCAGTGTCCTGCCTGAGTGCCGGGCGCTGGACTGTCACTGCAAGCCCCTACAGGGCCCCCACATCAACGCTGGCCCGGGTGAACATCACCTCCCAAGGCCATCTTCGTCCGATCTCCAACACGGGCCCTGCGCCCTGGACTTCGGTCAATATCACGGCATCTCCTCGGGTCCTCAATCCCGAGTCCCAGCCAAGCCGGCACCCAACATGGGCTCCCTGCCCTGGGTCCACGGTTCCTCAGCATTCTCCTCGGGTCTTCAGCCCCGAGCCGCAGCCAAGCTGACACCCCACACGGGCTCTCTGCCCCGGGTCCACGACTTCACAGCATCCTTCTCGGGTTCTCAACCCCGAGCCGCAGCCAAGCCGGCACCCCACACGGGCTCTCTGCCCTAGGTCCACGGCTTCCTAGCATCTCCCTCGGGTCCTCAGCCCCGAGCCGCAGCCAAGCCGGCACCCAACAAGGGCTCCCTACCCCGGGTCCATGGCTCCTCATCATTCTCCTCGAGTCTTCAACCCCGAGCCACAGCCAAGCCGGCACCCAACACGTGCTCCCTGCCCCGAGTCCACTGCTCCTCAGGATTCTCCTCGAGTCTTCAACCCCGAGCCACAGCCAAGCCGGCACCCAACACGGGCTCCCTGCCCCGGGTCCACGGCTTCACAGCATCCTTCTCGGGTCTTCAACCCCGAGCCGCAGCCAAGCCGGCACCCAACATGGGCTCCCTGCCCCGGGTCCGTAGCTTCACATCATCTTCCTCGGGTCCTCGACCCCGAGCCCCAACAAATCCAACACCTGGCACGGGCTTTCGGCCGCGGGTTTACGACTTCCCATCATCTGCGTCGGGTTTTCGACCCCGAATCCCGGCACGGCCGACACTCGACACGGGCTCACAGCCCTGAGTTCACGGCTCCCCGGTAGTGCACTCGAGACCCCGGTCCCGAGCTCTAGTTGAACCAGCTCTCCCCGTGGGTCTTCCACCCAGAGGGCAGCGTTCCTCAGCACCTTCCTTGGGCATCCCGACCCGAGCCCGGACTACGTCGCCACCTACCACGGGTCTTCGACCCAGGGGCATTGGCACCCCAGTACTTCCGATGGCGTCACCTCCCAGTGCAAGAATGTCATCTTGAGCATCGATGACACTCTTATCGGCGCGGGCGAAGGCTTACACTCAAGTCACCCAGCCATCGACTCCCGGTGAGGGCTACTTGCCCCGGGGACCGATCCCGGCACTTCAAACTGACGGCTTCATGTTGCCGATCGATCCGGGCATGTTTTCTCGGTCTACCATCTTGGGGCGGAGTCTTCCTCAGCTCCTCAAAAGAAGCGTCTCCAGGGTCGTAGAGCCAGGCGACTTGCCGCTGCAACCAGCAACTCCGGCAAGACGGTCCTTGTCGGCGACTTGCGGATCCGTCTCGACAGGGGTGAACCAATCATACCCAAGGAACAGACCATTCCCACCATCCCCACCTCCAATCGTTTTGACCTCTTGCGTCAAACACGAGAGGATGGGGTGAAGCTCAAAGGAGCGGGGTCCTCGGAGGCAGCCCGGGGGCACCCACCGCAGCTAGACACACGGCCTCCCAAGATAACTCGTCGAAAAAATGGCGACAAGGGAGACCAGCAATTGGACTTGAGGAGAATCTGGGTCACCCTAGAAGAAGCTCAAGATGTTCGAAGGGCGCATATCACCAACCCCCTGCGAGCACTCAGACGTAGAATCAGACGGGATGTGGTGGGTCTCACAACAGCATCGTCTGACGACGCCCAGTCGTCCAATGTCCCCCGCGCAAGCAAGCGGAGGCAAAGGCGAGCCCGTCCTCGGGCCATCCAGCAACCTATCCAAGGTTCTCCTCCGACCAACATCGGGAATGATCCCCCTCCGCAACGCATCTCGGTCTTTGACAGACTAGGGACGCATGTTCTCCCCGAGCGACACCCGCGGAGGAAGCGGACGACCTGGTTCATCAATGATGCGGTTCGAGTGTTCGCGTGCTACACCATCAGACACCAGCCAGACACCCAGTCTGACGACTTGAACCAGCCTCTGTCTCACTTTAGGAGGCCGCGCCACCAGGCTCCGCCGCCTCCCTCAATAGGTCATATCGGCAATTCTTCCAGACCGCAGGCGTCGGAACGCGTAGAAGAGGTCCCAGCGGAAGACCGTGACCCTCCTGTCAACGCAGAGCCGGTCAATAACGACCCTCCTATGAATGAGGCTCAAGAAGTGACCCTCGACACTCTCATGAAGGAGAACCAGCATCAGAAGGCCCTCCTGCAAGACCTCCTTCAGGAGGGAGACCTTCATCCGCAGCGACCTGACAGGCCTCAGGTCGAGACACCGGCACCCCCGGTAGCCCGCGATGCTACCAACACCTCAGCGGAGATTGCCTGAACTCCGTTGGCAACGAGGTTTGCCACGCCTCTGGTTGATACTCGACCACGAGCCTCCAATACGCCAGTGTCGGAGGATCTCTTGGCGCAACGCCAGATGATCGAGCGCATTGTCGAGACAAAGCTCACCTAGTATGGTGAAGGGACGGTCACGGTGGATCTCTACAGTGTACCCTACCCGCTTCACCACCAGTTGAAGAAGCTTCCTCCAGAATACTCCTAGCCCCCGAAGCTGTAAAAGTTCGATGGGCAGGGGTAGCCACATGAACACTTGGCCTACTATGTCACGGCCATGGGTGAGTTAGCGTTGGACGAATCATATCACCTCCGCTACTTCGCCACTTCGCTCACGGGAACGGCCTTCCAATGGTACTCCCGCCTGAAGCCCGGCTCAGTTGTCGACTGGGCCGACCTCCAGAAGAAATTCCTCGACCGATTTCAAACGGCCGAGCGAAAGGTCTCCCTAGCCGAACTCTGCTCCCTTCGGCAGAAAAAGGGCGAGGGCGCCCTCGACTTCATCAAAAAGTGGCGAGACCTCAGCATGAGGTGTGTCAATCCACCCGTCTAGGAGGACGCCATGTAGCACCCCGAAAATTTAAATATAGAATAAATAAAAATGATTATAAATATTGGTCATAGAAAAATTATGAAAAATTAAAATTTTGATAAAAGAAAAGTGATAATTAGTTAAAATAGTTAATGGGCCTAAATGTTAATTAATGGGCATCAATAAAGGTATAAATAAATAATTTAGGAATAAAAATTGAATATATGTATATACATTATGCTCAGTGAGCTTTAGAAGGAATAATGGGCCTTGATAATAATGAGTGGGCTTTTGAAAACCCATAAATGTATATAACTTGTAATTATATTTTTGAAAGGAAAAGATAACTACACATTAAATAACGCCATGTACATGTTTCTCCAAAAAGATAATTAGATAATAAAGGATCTCATCCTAATTCCAAATCAAGAAGAAATTTAAGATTATTCGTTGGTGAATTAATTATGAAATAGAGATGAAAATAAATAATTGAAAGATAATTGAATAATGAATAGCAACTACGTTCTTTAAATCGAATTATCTATTTGTGACTTAAACTTGATAAAGCATCAAGAATATTTAAGATTACAAATAGAAAATAAAAAAACTCGGGTATTCGTCTCTAGAATAAATCCCATATGGCAAGTTACAAATAAAGACCTTCACAGGATTGAAACATGTCTCTGATACTCGAGATGATAATTAAACAAAAAATTATAAAGCGACTAAATAAATAAGATTACTAATAGTATATAAGTATATTTAAAGTTTGACTTAAATCAAAACATTGTAAATAGTGAGCTTAAATTACTTAACTACTAAATAAGTGACCTTATGATCCACTTAGCCATGCCCACATATGATTATACAAGTTAATGGGCTTTTGAATTCTTAAAGATAATGGAGAAACTAATGGACCTTATAATATTGGGCTTTTAAACAGAGTACGTACTTAAATATCAGTACGTACTTAAATATCATTACAACAAGGGAAACTAATAAGGTAGAAAAAATAAATAAAAGAGATAAGACTTATATATATAGTGATAAACCATTTCTAATGAATATAATTAATGGGCCAATCCTAAAGTACTGGGCTTTAATTAAAGAAGATATATATATATATATATGTGTGTGTGTGTGTGTGTGTGTGTGTGTGTGTGTGTGTGTGTGTGTGTGTGTGTGTGTGTGTGTGTGTGTGTGTGTGGTTTTACCTAGCGAACAACTAAAAGGGCCTCAATACCTATGAGCAGCAAGCAATATATATATAATACATATGTAAAGGCCAAAATCCCAACCCTTGAAGCTTCGACTTTGCTCGCTTGAGGTAGCTTTAGGGTTTCCATATGAAAAACAGAAAGTCGCTGCAGATATGGCAGGAAAGAGATAACCTTAGGAAATTTAAAACTTAATAAGATTCTAAGTTCTAGCCGAACTCTTAGAGCGTCAGAACGTTATAAATAAAGCCCTATGATCAGCAGAAGCATGTTACTGCTACTGCTGTTCGTGAGTACCTCACCGACAGTCGTTGCTTCTCATGCGTCTCCTTTTCTCTGCTGCCGTGCCTGGGCGGCTGTTGCTTTACGTGGGAGAGGCTTCGTCTTCCTCCTGTTGTATCGTTGTTGCTGTCGTTGAAGTGTTGTGGCTACCGCTGCTGTGTTGCAGTTACTATGCCGCAGTTGTCTTCTTCCGTTGCTATTGTAGTTGCTGTTATTCACCGTCATCGTCATCCTGCCTATTCTTCTTCTATTTGTCTGTCAAAGCATCGTCAAGAGGTAGGCAATCTCCCAAGCCAAACTATTAAGCGATTAAACCATACATGATCTCGTTAGTTCTGCTTCAATATTAAGTGTTACATATGTGATTTCACGTTGTTTTGGTTTAACACTGTAGCAGTCAGTTATGAAGTTTTTGCCTTAACAACTTGTTAGTGGGCGCCGGAGCATCCTTTGGCTATGAAATTTTATGGGTGTGTTATTGGGGAGGTGACCGAGGTAGTGAGAGTGGTTGTACCATTTTTCGTGCCTCCTATCTCAAGATCCCCCATCTCTCAACGAAAAATTATTTTGAACGTCCGGTTAGGTAGAGTTTTTCGAACCCTTCATTTTGGTATATAGATTACACAATTCTAACATGTGTACATCGAGAACAGGAATTTTAAAGAGTTGACATAATTTATTAATTAAATGACGACAACCGGATTGTCGTCAAATTCTTTTAACGACATCTCGTTAAATTATTTAATATATATATATATATATAACTTATAACTATATCTTTAAAAATTCATATCTACTAAACTATACAACATAAAATTATAAAAATATATATTTTTGGAATCCTTGAAATTTTCTCCTAATTATCATATATTTTATTTCTATAAATTATTTTTTTAAATAAATATGTTTTTGAATGTATATTTTAAAAATTATTCACTTAAATAGATATTGACGTCAATTCTTATTAAATAAATTAAGTTAAAAATCATAGAATTAACGTCCCTCCAAGTGGATGCTAATTAATAAATGACACTACTCACGGACGTCAATTAAAATAAGTTTATTTAATTATAGTTAATTATAGAATTGGATGGACGTGAATTCTATAATTAACGCATTCATGCTCTCACTGTTTTCTTCCAATTTTGACTCATATCTCGGGTCTTTTGGCACTCTCATCTCACGTCCGTAGATGGAGTCCCTGTTTCATGATTGGTTCACGTTATACACCTCAACTTTCAATGGCATACGAGCCCTCCGTTGGACATTCCGTTCCTTCGGACTGGCAAGTAAGTCATTGGGACCTCCGTAAGTCTCCTCGCAACCTTGGATTCTCTCAAGGCCGACTGAGCTGGTTGTACCTAATCACCTAGATTTCCGAAATGTCATGGTTTTCATATGGTTTATTGATATATCATCCTTACTACAAGTTCTGTCCTTGAACTCTATATTTCATGAAATCTATCTTAATGTTCTTACATGCTTGATTCTTGAAATTCTTGGCCATTAATATGGATTTAGTCTAGACTAAATGTCAGGGGCTATGGGTCCCAATCAAATGACATTTTAAATGCTACGGGTCCTGATCTGACCCTATTGGGTGAGGTAAAGTCCAAACGTTACCGCTATACGATGATCGGGTGCTGGCATTCACCACCAATAGTCGTCTATAACTTATTTCCATGAGGGGTGATCATATCGTCGTGATTTTCCCCTTAGTGCATTGGCCAATCCTATGTAGTGCTAGATGTGCAAACGCTCTCGTGATAGTGATGATCGGGAGTAATTGTCATCATAGTACACAATCCTATGTGATGCTAGATGTGCAAACACTTTCGTGATAGTGATGATCGGGAGTAATTGCCATCATAGTGCATCTTTCCACAACTTATTGTTCATCATGAAAAGATCTTGAATTGCCTTATTGGAGGGGTTGTCATATCGTCGTGATATTCCCTTAGTGTCTTGGCAAATGCTATATAGTGCTTGTAGAAGTAATTGTTCTACTTCTATATCGATCATCATAAATGTTCTTAAATTACCCCATTGATAGTACTCGTTATCTTGTCACGAAGATCCTTCATAATACTGGATACATTGAAGCTCTCGTGATAGTGTTCGTCATAGAGAGATGAATGTTATATTTCCTCATGAATGCCCTTGACCTAGCTTGAGAAAGTACTTGTTAAGATCTTGCTATACTCTCTTGATTGTCATTGTCCTTACTCTTCATGAATATATCTAGCATCTTGCTTACTCGCTTTTATGGTTTTAATTTATCATCGCTTTATCACTCGTGTCATTATAGTTCCTGTTTTGTCTTATATCTTGCATGACCTGCATGAGCATGTTAAATGGTAATTTACTTAAAGTTAGCTTAGAGCATGAGATATTAAGTCCTACTAAGCGTTCGCTCACCCTGCGTTTTTCAATATTTTTCAGGTAATGACCTTAGTGATGGCGAGACCGAACATGATGGGCAAGGGCAAGAGTGAAGAGAACTCTGACATCTAGATGAACCGTCTAGTTTGGTTATCTTGCGTCTTATGTCTCATTGTAGTTTTTCTTTATTGAGTCTTTTCGTTTATTATGGGCCTGAATATGTAAAGAACTTATATTTGAAATGAAATTCGTTATTTGTCCAAATTGTGTTTTGTGGAAATGACTATGCTCTGATTGACATGACTGTTTAACTGCCACGTTCCGAGCAAACGACACGTTCCGCTGCTATCGGTTCGGGACGTGACAGAAGGTGGTATCAGAGCCTAGGCTTTCTAAATCCCTAGGTCATTAAGTTTAAGTCCCTGATTGAGTCATCCTTGTCGATTATCCTATAGGAATCTCGTGAGATTTGGGTAGAGCTATGGGTTAAACTCTAAAATTTGCATGAATCGGATATGACCTTAGGTACTTAGCATACTACGAGAATAGATCTAGTTAGAACACATGTTTTAGATATGGTGATCTTACCCTACTAATTTTGGAAGAAAATCATGTGAATTTGGGGACTAAATTATTTTAAGTGGGGGAGGGTGTAGCACCCCAAAAATTTAAATATAGAATAAATAAAAATGATTATAAATATTGGTCATAGAAAAATTATGAAAAATTAAAATTTTGATAAAAGAAAAGTGATAATTAGTTAAAATAGTTAATGGGCCTAAATGTTAATTAATGGGCATCAATAAAGGTATAAATAAATAATTTAGAAATAAAAATCGAATATATGTATATACATTATGCTCAATGAGCTTTAAAAGGAATAATGGGCCTTGATAATAATGAGTGGGCTTTTGAAAACTCATATATGTATATAACTTGTAATTATATTTTTGAAAGGAAAAGATAACTACATATTAAATAACGCCATGTACATGTTTCTCTAAAAAGACAATTAGATAATAAAGGATCTCATCCTAATTCTAAATCAAGAATAAATTTAAGATTATTCGTTGGTGAATTAATTATGAAATAGAGATGAAAATAAATAATTGAAAGATAATTGAATAATTAATAGCAACTACGTCCTTTAAATCTAATTATCTATTTGTGACTTAAACTTGATAAAGGATCAAGAATATTTAAGATTACAAATAGAAAATAAAAAAACTCGGGTATTTGTCTCTAGAATAAATCCCATATGGCAAGTTACAAATAAAGACCTTCACAGGATTGAAACATGTCTCTGATACCCGAGATGATAATTAAACAAAAAACTATAAAGCGACTAAATAAATAAGATTACTAATAGTATATAAGTATATTTAAAGTTTAACTTAAATCAAAACATTGTAAATAGTGAGCTTAAATTACTTAACTACTAAATAAGTGACCTTATGATCCACTTAGCCATGCCCACATATGATTATACAAGTTAATGGGCTTTTGAATTCTTAAAGATAATGGAGAAATTAATGGACCTTATAATATTAGGCTTTTAAACAGAGTACGTACTTAAATATCATTACAACAAGGGAAACTAATAAGGTAGAAAAAATAAATAAAAGAGATAAGACTTATATATATAGTGATAAACCATTTCTAATGAATATAATTAATGAGCCAATCCTAAAGTACTGGGCTTTAATTAAAGAAGATATATATATATATATATATATATATGTGGTTTAACCAAGCGAACAACTAAAAGGGCCTTAATACCTATCAGCAGCAAGCAATATATATATATAATACATATGTAAAGGCCAAAATCCCAACCCTTGAAGCTTCGACCTTACTTGCTTGAGGTAGCTTTAGGGTTTCCATATGAAAAACAGAAAGTCGCTGCAGATATGGCAGGAAAGAGATAACCTTAGGAAATTTAAAACTTAATAGGATTCTAAGTTCTAGCCGAACTCTTAGAGCGTCAGAACGTTATAAATAAAGCCCTATGATCGGCTGAAGCATGTTACTGCTACTGTTGTTCGTGAGTACCTCACCGACAATCGTTGCTTCTCATGCGTCTCCTTTTCTTTGCTGCCGTGCCTGGGCGGCTGTTGCTTTACGTGGGAGAGGCTTCATCTTCCTCCTGCTGTATCATTGTTGCTGTCGTTGAAGTGTTGTGGCTGCCGCTGCTGTGTTGTAGTTGCTGTGCCGCAGTTGTCTTCTTCCGTTGCTATTGTAGTTGCCGTTATTCACCGTCATCGTCATCCTGCCTATTCTTCTTCTATTTGTCTGTCAAAGCATCGTCAAGAGGTAGGCAATCTCCCAAGCCAAACTATTAAGCGATTAAAGCATGCATGATCTTCGTAGTTCTGCTTCAATATTAAGTGTTACCTATGTGATTTCACGTTGTTTGGTTTAACACTGTAGCAGTCAGTTATGAAGTTTTTGCCTTAACAACTTGTTAGTGGGCGCCGGAGCATCCTTTGGCCATGAAATTTTATGGGTGTGTTATTGGGGAGGTGGCCGAGGTAGTGAGAGTGGTTGTACCATTTTTCGTGCCTCCTATCTCAAAATCTCCCATCTCTCAACGAAAAATTATTTTGAACGTCCAGTTAGGTAGGGTTTTTCGAACCCTTCATTTTGGAATATAGATTGCGCAATTCTAACATGTGTACATTGAGAACAGGAATTTTAAAGAGTTGACACAATTTATTAATTAAATGACGACAACCGTATTGTCGTCAAATTCTTTTAATGACATCTCGTTAAATTATTTAATATATATATATATATAACTTATAACTATATCATTAAAAATTCATATCTACTAAACTATACAACATAAAATTACAAAAAATATATTTTTGGAATCCTTGAAATTTTCTCCTAATTATCATATATTTTATTTCTATAAATTATTTTTTAAATAAATGTGTCTTTGAATGTATATTTTAAAAATTATTCACTTAAATAGATATTGACGTCAATTCTTGTTAAATAAATTAAGTTAAAAATCATAGAATTAACGTCCCTCCAAGTGGACGCTAATTAATAAATGACACTACTCACGGACGTCAATTAAAATAATTTTATTTAATTATAGTTAATTATAGAATTGGATGGACGTGAATTCTATAATTAACGCATTCATGTTCTCACTGTTTTCTTCCGATTTTGACTCATATCTCGGGTCTTTTGGCACTCTCATCTCACGTCCGTAGATGGAGTCCCTGTTTTATGATTGGTTCACGTTATACACCTCAACTCTCGGTGACATACGAGCCCTCCGTTGGACATTCCGTTCCTTCGGACTGGTAAGTTAGTCATTGGGACCTCCATAAGTCTCCTCGCAGCCTTGGATTCCCTTAAGGCCGACTGAGCTGGTTGTACCTAATCACCTAGATTTTCAAAATGTCATGGTTTTCATATGGTTTATTGATATATCATCCTTACTACAAGTTCTGTCCTTGAACTCTATGTTTCATGAAATCTATCTTAATGTTCTTACATGCTTGATTCTTAAAATTCTTGTCCATTAATATGGAATTAGTGTAGACTAAATGTCAGGGGCTATGGGTCCCAATCAAATGATATTTTAAATGCTACGGGTCCAGATCTGACCCTATTGGGCGAGGTAAAGTCCAAACGTTACCGCTATACGATGATCGGGTGCTGGCATTCACCACCAATAGTCGTCTATAACTTATTTCCATGAGGGGTGATCATATCGTCGTGATTTTCCCCTTAGTGCATTGGCCAATCCTATGTAGTGCTAGATGTGCAAACGCTCTCGTGATAGTGATGATCGGGAGTAATTGTCATCATAGTACACAATCCTATATGATGCTAGATGTGCAAACACTTTCGTGATAGTGATGATCGGGAGTAATTGCCATCATAGTGCATCTTTCCACAACTTATTGTTCATCATGAAAAGATCTTGAATTGCCTTATTGGAGGGGTTGTCATATCGTCGTGATATTCCCTTAGTGTCTTGGCAAATGCTATATAGTGCTTGTAGAAGTAATTGTTCTACTTCTATATCGATCATCATAAATATTCTTGAATTATCCCATTGATAGTACTCGTTATCTTGTCACGAAGATCCTTCATAATACTGGATACATTGAAGCTCTCGTGATAGTGTTCGTCATAGAGAGATGAATGTTATATTTTCTCATGAATGCCCTTGACCTAGCTTGAGAAAGTACTTGTTAACATCTTGCTATACTCTCTTGATTGTCATTGTCCTTACTCTTCATGAATATATCTAGCATCTTGCTTACTCGCTTTTATGGTTTTAATTTATCATCGCTTTATCACTCGTGTCATTATAGTTCCTGTTTTGTCTTATATCTTGCATGACCTGCATGAGCATGTTAAATGGTAATTTACTTAAAGCTAGCTTGGAGCATGAGATATTAAGTCCTACTAAGCGTTCGCTCACCCTGCGTTTTCCAATGTTTTTCAAGTAATGACCTTAGTGATGGCGAGACCGAACATGATGGGCAAGGGCAAGAGTGAAGAGAACTCTGACATCTTGATGAACCGTCTAGTTTGGTTATCTTGCGTCTTATGTCTCATTGTAGTTTTTCTTTATTGAGTCTTTTCGTTTATTATGGGCCCGAATATGTAAAGAACTTATATTTGAAACGAAATTCGTTATTTGTCCAAATTATGTTTTGTGGAAATGACTATGCTCTGATTGACATGACTGTTTAACTGCCACGTTCCGAGCAAACGACACGTTCCGCTGCTATCGGTTCGGGGCGTGACAGAAGGTGGTATCAGAGCCTAGGCTTTCTAAATCCCTAGGTCATTAAGTTTAAGTCCCTGATTGAGTCGTCCTTGTCGATTATCCTATAGGAATCCCGTGAGATTTGGGTAGAGCTATGGGTTAAACTCTAAAATTTGCATGAATCGGATATGACCTTAGGTACTTAGCATACTGCGAGAACAGATCTAGTTAGAACACATGTTTTAGATATGGTGATCTTACCCTACTAATTTTGGAAGAAAATCATGTGAATTTGGGGACTAAATTATTTTAAGTGGGGGAGGGTGTAGCACCCCGAAAATTTAAATATAGAATAAATAAAAATGATTATAAATATTGGTCATAGAAAAATTATGAAAAATTAAAATTTTGATAAAAGAAAAGTGATAATTAGTTAAAATAGTTAATGGGCCTAAATGTTAATTAATGGGCATCAATAAAGGTATAAATAAATAATTTAGAAATAAAAATTGAATATATGTATATACATTATGCTCAATGAGCTTTAAAAGGAATAATGGGCCTTGATCATAATGAGTGGGCTTTTGAAAACCCATATATGTATATAACTTGTAATTATATTTTTGAAAGGAAAAGATAACTACATATTAAATAACGCCATGTACATGTTTCTCTAAAAAGACAATTAGATAATAAAGGATCTCATCCTAATTCTAAATCAAGAATAAATTTAAGATTATTCGTTGGTGAATTAATTATGAAATAGAGATGAAAATAAATAATTGAAAGATAATTGAATAATTAATAGCAACTACGTCCTTTAAATCTAATTATCTATTTGTGACTTAAACTTGATAAAGGATCAAGAATATTTAAGATTACAAATAGAAAATAAAAAAACTCGGGTATTTGTCTCTAGAATAAATCCCATATGGCAAGTTACAAATAAAGACCTTCACAGGATTGAAACATGTCTCTGGTACCCGAGATGATAGTTAAACAAAAAATTATAAAGTGACTAAATAAATAAGATTACTAATAGTATATAAGTATATATAAAGTTTGACTTAAATCAAAACATTGTAAATAGTGAGCTTAAATTACTTAACTACTAAATAAGTGACCTTATGATCCACTTAGCCATGCCCACATATGATTATACAAGTTAATGGGCTTTTGGATTCTTAAAGATAATGGAGAAACTAATGGACCTTATAATATTGGGCTTTTAAACAGAGTACGTACTTAAATATCATTACAACAAGGGAAACTAATAAGGTAGAAAAAATAAATAAAAGAGATAAGACTTATATATATAGTGATAAACCATTTCTAATGAATATAATTAATGGGCCAATCCTAAAGTACTGGGCTTTAATTAAAGAAGATATATATATATATATATATATATATATATATATATATATATATATATATGTGTGTGTGTGTGTGTGTGTGTGTGTGTGTGTGTGTGTGTGTGTGTGTGTGTGTGTGTGTGTGGTTTTACCAAGCGAACAACTAAAAGGGCCTTAATACCTATGAGCAGCAAGCAATATATATATAATACATATGTAAAGGCCAAAATCCCAACCCTTGAAGCTTCGACCTTGCTTGCTTGAGGTAGCTTTAGGGTTTCCATATGAAAAATAGAAAGTCGTTGCAGATATGGCAGGAAAGAGATAACCTTAGGAAATTTAAAACTTAATAGGATTCTAAGTTCTAGCCGAACTCTTAGAGCATTAGAACGTTATAAATAAAGCCCTATGATCGGCAGAAGCATGTTACTGCTACTGTTGTTCGTGAGTACCTCACCGACAGTCGTTGCTTCTCATGCATCTCCTTTTCTTTGCTGCCTGTAGATTCCTTTAAAATCCACTTAAGGAAAATATAAAGAAAAGCAAACAATAAACATCAATAGTGGAGATGAAACATGCACGAGGTGCACAAGGGGAGTGTGTGTGATCGCCAGAGACACGAGGGTCTCAAGTGGAAAAACAATAAGGGAAAGGATCGTAAAATACCTCAAAAATTGCAGTTGATTGTAGGTGCTCCTTTCTCTTCCAATCGGCCGACCGATGAAGAGAGTTCTTCCTTTGATTACCCTTGCAAGAAGATAAAGACAACACCAGTAAAGATATGGATTAGAACATGGTGAGTGTAGCATCAATTCATAAAAATGTATGAGCATGAAATCATGGTGAAGAACACACCTTAAGAGTGGTTAGCCCTTAAACCCCTATGCAAAAAGGGTGTGGAATAATATGATGAATGTATGCAAAACATGGAGATGTGCAAGAGATGCACTAAGGAGACCTCAACGTAGTTGAGAAAAGAGAAAGAATAGAGAAGAGAAAATATGAATATGATGCATGTATAAACTAATATGAACAAAAAGGAAAGGAATAAGAAGGAGAATAAGAGAAGTCTACGCGTTAGCTCTGATGATCGTTTGGGAGGAAGCCTCAGCAGATAAACATTGAAGTGCAGGAAGCCTCCTCCTGCCAACGCAGCAGCAACCTGCGAAGAAAGAAAAAAAGAAGAAACAGAAGAGACAAAAACCAAAAAAAGAAGAAGAACGGAGGGAGGGAGGGAAGGAAGAAAAGAAAAGAGGGATCCAACCTAACAGAGCCGCAGAAGCTCTATAAAAAGGATTAGATCAAACAGATGAAAGGATAAGAATAGCAAGAGTCCAACAAGGGAAAGGATAAGAGGGGGCAAGAGCCCAAACGAAGCAGGAGTCTCTCTGGGAAAGGCTGCGTTCGTTCGGAGCACAAAAGTGAAACACGACCTGGTTCAGGGCGTCAATTGTTGAATTGACGACCTTCCCAGAGGGCGTTTCTTAAAAACACACCCTGCACAAGGGCGTTTCTTTCAAAACCAATTTTAGAAATAAAAACTCCCCATATTTAAAAAAATGTAAAACACGCCTCAGGCAAAGCCACCTTTAAAAACACGCCCCCGGGAAGGGCGTTAATTTCAAGTTTCAACACGGGGGAAGCCGGTCAAACCAAAAGAATTGACGCCCTCATCACCGGGCGTCCTTTTTTTAAGAAACGCCCTGAGCGAAGTTGTGAATTAAAACACGCCCTTATCCAGGTCACGTATTCAGAAATTCATAAAAATAGATAAAATGGGAGAGAAATAGATAAAATGGGAAGACACGCCCTAGATCAGGTCGTGTTTCAAAAACACGCCCCTGATGAGGGCGTGAATTCAGAAAATAGAGATAAATGCCCAAAAAATCCAGAAAAATAGGAAAAAGGAGGAAATGAGGGAAAAATAGGAGAAATTCAAGAAAAGTGGGAAAAACCACTCAAACAAGCTAATTTGAGGGTCAAATGGGGCATTGCACGGTAATATGAAATATACTCAAAATAATGTCAATTTTAGCGTGTCTACAGCTGCCCCGCCTTGGCGTCTGCTTTGCAAGGGAGTGTAGCAAACTGAAAAGTAGATGCTAAGGTGTGATGAGACACGCAATCAACATCACTTGATGAGAATCAAATCAAAAGCACGAGATGAAGCAAATCTCGGGAAATTCAATGAAATCAACAATGTTTGGATAAAAAGGGGGAGTTGTGCACGCGGTGCACGAAGGAGATAAAATAAATGATCAACTTCCAGCGCGGTGGAAGTACCCCAGGTCACAAACCTGTAAGTTTCACCATTGGGGAGCGGTTACCAGCCAGTGGACGTGCTGCAGCCAAGGTGGATCAAAGGAAAGGAGATAAAATAAGATGATGAAAATTCAAACAAGGAGCTTTCGAGAAAATGACCCAAAACGGCAACAAAACGAACTGAAGATTCAATCCGGCATGGACTATCTCATCTCTGGAAAGATTAAGATCAACTTCAACCCTCAAAGTCAGCTCATCAGAATGATTTTTCAACAATTGTTTCAAATTCCTACATGAATGCATGCTGGGTTTAAAGGGAAAAAAACAAATGAAAATATAAGATAATCAAGGATAATATTGTTAAACTGCCAAGACTGGGTCAAGAAACCGATTCTGCGAGCCGATACTAAGCCGAAGCCCGTTTATCCACGTACCAACTTACAAAAGGGAACCATCGTCCCCAGTCTTGGACGGCTCAACGGCCTATCCGTGTGACTAAGACTCCTCTAGAATCATCATTGTTTTTGATGAAGGGGAACTCAAATTCCAGATTTACCAAAGCCACAAGGTCCTTGATATAATCTAGTAGCATATGTAACATATAGTAAAATGCATATAGGAGATGGTGGGACAATGAGCATGGGAACTGAGAACTGAGCTGCAAGCACCGTGGGGCTTGGATGATGATGCCCAGTCGGTGGGACCAAGAGCTTCTTATCCTGCGCTCTCAAAAATTCATCAGCCAAGATATAAAAGATAACAAGCAATGAATAAGGCATTTAAGCATAGCATGGATCATAGCATCAATAGCATGTCACAACATAGTAACCATTATGAGTTGAATCATGATATTGCAAAGCATCATTGTTTGTTATTTTGTCATGAGGATGCCAACTTGGCTAATCAAGATTTGGAGTTGAATGATCAAGATCTGATAATGCCCATCGGCAGAATTGATCAACAGAAATCAGTAGGAGTTGATTGAAAGATCTGGAGATGAATAATCAGAATGATAATCTGGAGATATAACCAAAATGATATAAGGAGGTGATAACCAAAAATGCCCAGGGTGGCATGTCATGAGAATATCGGGAGAATCAATAGATTGATAGCAATGAGTGGAGATAGGACTCATCCCATGCTCTTGGTCCTTGCAAAGCTGTTCCTGCAAAACACCATCAGAAAATATAATGCAATTTGGATTTTGAAATATGCAAATTTTTATGAGTTTTGAAAAAGATATTCAAATTTTTATAGATTTTTGGAAAATATTTCAATTTTTATGAATCTTGGAAGAAATATCTGATTTTTTGTTTACTTTTGCTCAGGAAATATTCAATTTTTTGTTTGATTTTGTAATATTCAATTTTTTGGATTTTGGTTTAGACATAGCTAATGCAGCATCAAAGGGTGTTTAAACCATCAATTGGGGGTCCTCGTTCCTTCCCTTTTTGCTAAAATTTCTCAAAGCTGGGCGTCCATTGAAGGGTGGCGCCCTATAACCGACTGCCCTTGATCAACGGTACCCCTACCAAGGCCATACCCGAGAAACATTCGGTCTTAGAGGGAAAAGAGAAGAACAATTGTGACAAGCTTTGTGTAGGATGGGAGATATCGGGACTTGAATTCCTTCCAAGGTATTTCCCCTCAAAGAGGTAGTCTGTTGCGCCGGGGCTTTATGCCTTTGATTTTTAGACCCTTGACATGCATACGACCAGGATTTTTCCTGCGGAGACTTTGCCACTCTTGTCATGCCATAATTCACAATCTTGCTTTTATCGAAATTCTGACTTGATTTTCATAATAGCCCTTTTGGCGAGATGTATATCATGAAATTCATATTTAGTTTGGGTCAAGACTGCCCCTATTTGAGACTCCTCTCATATTGGGGATTACCAAGGTTGGTCATCTCATCCGTCAACCTCTTGCCCCTGCACGTGGCCGAGTAAAGAAGAGAAAAGACTTTCAGATATACTCATGGCATGGCCAAGGTAGCAACGGTGTTTTAACCAAAGGAGCCGACTAAGGACGCCGTGAAGTGTGTGAGGTGCCCAGCTGAGGGTTGATCTTAACAAGCAGGGAGAGAATGTTGAATTCCCAGCGCAGGGTTCTTATTAACCAAGGTGCTGCATAAGCAAGCCTAAAGACTCTTTTATGACAATGATTTAATTTAACAAAAGCCTAAGATAAAGATCTAAAACACCACTCTTAATCTTGTTAGGAAGTACTTCATTTTGAAAATCATGCGTGAAGTAATGAGGTAATGATATCATATAAATGCTTACTTACGCCAATATGTTACCTTGCAACCTTTGTTAAAGCAGCTGCCGCGAGAGGTTGATCATCATGAGATAGTCCTCTTAGGCAGATAAAGGATTGGAAGCAAAGGATTGAAAGTGGCTTAACAAGAAGGAGTGGTGCCAAGACCAGACTCAGACGAATAAGGAAAAAAAGGAAAAGAGGCGAGGGCTAGAACTCCCTTGCTAAGGCGCGGAGACCCTGATCACATGGAACAGTCTACAGAAGGAGAGGAGAATTAGAAGGAGGAATGAGGACTAAAGCCTCGAAAGCAATGGGAGAATGGGCAGATGCCCAAGGCAGTGGATGTGGAAGAAGTTGGGTTGGACCCAGAATCAGGAGGAATTAGAAGAAGAAATTGATAGATGGAAAGAGGCGGATCGGAGGGTCCGGAGGCAGAGGAGAATCGTGAGAGGAGAAATCATCCGGAGGCTCCGGAGGGATGACAAAATAAGGGACGCGATGCCCTGAGACGAAATAGGGAAAAAGATGATGGAAAAAGAAGAAAAAAATGAAGGATGTGATGTTCAGGAAGATTAGAAAGATGTATCGGAAGGAAGATGGAGGGTCCGGAGGTTCCGGAGGGAGCAAATGCCGAGGGACGCGATGCCCAGGGAGGAGAGAAAAATCCGGAGGTTCCGGAGGAAGGAAATCAGGAAGGAGAAGGTGGGAAGGGGCGTCGTGCCCGAGGGAAAAGTCTGGAGGTTCCGGAGGAAGCAAATAAAAAAGGTGGAGAGGGGCGTCGTGCCCAAAGGGAAAGTCCGGAGGTTCCGGAGGAGGAAGGTGGAAAGGGGCGCGATGCCCGAGGGGAAAGTCCGGAGGTTCCGGAGGAAGCAAATGGAAAGGGGCACGATGCCCAAGGAGAAGATCCGGAGGTTCCGGAGGAGGAAGGTGGAAAGGGGCACGATGCCCGAGAGAAAGGTCCGGAGGTTCCGGAGGAAGCAAATGGAAAGGGGCGCGATGCCCGAGAGAAAGGTCCGGAGGTAGGAATGAAGGAGGATCAGGAGGAAAATTCGGAGGTTCCAGAGGTAGCAAATGAGAAGGGGCACAATGCCCAAGGAGAAAATCCGGAGGTTCCGGAGGAGGAAGGTGGAAAGGGGCGCGATGCCCGAGAGAAAGGTCCGGAGGTTCCGGAGGAGGAGAATGGAAAGGGGCGCGATGCCCGAGGGAAAAGTCCGGAGGTTCCGGAGGAGGAGAATGGAAAGGGGCACGATGCCCGAGGGGAAAGTCCGGAGGTTCCGGAGGAATAGAATCAGAAAGGGCGAGATGCCCGAAGAGGAGGGATAAAATTCCTGGAGGTTCCAGGGAGATAGCAGGAAAAGGGACGCGATGCCCCAGGGAGAGTGAATTCGAAATAGATGAAGATGAGAAATGCGGAATATCCGGAGGTGCCGGAAGGCGGGGAAGATACGGGTTTGGAAACCCGGGAAGCAGGAGGTGCAAATGTGTGCAAATATAATGCAATGGATGCAATGAATGCATGAATGCAACAGAATGCATGAAATGCAAAGACTATGAAGAATATGAAGGATGTGAAGAATTAGAAGGGTGAGAGGACGAAATCCTCCTCCTTACCCTGGGAATGGCCCATGAAGAAAAAGTGATAGAAATGGATGAAATAATGGAAGGCCTTTTGGCATTAAGATAACTGCCCCTCCATGGCAGCGAAAGTGTATGAGAAATAGCCCCTGTCGAAGCTTCAATGGTAAATGTCAACTCCCTTGGAGAGTGCAAAGTAAAAGTGCGAGGGAGTTGGAAAATAGGAAGCATCATGTTGCCCATTGATTCAGAATTTGGAAATCGGAACAAAGGGCGCCCTGCCCGGCCCTTACACAGCATCAATGCTCGGCATGGCGGCGACTTGGCTTCTTCGACCGTGCTTGGCACAATAACCCGGATTGGCATCCGGCAAATGAATTCTTGCATCTTGAATAGCGCGGCCAAATCCTTTCTGCCCAGCTCTTGATCATCTTCGGCACATGTGCTTGCAGAAGGCCCCCCATTCCGAGTAGTCAGGGAAGGTGAAGCAGAGGCGGAAGGCTTCGTGAATGGTGGAGGCATGATGGAAAGCGTAGGCAAATGGGTGAGCGTAAGCGGAGGTTCAAACACGTCGAGTTTCTCCCTTTGCTCGGAAGCAGTTGGGATTGGCTCGGGTGCAAAAAGGGGTGGATCCTGCTCAGGATTAGCCATGGGTAAGGGTAAAGGGTTAAATGGTGGAATAGGCAACATGGGTTTCGGGGTTAACGGGATAAGGGAAGGTTGAGGTGGTGGTAATGGGAAGTCAATTGGAGAAGGCTTGGCGGAGGCTAATGGTGTGAAGGTTGATGGTATAGTGGGTGGAGGTGTAATTAGTGGAGGATTAATGGGTGAAGGTTTGGTGCGTAGGAAATGCCGAATGGGGCGAGCGATGTTAGGAGCGGGGAAAGACTCAAGATGCACCGGCGCGGATGATTGGAGTATCGACCCATCGTCGTAACACCAAGAAGTCTCGAAAATAGGGGTTGAATTGGGAGTGATGGCTTCATCCTGAGCAGGAGGTTCATCGAATGAAAGTGGGGGAAGTGTAAAGTTAAGGAAACTCAGAAGGGGTGCCTGCGGAGCTTCATCATATACTGCCTCGGATTCTTCAAATGTCGGCTCTTGTTTACTTGAAATGCTGACGCCATGGTCATCTCTCCTATCCTTCCATTCTCTCTCCATCTTAGTAATCTCGTCCAAAGCAGCATGGAGAGGATTGACCGGCGTAGGAGGAGCCGTGACCCTCCTTAATTGTTCCTCCATCAAAGTTACCTTATCAAGCAGAGATTGTTGGAGGGGTGTGACCTGAACAACAGAAGGTTGGCAGGGCCTTGAAGGAGGAGGGCCGTATAAAAAGGCCGTGGAGGGGAATTAATGGGCCGACCCATAGAAGAACCCGGATGGGCCGGATTGCAATGAATAAATGGGCCTTGGGGCCGTGATCGAGAGGGAATAGAAGGAGGCGGGTGATGGGCCACCCGAGTAGAATGAACAGGAGGAGATGGGTAATGGGCTACCCGATCAGGATTGGAAGGAGGAGGTGGGTGATGGGCCACCCGTGTAGAATTGGAGGGAGATGCATGAGATGTACCCTCAACGGCGGCCTTAAGGGCTTGGATCTGTTGAGGGGTAAGATGATCTAATGCATACAAAATCTGGGAGACCTTCTCATCATTGGGACGAGAGGGCTTAATGGGAATAGTGGCTCGAAATTGAGTTGAAGGACCATTGGTTTGGACATTGCCCAAGGGTCGGGCAACACCATAAGAGTGAGGACGTGGTCCTTTGAAAGTATGGTGAGAATTTTGAACATGTTGAAAGTGAGGATTATAAGAAGTGCTAGGTTGTGCATCCTCATGAATTGAATTAAACATGTTATCTTGTTTATAGTAAGCCATCATGCAATCAAAGTTCAAAATAATATGCAAAGAAGCACACAAAAGAGATGGTTACCTTGATTTGATTTGTTTAAACCTTGGTGAATTAAGGATTTTATCAAAGTTTTGAATGATTCACACAAGGGGGGGAAAACCTAGTTTCAATATGGTTTGAACTCCAATGCCAATTAGGAACCCTTTCTCACCACGTATATGGCCAACTAACTCGGGACTTCAAAAGGGTACAACCTGCCCGGCGTCTGTGAGGGAATCCACGGGTGCGGGGACTTACGGAGGCTTGAAAAAGGGATTTCCAGTCCAAAGAGATGGAATGCTCAATGGAGGGTCGTCCCGATTCCAAGAGGGTGTGTGGATCCTAATGAAGAGGAGGGGGCTCCCAAAACAATGCAAAGAATGAATGCAACAGGGGGAAATCAAGCCAACCACACAATATGATCAGTCAATATGAAATATCATGAAAACTCACCCACGGGAAGGGTTCTGGAAACCCACAGTAAAAACACGCCCTGGCAGGGGGCGCTACTAAACAAAGACACGATAGTGTGACTGTCGTGACTCAAAGCGAGGTGCCAGGGGCAGTAACAACACGCCTTAGGGTGAGGCACTATAAGGGGAAAGGACGCCCTTGACCGAGGGCGTCAAATCAAAAGAAGCGCCTTACTGAGGGGCGCTAATCAACAAAGCAACGCCCTGGCACAGGGCGTGAATTCTCAGGCAGCGTAATAAAACCAGAAATATCAAGAAATATGCTGGAAGGCGCCCTGTCAGAGGGCGTAAAAATACGAATAAGACGCCCTGCGTTAGGGCGTGAAATCGAAAAAGCGCCTCTGACAGAGGCGTTAATTCCTCAGGAAAGCACGGCCAGAAATATTAAACAGGCACACTCACAACCACATAAATAAGACAATCAACAGGATAAGCATGCTCATCAAGAATTTTAAATAAGTGGAGATTCTAAGGAAAAGACAACAAAATGGCAAATCACTTAGGGAAGAAAGCAAAGCCAATGGAGGGTGCCCGAGGGGCACAAAAGGAGACGCACCGAGGGTACAATAGGGGAGACGGCACACGCGGGTACCTACGGGGAAAGGGTAATAAAAAAAGAACACAAAGTGTCCCACCGTGATCGCCAATTTGTAAATTCCTTTAAAATCCACTTAAGGAAAATATAAAGAAAAGCAAACAATAAACATCAATAGTGGAGATGAAACATGCACGAGGTGCACAAGGGGAGTGTGTGTGATCGCCAGAGACACGAGGGTCTCAAGTGGAAAAACAATAAGGGAAAGGATCGCAAAATACCTCAAAAATTGCGGTTGATTGTAGGTGCTCCTTTCTCTTCCAATCGGCCGGCCGATGAAGAGAGTTCTTCCTTTGATTACCCTTGCAAGAAGATAAAGACAACACCAGTAAAGATATGGATTAGAACATGGTGAGTGTAGCATCAATTCATAAAAATGTATGAGCATGAAATAATGGTGAAGAACACACCTTAAGGGTGGTTAGCCCTTAAACCCCTATGCAAAAAGGGTGTGGAATAATATGATGAATGTATGCAAAACATGGAGATGTGCAAGAGATGCACTAAGGAGACCTCAACGTAGTTGAGAAAAGAGAAAGAATAGAGAAGAGAAAATATGAATATGATGCATGTATAAACTAATATGAACAAAAAGGAAAGGAATAAGAAGGAGAATAAGAGAAGTCTGCGCGTTAGCTCTGATGATCGTTTGGGAGGAAGCCTCAGCAGATAAACATTGAAGTGCAGGAAGCCTCCTCCTGCCAACGCAGCAGCAACCTGCGAAGAAAGAAAAAAAGAAGAAACAGAAGAGACAAAAACCAAAAAAAGAAGAAGAACGGAGGGAGGGAGGGAAGGAAGAAAAGAAAAGAGGGATCCAACCTAACAGAGCTGCAGAAGCAATCCTATACAGGTCGAATCAAAAAGATAGAAGGATAAGAATGGGCAAGAGCCCAAGGGGGAAATGATCAAGCTGGGCAAGAGCCCAAACGAAGCAGGAGTCTCTCTGGGGAAAGGCTGCGTTCGTTCGGAGCACAAAAGTGAAACACGACCTGGTTTAGGGCGTCAGTTGTTGAATTGACGACCTGCTCAGAGGGCGTTTCTTAAAAACACGCCCTGCACAAGGGCGTTTCTTCAAAACCAATTTTAGAAATAAAAACTCCCCATATTTAAAAAATGTAAAACACGCCTCAGGCAAAGCCACCTTTAAAAAACACGCCCCTGGGGAGGGCGTTAATTTTAAGTCTGTAAAACGGGGAAGCCGGTCAAACAACAAGAATTGACGCCCTTAGGTGTGGTCGTCCTTTCTCAAAGAAACGCCCCAGATCAGGTCGTGTGTTGTTAAAAACACGCCCTTACCCAGGTCATTAATTTCAAAAATTAGATAAATGCCCAGAAAATCCAAAAAATAGGAAAAAGGAGGAAATGAGGGAAAAATAGGAGAAATTCAAGAAAAGTGGGAAAAACCTCTCAAACAAGCTAATTTGAGGGTCAAATGGGGCATTGCACGGCAATATGAAATATACTCAAAATAATGTCAATTTTAGCGTGTCTACACTGCCGTGCCTGGGCGGCTGTTGCTTTACGTGGGAGAGGCTTCATCTTCCTCCTGTTGTATCATTGTTGCTGTCGTTGAAGTGTTGTGGCTGCCGCTGTTGTGTTGCAGTTGATGTGCCACAGTTGTCTTCTTCCGTTGCTATTGTAGTTGCCGTTATTCACCGTCATCGTCATCCTGCCTATTCTTCTTCTATTTGTCTGTCAAAGCATCGTCAAGAGGTAGGCAATCTCCCAAGCCAAACTATTAAGCGATTAAACCATGCATGATCTCGTTAGTTCTGCTTCAATATTAAGTGTTACCTATGTGATTTCATGTTGTTTTGGTTTACCACTGTAGCAGTCAGTTATGAAGTTTTTGCCTTAACAACTTGTTAGTGGGCACATGAGCATCTTTGGCCATGAAATTTTATAGGTGTGTTATTGGGGAGGTGGCCGAGGTAGTGAGAGTGGTTGTACCATTTTTCGTGTCTCCTATCTCAAGATCCCCCATCTCTCAACGAAAAATTATTTTGAACATCCAGTTAGGTAGAGTTTTTTGAACCCTTCATTTTGGTATATAGATTGCGCAATTCTAACATGTGTACATTGAGAACAGAAATTTTAAAGAGTTGACACAATTTATTAATTAAATGACGACAACCGGATTGTCATTAAATTCTTTTAACGACATCTCGTTAAATTATTTAATATATATATATATAACTTATAACCATATCTTTAAAAATTCATATCTACTAAACTATACAACATAAAATTACAAAAAATATATTTTTGGAATCCTTGAAATTTTCTCCTAATTATCATATATTTTATTTCTCTAAATTATTTTTTAAATAAATGTGTCTTTGAATGTATATTTTAAAAATTATTCACTTAAATAGATATTGACGTCAATTCTTGTTAAATAAATTAAGTTAAAAATCATAGAATTAACGTCCCTCCAAGTGGACGCTAATTAATAAATGACACTACTCACGGACGTCAATTAAAATAATGTTATTTAATTATAGAATTGGATGGACGTGAATTCTATAATTAACGCATTCATGTTCTCACTGTTTTCTTCCGATTTTGACTCATATCTCGGGTCTTTTGGTACTCTCATCTCACGTCCGTAGATGGAGTCCATGTTTCATGATTGGTTCACGTTATACACCTCAACTCTCGGTGACATACGAGCCCTCCGTTGGACATTCCGTTCCTTCGGACTGGCAAGTTAGTCATTGGGACCTCCATAAGTCTCCTCGCAGCCTTGGATTCCCTCAAGGCCGACTGAGCTGGTTGTACCTAATCACCTAGATTTCTGAAATGTCATGGTTTTCATATGGTTTATTGATATATCATCCTTACTACAAGTTCTGTCCTTGAACTCTATGTTTCATGAAATCTATCTTAAAGTTCTTACATGCTTGATCCTTGAAATTCTTGGCCATTAATATGGAATTAGTCTAGACTAAATGTCAGGGTCTATGGGTCCCAATCAAATGATATTTTAAATGCTACGGGTCCTGATCTGACCTTATTGGGCGAGGCAAAGTCCAAACGTTACCGGTATACGATGATCGGGTGCTAGCATTCACCACCTATAGTCGTCTATAACTTATTTCCATAAGGGGTGGTCATATCATCGTGATTTTCCCCTTAGTGCATTGACCAATCCTATGTAGTGCTAGATGTGCAAACGCTCTCGTGATAGTGATGATCGAGAGTAATTGCCATCATAGTACACAATCCTATGTAATGCTAGATGTGCAAACACTTTCGTGATAGTGATGATCGGGAGTAATTTCCATCATAGTGCATCTTTCCACAACTTATTGTTCATCATGAAAAGATCTTGAATTGCCTTATTGGAGGGGTTGTCATATCGTCGTGATATTCCCTTAGTGTCTTGGCAAATGCTATATAGTTCTTGTAGAAGTAATTGTTCTACTTCTATATCGATCATCATAAATGTTCTTGAATTATCCCATTGATAGTACTCGTTATCTTGTCACGAAGATCCTTCATAATACTGGATACGTTGAAGCTCTCGTGATAGTGTTCGTCATAGAGAGATGAATGTTATATTTCCTCATGAATGCCTTTGACCTAGCTTGAGAAAGTACTTGTTAAGATCTTGCTATACTCACTTGATTGTCATTGTCCTTACTCTTCATGAATATATCTAGCATCTTGCTTACTCACTTTTATGGTTTTAATTTATCATCGCTTTATCACTCGTGTCATTGTAGTTCCCGTTTTGTCTTATATCTTGCATGACCTTCATGAGCATGTTAAATGGTAATTTACTTAAATTTAGCTTGGAGCATGAGATATTAAGTCCTACTGAGCGTTCGCTCACCCTGCGTTTTCTAATATTTTTCAGGTAATGACCTTAGTGATGGCGAGACCGAACATGATGGGCAAGGGCAAGAGTGAAGAGAACTCTAACATCTTGATGAACCGTCTAGTCTGGTTATCTTGCGTCTTATGTCTCATTGCAGTTTTTCTTTATTGAGTCTTTTCGTTTATTATGGGCCCGAATATGTAAAGAACTTAAATTTGAAATGAAATTTGTTATTTGTCCAAATTGTGTTTTGTGGAAATGACTATGCTCTGATTGACATGACTATTTAACTGCCACGTTCCGAGCAAACGACACATTCTGCTGCTATCGGTTCAGGACGTGACACGCCATCACCATATGTCATCGGGGTCTGGCGACCAAAGTCAGCGAAAAGCTTCTCGACACCAACATCAAAGGCTTCGACCAGCTTAATTCGGTAGTCGCCGAGATAGAGATGTTCTTCGCCGACAACCCGAGCTGTACTGCAGCAAAGGGTAAACAAGCGCGAGAACACCAGTCCGGTAAGGAGGTGAATATCATAGAATTCACCCCTACTGCCAAGGCCAGTAAAGGGGCCAAGTCTAGTGGCTCTGACAAAAAGGCAGTGGATAAGCCAGCTGCTCCTTCCTTCTCGGAGCGCATGAAGACACCCTTCTCCTTCAAGAAGGAACACACGAAGATGCTCTTCGACCTCTGCATGCCCCAGAAGATCGTCGAGCTGCTAGAAGTCCGCAAGCCGAACGAGGCCCTAAAGACCGACGATCCCAGTTACTACCTGTACCATCGCATGTTGGGTCACTCAATTGAAGATTTCTACATCTTCAAGACTCAGGCGCAGAAGCTGATCCGAGACGGCCTCGTCAGGATGAAGAGCGGTCTCGTCGATCCTCCGCAACCACATACGTGGGCCAGGACGGCTAAGGCCGCACGCGTGGCTCACCCCTCAGCCAATGTCATCCACATGATGGCCGCATTCTCTCTCTCTGATGACGAGTCAGAGGATCCCAGGGCTAATCGAAGGGAACGTTGGATCTGGTACCCAGGGTGGAGGCCCTGCCATGATCGGAGACCTCTCTCCTTCCCCAGGGAGAGAACCCGACATCTCTTCGATACCCTCTTCGAGAGGGGCAAATCATGTCCCGCGACTCGCCTACCGACTACCCCCATTGGGATCGTAGTCACCCCCAGTACTGCCCCTTCCACGCAAGAATCTGCCACCCGATCGAGTCCTGTGATGAAGTTCAACACCTCATCCAGGAACAGATCTGATGGGAGTAGATCGATGCGGAAGGAAACTCCATGTCGCTCGTCAGGCTTCGGCAAGCTATCGAAGGGACCCTACGCATCACCAAGGATGCGCCAGAGCGGCCAGACTCTCCCCAAGAAAATGGGCATAGGCTGCCTTACCAGCATCCTCCGGAGTGGCTCGAGTTCCAAACGGACAATCAAGAGGCGCTCAAGCGACTACGAAGGCATAGGGAGCAGGATGCCAGTCAAGAGACGGAGCCGACTAACTTTTCGGTCAACGTCATCCATTCTCCTGCTCCTCCGGCCCTTGAGGGCTCCCAGACATCAGCGCCTAGCCAGCCAATCCCGGCCACTTTGGCCGTGCAGTGGCGGTCCTGGCGGGAGCTAAAGTCTCTCCCTTTCCCTGAAAAAGACACTGCCAGGCTCCTCCGGGTCCTTCTCTACCGAGAGGACGTTCTGGTGGGCGAGATGACTACAAGCTCTTCGGCTCTTTCTCGTCCTCCTCCCGCCCTATCTTCATCGTCGATAGCCGCGGATAGGAAGGGAAAGCAAAAATAGGGTGAGGCCCCACCTCAGCCTCGGTGTACCTCCTCAGCAGAGGGGCCATCGGGTCTATCCCGCCTACCTATTGACACAATCTGGAGTACGAAGAAGACATCTTTAGAGTCTTCAGCGGCTTCTCTTCAAGTGGCGGGCCCACCGCCACAAGGCTCCTTCATTCCGTAAAGTTGGGACAACTGTGCAGAGTGACAATGTCCTGCGACACTATCATTCGTCGCCAGGCCTAGCCCTCAGCATTGTTGCAAAGGCAAGGCTAAGGAGCAGGACGACCAGTGCCCTTCTCTGCCCGCTTCTCAACATAAGCCGCCGCCACCGCGGGTAAGGCATCAAACCGCGCATATGTCTCCAACACCGGTCCCAGCGTACCGGCTCAGCAGGAGACATCTTTGTCGCCACCGCGGGTAAGGCATCAAACCGCGCACACGTCTTCGGACGCCAGCACCAGTCTGCTCACTTCTCGTAGGCTCCCATCGCCACCGTGGGTAAGGCACAAAACCGTGAACACGTCTTCGGACGCCAGTCCCAATATTCCTGCATACCAGGAATTGCCGCTCGAGGTAATCGAGTAGGCGATCAACGCCACCTTCCAGATACAACAAGCAGAAGGTGCCTGGATTGAATCCAGGCGAGGAAGAGTCATCGACCTCGCCCCACAAGGGCGTCAGCTCGAAGATATCCTCACCAGGATTTGTCAACTCCGGCTCCAGCACCTCTCCCTCCTACTCCCTTGGAGACGGCTATCGCCAAGAGACGAGAGAAAAACATGAGGAAGAACCTCAGAAGGCAACTCAAGAAACAGGCTGAACAAGCAGCCGCCCTGCAATTCCCGGCCGAGCCAATGCCTCTCCAAAGGCTCCAGTGGCTCATTAATGACTTGGAGGAATACGTTCCTCCCCGTCCTACCGGGGCTCTCCCACTCGACAGCTACATCCCGTTGGAAGAAATGCAGAAACGAGTCCGCCTCAGAAATTGGGTCCAAGAAACGATCCAAAAGCTCAAGAACGGTGAAAGACTCATGATCCCTGACGAGCTCTCCTTGTGCTATAAAGACAAGGAGATCACCCCAGAGCAGCTGGAAGAAATGCTCCAGCATTGCACCTGCAACATGGTGGCCATCCCACCTCCCGACAATATCAATACTTCTCGGCGGGGCGAGCCAGTAGCCTCCCGGATGAGACAAAGGGCTAATGCCCCGCTTGGGCTACAGCCAGCTCTAGAGCACACCGGACGCCACCGAGGCCGTGGCCAGGGACATGGTAGAGGCCGTGGGAGAACTCTCGAGCTACCCCTCTCTCCATCCACCTTCGATCCGGAGCGAATCATCCTCTTTCGAGTAGAGGAACCGGCTCCCATCCCGGAAGTGGAAATTTGGGACAGACCTGGTATCTTCGACCCTGTCGGCTTTGGCGAGGCTGCGGCTAGCCTCCCAGCCTCTGCACCAGTCCCGGCTTCTGTAACAGATCAAGCAGGACTGTCCGGTAAGGATGAGCCAGCCCACCAGCCACCCCCAGAAGAGCCGTCATTGGCGTCCCTGTTCCAGGAGCTCGCTGGCCATCAAAGTCAATCTAGTCCCAGTGATAAGGGCAAAGTAGTGTAAATCCCCGATGGGGAGCAGCATGGCAGCTCGCAGAGGGTTCAGCCTGACATACTACCCTCTCTGGGGGATGCTCGAGCCCGAGCTGACCGAAAGGTCCTCCACCAGATGAAGTGCTTCCCTGCCAGCATTTCAATTTGGGAAGCCATCGCTTGGAGTAAGGATTTAAGGGAAACCCTTATCAAAATACTCCAAGAGCCGGAAGTCTATGAAGCGCATGCCGCAGAAATGAAGGTGGCTACCTATGGAGCCTTCGCAGCCACCATCACCTTCACGAAGAAAGACATGCTGTTGTCCCCTCCGTGCCACAATCGCCCTCTTTACATGAAGGGGAACATCAACGCACACGATGTGAACCGGATCCTGGTGGACGCTGGTGTCACTGTTAACATCATGCCGCTCAAGACATTCAAGTCTCTATATCTGACCCCATACCTCTAGAAGGTCCAGGCGGTCAAGATATCCGGCTTCAACCAGAACACTGAGGACGCCCTCAGCCTGGTGGACGTCGATCGGGTGCTTGATGATTTCGCCTCCAAGGCGACATTCTACATCATCGACTCCAACACGTCTTATAAGATGCTATTAGGCAGACCCTGGCTCCATGAAAATTGGGTCATCCCGTCGACTCTCCACCAATGCATCAAGTATGCCAAGGACAGAGATCAACACAAGGTCTTTGCAGACCTATCGCCGTTCACACCAGCAGAATGCAACTTAGCCGATGCTGCGCTCTACTTCAAGGGGATTAGCCCGTACCCCGTGATCAAAAGCAAAAGCAACGGTTGGCTCACAGAGGAAGATGATGATGATCTCTTCTCTGTCGACGAGGAGAAGGCCAAGCTTCACCGGCTGCGCCTCAGCTCCAAGTCAACCCCAGATGGCCCTGAAAGGTGCCAGATCAACTTTGAGGCTAATCTTATTAGCCGAGCTATCGGAAAGAGTATATGCTTGCCACCAGACTGCATCCAGCTCCCATGTGCATCCGAGGAGCACAGCGTCGAGTTGCTGATGACATTCATCGTCACCTTCGAGCGACAATGTTGAAACTAGAAGAAGGCTAATAGGGACAAACCCATTGTCTTCTATAAAGGAGACATGGTCCCTCGAGCCCCGCTAGATGATGACTTCGGCTGGTCTAGGCAAGCCGATGATACCCCTGAAGCAGTTCAGGTGTGGGGCGACCTGTCGCCGCATATTCAAGAAATGTGTTTGAAATAACACATTCCCCTATGACAGACCTCTGCCCAACAAAGATACTTCCGTCGACTGTGGGACCCTTCCCAGGTCCGGGGCAACCCCCGTCCTTCCATAAGGATACCAGGGGGCTTGGTTACGACTAGGAACCGGACTTTCGCGTCCACTACGCAGTCAACGTCGTAGGCTTGGCCCAACCAGCCGACAATCAAGCTAGAGTCGAAGCCAAATTCGACAGCTCTGGGGATGAGGAAGAGGAAATTCTGATCCCGATCTCCGCCAAAGCCAGAACATCGGCTCAAGCCATTAGTGAACCTTCTTCGCCTCCCTGCCTAGACAAAGGGGCGGGAGAGGCTTCTCCGGTATCTCTGCCAGTCGAGGGACCCAGTACGGTAAACCTTCCTGACGGGGGGGATCTTGCTGGTCCAAGCTGTGAAAGATTGTCAGCTTCGTCGGGCAACCCCGGAGAAACCTCAGCAACCCCAGTTGATGACTGTTGGCCACAAGCCGGCGGCCCAGATCGATCCCTAGCGGGTCCCAGCAACAACTGCTCTCCGGTCCCTTCAGCATCAATTGGTGGCTTCGAGAACCAAGAAATACACGAAGCTGGCACTGATGATGACGATTTCATCGACCTCCAACCCGCTCCTCCCGAGCTGGAGGATGTCGGCCAGGCGACCGTCGATGATCTCGTAGAGATCAACCTGGGCGAATATGAAGCCCCTCAGCCTAAATTCGTCAGTGCCCTCCTCACCGAGGCAGAGAAGTAGAACTACAAGCAACTCTTGCTCGAGTTCAAGGACTGCTTCACCTAGACGTACAAGGAGATGCCAGGGCTAGACCCCTCTGTGGTGGAGCACGATCTAGCCATTTCTCCTTCAATCGCTCCAGTCAAGCAACCACAGCGGCGCATGCGCCATGAGCTGGAGCTCCAGGTTTCGGCCGAAGTCCACAAAATGGCAAAGGTCGACTTCATCGAGCCGTGCATCTACCCGATCTGGCTCCCCAATATAGTTCCGGTCAAGAAGAAGAATGGTCAAGTCCGCATCTGCGTCAACTTTCGGGACCTCAACAAAGCCTGTCCGAAGGACGACTTCCCAGTCCCAATTATAGAAACGATGGTTGATATGACCACCGGTCACGAAGCCTTGTCTTTCATGGACGGGTCATCTGGTTATAATCAAATATGGATGTCTCTCAAAGACAAGAACCACACAGCCTTCAGATCCCCCAAGGGGATTTTCAATTACAAACACATGCCCTTCGGTTTGAGGAATGTCGGTGCTACTTACCAAAGGGCCATGACTAAAATATTCGATGAGATGCTGCACAACATCATAAAATGCTATGTTGATGACCTCGTCATCAAGACCAAAAGTTGTGAAGACCATTTGCGCGACCTTCGCCAAGTCTTTGAGCGTCTCCGGCAATATGGGCTCAAGATGAACCCCATGAAATGCGCCTTTGGCGTATCCAGTGGCAAATTTCTTGGCTTCGTCATCAGATACTGAGAAATCGAGGTGGATCCCAGCAAGATCAAAGTGATCCGGGAACTTCCACCACCCAGCAACATCACTGAACTTAGGTCCTTCCAAGGGAGGCTAACCTACTTTCGGAGGTTTATTTCTAACCTCTCCGATCGATGCGCACCTTTCAGCAAGCTGATGAAGAAAGATGCCCAATTGACATCGGACTCGAATGCCAGGCGGCTTTCTAGCAAATCAAGGAGTATCTCCTTACTCCCCCAGTCCTGGGAGCACCAGTCAAGGGTAAACCCCTCATCCTTTACATTGCTACCATGGACGCTTCGCTAGGAGCTCTGTTGGCGCAGATCAATGAAGAAGGTAAAGAGCAGCCCCTCTATTACCTCAGCCGAAAGCTAATCGGTGCCGGGTACCACTACTCCCTTATGGAGAAGGTCTGCTTGGCATTAGTGTTCGTAGTCAAAAAGCTGCGGCATTACCTCCTGTCTCATCAAGTCGAGCTTATATCCAAGCACGACCCTCTGAAGTATCTCCTTCGATGAGCTGTCCTCTCGGGCAGACTGGGGAGGTGGGCTCTCCTGTTGATGGAGTACGACATTACCTATGTCCCCAGAAAAGCAATCAAAGGATAGGGTATGGCTGAATTCTTGGCAGCCCACCCAGCGCCAGACAATTCACCCTTCAGCTCGGAGCTCCCGGACGAGGAGTCCCTTGCTACTCAATCGCAACAACCGGTTGAACAGAGCGGAGATGTCTTGCATTACTAGCAGCAGAGTGCTCTGACAACCACTGTTGCTCAATCACAACAACCAGTTTAACAGAGCGGGGATGTCTTGCATTATTGGCAGCCCAGCGCTCACACAACCAGCGTACCTTGCTGGGAGCTCTACTTCGACGGTGCTTCCCGAGGATCACCTGGAGCAACCAGGATCCAACCACCACGGCAGCTGTCGGCATTGTTTTCCTGACTCCTCAGGGTGGAGTTTTGTACAACTCCTGCGCCCTCATGAAGTCCCTAATCAACAATGAAGCAGAGTATGAAGCTCTACTTATTGGGATCCAGATGGCTCTCCACATGGACATTAATTGCCTCAAAGCCTACGGGGACTCCCAACTGATAGTCCGGCAGGTCCTCAGGATCTATGACGTGGGGAAGCCAGAGTTAGTTCCATACCACACCGCCATCACCAGATTAACCCAGAAGTTCTATTTCTTCGAAATAGATCACATTCCCAGAGGCAGCAACGCTCAGGCGGATGCCTTAGCAAAATTGGCCGCAGCCATCAAGCTCCCGCATGAGGGCGAGGTCGACATCGTCATCAAGCTCCCGCCTGAGGGCAAGGTCGACATCGTCATCAAGCACCGAAGACTGATGCCGAGCTCACTCGAAGGCAACACCGATCTCACCATTTGCGAGGTCCACTACCTTGACCAAAGCACACCTCTAGAAGAGGATGATTGGTGTGCGCCTATCATCAAATTCAAGAAAGGGTGGCTTCCACCTGACCGAGCTCAAAGAGTCCAGCTACTCCGCCGAGCAACCTCTTACGAGTTGATTGGTGACTCCCTGTATCGGCTCATCCACGAGAAGGATAAGTCGATTCTCCTGAGATGTGTCTCTCTAGCAGAAGCTCGAGCCATCATGCAGGAGGTCCACTCCGAATTGTGCGGTGCGCACCAGGTCGGAGATCGGATGAAACACAACATCAAGCTCAAAGGCTTCTACTGGTCAACCATGTACGCAGATTGTATCCAGTATGCCCATGCATGCCATCAATGCCAAGCCTTCGGCCTAGTACCCAGGAAACCTCCTAACCCATTGCATCCTACAGCCCCCACCTAGCCATTCGCTGAGTAGGGCATGGACATCGCGTTCCCGCCATCTTCCAAGGGCCATAAATACATCTTGGCCGCCACTGACTACTTCTCCTGCTGGGCGGAGGCTCTACCCTTGCGAGAGGTCATCGGCGAAGTCGTTGCCAAATTCGTCCGGCACAACATCATATACCGATTCGGTACTCCCAATCGCATAGTGTCCAACAACGGGACACCCTTCAAGAATAAGGCCATATACCAGTTAGCAGCCAAATTCCACATCGACTGGAGAACTTCTTCGGTCTACAACCCTCAGGCTAACGGCTTGGCGGAAGCCTTCAACAAAACCCTCTACAAGCTCCTAGCTAAGATGGTTAGCCACCGAAACGCGATTGGGGTGAAAAGGTCTTCGAAGTATTGTGGGCCTATCGGACGGTCTACAAAACCCCACAGGGTGCTCGCCGTTCTCCCTTACTTACGGGGCAGAAGTAGTTATCCCCATCGAAGTCCAGTTAGCATCTTATCGTGTGGCCATCCACACCGGCCTTGCTGGCCCTGACGAAAACGAGTACCAGAGAAGGCTAGAAGAGCTCACCAATCTAGAAGGCAAGCGACTCGAAGCCTACAAACACCTGCAAGCATATTAGGCTCGCATGGTCCGGGCCTATGACAAGCTCATCAGGCAGCGAGCTTTCAAGCAAGGCGACCTTGTCATGATCAAAGAAAAAGAGGTCATGGCAGGGCGCTCCAGTGGAAAACTGCAGCCAAATTGGCGAGGTCCATACATCATCCAGAATGTCTATGAGGGTGGGGCCTACACGGTTGTTGATCACAAAGGACACAGACCGCTCCTGCCTCTCAACGGCAAACACATGAAGCTATACTATGCGCCAGAGCATGAGTTCATGCGCCAGCCAGACTAAGGCGCACTCCCCAGCTACTACCAATAAGGCCGGTCCTCCCCCGTGGAGGATCCCACCGGCCAGTCCTCCCGGTCTTCAATTCCCAGTCAACCAGCCAGTTCAGCTCCTCGGAATAGCCGCAACGCATCCCCGGGAACTTGTCCCCTGCCCTCGTTCCCGTCACTATGGGAGGGAGGGCGCTTCTGCACCACTGCCAGTCTAGCTGTCAGGCTCACAGGTAAGTCAAAAAAGAACAATAATAAAAAAATGGGGTTAAAAAATAGAGATGCCCCGGCAGACCCAATCATCCTCACCACAATAGGGTGGCTGGGGGCAAAAAGGCCAGTGACCCGGCTGAGGTGAAAATCCGAAAGGGAACCTCAGGCAAAATCAGGAAACCCCTCGACGTGAAAACCCACAAGGGCGCATTGGAAAAAGATAAAGGGGGTCGGCTCTAGCGAAAACCCGAAAGAGCGGTAGAGCCGATAACGAGAAAATCTTATTCTCCCTACCAGTCAACACGGCCTTCCACCTATCCCTTGGTGGGCCGTTAGTCTCACCCAGGACCAGTCTCCAATACACTTGCATTGCTACAGCGCAAGCCCTCTAATCCCTAGTTAATCTTGCGTTACTCCCGCTCAGCTCAGCCAACCTTTGGCCCTCACCTCAATGTCACAGTTCAACCAATCCCTGTGACAGTCAAACTTCTAGTCACCGTCTCGGTAAACTTACATCCTGATACATTCCCCAGATATTTGTCATCCTCTGCCCCTACATCCCACATATCCAGCAAATCTAGAGCCCTCCAGTTCAGTATAATCCCAGTTTCCCCCATACAATCCCAGATCCACTAGTTACAACTCCAGTCATACCTTCCCATGGCAAAGTGGCCCTTCGCCACCATGGCTTAAGGATTTCAAAAAAAAAACCTTATGAATGGTTGAACAATATTCGGCTAACCTCACCTTCCAGTCTCAGGTTACGTCCCCTGACAGCAACATGCTATGGACGGCAGTCTCAAAAAAAAATGGGGTTAAAAATAGAGATACCCCGGTGACCTCAGTCAACTCTCTCTACGAGACGACTGGGGGAAAAAATTGCCACCAACCCAGCTGAGGTGAGAACCTGAAAGGGCGTCTCAGGTAAAATTAGGTAACCCCTCGTTGTGAAAACTCGCAAGGGCGCACCGGAAAGAGCTAAAGGGGGCCAGCTCTGGCAAAAACCCGCAAGGGCGGTAGAGCTGGTAAAGAGAAGAAAAAAAACTCTCTCCCTCTCCACTTTTCACTTACAAAGCCATCGACCATGACACGTCCCGATGGCGAGCTCAACATCACTCCATGACAATGGTGGGCACTACACCCCCGAGGGTCGGTCATCGCCATCTTCCAGTTTCCAGTTTTGGCTACAACGCCTTCACAGGCCAGCCGCCAGTCTCCAGCTTCCAGTTTCGGCTACAACGCCTTCACAGGCCAGCCGCCAGTCTCCAGTTTCTAGTTTCGGCTACAACACCTTCATAGGCCAGCCGCCCATCTCCAGCTTCCCGTCTTCGGCTACAGCGCCTTCACAGGCCAGCCGCCAATCTCCAGCTTCCAGTTTCGGCTACAATGCCTTCACAGGCTAGCCGCCAGTCTCCAGTTTCCAGTTTCGGCTACAACACCTTCACAGGCCAGCCGCCAGTCTCCAGCTTCCAATTTCGGCTACAACGCCTTCACAGGCCAGCCGCCAGTCTCCAGTTTGCAGTTTCGACTACAACGCCTTCACAGGCCAGTCGCCAATCTCCAACTTCCAGTCTTCGGCTACAACGCCTTCACAGGCCAGCCGCCAGTCTCTAGCTTCCAATTTCGGCTACAACACCTTCACAGGCTAGCCACCCAGCCTCCAGTCCCAGTACCTTGGCTACAACACCTTCACAGGCCAGCCGCCAGTCTCCAGTCCCAGCCTCAGCTATGACGCCTTCGTAGGCTAGCCACCCAGCTTCCAGTCCCAGCCTCGGCTACAACGCCTTCACAGGCCGCCAGTTTTCAACTCCAGCCTCGGCTACAACGCTTTCACAGGCTAGCTGCCAGCTCCCAGTTCTAGTTTTGGCTATAACGCCTTCCCAGTCTAGCCATCCGACCTGGTTCCAGTTCCCAACCATTGCACCTTTCCAGGTCACCCAGCTGGCTTCAGCTCCAGCCCCTCTTCCCAGTCACAGTCCCAGCTTCAATTTCCAGTCCCTCTCCCAGTTCTGATCTTGGTTGTCATGTCCACCTACGCCGTCCAGCTAGCTCAATCTCAGTTTCCCAGACACATACGAATCACGTTCTTTGGCCAACGGCACAATGTTAGCCAATATTCCACCATCCAGTTTAGGGTCAATATACACCCTCCAGAATCACCTCTACAACCCTAAATCATGCAAGTTGTCCCGTTCTTACGGGCCTACATTGGTTCCCCGGTATGTAGGCTTTCATCCCTCATGAGGATTGGCCCCACATATAGCCTCTCTTTCCTCTACTACTCAATACTCAACCTCCAGCTTCTAACACCGAGTTCCTTATACCCGATTCCTATCATCACTCATGGCGATGCATCGTAGGACAAGCAAGCACGACTAACAATAAGGAGTCGTCAGTTCACGCGCATCATTCCATTCCATCAAAGAAGGGAGGGAACAACCCAGTAAACAAAGGATCTGGAGTTCATTAATACTTTGTAAAAGGAGCCCAAGACATGCCCTTGGGGTAACAAAATCCATACACTCCAGACATCAAAAAAAAAGAGAAAGAAGGAGAAGAGGGAGAAGATACAATCAGGGCTCAGGCTCAGTCCCCTCTAGCACCGCAAGGCGAGAGTCCGCCGCTGCAAGCTCTGCCTCTTGGGAGGACAAGAGATGAGCACTGGCTCCGGCTGTAGCCTTAGCCGCCTACCATTCCGCTCAGATGCGCTAAGCAACTACCTGCCACTCCTCCCGGGCCTTCCTCAAGGCCTCGGCCTAGCTCTCCACCTCCCTCAGCTGTGCGGCTGGCTCCTGAGATGCTAACGCGGTCGCTTCGGCGTGACTCCTATGCTCGGCTATGGCTGACACAAGCTGAGCCCGCTGCTCCTGCACCTCTCGGATCAACGCTAGCCTCTGAGCCCTCTGCGCCTGAACCTCACGGAGTCGTAGGTATTCGGCCCAGATCCCAGCCAACTCGGACATCCAGAGATCACATGGGAATCTGAGTGTGTGATAGCCCTGGGTGCACTCCCGCGGTCGCTGCCTCAGGTCCTCTGGAGAAGGGAGGGGCTCGCTTTGTGAGTAGCCTCGCACCCGCTGGAGCAGGGCGGCACCTGCACTCGCCTCCAGCAACGGCTCTGGCGGAGAGGCGAATGGAGGCCACTTGACCTCCAAATCTAGGGAGAGGTCTCCGGACGCAGCCAGCACTCCAGTGGAACCTGCATAGTTCCAACAAACACCAAAGGAAGTAAGTGATACATAAAAGGCTTCCTTCGACAAACAAGGTGAAAAACCTGACAAAGAGAAGGAGACAAGTCTTGACTCCTTACCTGGAGCAAGTCCAGCCGACTCTGTGACATCATCTGTCGGGGTCAGGGAAGGCAGCTGCACCTCCGCCTCCACAGCATCACCTACCGGGGTTGGATAGGGCAATGGTTCCCCCACCATCCGGTCATCTCCAGCAAGCACGGGTGGGACAGGAGGCTCCTCCTGCCCGCCCTCGTCAGGAGTCGACGCGTGCTCCTCCCCAGGATCCGATGCTGCAAGTAACTCAAGAACGTCAGCACTCTACCTTATAGAGCATACAAGCACTAAACAAAGGCGGAGAGGACCACTGCATACCTCTAGAAGTGGTCCTCGTCGAAATCTCCCTACCAGCCGAGGCTCCGGAGGACGAAGAGCTCGAGCTCGAACTCTCCTCTGTCTCCATCTCTAAGCCGCCGTACTCTGAAGAGCTCGACGAGGTCTCCGACGGACTCCCAGAGGTGGCCAAACCTGAAGCTCCTGCAAGCCCAACGCAACAAACAAGGTCATCGCCAGACGCAGCTCCATGCAAGAGTGGTTCTCTAGCTAAGAGTTGCAAATAGAAAACTCACCGGCCGGAGCACTCCCCTCCGAAACCTTCTCGATATCGACGATCTCCTCATCGCCCTTAGCAGAGGCCACTTCTGTGGGCCCCTCCTCCACCATCTCGGCCCCGTTACGGGGCAGCCCACCTTCTTCTAGGGGCGAAGGTACACCCGTAAATAATACCGACAGGACTTCAGCACCAGAAGATAATCAACAATAAAAGGCTTAACAGAAGTGGTTAAGTCTCCAATTACGCACCTGGGGGTCCCATGCTCGAAGACCCAACCAGCCCCATAGTGCAGGCCGACACCACAGCCGGCAGGGAAGCTCACTCCACCCCCGCCAACAGCTGCGGCAACAAGCTAGACACTTCCTCGGTCGTGTGCGGCATTGAAGCACTCCTCCCCTCAGGCTCCCCCTCAAAGGAGGGAAGAGACACTGAAGGGCCTGTGCGGACCAGCTCCTGAATCATCTCCAGAGTGGCGGCTGGATCCTCACCTGGCAAATGACATCATAAAGTCAGTTAGTATTGGCATCCCCACAACTCTATAATGAAAGGGCAATACTTTCCGTAATAGTTCGAGACTTACCTAAGCCGTCTTGGGTCACAGTGGGCTCCTGCCCGTCAATGGATGGGGGCACCTCGCCTCGCATCTCAGGAGAAGCTGCAGTCTCGGATGCCCCGGCCACCTCTACACGACACCAGCAACTATGTCAACTCCTAGAAATAGATACAGCCATAAACACGACACACTCAGTTCCAGAATTATTTACCTGGCTTGGCATCCTTTAAAGCCTTCCATGGCTCAAAATCGGGGAAGGTCTCAGCATTGGGGGCAGTTTCCTCCATCAGACGAAAAAGCCCCTCCATATCTATCTCGTGATCGACCCCGTCGTGAGGAAGTGGGTCAACCTCCTGAGGTGGCGAGAAGGCCACATCAGCCCCGGTCTCCAGTGGCGCTGTGGAAAGCAAATCCAATTACACAAGGTTAGCCAATCGTCAAGGCTGAATCAATATAAAGAAAGTAGGTGAATATGGCACTTACTCAGAGCCACCTCTGCCTCGATATGCTCCCTAGCAGTGGGTCCTCGAGAGGACTCACCAACCTCCCTGACTCCGGTCTCCACCCGGGGGCGCTTCCTCCGGGGCTAAAGGGCCCTGTCACCATCCCCAGAAGATGTCCCTGTGGAGAGGGGATCCCTGTCCGCCGTGGAACCGGCCAAACATAGCCACACAAGATCTCTCAGCCATACGCCCTAGAAAACAACAAAGCAGGGCTAGCAGGCTAATGAAGATCTCTTACCTAAAGTCACGAAGGGGGTCAGTGGCAGAGGAACTAGCTGCTCTGGCTTCAAACCCACAACCCGTGCGGCCTTCACGACCGCCTCCTTCACGTCCCTTAGGGTGTAGGCGCACTCGATGAGGGACACGAGCTCTACAGGTCCAGCTGACTCTATCGCATGGGCGATATGATGCCTCCAGTCGTCAGCCGCTGTATCTGCAAAGCTCCCCTCAGGGAGCACTCGGTCTAGTGAACCCCGCTGCTCAAACCCGCAGTCTGCCAGAAATTGGGTCCACCAAGTCCTCAACGTCTCGGGTCGAGGTGCCCTGACTCTGGTACCTCCAGGCACCGCCCGCGCCTGCTTGAGGGGCTTCAGTGCCTCGTTGTCGCTCCGCCCCGTCGACAAAGAGCCTCGGCTCCCCCGAGGCACCTACTGTGCCAGCCTCTCTACCTCCCGGCGGATCCAAGAAAAGTGAGTCCGTAGATACCCATCATCCAGTGCGATGATGTGACACACCTTTGGACTTAAGCAAGCAAGCACAATTCATAATCAAAACGGACCGATATTGGCGACTACTCACCCGACGCTCACCCAAGTCCCGGGGTAACTTGGCGATGCAAAGTGGAGGATGTGAGGGCTGGGCCCTTGCTGGTAGAGGTCCAGCAAGGCCAAGGTTATTCCCCAAGGGTAAGGCAGCCCAATTCAATGGAGCCGATGTCGTGCCGAGGGCACGGGTTGCACACTCTCTCCCACGATGGTCACTCGAAGCAATGGGGCTTGAGGATCGGGCTCTCACTCTCACGGACCAACGGAGTTTATAAGCTAATATTGAAAGAACAAGTACTAAAAAGAGCTAAGGCTGGAGCACTTACTCGACCGGTTTGAAGAAACTGGTCCCGCTCGGAGACATGGGCCAGCAGGGAAGCGTGGGTTCCCCACACGCCGCGCCGGAGTAGCTTGACCTGTTTATGATCTTACAACACTACACCCCATGCAAGGGGGGGATCTTGGGGAAGGGAAGCCAAATATTACAGCCAAACACTACCTCCCATAGGGAGGGGTGGTAAGCCAGCCAGGCGGGGAGGGGAAAAACTGAAATTGAAGTCGAACGGTTGGATGATGCCGGTTCTACTCGCTCTCTATGACTGAGGATAGACAGTTAAAGTTGTTGACGCTGCAGACACTCTCGAATTTTTTTGGTGATGAGACTAGCTGGAGAGCCTTTGTAGGTGACCCAGGAAGTCGTTCAAATATTTTTGGAATTTTGGGAAGTCGGTGCTGGTCGGGGCAGAGGCACAAACAGGGACGCAAATCTCTGGTTCTGACTGCAACAGGACCTCAACAGCTGTGGACGCGGGATTTATTTCTTTCAATTTTTTTTGTTTATTATTTTTGAAGATTTCTCCTATTTGTATTTATTGATTATTAGGCGTGCCAGTCACATGTGTGATGATTTCATTGTGCGCTCGACTTGACTTGGTCAGTCGATTGTGAACTCCGAGTCGGGACCCGAAGTCCGTCATACCATAAAGGTTATGACGTTAATTACGCCCTTCCTAAGAAAGATAACCCTTGATTAAACGCCAAAATAGGAGGCCACTCGGGGCGGTAATAAAAGAAAAATAACAGTGTGTGATATTGAAGCTCTTGTTATTCTGGGAAGATAATTTAGTGCACAACAGATTACTACACCGACATGACCACCTCTTATGTGGGTCGTGCCGAGTAGGAATAGGACACCGTCCACGCAGTGGCGGGACGGGGTCAGGACCATCATCGGGGAGATGTCCCCTTTCATATTTCTCGTCCGGCCAAGGGCCTCGCAGCATTCATATTTCCCGGAAGATTGAGCCGGACAGGGGGTGGGTGATGTGCACCTCCCGGGACTTATTGGGGTTAAAACATCGATTGACATTTCGGCAGCACCTCCCCATAATCTGGATTATGCCCAGGGGAGAATAGGCTATCACCCACGGAGTGCCGGGATGAAAGCCGAGAAAAGGAGGGAGCGAACCTCCCACATTGCACATGTATGCCCTGGGGCAATGTTTGACTCTTCCCTTATAGGAGCCGGTAACACTCATGCAGTGGCAGAGCTCACCTTAGCTAAAGGGGTTGCTCATAAACCCGGTACGGATCAGTGGAACATAAGGGAGTCTGACTCCCTTTAATTTTATCCTCGGGACAGTTCTGGTGACTCATGGACATCCCTAGGTGGGTTTGATAGAGGTGTCGGAGGCTCATTGGGTGGCAGGGCAGCCTCTCGGCATGGATTTGAATGGGTATATGAGTTCCCGACGCGAAGACCACCGCGTCGGGAAGGGTTCTTTGCAAGGCACTATTTGGGGCGCCGGGAAGCTTTCGCTAGTGGAGTTCTCGGTGCCAAAGTGGAGCTAGGGGGGATAGGGCTCTTGGCGTAGGCAGGCAAGAGAGCGGAGGGGTCTTACGGTGCCAAGGCAAAAGGGTGAAGGGGTTAGGCTCCCGGCGCAGGCAAGGAGGCCAAGTAATTAGGGCTCTCGGCGCCAGAAGGATGCCAGAGGGTGAGGGTTCTCGGCGCAAGGGCAAGGAGGCCAGGTTCCCGGTGCGATGAAGAGAAGGCCAGGGAGTTCACGGTGCTGGCTTCCCGGCACGAGGAAGAATTATTCAAAGGGGGTTCCCGGCGCGCAGGGGAGAAGGCCAGAGGATGGACTTCCCGACGCGATGGCAAAGCAGCCAGGGGGGGTTCCCGGCGCGGCCAAGATGGAGAGGTTCCCGGCGTGAAGGTAAGAAGGCCAGGGGTGGGGTTATCGACACCAAAAGCCTTGCGTCGAGAACTATTCACCCCTTTCACTGTGTACGGGGCCGAGATGGGTGAGGGCGCCGGGATGAGAAACAGAGTTTTACGGTACCCTGTTCTTGGGTCTGTTGAGGATTCAGGGGTTTTCCTGGTGATTCAGGCCAAGATAGACGGGCCTTGAGAAGTCAAAAGAGATCAATTCATCAGACTACAACTGATTTTGGCTTGGGTTTCAAAGGGAAGGCCAGAAGCGGAGAGTGATTTGGGGGAAACATGGTTTAGGGTATCTCTGTCACCAGCGTTCATAATAATCCCTAAGGATGATTTTGATATACTTTTCATCATCTGGGGGCCAAGAGATGGCTGTCTCTGGCCCCGGGGATGACTTCAGCAGAGCCGATGAGCATGAATATAACATCTAAAACCGAGCAGCGGTTGCTAAACATCTATGCTTTGCTTCAGAGGCCAAGGGATAGTCTGTCCCTGGCTCGGAAGTAAGCACGAGCAGCGTTCGAGAACCAGGCGAATAAGCAGGCGATCAATCGAACTGGGGAGGGGGATAGCATGCTACTGAGTCTAAGAAGAGACAGAAAACATGGGGAGATAGCAATAGAGTTTCGGAGAAATAGACAGCAGGCATCAACTGCAGCCTGTAGTGTTCATTCATTCGAATATCACAATTACATCCGCACATCAGAGGCAATACATAAAAGAAGGTACAGGGAGACTATGCCTTGCCCTAGCGGAGTAAAACCGGCTGTGATATCACAGCATACATCAGAAGGGGGAAGAAGTAGAAGCAATCAAAATTAGAAGAATGAACTACAGAAAATGGGGAGGGGAGGGCGGAGCATTGACTCCTCTCCCTCCCCGTTGCCCACCTTCGATCAGGCTTTGAACTCTTTTCTTCTTTTGCCCTTCTGCTTCTTCCTCTCTCGGATCAGATTGCAGGCTCCACTCTCTTCTCTTTTGTGGCTATCTATTCTTCTTCTCCGCTGTTCTCTTTTTTCTTCGAATGAGGGGGTTTTATATCCCTCCTTGGTATCCTATCGGCAGGCCTGTCCCGGCGCACCTCAATCGTAGGTAGACTTCCCGGCGCGTGGGACTCCAGCGTCTCGGCGCCGCTTTTGGGCTTCGACAAGGGGATCCCGGCGCCACTTTTATAGGCCCATTTAGGGCCTTTTAGACCTCACATACACCTCGGCCTTTATTGGTCCTTCAAATATATCAGAACCCGAGAAGGCCCTCCACTGGTGACACAGTTTCTATTGAGATCATTCATAGATTTTCATCAGTCGGTAGACTGGGGTTTCATCGGCATTGCCATCTGAATGATGACAAAGTCGGACATCATCTCATCGGTATCGTCACCTGAACGGTGACAAGACCGGACATCAGCTTTAGCCTGAAAAGACTTCATCCAGGTGACTGCTATTTCATCAGTGTCGTCGTCTGACTGACAATGGCATTGGACATCAGCTTGGCCGGGAAAAGGCTTCGGCCGGGTAGATGGTTGACGAACTTCGTCATTGGTCTTTCACTATTGGTCTGATCTTCTTTTCAATTCTGTTTCCGCCCTTGCTCATTTTCCAGGCGTCAACAAATGCCCCCCACCTGCGGACGGCGTAAGTGCAGAATAAGCGGCACGGTGTCCGCAGGTGCATCTTTAGCTCAATGCTGTTGACTCATTCTTTCAGTTATAGCTTGGCAGTATCCTCATACTGGGATTTCATCCTGGCACGATCTTCTTGGCTTGAGCCTCGATCAGCTGAACATCTATCGGCTTGAGCCCTGATCAACTGGCACATCTGACATCTGTCGGTTTTGAGCCCTGATTGGCTACATATTTGACTTCTGTCGGCTTTAAGCCCTGATCGGCTACATATTTGACTTCTGTCAGCTTTAGGCCCCGATTGGCTGAACATCTGGTATCTGTCGGCTTGAAGCCCCGCCCGGCTGTACATCTGGCATCATGTGTTGTTATTTCCTTCATGTGGAAGAGTGGCAGTTTCAGCTACCTTTATGCGGATGACCCGTGTTCAACAGGAGAGCGTCCATCCTCTCAGGGAGAGAATGGGGACTCGCTCCACTGCGTGTCGGTATCCGGTGGGATTGCCTTTGCTGGGCCTGTTGGTTAACGGAAGACATGCATTTGGAACAGACGAGAGGTCTGTTCCTCAAAGCTGACCATGGCAATTTGCCGACCGACCAGTGCGGGGTTTCATCGTCGACATTGGGTTTATGTCGATGCAAAGGAGTTTAAGCTTCATCAGAATAGACGTAAGGTCTAAACTGGGTAGGTTCATCGCAGGTGGGACATGAAAGGATATGTAGTTTTATCAGAACAGACGTAAGGTCTATCCCGGTAGGGTTTCATTGTTGATCCAACTGCCTCAGATGAAAGGTCTACACTGGCAGGGTTTCATCATTGATCGGCCAAGGCGCCGGTCGATCAACAGCTGGTTTCATCATCGATATTGGGTTTATATCGATGCAAAGAAAGTGTTATAAGTTTCATCAGAATAGACGAAAGGTCTACACTGGCAGGGTTTCATCATTGATCGGGCAAGGTGCCGGTCGATCAACAGCTGGTTTCATCATCGATATTGGGTTTATATCGACACAAAGAAGAGTTTAAGTTTCATCAGAATAGACGAAAGGTCTAAACTGGGTAGGATTTCATCATTGATCGGGCGAGGTGCCGGTTGATCAACAGCTGGTTTCATCATCGATATTGGGTTTATATCAATGCAAAGAAAGTGTTATAAGTTTCATCAGAATAGACGAAAGGTCTACACTGGCAGGGCTTCATCATTGATCGGGCGAGGTGCCGGTCGATCAACAGTTGGTTTCATCATCGATATTGGGTTTATATCGATGCAAAGAAAGTGTTATAAGTTTCATCAGAATAGACACAAGGTCTACACTGACAGGGTTTCATCATTGAACGGGCGAGGTGCCGGTCGATCAACAATTAGTTTCATCATCGATATTGGGTTTATATCGATGCAAAGAAAGTGTTATAAGTTTCATCAGAATAGACGAAAGGTCTACACTGGCAGTGTTGCATCATTGATCGGGCGAGGTGCCGGTCGATCAATAGTTGGTTTCATCATCGATATTGGGTTTATATTGATGCAAAGAAAGTGTTATAAGTTTCATCAGAATAGACAAAAGGTCTACACTGGCAGGGTTTCATCATTGATTGGGCGAGGTGCCGGTCGATCAATAGTTGGTTTCATCATCGATATTGGGTTTATATCGACGCAAGGAGAGTTTGTGTTTTCATCAGAATGGACGTAAGGTCTACACTGACAGGGTTTCATCATTGATCGGGCGAGGTGCCGGTCGATCAACAGTTGGTTTCGTCATCGATATTGGGTTTATATCGATGCAAAGAAAGTGTTATAAGTTTCATCAGAATAGACGAAAGGTCTACACTAGCTAGGATTTCATCATTGATCGGGCGAGGTGCCGGTCGATCAATAGTTGGTTTCATCATCGATATTGGGTTTATATCGACGCAAGGAGAGTTTGTGTTTTCATCAGAATGGACGTAAGGTCCAGACCGGACATGGTTTAAACTGAACATGGTTTCATCACTGATCGGGCGAGGTGCCAGTCGATTAGTGTTTGGTTTCATCATCGATATTGGGCTTATATCGACGCAAGGAGTTTCATAGGTTTCTTTAGTATAGACGTAAAGTCTAAACCGGACAGAGGGTTTCATCATTGATCGGGTGAGGTGCCGGTCGATCAATGGTGGGACGTAGGTAGAGGTGTAGGTCGCGTCAGGATAGACGTAAGGTCTACTCCAGCGGGTTTTATCGCGGGTGGGACTTCGCCAATCAATGCGCAGGTTTCATCAGGACAGACGTGAGGTCTGAGCTGGACAGGCTTTATCAGAATGGTGATGGGTTTCATTGTCGGTGGGATGTTTGAAAGAGGGTATGTAGATTTCATCAGAATAAACGTAAGGTCTACCCCGGAAAGGCTTTATCATCGGTGGGGCATAGAGCCAGATGACCGACGGAAGGCTTCATCAGTGAAGGGGAGGTGAAGGCAACGTGTCGGTTGGCATGGAACTTCTGAATTACCACATTACTGACCCAAGTGCCCTTTTGGGTTTTCACCAGAGCCAGCCCCCTCTTGCTTTTGCCCACGCGTCCTTTCAGATTTTCACGTGGCGGGGTACCCGATTTTGCCTGCAGTGCCCTTTCGGGTTTTCACCACAGCTGGGTTTTAGCCATTTTTGCCCTTGTCCAGAATGCCTGAACAAGTCTGGCGGGGTATCTCTATTTTCAACCCCATTTTTTTTATATATATACTTTTTTGTCGTTTTCTTTCTCTTTTCCTTTTTCATTGTCTTTTATGGGACCAGAGCTTTCATCCTATGGACCATGGCGCCATATGTTTATTGTGCACACACGATCATTGATGTTGGTGTCAACATCAATGCAAAGGGAAATATGGTTTCATGACCTATTCAAGCGAAAGGTCTGAATAGCTAGCAGCTCGGGCACGGAGCCATTTGCCAGAAATGTGAGTTTCATTGTTAATGTAGGGTCTGACATTACCGCGAAGGAATAGAGTTTCATGATCTATCCAGACGGAGGGTCTGAATCGATTCAAAGAGCAGTGTTGTGCTATGTCAGAGCGGACGGAAGGTCTACCCTAGATGGGTTTTAGCGTCGATCAGGTAGTGTGCCAACCGATGGATAGCAGGTTTCATCATTGGTATTTGCTCATACCAATGCAAGGATTTCATATGTTTCATTAGGATAGACGTAGGGTCTAAACTGGATAGGGTTTTATCATTGATATTGGGCGAGGTGCCGATCGATCAATGGCGGGTTTCATCATCGGTATTGGATTTATACCAATGCAAGGATTTCATGGGTTTCATCGGGATAAACGGAAGGTCTAAACTGGATAGGTTTCATCATAGATCAGGCAGACATTGACGGCGAGGTGTCGATCGATCAATGGCGGGTTTCATCACGGCGGGACGTAAAGAGACATGTAGATCTAGTCGGAATAGACGTAAGGTCTAAACCGGACAAGGTTTTATCGCTGATCGGGTAGTGTGCCGTTCGATCAGTAGCTGGTCTCGTGGTGGTGGGCTTATTATCGAGGGAATTTTTTTTTTGAGCAATGCATGAAGGCTTCAACAGAATAGACGTAAGGTCCATTCCGGATGGGTTTAATCGTTGATCGGGCAAGGCGCCGGTCGATCGACGAGGAGTTTTATGGTGGGATCGAGGTGAGGCTTTCTTTGGAATCACCACATTACCGACCCAAGCGCCCTTTCGGGTTTTCACCGGAGCCAGCCCCCTCTTGCTTTTGCCCACGCGCCCTTTCGGGTTTTCACGTGGCGGGGTACCCGATTTTGCCTGCAGTGCCCTTTCGGGTTTTCACCACAGCTGGGTTTTAGCCATTTTTGCCCTTGCTCAGAACGCCTGAACAAGTCCGGCGGGGCATCTCTATTTTTAGCCCCTATTTTGTCATCTTCTATTCTCTCTTCCTCTCTCTCTCTTTTTTAGAGGGTGACAGGTCGGAATGCCATTAGATCAAGATAAGGGGTGGCTTGGTTAGGGCGGAGTGCCGCTAGACCAAGAGATGGGTAGCTCGGCTAGGGCGGAGTGCCGCTAGACCGAGAAAAGGGTTGCTCGGTTAGGGCGGAGTGCCGCTAGACCAAGAAAGGGTAGCTCGGTTAGGGCGGAGTGCCGCTAGACCAAGGAAAGGGTAGCTCGGTTAGGGCGGAGTGCCGCTAGACCAAAAAAGGGGTAGCTCGTCTAGGGCGGAGTGCCGCTAGACCGAGAAAAGGGTGTAGATTGGCTAGGGCGGAGTGCCGCAATACCAAGAAAAGGGTAGCTCGGTTAGGGCGAAGTGCCGCTAGACCAAGGAAAGGGTAGCTTGGTTAGGGCGTGTTAGGGTGCTATGCCCGGATACAGAGGGGGGTGAATGTATCCTACTACGAATAATGCCCAATTCAAAAACTCAGATGCTAGGCAAGTTCCAGAATTAAGCAAATTCAATTAAACAAAATAACAAGCAGATGGAGCATGCCTATTCAAGCATCTAGCGGAAGCAACTCAAGCAATCAAACCACTGCTCAATAGATTTTTAGGTGGTTCGGCCCTCCAGACCTACATCCACCCCTCACTCCCAACCGGAGTGAGGATTCCACTAGCTCACGCTAGAAACCGCAGACTCAGTATGCAACAAATGCTGCCAAACAGCTTGACCAGGGGAACACGCTCCCCTCTTCCTCCCAACCGGAGGGACACCCCAAGTGACTTTCAGCCACTTGGAAACCAGAGATCGAAGTCTCTCTTCCTCCAGACCAGGAGGGACACCTGGACTTGCAACCACAAGCCCAGAACCGGAGGACTAGCCTCCCTTCCTCTAACCAGAGGGAACCCACAAGTGACAACCTGTCACTTGCAACCTGGAGATCAGATCTCCCTTCTCCTGAACCAACAGGAGGAACCCGATCCCCAACAGGGCAATCGGAAGAACAAAGATGATCAGAAAACAAGGAAAAAGGAAAATAACACAGCAATCAGAAAGCTGTAAAAGATGAAAACACAAATGTGGCTCTCAATGGAGCTGACTGGCCTGGATCTGATCCACGGTCCAGTAGGAACAAGTCTTCAGATGAAGCTTCCCATCTCTCGTTCTCTCTTCTTCTTTCTCTTCCTTTTCTTCTCTGCTTCCTTCTCTCACTCGCGAGCTCTCTCTCTTTCTCTTTTTACTTCTGCAGCTTCTCTCACTCTACCACTCTTCTTTTTCTTCTTCTTCTCTTCTCACTGGCACTATCTCTCTCTCTTTTTCTTCTTCTGCTCTCACTCTCACTCTCTTCTCTACTCTCTTCTTTTCTTCTGGATCGAAGGGCTTTCTACTCTCAAGGCTTTTTCTTCGATCTACCTTCTTCTGTGGAAGAAGGCTCATATATATAGCAGCAGCAGCAGCAACAACAACATCACCCCCGACGTGTGACCTCCACATTTCCAGCCCTAAGTATTCGGACCACGTGGCAGTCTCTCAGCCAGCTTCATTTCAGCCTCGGATCACGTGCTGCCCAGTCACTGGGGAATATTTCCTCGGACCACCTTCTTCTTCTCCTGCAAGGAATTAACATGATTAACACTTAGGGCCACAATAACTAAAACTGCATGAGGTATATGAAAGCAATACAAGATGCACTGTACTGAGAATGACACGAGATACACAAGATTACTTCAGTACGAAATAAATGGAGAATGACACGAGGTCAGATGAAAATAGCACGAGGTAAAAAGGAGAATAACACGAGATACACAATTAACACAACAACGAAGACGACACGAAGTGAAACAACACTTGAAAACATAAGAAAAACAACTCGAGCAAAAAATAGCTCGAATGAATGACTCGAAGACGAGGCGACACGGGCTGACCACGACACGAAGACAAATAACAAAACCGTCACGAGTTGAAGACAACACGAAGATGAAAATAGAAACCGACACGAGTTGAAAACAACACGAAGACGAAACACAGGAATTGACACGGAGTGTGGTCAAGGCGAGAAGGACACGAAGTCTAAAGAGAAAAATAGCACGAAGACAGAAGAGTGACACGGCTATCACGACACGTGATGAAGCAGTGACACTAGTAAAAAAACGACTCGAGGAACAACAGTAAGTGACACGAAATTAAACAAGCAGACATAAAAGATGACACGAGATGAGGTCACAAAGTGACAAAGACACGAGGTCTAGAAAACACGACACGAAGACACACGAGCAAACATAGAGGACTGACTCGAGATGAGCAACTAAGTGCTAACGACACGAGGTTCATACAGAAGCAACTCGAAGTTCATCAAAATAATTCGATCTGCTTCAGAAGAATCAGCACAAAGTCAATCAGCACACAACTTAAAGTAACACGAGGTACGAAAGGACGACACGGCGTGTTGAAAACACAAACAGTACTAAAACTAAAACGACACGAGGTAAGAAAGAAATAACACGGACATAAACACAAGAATAACACGAAGTATGACAGAAACAGTACGGACATGCAGTGTACTACCTCATAGCAGATTTCCTGTTAATCAATATGCATCAGACGACTGTGTATGGACTTGAAGACCCTTAGCCAATGTATAGACTTCAAAGTAGAGACCGATGTGTAGACTTCACGTGAAAGTCCAATGTGTAGACATGTCGAATGGTTCAGCAATGTATAGACTTGGAGAACCACGGTCCAGTGTATGGACTTCAACAGTGAACGGCTGTACATACTTCATGTGAAAAATCCAATGTACAGACTTCAATCAATATGCATCAGACAACTGTGTATGGACTTGATGATCTTCAAAGCACAATGTCCAGACTTTGCCACTGTATGGACTTGAAGAAACAGTGCAGCGTATGGACTTGATCTCAAGAAATGTAAGCGATGTACACACTTAGCCAATGTGTAGACTTTACCTTAGATGCTAAATGAGACGCTAAAGTCTATATAGACTTAGCCTAAGACAATGTATGAACATATCAGCAGAGAAGCAATGCACAGAACAGAAATCAAGAACAGAAATCAAGCACAAGCCAATATATCATAGCATGACTCAAGCATACATATGCGTTCTTCACAATTCAGACATGGCACACTTATGCAATCTCCCACAGAAAAGGTCAGACATATTCAAGACAATGTGGTGACTCATTCATGTTGCTATCATTAAAACATCACATCATCAACAAAGCACAAGGGGCACAACAATCTCCCCCTTTTTGATGATGGCAACATAATGAGTCACACTGACTCATCAAACTATTCTCCCCCTTTGACATAATCAAAAAGAAGGAAATGGTTTGATAGTCAAATGCAGCACAACAATGCAGAGAATGAGTCAAGGTTCTTTAAATTGAAGATCTCCCTTATGACCATGAGTCAGTTCTCCCCCTATCAACATGCATGATTGACTACTCTCCCCTTAGATGAAAATAAACCATAACTCCCCCTGAGACACAGGAATGGACTCTAGTTATCCAATAAATCAATCTGAAATCAGTCATTACAAAGAATCAGAATTCTGGTGAAGATACCACAGAACCAGAACTTATTGCAGAACAAGATGGAAGATTCCAACAGTGTAGAGAGAAATACATCTCACGAGTCAATCTGAAATCCACCATCATAAAGATTCTGAGGTTCAGAAGGCTGCAAGTGAACAAGGTAATAATGGGAGTGGCACCTCACATTTGTATGGTCAGAAAAATGCAGATGGAATCAGTCAACTGATAAGAAAGGAGTTGACTATACAGTTTTTGTTGATCATGCATAAATCTGATCATGAGGGATTTGAATGCAAGGTCACAAATGATATGAACATGATTCAGGATGACAAGGAATGCTCCCCCTGAATAGAGGCCACTTGATATGCAAGTGATGCATGACATGGAAGCTCCCCCTCAATAAGTGGAATCTTATGAGATAGATGAGAAGGAGACCACAGGGGCAGACAAGGAGAAGTTCAGGTCAATGATCTAAGGAATGTGAGCAGAAAGATTTTCAAGGAGATATCAATCTCATAAATCCAAAACATAATTTTTCAAGGTCTTCCATTATAGGGACTTATGAATGAGCCTTTTGAACAGCATGGTTTAAACATGATGTATGCAGAGTTTATCAATAAAATTCTGTATTGATATCTAAAACCATGTTTTAATAAAGATGAACCAAGCCCTCATATTTATCTTGATTAATCTCCCTTTCTCTTACACAATCAAATCTATTGACTTCTTTCAGAATTACATGCACCGGTATTGAAGTCAAGCAATTATGAAGTCATATGATTTTGTCTAGGGTTGCAGTAATTTGATTTTAGCATCAATATTTAGATATTTCAATTTGTTCAACAATTTTCCATGCTACAAATTTTACGAGCACTCTAGTTCAGTTCACAGCTTGTAACTAGAGGATATACCTTGATCAGAGGCCAATATCCCTAAGCACTTAGTGTGACTAACTGTCATGCTATATATGAACAGAGATAGCATTTACACATCATGACACACTCCAAATCATTTCTTAATGAGTGAGTTGTATTTCTCAGTGTGCATGCCATTGCTCTGCCTGAATTTCAATGAATTCTTAATCAGAGTTAACTAAGGCACCTCATGACACAGTCCTTCGGACATGTGTTTCTCAGTGACCAATGTCATTGCTCTGACAGATATTACCCTTTAGACATTTCAGAAAAATTCATTTGCTTCAAATCAATAATAGTTTCATGTACTTAATCAGTTGAAGTCATGTATTCAAAAGTGCAGATTTCAGAAGATTTTACAAGACATAGCATGAAACAGATGGTTAAGGTTTATTAAACATGCTTCAGATATTTTTAAGAGATTTTAAAGCCAAACTCATTGAATACATTAAACTTAAACCACATGAGTTATTTCAGTCATTCATAAAAACGTATAATAGAAGATTTCTAGTTCAAGAGTTTTCAGATTTATGATCGAGATAGCCCATTGAAATCTTCATGAAAGACTGATAGAATTCTGAAGCCAAATGATACCAAATTGATAGTAGAAATACCAATTGTTAAGAGAGATTGTGAAGCTCAAAGTTTTCAGAATATGATTAAGGTTTGTCAACAAAATCAGTAAGAGAGGATATGCAATGAGTTCTGACCCATGTATGCATTTGACAACCTATATGCAATGCAATGACTCCCCCTCACAATATGCATTCAAACTCCCTTTCTGGCATTTTCAATGTAAGGAAATGCAATGCACTATATGTATGCAGAGACATGCAAAGACTCAACATTGAATGCTATGCAAGTATATGCAACTTACTCCCCCTGAAAACATGCAATGTTTGCACTGAAAAACTGAACATATGATTTTGATTCATGCACATTCAGACTATCCTAACCAGCAAGGTGACCGATGGTACTAGGCGGAGCACTTGGTCTAAAAGACCACCTCACACATAGCAAGAACCTCCAGACAGACTTCCCTGCCTTTTGGTACCTTACCATTTATATACCATTGAGGTCATGCATAATTATTCAACATGCAGTCCTATATGCCATTCAGAGTTTCAGTGATCAATTGCAACACACAAGTTTCAAGTCACACTCATATGCAGTTCAGATTTTTCAGAAAATTCGAAATGCAATTTGTTTTCAGAGTCTATGCATAACACAATTATCAAGCAATTGAAATTAGCCTATGTATGAATCAGATACAGACAACCCTTCTTGATCTGATATTTGTACAGAACTCTCAGCAAATGCATGATCAGAAAATAATGCACATGGCAAATGATGAATGAGGATGTAAAAACAGATTTAACTTGCTATGCATTAAAACTAAAAGCAAGAAGAGCAGGAAGTTTACCTGAAAAGTTCAGTATGGGGTTTTCTTCTCGAGTGCCTTGGATCATTACCCCTTTTTATTTCAGTCCCAAGGCACACCTGCATAGCAATGTTATTTTGCACAAACAGGTACCCAAGAAGTCTTGGGTCCTGACAAAACAGTATTACTCCTAGCAGGTTTTCTCAGCACATTTCTAGGAGCAGTTTTCAGATCTGATTTATGCACATTCTTGTTAGCATGAATTTTATGTGCATAAGTATGAGATTTCTTGTTAACGGAATAAAAATTCTGTTTGCCAAAACCAGTTTTGTTTTGATATCCTGCCAGCCAACAGGTTGCAGCCCTGTGACCTGGCTTCCCACAGTTATAACATGCAGGAATCTTTTCCTTAAAAATAGATTTATCCCTCCCATAATCATTCTGGTGAACATGATTAACATGAGAATAGAATTTTTTCTTCCCTTCAGCTGACCAGCACTGAACAGCAACATGTCCCAGTTTACCACAATTATAATAATGAATTTTCTTTTCCCAAAGGACATGAGTTTTAGCATGATTTTTCTGTGAATTGATAGCAGCAAGGTCATCTAACTCCAATGATTTGCATTCATGCATGAGATGACCCATTTCATGACAGTAAAAACATTTGGATTTCCTGTTTTGAGCCGAATAAGATTTCTTAGCATAAGAAGTCCTAACATAAAATCTATCATTATCATTCTTCATGACAAGGCAATCATCAAGTACAAGGCCAGAACTTCCACAATAGAAGCATTCAACATTCCTTCCGTGGATAATTGAAAATTTTCTAGCCTTAGGCTTGTTTGCATGAAATTTACTATTCTTCTTCAGTGTTCTCATTTTCACATTTTCTTTCTATTTTTGAATCTTCTGATCATCTGACTGTTTTGAAGAAGGTGCAGAAGTACTAGCTAAGGTTGAGCTACTCACAAATGTTGCGTATAGTTTGTTCCTTACAGCTTGCTTAACTTGAGAATTGCACCTTTTCTCTTCATTCAGTTTGGTGACTCCCACATTCAAAGAATCTTTCATTTTTTCTTTACCTTTGGCAAATTTTGACAGAGAGTTGTTTAGGTTTTCCATTTCAATTTGTAAGGTCATAATGTGGTCTTCACACGAGATAACCTGATTTTGTAACCCATCATTCAGACTTTTCAGGATCTCATTCTCCTGAGTTAGCTTCAATTCAATGTTCACTTCCTTTTCTTTCAAAACTGATTTTTCTCTTTCTACCGTTAGCCATTTTTCAGAGAAAACAGTGTTAAGGACCATTAGCTTTTTATTTTGTTCCTTCAGATGAGTGTTTTCTTCAATCAACTTATCTTTTAATTTATCAATTTCCTTCTTCTGAGTTAGCAGAGAATCATTTTCTTCTTTCAAGGAAGTGATTAAGTTTTCCTGTACATTATCATCAGAATGTAATTCTTCAATCAATGCCTTCAATTTAGATTTTAGATTTTCATTTTCAGCCTTTAGACATGTGATTTCAGCATTTTTCTCTTTTCTTAATTTTCTCTTTCCTGATTTCACTCTTTCATATTTATCTAGAAGATGCTCATGCATGGCAACTAACTCATCATGGCTAATATCCTCGGTCTCAGAGATTACCTGGGATGAGGACTCATCTGATTGATCACTCCTTCTTGCCATGAGACATTCTTCTTCCTGTTCCACGTGTGTTGTAGTCGCTCTATCGAACATTTCCTTTGCAGTGCTACAATCTGAGAAGGAGGAAAAATCATCAGAACCGATTGCAGCCTTCATTAAATTTAGAGCTCTCACATTATCATCATTTTCAACTTGTGAACATGAGTCCACTTGGACTTATCCTTAGGAAGTTCATGTCGACTGTGAGAGATAACCTTCCACAATTGTGGATTAATAGAGTTAACATGCTTGTGCATACGATATAGCCAGAATTTAATATTTGAACCACTGAATAGTGGAGGATGACCCATGACAGCACAACAGATTAATGCAACAGGAATATTGATGCACTAAAAATAAATTAGCACCGAAAACCAGAGATCGAATCTGCAGGTCGTTGGACCTTGTATGCAGACACAGGCTCTGATACCAACTGTTAGGGTGCTATGCCCGGATACAGAGGGGGGTGAATGTATCCTACTACGAATAATGCCCAATTCAAAAACTCAGATGCTAGGCAAGTTCCGAAATTAAGCAAATTCGATTAAACAAAATAACAAGCAGATGGAGCGTGCCTATTCAAGCATCTAGCGGAAGCAACTCAAGCAATCAAACCACTGCTCAATAGATTTTTAGGTGGTTCGGTCCTCCAGACCTACATCCACCCCTCACTCCCAACTGGAGTGAGGATTCCACTAGCTCACGCTAGAAACCGCAGACTCAGTCTGCAACAAATGCTGCCAAACAGCTTGACCAGGGGAACACGCTCCCCTCTTCCTCCCAACCGGAGGAACACCCCAAGTGACTTTCAGCCACTTGGAAACCAGAGATCGAAGTCTCTCTTCCTCCAGACCAGGAGGGACACCTGGACTTGCAACCACAAGCCCAGAACCGGAGGACTAGCCTCCCTTCCTCTAACCAGAGGGAACCCACAAGTGACAACCTGTCACTTGCAACCCGGAGATCAGATCTCTCTTCTCCTTAACCAACAGGAGGAACCCGATCCCCAACAGGGCAATCAGAAGAACAAAGATGATCAGAAAACAAGGAAAAACAATAAAGGAAAATAACACAGCAATCAGAAAGCTGTAAAAGATGAAAACACAAATGTGGCTCTCAATGGAGCTGACTGGCCTAGATCTGATCCACGGTCCAGTAGGAACAAGTCTTCAGATGAAGCTTCCCATCTCTCGTTCTCTCTTCTTCTTTCTCTTCCTTTTCTTCTCTGCTTCCTTCTCTCACTCGCGAGCTCTCTCTCTTTCTCTTTTTACTTCTGCAGCTTCTCTCACTCTACCACTCTTTTTTTTCTTCATCTTCTCTTCTCACTGGCACTATCTCTCTCTCTTTTTCTTCTTCTGCTCTCACTCTCACTCTCTTCTCTACTCTCTTCTTTTCTTCTGGATCGAAGGGCTTTCTACTCTCAAGGCTTTTTCTTTGATCTACCTTCTTCTGTGGAAGAAGGCTCATATATATAGCAGCAGCAGCAGCAGTAGCAGCAGCATCACCCCCGACGTGTGACCTCCACATTTCCAGCCCTAAGTATTCGGACCATGTGGCAGTCTCTCAGCCAGCTTCATTTCAGCCTCGGATCACGTGCTGCCCAGTCACTGGGGAATATTTCCTCGGACCACCTTCTTCTTCTCCTGCAAGGAATTAACACGATTAACACTCAGGGCCACAATAACTAAAACTGCATGAGGTATATGAAAGCAATACAAGATGCACTGTACTGAGAATGACACGAGATACACAAGATTACTTCAGTACGAAATAAATGGAGAATGACACGAGGTCAGATGAAAACAACACGAGGTAAAAAGGAGAACAACACGAGATACACAATTAACACAACAACGAAGACGACACGAAGTGAAACAACACTTGAAAACATAAGAAAAACAACTCGAGCAAAAAATAGCTCGAATGAATGACTCGAAGACGAGGCGACACGGGCTGACCACGACACGAAGACAAATAACAGAAACCATCACGAGTTGAAGACAACACGAAGATGAAAACAGAAACCGACACGAGTTGAAAACAACATGAAGATGAAACACAGGAATTGACACGGAGTGTGGTCAAGGCGAGAAGGACACGAAGTCTAAAGAGAAAAACAGCACGAAGACAGAAGAGTGACACGGCTATCACGACACGTGATGAAGCAGTGACACTAGTAAAAAAATGACTCGAGGAACAACAGTAAGTGACACGAAATTAAACAAGCAGACATAAAAGATGACACGAGATGAGGTCACAAAGTGACAAAGACACGAGGTCTAGAAAACACGACACGAAGACACACGAGCAAACATAGAGGACTGACTCGAGATGAGCAACTAAGTGCTAACGACACGAGGTTCATACAGAAGCAACTCGAAGTTCATCAGAACAATTCGATCTGCTTCAGAAGAATCAGCACGAAGTCAATCAGCACATAACTTAAAGTAACACGAGGTACGAAAGGACGACACGGCGTGTTGAAAACACAAACAGTACTAAAACTAAAACGACACGAGGTAAGAAAGAAATAACACGGACATAAACACAAGAATAACACGAAGTATGACAGAAACAATACGGACATGCAGTGTACTACCTCATAGCAGATTTCCTGTTAATCAATATGCATCAGACGACTGTGTATGGACTTGAAGACCCTTAGCCAATGTATAGACTTCAAAGTAGAGACCGATGTGTAGACTTCACGTGAAAGCCCAATGTGCAGACATGTCGAATGGTTCAGCAATGTATAGACTTGGAGAACCACGGTCCAGTGTATGGACTTCAACAGTGAACGGCTGTACATACTTCATGTGAAAAACCCAATGCACAGACTTCAATCAATATGCATCAGACAACTGTGTATGGACTTGAAGACCCTTAGCCAATGTATATACTTCAAAGTAGAGACCGATGTGTAGACTTCACGTGAAAGCCCAATGTGCAGACATGTCGAATGGTTCAGCAATGTATAGACTTGGAGAACCACGGTCCAGTGTATGGACTTCAACAGTGAACGGCTGTACATACTTCATGTGAAAAACCCAATGTACAGACTTCAATCAATATGCATCAGACAACTGTGTATGGACTTGATGATCTTCAAAGCACAATGTCCAGACTTTGCCACTGTATGGACTTGAAGAAACAGTGCAGCGTATGGACTTGATCTCAAGAAATGTAAGCGATGTACACACTTAGCCAATGTATAGACTTTGCCTTAGATGCTAAATGAGACGCTAAAGTCTGTATAGACTTAGCCTAAGACAATGTATGAACATATCAGCAGAGAAGCAATGCACAGAACAGAAATCAAGAATAGAAATCAAGCACAAGCCAATATATCACAGCATGACTCAAGCATACACATGCGTTCTTCACAATTCAGGCATGGCACACTTATGCAATCTCCCACAGAAAAGGTCAGACATATTCAAGACAATGTGGTGACTCATTCATGTTGCTATCATTAAAACATCACATCATCAACAAAGCACAAGGGGCACAACAGGGAGGAGTGCCGCTAGACCAAGGAAAGGGTAGCTCGGTTAGGGCGGAGTGCCGCTAGATCAAGAAAAGGGTAGCTCGGCTAGGGCGGAGTGCCGCTAGACCAAGAAAAGGGTAGCTCGACTAGGGCGGAGTGCCGCTAGACCGGGAAATGGTAGCTCGGTTAGGGCGGAGTGACGTTAGACCAAGGAAAGGGTAGCTCGGTTAGGGCGGAGTGCCGCTAAACCAAGAAAAGGGTAGCTCGGCTAGGGCGGAGTGCCGCTAGACCGGGAAAAGGGTGTAGCTTGGCTAGGGCGGAGTGTCGCTATACCAAGAAAGGGTAGCTCGGCTAGGGTGGGGTGCCGCTAGACCAAGAAAGGGTAGCTCGGTTTGGGCAGAGTGTCGCTAGACCAAGGAAAGGGTAGCTCGGTTAGGGCGGAGTGCCGTTAGACCAAGGAAAGGGTAGCTCGGTTAGGGCGGAGTGCCGCTAGACCAAGAAAAGGGTAGCTCGGCTAGGGCGGAGCGCCGCTAGACCAAGAAAAGGGTAGCTCGGTTAGGGTGGAGTGCCGCTTGACCAAGGAAAGGGTAGCTCGGTTAGGGCGGAGTGCCGCTAGACCAAGAAAAGGGTAGCTCGGCTAGGGCGGAGTGCCGCTAGACCGGGAAAAGGGTGTAGCTTGGCTAGGGCGGAGTGCCGCTATACCAAGAAAAGGGTAGCTCGGTTAGGGCGGAGTGCCGCTAGACCAAGAAAAGGGTAGCTCGGTTAGGGCGGAGTGCCGCTAGACCAAGGAAAGGGTAGCTCGGTTAGGGCGGAGTGCCACTAGACCAAGAAAAGGGTAGCTCGGCTAGGGCGGAGTGCCGCTAGACCGGGAAAAGGGTGTAGCTTGGCTAGGGCGGAGTGCCGCTACACGAAGAAAGGGTAGATTTTGCCCGATTACTCGGGGAATGTTGGTTGTGCTGTATGATACAGCTTTAGATGTCTTCCGTTGAGTGGCGAGAATTGGATTTCCCCTCGATGGTTAACAACCACGTAGGCCCCTCCTTCGTAGAGCCTCTGTATCACATAAGGACCTTCCCAATTAGCATTCAGCTTTCCTTTTGGGTTGGACGCCATGACTTCTTTTTTCTTGACCACGACGAGGTCACCTTTCTTGAATTCTCGTCCTCTTACGAGTTTGTTGAATGCAGTGGCCATGCGGGCCTGATACATTTGGATACTCTTCTGAGCTCGGAGGTGCTTCCCTTCCGATTCAGCCAGTTCTTCTAGTCTTCTTTCTGCATTGGTCTGTTCGCCACGGGCCAGGCCATATTGGACTGCCACTCTGAGTGACGGGACTTCCAGCTCTAGCGGAACCACTGCCTCTGAGCCGTATACCAGCGAGTATGGTGAGCACCCTGTAGGTGTCTTGAAGACAGTGCGGTATGCCCACAGAGCTTCATACATTTTCTCTTCCCAGTCCTTCTTATTAGAACTGACGACCTTGGCCAGCAAGGTGCAGAGAGTCTTGTTAAAAGCTTCTGCCAATCCGTTTGCCTGTGGATTGTAAGGAGTGGAGGTCCTCCATTCGATCTTATACTTCTCAGCAAGCCGATAGACCTTCTGATTTCTGAAATGACTTCCATTGTCGGATATTATTCGGCTGGGGATCCCGAACCGGAAGATAATGTTCTGCTTGATGAATCTGGCGACCAGTTCACCAGTCACTTCTCTTAATGCTACAGCCTCCGCCCATCGGGAGAAGTAATCTGTTATAGCCAGTATGTACTTATGTCCGGTCGAGGAAGTTGGCAGTGGCCTGACTACATCAGTTTCCCATTGTGCAAACGGCCAACTGGGAACTGTAGGGTGCAGAGTCGTAGGAGGCCTTCTAGGCACAGTAGCATGCTCCTGGCATTTCTGGCATGATTTTGTAAATTTACAGTAGTCTCCAAACATGGTGGGCCAATAGTAGCCCAGCTTCTTGATTTCTATCTTCATCTTGGGACCAGCCCGGTGGGCACCTGCTGTCCCAGCATGTGTTTCTTTCATCGCTTGCCAGGCTTCCTCAGTGGACAGACAGCGGAGTAGAATCTTCTTGCGTGCATCTGCCATTATTCGAAACAAAATTCCATTCCTGAGTTCATAAGAATTTTTGATTCTTAGGAGTTTCATCTTTTCTTCTCTTATCTGTGGCAGTTGTTGGTGTAGAAACCACTGCAGCAGGTGCTGTCTCCAATCAGACGCTTGTTCTGTGCTGATGGTGGCAACTTCGTCTTCTTCGGGGCCCCCTTCTAGCATACTGGGGACTTGCCGCCGGTTCATAATGATAATGTTCAGTGTCTTATTTGGTGGGACTGCTAGTGAGCTGGCCAGCTTTGCCAGTGCATCAGCCTGGGCATTGTGTCCACGGCCCACATGCTTGAGCTCAATATGGTAGAATTTCGCCATGAGGCGCACAACTTTTTGGTGGTAGGGATTCAGTTCTGGCTTCCGCACTTCGAACTCCCCTTGGATCTGTTTTATTATCAACATCGAATCCCCGAATACTTGAAGCATTTGGATACCCATGTTGAGGCTGATATATAGCCCGATTATCAGAGCTTCATACTCGGCCTCATTATTGGTGCAGGGCTTGTTTATAGAACAGGAAGTATGCACGACCTCCCCTTCTGGTGATTTCAGCACAATACCGGCTCCGGCCCGTATTCTGGTCTTTCTATCGGAGTCTGTCTCTGTTCTAGATGCTCCATCAAAGAATTGTTGCCACATAACTGACTGGGTCTGGCAGGCCTCGAGTGTCTCATCATCGGGTAACTTAGTCCCTAGCATATCATTTTCCGGCACAGGATGCTCTGCGAAGAAATCAGCCACGGCCTGTCCTTTTATCGCCCTCTGGGGTGTATAGGTAATATCGAATTCCATCAGGATCACTGCCCATTTGCCCAACCGACCCTTCAGTACTGGCTGAGTCAATATGTATTTGAGCGGATCTGCTGCAGATATCAATCTGACTTCATGTGGCAACATATAGTGTCGGAGCTTCTTGACAGCAAAGACTAGTGCCAAGCAGGTCTTTTCTATGTAGCTGTAGCTTTCTTCAGTTCTAATCAGCCTCCTACTCAGGTAGTACAAGGCTTGTTCTTTGCCTTCTTCATTTATCTGTGCCAGCATTGCCCCCAGGGAACAGTATGTGGCTGCGATGTATAGTATTAAGGGCCTGCCCTTAACGGGTGCCCCCAGCACTGGAGGGGTCTTGAGATATTCTTTCAGCTTCTCAAAGGCTTCCTGACAGCCATCGTCCCAGAGGAACGGCACATCTTTCATCATGAGCTTGTGAAAGGGGTGGCATCTTCCCGACAGATTTGATATAAATCGTCGGATATAGGCCAGACGCCCTTACAGAGATCTCAGCTCGGGCAGATTCCTTGGTGGAGGGAGCTCCTGGATAGCCTTAATCTTGGATGGGTCAATTTCAATGCCCCTATGCCGGACAATAAACCCGAGGAATTTTCCACTGGACACGCCGAAGGCACATTTCATGGGATTCATCTTGAGTTCATATTTGCGCAGCCTCTGGAATACTACCCTCAGGTCTTGCAAATGGTCTTCTCTTCTTTTAGTTTTTACTACCAAATCATCAATGTAGCACTCTACTTTCTTGAAGAGCAAATCATCAAAGATCTTGGTCATAGCTCTTTGGTAGGTAGCGCCGACATTATTGAGGCCAAACGGCATCCTTTTGTAGTGGAATATCCCCTTCGGAGTGCGGAACGCAGTGTGCACTCTGTCTTCTTCAGCAATCCAGATCTGGTTATATCCGGATGACCCATCCATAAATGATAGGGCTTCATGACCAGTAGTCGCATCGATCATCACTTCAGTGATTGGCACTGGGAAATCATCTTTCGGGCAGGCCTTATTAAGGTCCCGGAAATCAACACATATTCTGATCTGCCCATTTTTCTTTTTTACAGGCACTATGTTGGCTAACCATGTAGTATACTGATTTTCTTCAACAAAGCCTACATCAATCAGATTGTCAACCTCTTTGTTAATCTGATTTATTAATTCAGGGCGCATTCTCCTGGAAGGCTACTTTACAGGGCTAGCCTCTGGGTTTATTGCCAATCGGTGCTGTGCCACATCAGAACTTAGTCCCGGCATTTCATCATATGTCCATGCAAAGCAGTCTCGGAATTCTTTCAAGAACTGTATATATTGTTCCCTGGCAGCTGGCTCTAGCAGTGCACTGAGGAATGTCGGCCTTGGCTCATCCGCGGTCCCCAGATTTATTTCCACAAGCTCATCGACGGTGGCCTGACCTCCATCTTCGACCTCGGGCGGGGCTTCTTGCAAGTTAATGAAGCCTCCCGGGATATAATCTTCTTCAATTTCATGATTCTCTGTTTCATCATACTGGTCATCAGCGGGTGCTGGCTCATCATATACGGTCAATATTGTTGGATTCTGTTTAGTCTGCCCCGAGGACGTGACTGGTTCAGAAGGGAACTAAAAAATGGAGTCTTACGCCCCCAGAGGTTCTTCTGATGCAAGCTTTGCCGAGGGATCATCATTCTGTAGGGCCCGGACTTCTTCCAGGATGCGCTCAAACTCCAGGCCTTCCCTCAGCTCTTTGGCTATTTGGTCTTCATCCGGGGTTCCCGTATCAAACTTTGCTTCAGCATGGAACAGATCCTCTTTGCAAGGTAGGTCTTCCCAGCACCAATCTTTCTTTATTTCATCAGATGTCCCCGTCTCCGGCTGACTGTCTGGGGCTTCATTGTTCATTGCGGATTGATAAATGATTTCTTCATCTTCCGAGGGGTACTTGTCATATCCCACCTCGGGAGGGTCTTCATGCTGGTAGGAAACAGAGATGATGTCCACCTCGGCTTCATAGAATTCTTGCAGGGTATAACCCAATCCCGGGTGCTGAGTGATCTTCCTCAGTTCTTTATTATCCCGGGGCGGATCCCATAGCTCCTGGAACGCCTTTGATGTGACACGACCTTGGACTTAGGCAAACAAGCACAATTAAGCATTCAAATGGGCCTTAATGGGCCACCGCTCTCCCGTCGCACTCTATACTCGGAGTGACTTGGCGATGCCAAGAGTGAATTATGGGAATGGGCCCTTGCTGGTAGAGGGCCAGCAAGGCCAAGGATCGACTCCCCAAGGGTGGATGCCCAATTCAATTGGGGCCGACAAAGTGCACAAGGGCACCGGTTCACACTATCCCACGGCGATCACTCTTAAGTCGTGGACTTGAGGATCAGGCGCTCCTCACAAATGCAGCGGCGCATGAATCAAGGATTGAAAGAGCAACACTAATTGAGCAAGGAAGAGGCACTTACTCCGGTTTGAAGAAACCGGTCCCGATCGGAGACGAGGGCGAGCGGGGAGGCGGTGGCTCCCCACACGCCGCGGCGGTGTCGCTTGACCTGCCCAAACCAATTACAAAACTACACCTCACGCAGGAGGGGGGGGGATCTTGGGGTAGGGGTTAAGGTCTTACATTCAAACACTACCACCGCGCAGGGTGGGGCCTTCAGCCGGCCAAGCGGGGTGGGGATATCGGACCGAAGTGAAGAGAAATGGGAGATTAGGGAACTTGCAGCTGTAGTCTGAATTCTGGATAGGAAGTCGCTGTGCCGGCTGCCTCGGACTCGTACGGACTCCAAATTGAGTGCAATCACCTTCTAAAGCTTCCTGACTTGAGAGGGAAGACTCCAGAATTTTTGGGGATGCTCAGAGGGTCGGAGGTGGCCGCACCAGCAACAGGAAGGAGACTCCTCTGTCTGGCCGCAGGTTCAGTCTGGACTAGAAAAGTAAATTGCAGAGGTCACTGTGCGCCCTCCCGAGCTCCGATCAGCACGAAACTGGTGGCATTGTCTTCGTGGTTGGATTAGCTTCCAGCAGGAGGTGACAGGGCTGCATTCAGAGGTCGAGGGCCATCGGTGTACCCTGAAGAGTGGGCACTGGTCGGAGTAGGCAGCAGGAGACAGAACTGGAGAGCTTGGGGGAGAAAATTCGTAACTCCTTCCTCCGGCAGACAAACTAGGTTCTGTTTCTTGATCTTGGAAGAGACTGGCAGAGGGAGAACTTTGATGAAGGAACTTCAGCCTGAATCCGCTGGGGTTTGTCGTGGCAGAATGAACTCTCAGGCTCTGGTCCAGGATGAAGACCTCTCTGCGCAGTCGTGGGAGAACGGCTTCTACGGTTGGCCCCGGCCTCGGAACGAGTTGATTCCACCTCGCCTGAGAAGAAGACAGAGGGACCTTTCCAGAAATGTAGGCTACGCCTTCAGGATCTCCAGGATGAAGCCGTGGGCGACGCTGCAACAGGGGCTGACTTGCTGGTCTGCACAGCTCCAACCTGCAAGAAGAAATGAGAGGGAGGGGTGGCTTCTTTGGTGGAAGGGGAAGTGAAGGGGTGGCCTAAGGATGAATGGGGGTTCTTGTGGGGTGGAGTGGAGAGCTATAGGGGTTGGAGAATGAGGGGAGAATGGCTGAGAGCAGGGGCTAGCAGGTGGAGGAGGAGGGTGAGGATGTGAGAGAGGGAATGGGGAGTGGAGGGGGGGCGAACTTGGCTTGGGGGAGGGTAAAGGAAGGGGGCGGCCAAGGCAAGTGGAGGGAAGGGATTTCAAATTTTGAAATGGCCTTGGAAGGTGGGGGATTATGTGGGAGAGTGGGATGCTTGTATTGGAATGGGGAAGATTTGGTTGGAAGGTGGAGAATGGTGTTGGAATGTGGAGATTCCTACCTAGGAACTAGGAGGTGGAGTAAAGGAGGCCATGGGGAAGTGGAGGGCATTAAAGGAGGTGGGTGGCTAGTGGAGGTGGTTGGGAGGGGAGGAGAGAGAAGGAAATTCGGAATTGGGGTTGGAGGAGAGAGAAAGAGGGGTGAAATAGAGATATTAAGAGGGGAATGGGTGGGGAATCTCTCCCCTAGGGTCTCTCACCCAAAAAACTAGAGGAATCACTCCAATTTGAACTCAAATGGCAAGTTTAACTCAAAAGGATTCATTCATTCATTAACTTCAAATGAGGGGAGTGGGGTCCTATATATAGGCAACCCACTCTTTACAATAAGTCCCTGATAAAATAAACAACTACAAATAACCAAGGGGGGGGGTGGGAGTGCTAATGGGCCTAGCCCAACGAATTGGGGCCCAATAGCCACATTAGACAGCATGATGATACAAGAACACAGAAAAATAAGTGCTAAACCAAGGGAAATGACTCAAATAAAATGGAAATACATCAAAATGACTCAAAATAAAGCTACAAAATGGATAAGGGGCCTTTATAGAGTGAGACCCAAACTCAACCAGCTCCCGAGTGTGAAGAAGTGGACCCGAGCCAAAGGGAGTCGTGGGTGATGCCTCCATCAGCCTTCTTTTGGGCGACAGGTTGTAGGGATGGCATCTGCATCTTAGAGAACATCTGCGAAGCCCGTTGGGTAGTATAGTCCAAGCCCGTGATCGGCACCATCCGGTTTGCAGATTCTTTAGGGACCATGCAGTCTTGATCGTCGTCTTCGACTGACTCCCCGGTGTAGAATATGATAGGAGACTCGCAGAAGCGAGGGACTTCCATGGTCTTTAATGGTAGCACCGTCTGGTATTCTATGCTGGCAATGGGCTTGACTAAACTCTGCGGAACCCCCACTTGTATGTACTTTTCTTTCATTTCTTCGCCAGTATCATCTGGGTGGATACTAGGAGGGGTGATCCGAGCAAAGTCACCAACATAAGAAATTTGAGATACTTCATGTTTCTTAATGTAGCCCCTTGGTGGTGGTGGAGACCAATTTCTTGCCTTCGTCATCGGCTTCTTCTGGTCGACCCCAGCCTCTTTCTTTTCACCCTTCTGCGACACCTCTGTGTAGTAGGATGCATCGAGCATATGGCACTCGAATACCTCGAAGGGATGCAGATCCGCAAACACCCTTTCTTCTTTTCCTTCGTGGCAGTATTTAATGCATTGATGTAGCGTGGGCGGCAATATCTGATATTCATGCAGCCACGGTCTCCCCAGCAGGGCCTTATACGTGGTGTTGGAGTCGATTACATAAAATCGCACCACGGTAGTGAGGTCCCCCAATGTGAGGTTGAAATCAGCCACCCCAAGGGGCGTCTCACATTTCTGGTTGAATCCTACAATCTTCATGTCTCTGACCTTGGTAAGCTGAAGATCAAAGTAATATTTTTGGTAGATGCGGTATGGGAGAATGTTCACGGTAGCCCCGGGATCTATTAGTATCCTGCTCAGTGGCTGACAGTTCAGGGAGCCTGATGTGGCACAGCCCAAAGACTACTAAATATGATAAGGTGACCCTAGGACTTAGACCCGCAAGCATACAAGCGCTCAATGATTCTCACAACGACGATTTCTGCTCACTCGGTTCACACGTTCACCCGGTGGGTCCGGGAGATGATGGTGAGGGTCCGAGGCGGGACCCAATTGTCCTAATGGACTTACAATGCTAAGGCTGACCTCCAATGGGCCTGGGAGTCCCAACATTGTGGGTGGCTGGCCCGCAAGGCGGGGTGTGGGGTGGCACTCACTCACGGGCCGCGGTGGGCACGATATTGCTTAAAATGAATTCCGAGCACTCTCTTACCGTCCGACGGGCATTCAAGGCAATACTACATTTGCAGAAATGAAGCTACAAGGGTGTGATCAGAAGCTCACCTGATCGGTGTGAAGACACCGATCCCGTTCGGAGACGAGGGCGCGCCGGGAGGCGAGGGTATACACCCGATCGCCGCGGCGATGGAGCTTGACCTGAAAATGTGAAGAGGTACAGCACTACGCCCCTTGCAAGGGGGGGATCTTGGGGTGGGGGTTAATGTATTACAACCAAAAATTACCTCCACGCAGGGAGGGGCCTTCAGCCGGCCAAGCGGGGAGGGGAACGAGCGAGATAGAGTCGACTTTCCGAGCTTTGCCGATTCTGCCTAGCTTCTGTAATTCTGGACAGAGGGCCGATATCGATGCTGCCAATAATTCCACCGAGCTTGGAATCTGATGAAACTTGCGCCAAAAGCTTTCTAACCGGAGAGGGGTGCGGCTTGAATTTTTGGACGACGTTCTGATCTGGGGGCTGACTGCTCCAGCGACTGGAAGATGGATGCAGCTCTGGTCTCTGGCCGAGCTCAGTCTGAAACAACAGGTTGCAGAAGCTGCCACGATCGCTCCTGAGCTCCAAATTTAGGACCGCTAGACTCGTTGGAATCGTGGACGAGTCTGCTTTGCAGAAAAACAAACGGGGAAGTCTTCTGATGTTGGAGATGAGCTGGGTGTCCAGAGAAGTGGACGGTGGTCGGTGCAGACTGTGAGGAGGCAGACCAGCGTGGGTGTGGTAGAAAATTGGTATCTCTGGTTGTCGGATGCCGAACGGGGTTCTGCTTTCTGTTCCTGGACGCTGACAGGGGGAGGGAGAACTTTGTAGAAGACCTCGAAGACTGGTTCCTTCAAGGTTCGTCGTGGGAGAGTCTTCTCTGCCGCTCTGGCTCCTGGTCTGAGAGGTTCTGCGCAGTCGGGGAAGAACAGCCTTCACGGATGGCCACGAACTCGGAATGGAGTGATTCCACCTCTCCTGCGAAGAGCACAGGGAGGCCTTTCCAGAAAGGTAGGCCACGCCACCAGAAGAACCAGGATGCAGTCGTGGACGTCGCTGCAACAGAGTGCTAAACTGCAGGTCGGCCTGCACACAAAGCTGGAGTGGAGAAGAGAGGAGGGGGTGAACTTGGCTTGAGGGGAGAGGAGGGGTGCGACCTAGGGAGCAAGGAGGGAAGGGGAGATTCGAATTTGGGCTTTGGAATGAGTTAATTCAGCCTTGGGAAGGTGGAGATATGCTTAGGGAAGTGAAAGGGGTAGGTGGTGGTTGGAGGGTGGGGTTTTGAGTGGTGGAACTTCCTTGGGACTAGGTGAGGATTAAAGAGGGGTTGTGGGAAGTTGTGGGGAGTTAATGGAGGTAGGTGGGGGTTGGAAGTGGTTGAGAGGGGGAGGAGAGAGAGTGAATTTCGAAATTTAGAGAGAGGAGGAGAGAGAATGAAGAGATAATGAGAGAGAGAGAGATATTGAGAGAGTTTGAAAGGGTTTTCTTCAATATTCATCAAAAGTTGAATACAAGAGGAGAGATGGGGCCTATATATAGGCAACCATTCTTTACATGACCAAAATACCCTTGACAATAAGATAAAAGACCGAGCATATCCTAGACTCAATCCTATGGGCCCATAACTAAAGTAATAAGGCCCAATTAAACATAACAAGGGAAATGGACTAAAACCATATGACTCAATAAAGGAAAATACATAAGATAGGACTCAATAAAAAGAAAATACATAAAATGAAACTTGGGAAATGAAGATAACAAGTGTAGACCATGATCAATCTATATCAAGAGTGTGCAGGCGATCAAAGCTAGAGGGGTGTCGGGAGATGCCCTCATCAAATCCCCCGGGGTGGGGAGAGCTCGACCCTGTCGAGTATGGGTCTGCCTGGCTATCGTACTGCTCCATCATGTCGGGATCCAAGCATATCAAATCCTCCCGACTCACCCATGTATCCTCGATCGGGGGACGGCTCTTCCACCTAACCAGATAGCGCTGATACACCCTGTGCCTCGTAATGATACTCTGCTCATCCAGTATTGCCTCTACCTGCTCTCGTCGGTCTCTCAAGCTAGAAAGTGGAGTCCCTCCGGGAGTGTCTCTCATAAGGGGGGGTAAAGGCTCAAGCTCCTCACTGGGTTCCACCGCGGGGCCTTTGTGGGGTACCAGGTCCGCCACACTGAAGGTAGGGTGCACCCCATAGCTTTCTGGTAGGTCAAGCTCATAAGCATTGCTGCCAAGTCGTCGTAGAACTCGAAAGGGTCCCGAACCCCGTGCCCTCAACTTGGAGGCAGGTCCCGGAAGGAGCTGCTCCGTCCTCACCATCACCGAGTCTCCCACTTGGAACTCGTAGTGGCGCCGATGAGCATCTGCCCGCCTTTTGTAAGTCTCATTGATCCTTCCTATATGCTTGCGAGAATGCGTATGCCAAGGTGGACCTGGGCAGCCAAATGTAGACCGATCACACTTTGATGCTATGAAGACTGTGGTAGTCTTAGGAGGGCCGGGACATCCATAGATGAACCTTTTATGCATGGGTGTGATAAATGTCAGGGGACCCGGACATCCATGTATGCTCCTATCATGCTTAAGACTCATGATGAATGAAGGTGGGCCAATACATCTGAATATGGTCCACTTATGCTACCTACTTGACATGTGGGTGATGTGGATGAATGTACCCGACTTATAAATCATGTCAAATGGTGTGGTAGGCCTGGACACATGCATGTTTATCCCAAAGGTGACTTCCATGTGCATAGATGTGGGATGTCTTTTGAACGTCCACGTGAATGGGTCGAAGGGATCTAAGAACGTGGTTATGGGGTGGGGCACTTCATCAATCCCAAGGTGTTTGTTGCCTAAGGTCAAGGCTCTCATGTTGTAACCCGATTCTAGGAAGGGAGGAGTTTGGGTCGACATGGGCGATGTGGGTAAGGTGAGGTGGGTGGTGAATAGGGAAAGTGGGTCACATGGAGATTTAGGCTCCCATAGAAAAGGGTCAAAGGGATTATGGTAAGGGTCACCTAGGTAGGGGTACTCCATGTTCTCAAGGTCCTCAAATGGCGAATCATCTCTCTCTAAGATAATTGGGCCAAAGTTGCTAATGGGTTGGCCAATCAAAGTACTTGGGATCTCAATGGTTGGGGAGTAGACTAGGATGGGTTCCTCCTCCATGGGAAGAAGGAGTATGATCTCACTTGTAAATTGGCCATTGGTGTAGATGGAAGTGATGGAGCCAATGGTGGGGTAAGCTAGGCTAATGGTGCTAGACTCTGATGGCCTCATGGCTAGCATATCGGTCAAGTGGACTTGCCAATGTAGGTAGGCCACTAAGTCTCCCAAATCTTCTACACAATAGGAGGTTTGATAAGTGACATGAGGCTGAGTGGGAATGAGTTGGGATTGATGTCCCATGAGTAGGTGGCTTGGTTGTAAACTAGAAATGGTGAGGCCTCGCTTGAGCCATAGGAATATGGACTTATCTATGGTGATGGTGTCATGGGGAAGGGTGTATAGCTCTTGAGGAACTAGGTTAGGAGGCGTGGGTGAGTTGTACGGCCCTTGGATTTCCTTGATTTTGGGAGGTGGATCCGAATTGGTATCCCTCTCCACTTGGGTAGGTGTGTGGGTTGCAACTCCTAAGGACAATGGGGTAGGAAGGTCTATGGTGGGTGGGTTGGTGTTAATCGAGGCATGGCGCACTCGAGGAGGTGAGCAAGGTCGGACATGGGTTGGACTTGGGAGTGGAAGTAGTGGAGGCCTAATTTGGGGTAAGATTGGTGTAGGAAGCGGGAGGTGGGTTGGGTGAGGGGTTTTGGGTTTTGGGGTGGTGGCCATTATGGGCCTTGGTGGAGGGGTGGACATGGTGTCCACATGGTTTTTAATGGTGAGGGTTGGATGAGTGGTGGTCACCATGGAGGGAATTGGGTTGGTTAGGGGTCTCTTGCCCTTGGGATCACTTGGGGTGGAAGTGGGGGCTAAAGGGGCTTGACTAGTGTAGGTTAGGGAAGGGGGTTTGGGTTGGGATGTGGGGGACCTCATGGGGTTAGGTGGGGAGGTGGAGGTCTTAGGTACTTGGGTTTTAGTGATAAGGGTTTGGACGGGTGGGGTGGGAGGAGTGGGAGTGCTCCTTGGGTTTTGGTGATCCGAGTGGGAAGGGGACACATACCTAGCCCTTAGTTGATCCTTCATGTCCTCCCATGTGGTGAGGGGAGCTTCCCGTCTAATTATCCTTAAGCCCTCAATTTTACACCAATGAGTTTGAGCCCTTTTGGTTAGTTGTATTTTGGCAACCCATGCCTTTTCATCCTCGGAAATATGATACCAATTGAAGTATTGGTCCATTGTAGCTTCCCAATCTAAATATTTGCTAGGAGAGGTCCCATCAAAGGTGGGAAGTGGGAAAGGGGTCATCCTATCATTCGTCCTTAGGGCGGGCCTATTTTTTCCAAGTTGGTTGAGTCGGCCCGATATGTTATCAAGCCGCTCATTGGCATAGGTCAAGGCTTTCATGAAGTAGTTGAAGTCATGAGTGTTAGTGGTAGGCATCCCTTGGGGTTTTGGATTCATTGTGGGATTGGAAGATGTAGTATTGGGTTGAAAGCGAGTACCACTACGAGTGGTCATGCAAGGTTGGGTGGGCTATGCAAGGGTGTGCGGATGCACCTATGAAAGACTTAGTGTGACCCAAGACTAGACTTGTAAGGACAAGCCTATGACCGCTCTGATACCACTTGATGTGGCACAGCCCAAAGACTACTAAATATGATAAGGTGACCCTAGGACTTAGACCCGCAAGCATACAAGCGCTCAATGATTCTCACAACGACGATTTCTGCTCACTCGGTTCACACGTTCACCCGGTGGGTCCGGGAGATGATGGTGAGGGTCCGAGGCGGGACCCAATTGTCCTAATGGACTTACAATGCTAAGGCTGACCTCCAATGGGCCTGGGAGTCCCAACTTTGTGGGTGGCTGGCCCGCAAGGCGGGGTGTGGGGTGGCACTCACTCACGGGCCGCGGTGGGCACGATATTGCTTAAAATGAATTCCGAGCACTCTCTTACCGTCCGACGGGCATTCAAGGCAATACTACATTTGCAGAAATGAAGCTACAAGGGTGTGATCAGAAGCTCACCTGATCGGTGTGAAGACACCGATCCCGTTCGGAGACGAGGGCGCGCCGGGAGGCGAGGGTATACACCCGATCGCCGCGGCGATGGAGCTTGACCTGAAAATGTGAAGAGGTACAGCACTACGCCCCTTGCAAGGGGGGGATCTTGGGGTGGGGGTTAATGTATTACAATCAAAAATTACCTCCACGTAGGGAGGGGCCTTCAGCCGGCCAAGCGGGGAGGGGAACGAGCGAGATAGAGTCGACTTTCCGAGCTTTGCCGATTCTGCCTAGCTTCTGTAATTCTGGACAGAGGGCCGATGTCGATGCTGCCAATAATTCCACCGAGCTTGGAATCTGATGAAACTTGCGCCAAAAGCTTTCTAACCGGAGAGGGGTGTGGCTTGAATTTTTGGACGACGTTCTGATCTGGGGGTTGACTGCTCCAGCGACTGGAAGATGGATGCAGCTCTGGTCTCTGGCCAAGCTCAGTCTGAAACAACAGGTTCCAGAAGCTGCCACGATCGCTCCTGAGCTCCAAATTTAGGACCGCTAGACTCGTTGGAATCGTGGACGAGTCTGCTTTGCAGAAAAACAAACGGGGAAGTCTTCTGATGTTGGAGATGAGCTGGGTGTCCAGAGAAGTGGACGGTGGTCGGTGCAGACTGTGAGGAGGCAGACCGGCGTGGGTGTGGTAGAAAATTGGTATCTCTGGTTGTCGGATGCCGAACAGGGTTCCGCTTTCTGTTCCTGGACGCTGACAGGGGGAGGGAGAACTTTGTAGAAGACCTCGAAGACTGGTTCCTTCAAGGTTCGTCGTGGGAGAGTCTTCTCTGCCGCTCTGGCTCCTGGTCTGAGAGGTTCTGCGCAGTCGGGGAAGAACAGCCTTCACGGATGGCCACGAACTCAGAATGGAGTGATTCCACCTCTCCTGCGAAGAGCACAGGGAGGCCTTTCCAGAAAGGTAGGCCACGCCACCAGAAGAATCAGGATGCAGTCGTGGACGTCGCTGCAACAGAGTGCTAAACTGCAGGTCGGCCTGCACACAAAGCTGGAGTGGAGAAGAGAGGAGGGGGTGAACTTGGCTTGAGGGGAGAGGAGGGGTGCGACCTAGGGAGCAAGGAGGGAAGGGGAGATTCGAATTTGGGCTTTGGAATGAGTTAATTCAGCCTTGGGAAGGTGGAGATATGCTTAGGGAAGTGAAAGGGGTAGGTGGTGGTTGGAGGGTGGGGTTTTGAGTGGTGGAACTTCCTTGGGACTAGGTGAGGATTAAAGAGGGGTTGTGGGAAGTTGTGGGGAGTTAATGGAGGTAGGTGGGGGTTGGAAGTGGTTGAGAGGGGGAGGAGAGAGAGTGAATTTCGAAATTTAGAGAGAGGAGGAGAGAGAATGAAGAGATAATGAGAGAGAGAGAGATATTGAGAGAGTTTGAAAGGGTTTTCTTCAATATTCATCAAAAGTTGAATACAAGAGGAGAGATGGGGCCTATATATAGGCAACCATTCTTTACATGACCAAAATACCCTTGACAATAAGATAAAAGACAGAGCATATCCTAGACTCAATCCTATGGGCCCATAACTAAAGTAATAAGGCCCAATTAAACATAACAAGGGAAATGGACTAAAACCATATGACTCAATAAAGGAAAATACATAAGATAGGACTCAATAAAAAGAAAATACATAAAATGAAACTTGGGAAATGAAGATAACAAGTGTAGACAATGATCAATCTATATCAAGAGTGTGCAGGCGATCAAAGCTAGAGGGGTGTCGGGAGATGCCCTCATCAGAGCCCCTCATATATAGCGGTCTGTTATGGCCGGAATTCGGAATCAGCATGTCGTATTCTGTGAATGTGACTGACGGCCCAGAATTCACTTCTGTCAAGAGTGCTTCATATTGTGCCGGCGACTGCAAGGCATCAACAATTGCTTGGCGAGCCTCTTCACTCAGAGAGAGAATCTCCCAGATGGAGAATCTGGTAGGGAGCTTCTTTAGCATTTTCATGATCCAGCTGCCCACCCTGACATTAGACAGTCTCATTTCTTCCGCCCATCGGGGTTTTGGAGGTTCATGTGGTGCCCGTGGCCTCTGCTGCCCAGTGCTGGTTTCATCCTCTAGACTGATTTCTTGGGGGGCTTCTTCTATAGCAACGGCCCCTGGTGCCGTCAGAGAGTTATCCCCTTCTTTCTCATTCTGCTTGTAGGCTACAGACGCCGATTGCTGAGGTCTCTTGCCTTTATCTGGCCCAGCCTCTATCGACTGCCCATTTTCCAGACTGGACAGAAATTCCAGAAATGTTGGAGTTTGACCTCCTTTCTTCTTTTCTTGGTACAAGTTGGCAGGGGGAGGAACCTGGACACCTCGTACCTCTGGTTCAGGAATCTGGTAGGGTTGTTCCCCTCTGAACATAATGTTATGATTGGCTGGTGGTGGGCGCCCCCACCTTCTTCCGGAGCGTGTTGCATGTGCTGAGGTTGAGGCCTCGGCATGATTGGCTTCTAGCGGGGCATTTGATGTTTCATCCTCATCGTTCTCCCCGGGCGAGGTAAAGAGTGCTGACAGGATGTTGCATTGTACTGTCACGACTCCCTTTCCCTTTTTGCATTTAGACCATCTCTTCTTTTTCTGGGAATTTGGCTTCTTTGGTTCTTTCCCCCAGAAAGGGTCAGCCTCATCTTTTCCCTGTTCTGTCCCCGGTTGCTCTTTAATTTTTAATTCTTCGAGCTGTTCCCAGAGTATACAGTCTTTCACCAGCAGGTGCCCGGGCTTTTTCTGTTCATATTCATCGAGCCCATTAATATACTGCTTTAAACGCCTGGCTGCAAGACTTACTTCCTTATGTGCAGGTAGGGGGACTTGTCTTCTCCGATTATGAGTAGGGATCCGGATGACTGGCTCTGTTTCAGCCGTGTGCCATACTGGCTTTACTGGAGGTGGTTCGGGCCTTGGTGTGACACCGCGGATAACTGCTCCACTGATACTGGCTGCGGGAGTTTTCTTTCTATTTTTTATTGGCTTTATCTGCCACCCTTCTTGATCCTTCAGTGGGGTGAGGAAGCAAGCTTCATAAGTATGCCTGGTGCATTCCTCGACGGCTTCCTTAGGCAGCTGTTGGTAGATTGAAATCATATTGGCGGCCATTTTTAATGCCGGAGGCTCATGTGGATGAGGTGGCTCTACCTGGTAATCTCCCAGCTGTAGCTCGCCCTTTTTGACCATGCCTTCCATAATATCTTTGAAGACGTAACAATCTTCAATTGCGTGCCCCAGCGCACGGTGATATGGACAGAACAGTGGATCACCTTTCTTTGCCGCGTCATCGGGTCTCTTTGGCTCAGGCAATGTTACCTTGTTGAACTTGTATGCCCAGTTGAATAGTGCGGCTGTCTTATCTTTCGGGAAAGAGTATGGCTTTCTCATTTTGTTTCTCAGAGAGACCTTATCTTTTCTTTCTACTGTGTCTGCTGGCGGGGGAGCTTCATCTGCCCCCTTCTTCCCTTTCTGTTGCTCGAAGGTTCTGAAATCGACGGTGTTAGCCTCAGAGTGCGATGGTCATCGATCATTAGATTTCCCTTTCGGCACAGTTGGAGCATTGGCCGTCGGACGCTTGGACAGGAACGTCTCAACCTCTGCCACTATATTCTTCAGTCGGTCAAATGTTCTGACATCTGCACCAATCATCTTTTCCAGTACCTCTCTCCTGAGGCTCTGCTTACATATTTGCACTGCATCTTCTTGATGAGGAGGTCTTCTGCATCTCATAGCTAAGTTCCTCCACCTTTTGATGTAGTCCAGTGCTGTTTCATCTTGCTTTTGCCTGGTTGCATATAGTTCTGCTATTGTAATTTCTCTTTCCGTGACGTGAAATTTGTCGCGGAACTTTCTTTGCATATCAGGCCAATCGGCCACTGACCCAGCCGGCAGGCTTGAATACCATTCAAAGGCTATCCCGGTGAGGGATGAGCCGAATAACTTAAGCAGATAAGCTTCATCAGCTGCCAAGTCACCCATAATTGTGGTATAGTAAGCTATGTGCTCCCTGGGAGAGCCCTGGCCATTAAATTTCTCAAACTTCGGCGGCTTACTGACGCCTGGCGGTAGTCTCTTAGCAGCATACTGGGGAGGATACGGTACCTTGTACACATCGTAGGTACTAGCATCATCACCAGTCTTTTCAGATAGCTTCATCTCCACAATCTTTTCAATTATCAGCTTCTGGGCTATGGCTGGATCTATGTTTTCCGGGAAGAAGTGAGCTTGTTGCTGACTGTAAGGAGTTGTCATCACAGTTGCACGCAAGGCCGGCGCGGCAGGCTGCGTCTGAGATACAGAGGGCTAAGCTACCGTCTGCTGCAGAACGGGTTGGCTCGGTGCTTTGCCTTTATCAGCCGGGAGAGGATTAGCTGGGATAGCCATTTCTGTTGAGCTGGTAGTCTGCCCCACAGGCTCGGCTTGCTTTGAGACCGGTGTAGCTTCATGCCTCTCATTTAGCTGTCTTTTGAGAGCATTGATCTCTTGTTGATATCTTCTAAACATCATCTGGATCATGGGATCCAGGGTTGACGGGATCTGTAGATCTTCTGAAGTCCCTTCAGCATCATCGACGAAAGTATTATCTTCATCTTCTGCTGTCACCACATTAACTGTCATAGTGGTGATCTTGCGGACTTCATCATCAGTCTTTATTTTTTTCTTTGGCCGCCTGACTTCTCCTTGTGACGGGACTTGGTCTGGTTGCCAGTCTGAGCAGTTCATCTGGCTGTGTTGGTAACATATCCTGCCCTTTGACAAGCCCGGCCATATTGCAGGCAAAGATCTGCATCTTTTCCCTCTGCCTGTAGACTTTCCTTCTCACCTGATCGGGGTATTTGAGCCGGTCAAAGACTGATATTCTTTCTCTAGCTTCTTCCATGTGCAGGTCTTCTTTCCCATACCCGGCTCTGTGGCCTTCTTCATGATCATTGGAATCGGAGGAGACTCCGAGCATCACTTCTTGAGGGGTTTCTTCTTCTTCTTCATCCATGGTGCCCAAGGCACGGGATAATCTTTGCCGCCCGAGGGCGGAGTTCCCCAGGTAGTGAAAGTAGTCTTGAGCCACTTGTTTCATCTCCTCTTGATTGTGCGTTCGTGGCTCTGGTTGGAGCATCAATCTTTCCTGGCTCTTCTGCTGATAAGCCAGTCTCTCCACCTGAGCAGTCAAGTGCTCGGCTTTACAGTATTTGAATATATAGGCCTATCTGGCACAGGCTCTTGGTCTTCTTAGAGTGGCAGCAGCGACTGGTTCGCTTATTCTCATTTCCTCTTCCTCCCTGAACCTTCTGCACTCATCCTGGCAGCGGTTGGCAGCAGCAGCATAATTTTTCCTTTCCCATCTTTTGCCCCCAGCCATGGGGTGGGTGACCGTGAGGTCTTCCTTCTGCTCATATCTTCTGCCCCTCATCCTGGGGCGAATAGTAGTGATTTCTTCTTTCATTCTCTTTCTCATCTCTCCTACCCCGAGCCCTGGGGTGAACAGCAACATCATTTCTTATGTCTTTTCCTTCTCCTCTTCTGCTTCCTGCCCTGAAGCGGGCAACAGTGGTATCGGCAATGTTCTCTTCCTCTTGAGCTGGGACCCAGCTCTGGATTTTCTTCGGCCGCCAGATCTGCCTGAACTTGGGCGGCTTTGGTGCCAGTGGCTTTCTATCCTCCCCTTTCATGTCGACCCTCCTGGCAGCTAGTACCCGGAACCTGTTGGTAGTAGGCACCATCGGGACGATCATATATGGCTTGACCGCCCTTGGGCAACCACTGAGGTTTACCCGGACATCTCCAATCAGCATTGTCTTTCCTGAGTTGGATATCCGACGACCCGCAGCAGTGGATCGGGCTCTCCTGTCAGATCTCCTCCTTCTTCCAGCAGCAGAGGATGTGCCCCTTTTCGCCTCGTGATGGACGAAGCAGGACACGACCTCAGGAGTATCCTGCATCACCTGGCTCATCTTGGGGCTGGTAGCTTGCGTCAACGTCTCGACAACAGTCCTTTGCTCCTGGTTGTCAATTTCAAGCAAGCTAGTGAAGATGAGGCCCAGGCAATTGGGCATCCCGACAACAGGCGGCATCGATCCGAACGAAAGAGGTACCGCCAGGTAGCCCTCTCGAACATGGGCATCGACCGCTTATTCATCAAAGCAAAGGGACATAATTCCAGCCGTCATCGTAGCTTCCTGAAAATAGAGAAAGCACACAAAATCAGAAATTTGAGGGGGGGCCCGCTGGGCCTCCTATTTTGGGGTAGAGATGAAGGGAGACTAGGTCCCACCGGGCGTGCCAGACTTGTGGACGCGGGATTTATTTCTTTCATTTTTTTGTTTTACATTTTTGAAGATTTCTCCTATTTGTATTTATTGATTATTAGGCGTGCCAGTCACATGTGTGACGATTTCATTGTGCGCTCGACTTGACTTGGTCAGTCGATTGTGAAGTCCGAGTCGGGACCCGAAGTCCGTCATACCATAAAGGCTATGACGTTAATTACGTCCTTCCTAAGAAGGACAACCCTTGATTAAACGCCAAAATAGGAGGCCACTGGGGCGGTAATAAAAGAAAAATAACAGTGTGTGATATTGAAGCTCTTGTTATTCTGGGAATATAATTTAGTGCACAGCAGATTACTACACCGACATGACCAATTCTTATGTGGGTCGTGCCGGGTAGGAATAGGACACCGTCCACGCAGTGGCGGGACGGGGTTCGGACCATCATCGGGGAGATGTCCCCTTTCATATTTCTCGTCCGGCCGAGGGCCTCGCAGCATTCATATTTCCCGGAAGATTGAGCAGGACGGGGGGTGGGTGATGTGCACCTCCCGGGACTTATTGGGGTTAAAACATCGATTGACATTTCGGCAGCACCTCCCCATAATCTGGATTATGCCCAGGGGAGAATAGGCTATCACCCACGGAGTGCCGGGATGAAAGCCAAGAAAAGGAGGGAGCGAACTTCCCACATTGCACATGTATGCCCTAGGGCAATATTTGACTCTTCCCTTATAGGAGCCGGTGACACTCATGCAGTGGCAGAGCTCACCTTAGCTAAAGGGGTTGCTCATAAACCCGGTACGGATCAGTGGAACATAAGGGAGTCTGACTCCCTTTAATTTTATCCTCGGGACAGTTCTGGTGACTCATGGACATCCCTAGGTGGGTTTGATAGAGGTGTCGGAGGCTCATTGGGTGGCAGGGCAGCCTCTCGGCACGGATTTGAATGGGTATATGAGTTCCCGGCGTGAAGACCACCACGCCGGGAAGGGTTCTTTGCAAGGCACAATTTGGGGCGTCGGGAAGCTGGCATTAGTGGAGTTCTCGGTGCCAAAGTGGAGCTAGGGGGGATAGGGCTCTCGGCGCAGGCAGGCAAGAGAGCAAAGGGGTCTTACGGCGCCAAGGCAAAAGGGTGAAGGGGTTAGGCTCCCGGCGCAGGCAAGGAGGCCAAGTAATTAGGGCTCTCAGCGCCAGAAGGATGCCAGAGGGTGAGGGTTCTCGGCGCAAGGGCAAGGAGGCCAGGTTCCCGGCACGATGAAGAGAAGGCCAGGGAGTTCACGGCGCTGGCTTCCCGGCGCGAGGAAGAATTGCTCAAAGGGGGTTCCCGGCGCGCAGGGGAGAAGGCCAGAGGATGGACTTCCCGGCGCGATGGCAAAGCAGCCAGGGGGGGTTCCCGACGCGGCCAAGATGGAGAGGTTCCCGGCGCGAAGGTAAGAAGGCCAAGGGTGGGGTTCTCGACGCCAGAAGCCTTGCGCCGAGAACTATTCACCCCTTTCACTGTGTACGGGGCCGAGATGGGTGAGGGCGCCGGGATGAGAAATAGAGTTTTACGGTACCCTGTTCTTGGGTCTGTTGAGGATTCAGGGGTTTTTCTAGTGATTCAGGCCAAGATAGACGGGCCTTGAGAAGTCAAAAGAGATCAATTCATCAGACTGCAACTGATTTTGACTTGGGTTTCAAAGGGAAGGCCAGAAGCGGAGAGTGATTTGGGGGAAACATGGTTTAGGGTATCTCTGTCACCAGCGTTCATAATAATCCCTGAGGATGATTTTGATATACTCTTCATCATCTGGGGGCCAAGAGATGGCTGTCTCTGGCCCCGGGGATGACTTCAGCAGAGCCGATGAGCATGAATATAACATCTAAAACCGAGTAGCGGTTGCTATACATCTATGCTTTGCTTCAGAGGCCAAGGGATAGTCTGTCCCTGGCTCGGAAGTAAGCACGAGCAGCGTTCGAGAACCAGGCGAATAAGCAGGCGATCAATCGAACTGGGGAGGGGGATAGCATGCTACTGAGTCTAAGAAGAGACAGAAAACATGGGGAGATAGCAATAGAGTTTCAGAGAAATAGACAGCAGGCATCAACTGCAGCCTGTAGTGTTCATTCATTCGAATATCACAATTACATTCGCACATCAGAGGCAATACATAAAAGAATGTACAGGGAGACTATGCCTTGCCCTAGCGGAGTAAAACCGGCTGTGATATCACAGCATACATCAGAAGGGGGAAGAAGTAGAAGCAATCGAAATTAGAAGAATGAACTACAGAAAATGGGGAGGGGAGGGCGGAGCATTGACTCCTCTCCCTCCCCGTTGCCCACCTTCGATCAGGCTTCGAACTCTTTTCTTCTTTTGCCCTTCTGCTTCTTCCTCTCTCGGATCAGATTGCAGGCTCCACTCTCTTCTCCTTTTGTGGCTATCTATTCTTCTTCTCCACTGTTCTCTTTTTTCTTCGAATGAGGGGGTTTTATATTCCTCCTTGGTATCCTATCGGCAGGCCTGTCCCGGTGCGCCTCAATCGTAGGCAGACTTCCCGGCACGTGGGACTCCAGCGTCTCGGCGCCGCTTTTGGGCTTCGACAAGGGGATCCCGGCGCCACTTTTATAGGCCCATTTAGGGCCTTTTAGACCTCACATACACCTCAGCCTTTATTGGTCCTTCAAATATATCAGAACCCGAGAAGGCCCTCCACTGGTGACACAGTTTCTATTGAGATCATTCATAGATTTTCATCAGTCAGTAGACTGGGGTTTCATCGGCATTGCCATATGAATGATGACAAAGTCGGACATCATCTCATCGGTATCGTCACCTGAACAGTGACTGTAGACACGCCATTCCTGATGTCTCCTGAGAAAGTCTCATATTACTATACAACGCCCCGCGACGGCTTACGCATTTCGAATCTCTTAAGTGCTTCCTTTTCTTGGGTCTTCTTCTGCCTTTTTCGACATCCGGAATCGTCTCGTCACGGCATTCGGACGGCATGAACACCAGTCGGACGCATCAGAGGTTCCGAAACCAGGAAGGGTGTCTGCCGAGCGGCCGCCAACGCCTGAACTGAGGACCCGAGTGGGTCTTTATGGGGGCGTCCAGGCCCCTGGACGCCCCCATTCTTTTAATTTATTTTTTAAAGAACAAAATGAAATAAAAAATAATATATTAATGGAGGCGTCCAGGCCCCTGGACGCCTCCATAAAAACAAATATAAAAAATTAAAATGCCAGTTGGCATAAAAAAAACAAAACAAAAATAATAAAAAAATATTTTCTTGGAGGCGTCCAGGCCCCTGGACGCCTCCATCAACTCCCTCACGGGCGCCGGCCACCGAACGACGGTTTGTCGTGTGTGAAAGAATCCAAATTGTGGAGACGTCCAGCCGGCTGGACGCGCCCATTTCCAAATCACGAGACGCCGCTCACAAAACGACGCGTTGTGCCAAACCGCGTGCAGCCGTCGGTGGGGTTCGGTGGACCTGTTGGAGGCGTCCGGGGCCCTGGACGCCTCCACAAAAATATTCCAAAAAAATAAATAAAAATAGAATAAAATATTAGTTCGGCCCTGATGGAGGTGTCCAGGGTCCTGGACGCCTCCACCCTCCGGAGCCCTATAAATAGAGGCCCACCCCCTCAGTTCTGAGGGAGCCAAGCAGAGATCCGATAGGCTGCCGGAGCCCAGAGGCTACCGGAGTCATTTCTAACCCGTGGGGTCTTTTGTAGGTGGAGGTTCAGCTGGTTTCTCGGGTGTCCAGGCTCGCGAGATGAAGGCTATCTTCGTCCACCGCGCTTCCACGTCGTCCCTATGCTGCCGGAGCTCCGCCGGATCTCACCCTCGGCTCCTCCAATAAGCCTTTTTATCCCCTTTTTCTCCATAGTTCTTTACATTCATCATACTGCATCCTCTATCTCCCTACATAAGGGCGCCGTCTCTTGCATACTTCTTGCATTCATCATCGCATTTTCCTCCTACTCGAGTCCGAGAGGGGTTTAAAACCACACCAACCAGGTGTGTGTCAGGTCACAATCTCGTTACTTTTATTGCAAGGAATTGTTACTACACTGTCATTTTCTAATTCCGTTCGTTTATTGTCTACTGTTTTGCAAGGGTAACCAAGGAAAGCCCTTTCCATCGGCCGGCCGAAGGGGGAGGAAGAAGCAACCCGCCATCTCCCGCTCTTGAGGTAGGCGCGATCACTTTCTTTATTTTGGGGTCTTTTGGCCCCTGGCGATCACATCTTGTTCTCGAGGCCGCGGCGAGTCACTTCCCCAATGGCCGTTTAAATTCCCGTTCGTATATTCTCTTTATATTCTGTTATATTCTGCTCATATTCTCGAGGCCGCGGCGAGTCACTTCCCCAATGGCCGTTTAAACTCCCGCTCTTATATTCTCTTTATATTCTGTTATATTCTTATCTATTCACATTCTCGAGGCCGCGGCGAGTCACTTCCCCAATGGCCGTTTAAATTCTCGCTCTTTATATTCTCCTTATATTATATTATATTCTTATTTGCTCATATTCTCGAGGCCGCGGCGAGTCACTTCCCCAATGTCCGTTTTAATTCTTGCTATTTAATTTCTGCACCATTCCCGTCCCCCCGAGGCCGCGGCGAGTCACTTCCCGCTATGGCCGTTTAACCCCCATATCTTGCTATATTACATTTGTCCCGCTCGCCCCGCCGGAGCAATCTCCTGTGGTGGCACCTTCTCTTTTCTCTTATTTCTGTGTTGCAGCAAACAAAAGAGGAGCCCGCGCGCTCCGCGTCTTCTTCGCTCCCCGAACCGCGTGACGTCGCTCACAGTGACAAGACCGGACATCAGCTTTAGCCTGAAAAGACTTCAGCCAGGTGACTGCTATTTCATCAGTGTCGTCGTCTGACTGACAATGGCATCGGACATCAGCTTGGCCGGGAAAAGGCTTCGGCCGGGTAGATGGTTGACGAACTTCGTCATGGATCTTTCACTATTGGTCTGATCTTCTTTTCAATTCTGTTTCCGCCCTTGCTCATTTTCCAGGCGTCAACAACAGCAGGAAGATGAAATCACTACGGGCGCTCTAGAGCTCTGATTCAGGCGTGGACAGAGTCGTCTGCTTCGTTGTCGAGTCCTATTAGAGCGGAGACCCACGAGGGCACCAGATGATGTCGGAGTAGACAGGGACAGTCTGAACAACGCTTGAGTGTCTGTTCAGTCCCAGAGTGGACAGAACAGCGCACTCGGGGGAGAAAATTGAGAAATCTTAGCTCCGGATGCCGAATGGGATGCCGCTTCTTGGAGATGGAAGCAGACTCATTGTAGAAGCTCTCGGCCAAGTGGCACCTCAAGAAGCAAAGGGATGTGGCTATGGGAACTTCTGGAAGTGGCCTCAGGTTGCTGATCAGATCTGTCTTGCGCAGTCGGAGAAGAACGGCTCCCCCGGGTGACCACAAGCTCAGAAAGGGATAGGACCACCGCCGTTGAAAAGAGGACGGAGAGACGCTTCCAACGGTACCTCTTGGGCCTCCAGGGATGCTGGGATGAAGTAGGGGCTGGCTCTGCAAGCTGCTGGTACTCTACTACCTGCGACCTGAGAATTGCAGGTGGTGAAAGGTGGTGGGGGAATGGGGTAGAAGGGATGGGAAATGGGGTGGATGGGTGTGGGGGCAACCCCTGGGTGTGAGGGGGTCTGGGAGGGGGTGTTCCAAGGTGTGGGAGGGGAAGAATGGGGTCTGGAAGGTGGTGTTTGCAGTGGGTGAGAGAGGAGCTGCGAATTTGGTTGGAAGGGAGAGAGGGAAATGGTATTTGAAAATGGGTTTAAGGGTGGGATTAATTTTTGGTCTTGGGGATGGGAAGGGGTGTGTGGGGAAGGTAAAGGGGGGGCTTGGGGAGTGAGAATTCTCCCTTGGGAGGTGAGAGGGTGCTTGGGGAAGGGGAGTGGGTGGTTGGTGGTTGGAGGGTGGAGTGGGGAGTGGTGGAATCTCCCTTGGGGCTGGGGTGGAGTTAAGGTGGGGTGGTGGGGAGTTGGGGATGAGTTATTGGAGGGGGGGAAGAGAGAGAAAGGTTGTTGGGAGGGGAGGAGAGAGAAAGGGGCGTAGGTTTTAGAGAGAGAAAGTGGAGGAGAGAGAAAATGACTTCCTAGAGAGAGAGGTAGAGAGAGGGGGGGATAGGGGCTTCTCACCCACTCAATTGGCTTCTCACCAAAAGAACAAGATTTAAGTTGGACACTAGAAAATTCAAATATTCATTCATTCATTAACTTCAAATGGGAGGAAATGGGGTCCTATATATAGGCAACCCACATTTTACAAAAAGTCACTGACTCTTGCTACAATGACAAATAACCAAGGGGTAGGGGGCGCCCCTGGGCCTTGCCCATAGAATTGGGCCCAATAACCAAACTAATCAGCCCTATGACACTTAACTTAGGTAGATGACTCATTAACCTAGGTACATGACTCAAATAAAAGGAAAATTACAATGATATGACTCAAATAAAAATGAGGAAATACAACATATGACTCAAGATAAATGACTAGACCATGTCGGATGCTTCCGGGGCGAGGAGATGATCTGTGGGTGTGGGCATGGGAGTTGATGTCCCCATCATACTCCCAGGGTGCGGAGAACTCGACTCCGTCGAGTAAGAGTCCTTCCCTCCTCAGAGGGTGTAGAATTGGTACCGCCCACAAGTCTTCAGAAGGAGACCGATCCATCCACCCGACGAGATAGCGCTCATACACCTTGCTCCTGGTGGCAGTGACATGTTCATCCAATATTTGCTCAATTCGCTCACGCAGGGCACTCCTAGCTAGTGGACTCTTCTCACGGGTGGGTGCTCTCTCAATGAGGGGAGTGGGCTCAATATCCTCACTAGGTACCACCGTGGGACCCTTATATGGCACTAGGTCGGCCACGTTGAATGTGAGGCTCACTCCGTACTCCTCGGGAAGATCTAACTCATAGGCATTAGTGCTAATGCACCTCAGAACCTGGAAGGGGCCCGCCCCACAAGGCCTCAATTTGGAGATGGCTCCCGAGGAGAGCCTCTCCGACCTCACCATCACAAAGTCACCCACATGGAATTCTTGGTGACACCGAGGGGAGTCAGCCTACCTTTTATAAATCTCATTTTCCTTGTTGATGTGCTTGCGAAGGTTTTCATGCAATTTTGTGAAGGCGGACATTCTAGAGGTGATGGGTGGACTTGGGCAACCAAAAGTAGACCAATCATGCTTTGACGCTAAGAAGACTTTGATGGAACGGGGAGGACCGGGGCATCCATAGGTGATCCGGTCATGTTTGGGGGTGACAAATGCTGGGGGACCCGGGAATCCATGAATACTCCTATCATATCTACGACCCATGATGAATGAAGGAGGACCATTACACCCGAATATGGACCATTCTTATTTCCTACTTGACATGTGGGTGATGTGAATGAATGGACCCAACATAGTGTTCATGCCAAGTGGTGTGGTAAGCCTATACACATGCATGTTTATCCCAAAGGTGACTTCCATGTGCATAGATGTGGGATGACCTTTGAACTTCCATGTGAAAGGGTCGAATGGATCTAAGAAGGTGGATATGGGGTGGGGCATTTCCTCGATCTCTAGGTGGGTGTTGCCTAAGGTCATGGCTCCTTTGGTGTTACATGGGTTATGGATGAGGTGAGCTTGGCCCAACATGGTGGGTGAGGGTAGGAAAGGGTCGGTGGGTAAGGTGGTTGTGTCACATGGGTTCCACGGTTCCCATTGGAAGGGATCAAAGGGATCATGAAAAGGTTTACCAAGGGGGAGGGGCCTTATGTCCTCAAGATCCTCAAATGGTGGTGGGTCATCCTCCTCTAATGAAATAATTGGGCCGAAGTTCTTGGTGGGTGGGTCGGCCATGAGGGGAGGGTTTGGCTTTCTACCCGATATAAGAAGCTCCAAATTGAGGAGAAGGTTGGGCTCATCGGGTGTGGGGAGGAATAGAAGGAGGTCACTAGTGTAGCAACCAATGGTGTATACCGAGGTGATGGACCCGACACATAGGTGTAGGAGGTCAAGACTCTATTGTTGGTTGTCCATTGTGGTCAACATGCTCGTAAGCTCCATTTGCCAAGCTAAGCCTTTAAGAAGATCCCCTAAGGTTTTCACTTGGTAAGATGATTGGATAGTGGTGTGATAGGAGAAGAAGGGCACTATTGGAAGGTTTTACTCCATGGGAGGGAAATCGTGGGCCGTGATCTCTCTTATTGGGCTCCCCTTTAGCCAACTAATAAGGGGTTCTCCTAAGATAAGCTCGGCCCCAACTAGAGAGGGTGGTGTAAGGTGAAGGCCACCATGTGAAGTTTCTTCTTCCACTTGGATATGGGTGATCTTCGTGGTGGGGATAGGGTCGAGAGTGTTCACCACTATGGGGTCGGGTATGGGTTCCTCCTCCAATGAGGTGAGAGGGTCTTTTGGGGGTGGGGTGGTGATGGTTGGTGTATGGTGCACCCGGGGTGGAGGGTAAAGGGAAACTTGATTTGGGATAGGGAGGGGAAGTAGTGGAGGCCTAGGACATGGGAGTTTTGGGGGAGGGAGTGGGAGATGGGTTGGTTGGGGTGGCTTGGGTTGGTCGGTCTTGGGGGGAGTGTCCCTTATAGGGGAAGATGGAGGGGTAGTGGTGGGGACCAATGGGGCTTGGATAGTGAGGGTTGTGGAAGGGGGTTTTGGTTGGGGTGTAGGGACCCTCATGGGGTTAGGTGGGGAGGTGGATGCTTGGATCATTTGGGTCTTAAGGGAGAGGATTTGGTGGCGAAGTGTAGTGATGATGGTTGAGAGGGAATTTGTTGAGAGTGGTGGGGGTGGAGGCCTAAGGGTGGTCTCAAGTTGGCCGGGTGGGGATGGAGGAGTGGTAGTTCTCCTCGGGCTAGGGGTGTTTGAGTAGGAGGGGTGAGAATATTTGGGGATGTCGATCTTCATAAGTTCTACCTTCATCTCTTCCCATGAGTGAATAGGTTCTTATCTTTCAACCCTCCTTAAGCCCTCTATGTGCTCCCACTTACTCTTGGCTTGACCCCGAAGTCGTCTCTTGGCCTTGCGGACTCTCGCGGGTCCATATACCCAAGTCGTTTCAAAGTACTTTTCTATGGTAGCCTCCCACCTAAGGTAATCACTAGAACTAGATCCGTCAAAGGTAATATCTTTGTCTAGAATGAAGATCATGGGTGGCGAGTAGGCTAAGTAGAAAATGGCCATGATGAACGGGGGGATAAATACAATGGCCCTAGGACAAGACTTAGTAGAGACAAGTCTAGAACTTACTCTGATACCAATTGATGTGACACACCTTTGGACTTAAGCAAGCAAGCACAATTCACAATCAAAACGGACCGATATTGGCGACTACTCACCCGACGCTCACCCAAGTCCCGGGGTAACTTGGCGATGCCAAGTAGAGGATGTGAGGGCTGGGCCCTTGCTGGTAGAGGGACAGCGGGCTAGCAAGGCCAAGGTTATTCCCCAAGGGTAACGCAGCCCAATTCAATGGAGCCGATGTCGTGCCGAGGGCACGGGTTGCACACTCTCTCCCACGATGGTCACTCGAAGCAATGGGGCTTGAGGATCGGGCGCTCACTCTCACGGACCAGCGGAGTTTATAAGCTAATATTGAAAGAGAAAGTACTAAAAAGAGATAAGGCTGGAGCACTTACTCGACCGGTTTGAAGAAACCGGTCCCGCTCGAAGACGTGGGCGAGCGGGGAAGCGTGGGTTCCCCACACGCCCCGCCGGAGTAGCTTGACTTGTTTATGATCTTACAACACTACACCCAATGCAAGGGGGGGATCTTGGGGAAGGGAAGCCAAAGATTACAGCCAAACACTATCTCCCACAGGGAGGGGCGGTAAGCCGGCTAGGCGGGGAGGGGAAAAACTGAAATTGAAGTCAAACGGTTGGATGATGTCGGTTCTGCCCGCTCTCTGTGACTGAGGACAGACAGTTAAAGTTGTTGACGCTGCAGCCACTCCCAAATTTTTTTGGTGATGAGACCAGCTGGAGAGTCTTTTTAGGTGACCCAGGAAGTCATCCAAATATTTTCGGAATTTCAGGAAGTCGGTGCTGGTCTGGGCAGAGGCACAAACAGGGACGCAGATCTCTTGTTCTGACTGTAACATGACCTCAACAGTAGGAAGATCAAATCACTACGGGCGCTCCAGAGCTCTGATTCAGGCGTGGATGGAGTCGTCGACTTCGTTGTTGAGTCATCTTCGAGAGGTGACCCACGGGGGCACCAGATGATGTCGGAGTCGACAGGGACAGTCCGAACAGCGCTTGGGTGTCTGTTTAGTCCCAGAGTGGACAGAACAGCGCACTCGGGGGAGAAAATTGAGAAATCTTAGCTCCGGATGCCGAATGGGATGCCGCTTGTTGGAGATGGAAGCCGACTCATTGTAGAAGCTCTCGGCCAAGTGGCGCCTCAAGAAGCAGAGGGATGTGGCTGTGGGAACTTCTGGAAGTGGCCTCAGGTTGCTGATAGGATCTGTCTTGCGTAGTCAGACAAGAACGGCTCCCCCGGGCGACCATGAGCTCAGAAAGGGATGGGACCACCACCGTTGCGAAGAGGACGGAGAGACGCTTCCAACGGTACCTCTTGGGCCTCCAGGGACGCTGGGATGAAGTAGGTGCCGACTCTGCAAGCTGCTGGTACTCTACTACCTGTGACCTGAGAATTGCAGGTGGTGAAAGGTGGTGGGGGAATGGGGTAGAAGGGATGGGAAATGGGGTGGATGGGTGTGGGGGCAACCCCTGGCTGTGAGGGGGTCTGGGAGGGGGTGTTCCATGGTGTGGGAGGGGGAGAATGGGGTCTGGAAGGTGGTGTTTGCAGTGGGTGAGAGAGGAGCTGCGATTTTGGTTGGAAGGGAGAGAGGGAAAGGGTATTTGAAAATGGGTTTAAGGGTGGGATTAATTTCTGGTATTGGGGATGGGAAGGGGTGTGTGGGGAAGGTAAAGGGGGGGCTTGGGGAGTGAGAATTCCTCCTTGGGAGGTGAGAGGGTGCTTGGGGAAGGAGAGTGGGTGGTTGGTGGTTGGAGGGTGGAGTGGGGAGTGGTGGAATCTCCCTTGGGGCTGGGGTGGAGTTAAGGTGGGGTGGTGGGGAGTTGGGGATGAGTTATTGGAGGGGGGAAGAGAGAGAAAGGTGGTTGGGAGGGGAGGAGAGAGAAAGGGGTGCAGGTTTTAGAGAGAGAAAGTGGAGGAGAGAGAAAGTGACTTCCTAGAGAGAGAGGTGGAGAGAGAGGGGGGACAGGGGCTTCTCACCCACTCAATTGGCTTCTCACCAAAAGAAGAAGATTTAAGTTGGACACTAGAAAATTCAAATATTCATTCATTCATTAACTTCAAATGGGAGGAAATGGGGTCCTATATATAGGCAACCCACATTTTACAAAAAGTCCCTGACTCTTGCTAGAATGACAAATAACCAAGGGGTAGGGGGCGCCCCTGGGCCTTGCCCATAGAATTGGGCCCAATAACCAAACTAATCAACCCTATGACACTTAAATTAGGTAGATGACTCATTAACCTAGGTACATGACTCAAATAAAAGGAAAATTACAATGATATGACTCAAATAAAAATGACTCAAGATAAATGACTAGACCATGTCGGATGCTTCCGAGGCGAGGAGATGATCCGTGGGTGTGGGCATAGGAGGTGATGTCCCCATCACAGGTCCTCCCTCAAGAGACGGGTCTCCTTGACTTTTCGGATCACCGAGGCCTTCTGTCGGTACTGGTGACTATGCTCAAACCACCATCTGGTGTAGTGGATGTCGAACTGTCCCCTGCGTCTCGGAACATGCGTCGATAGTCGCTCCGGCTCTCGGCGATAGTAGAAGTCCCACCACGCCGCGGCTAGCAAATGTGTGTCCCGACCTTTGTACTTCCGACCCGCCAAAGGGAACTCCTGGTTCGGTGGGATCCCTTGGTCGTACCCGAAGTTTCGAGCGAACCTGTGCGGGTAGTACGGCTCTAAGAAGATCGTCACGGATCGGTGTAAAGGCAGCACCGCTGGCTGGGTGCTCATCACCCACTCTGTGTACAATGACGCATCCGGCTCCGACTGGTAGGGTAGGGCGCAGGCCACCCCACCATTCAAAGGCACCATGATCAGGTGGGAGTCCCTGGTAGCACTGTCAAAAGGAACACCCTCCTCGCCCCTGCCGGGCAAGTAACACAAAACTCTCCTAGCTTCCTCCAACTGCATCACTGCGTCCCCATCAGGCTATCCGGTGAAGCTAAACAACACTGGTGCCGCCAGGTTCGTCACAGACCCGCGAGACACCAACCCTGGGAACAGCAACCCAGCCCATGCACTGAGGTAGTGAGTCGGTAGAAGTAGGCTCCGCTCACGTGGCGCCGAGTGTGCCGCCAGTACTCCCAGTCCCTGGTAAACATTGGCCAAAGCCGCTGGGGCTAAGGCTAGCCTTCGTCCCTCTGCCAATTGGCATGCAGGCCACAACAGCTCTACTCGCAGCTGGCCGTCCTCCCCGTGGGGGACCACGAACGTCACCAGCCAGTACGCCAAGTATGCGGCCAAGTGCGTCACGTCTGGCAGTCTATGGGGGTTCCACCCCTCCTGTGGCAAGTAGATATACCTGCTATATGTCCAGAAACGCAGCTCCACCTCTGTGTACTCCTCCCAGGGGGTCTGGTCCCTCGCGAACTCCTGGTGAAAGCAAAAGGGGCCCTAATAAAAGTGGCGAATCCACGCATTCAGCGGCACCCTGGGAGTCTGCGCCGCTCTTTCCTTCCCAGCCAGGGCCAAGTCCCTCCAGGTCTTCAGCAAATACCGGTAGCTGTAAGGAACCCGGTATCATCCATGCCCGTCAGTGTGGCTACGATGGACGTCATCCAACACTATCTCCTCATACCCCTCGCCGCTGATCGACAACCCAGAGATCCTCCACAGAGACCACAAGTCTAATGAGGTCTCTCCCTCAGCCGTTACCACGATGTTCCACCTGCGGTTGAAACGCTCTGTTAACGCCTGTAAAAGTCCTGTGTAGCAAGGATACCCATACAAAGCCGCAGTCACAGCATATCTGATGTCAGCTCGATCGAGTAGCACCCGATAGTGGTGTACTATGCCCATCAACCACTCGGTAGCTCCCTGGCGGTATCTGTGTGACGGAATCACCGCCTAGCGGCCATACCAGCTAATGGCGGTCTGTCGCAGAATCCTGGACAAAAGACTGTGGTCATCATAGCCTTCCCCGGCATACTCCAGCCCTGATGGCTCCAGTACCAATCCCGGACTGCCCTCTGTCTCTGCTCGGTGGTGTCCATGCAAATCCCAGAAAGCGGGACCAATCACTCCAGCACGAACTCTGAACTGGTCTGCTCTGCTGAAGAAGCCCAGGCACTCAGCACTGGGAAACTGACTCTGCCTCCAGTAATCCACAGAGAAACTCGGGAAGCCCCAAAGTACAATCCCGTGCAAGCTATCTCGACCCACCAAGATCGCCCGCTCTAGTCGACGACGGGCTCCAGCAACCCGTGAGTCACTCTCCTCCATGCCTGGCGGGACAAAGTGCCTGACAAACTCAAACAAGTGATAGTCCAAAGGAAACTCCACTGGATAGCCACCGCTGTGATCATAAGTATAAATTCTGCCCGCCTCCGACGCGTGGGACAGCTCCACAAGCCCAACCCCATTGCCGCGCTCGCCGACGGGGCCCTCTGCCACAACTGTTTGCCCACCATCAAGCTGCTCCACACTGGCCGCGGTGATAACTGGTGGGCCCAACGGGGGCATGGGCCGCTCGATCCTCCTCACCCAGTGGTCCTCCTCCCGGACCACATGCCTCGGGACCCTCTCGTCCCTGCCAAATCGGGCCATAGCTGCAAGAGATAGCACAAAAATTGTCAGTATGCCAGAAATTCAGCACATACAATACAACAAATCACAAGTATATGAAACGTCCAAATGCAACTACAACAACTCAAAAGGAGAGGTTCACGGGCTGTACGCCCTCGTCTCTGCCTCCGACGCATGACCCATGGGAGGCATTTGTTGTACCCGGACTATTTCCCCAGCAAAATACCTAGAAATAAGGGTTCGGGAATTTCATCAAACACCTTCAAGGCATGGGCTATCCGGCCCCTCCGACAATCCAGTGGGCCCGACCAACAGCCCTAACACGTTAGCCGAGGTGCACGGTGGCACTAGCAATCGATCGGGACCACTCCCGACTCCTAAGTTGCGGACTTTACCCGCCTTCTACACGACCACCCGGGCCATCCCGGGGACACTCTGACTATAAGCCACACCACATGACACCCAGTGAAAAGGCTAGGGGCCTACCCCGGAACGCCTTCCCTCAACCCTCCAAGGTCAAAGGGAGACCCAAATAGGTCAACCACAGGCTCAGGAGGCCAGTAGTACGCGTGTACGGCTCACACACGCGTGTTCGGCATTCTGCCGAACACCTTATGGGCGCACATGTTTCAACCCTTCTACACCAATCCACGGGCCACCCCGTGATTCCAGTACACTAATTGGGTCCTACAACGACCCCCCAGCAAGTCGGGGCCACCCCCGACCCTCAAACACGTGGCAACAAGCCACTGAACTTAGCTCTCGGGCCAACCCGAGGCTACCCTGCCAAACCACCGTACAACACGGCACGTAGTACAAGGCAAGGCCCATGGGCCCAAGGTGCCTCCTCCCAGCCCCTACGAACTTCTACCCTTGGCCCTAGGCCAAATCCAAGGCCCGTCGGCCACTTACACGGCTCGTTCGGCAACCCGGGGTGTGCCGGGCATTCGCTCGAACATCTTGCGAGCGACCACTACAACTCAAAGAACAATGGCTCTCATGGGCCATTTCAACATCTCGGAACTTCATATGCCCCAAGAGATGTCCCCGGACGATAAAAGAACACCACCGGGGGCCATCCCTTGGGGTTACGGCTTTGCCCGGGGCCCGTGTGTCCCAGGGCGTGGCCGCGCCCCCAGTGAGAGCGAACTCCCCGGGGGGCCGCGCCCTCTCCCCAGCTCGGAGGCCCGACGGCCCTCCCCATTCCCGATTCATGCAAATTTGGTCTGAGGTTCGTGTAAAGTTCGTTCATCGTACCCACACGCAGAAGGATCCACAAATATGGAGCCCCGTGATTACGCTAAGTCACACACGTCAATCCCTCGATCTTCACACACAAGCAGCCAGTCCACCGGTGTATCCTCCCAGTATCCTTTATCCTCTTTCTTCTTATCCAATTTAGGAAGAAAAATAACCAAAAATCGGGTTTTATAGAGGTGGGACCACTCCCCCTCTCTCTCTTCTACCTGGTCCGCCCAAACCCCCCCTTGGGGAGGGGTTTAGGCGGACCAGCTTGGGGGTCCAAGCTGGTCCGCCTAAACCCTTGTATAATAAAAAAGATTTTTTTTTAAAAAAAGAGGGACTTTGGTCCGCCTAAAACCCCCCTTGGGGGAGGGTGTTTAGGCGGACCAGCTTGGACCCCCAAGCTAGTCCGCCTAAACCCCTCCAAAAATAAAAAAAAAGGTTTTTTTTACCCTTCGAAGAGGGGTTTAGGCGGACCAGCCCCTTGGGCTAGTCTGCCTAAACCCCATCCCTCACACTCCCACACACACAAAACACACACAAATAAAATTCAAATAAAATAAAAATAAAGCACTATTTGGGGGGTTTACCCGGACCAAGTTGGACCCTCAACTTGGTCAGCCTAAACCCCACCCCCTCCCCTTCAACTTCTATAAATTGCCCCCCTTGCCAAATGATGATAGAGATATATGGTATGTGAAGCATGGACGCACGGATGGATGAGCAAGCTTCCCCGACCTAATTATCGCACCCTCGGATTCCCGGGGCTTTCGGCAAGGGTCGGGAATGCGAGAAGACAAGTGCGCGCGCGGTTGGCTTGCTAGTCGGCTCACACACGCCGAGGGTATGTCACACGTACTCCCCTCACGCGGTGTCTAGCCGTCTCATGCCAAGTCCATCCCCGCCACATGTAAGATGACCATACCAATGGCAAATACGCCTGCACCTCGGGCCTACCCGTGTACGGCAACTTACGACACTTACGACGGTGACGAAGGGTACTTCATAGCGCCGCGTCGGCCCTCGACACGGAACCGCGTGCCCACCGTTCACCTCCCAGTCGGTCGTCGGCCCCTGAGATCGACAAATCAAGTCTAGTCAGACCTCTGGCCCGGGAATCATAGTCCCGGGACCGACCTTGACTCCCCAGCATGACAACACTCACCGTCCGAGACCCGGACCCGACCACTCACCTCGAGCCACGTCCGACCTCCGCCAGGCGCCAGCCCGTGTCCGTTCTGGCCACCAAGGCAGTCGAACCCACACCAACTCCTCTGTAAAGAGTTCCAGTAAAACACTGTGGACGTCAAAAAATGTCGTTGAGGATCATGCGGCATGCACGTCTCGACAGTCGAGAGCGAGCCGAAGACAGAAATGCCGAATAAACCTCATGCCTTGCCCGATCAGGACGAGAACTCGCTTGGTGGTCTGCTACCCGTTAAGGAAGCCCCCCAGGCAGGAGATACGGATACAACTCTCTGACCGGCCACGCCGAGAGCCGAATCAGAGAAAAGTCAGGAACTCCGGCATAGTCTCGGCATGTACCGAAAGTCACGCAAAGTCTAGGACCGAGCCCTAGAGGCTGCAAATGGAATATTATGGAGGCCATACACCGCAACCGGAAAATTCCGGGAATGCCAACATTCATATAATTGGCCGCGACTTTGAAAAGAATCCGTTCGGTGCTTAAAACGGCACGGAAGGGCCTTAAAGCGGCGTGCCTTAAAACGACGCGCCCCTTTGCTTAAATGGTGCGCCCCACCTTATGCTCTAATGCGAGCCCCCCCGTTGCTTTTGTTAAAACGGCGCCACTCCCCTTGTATGCTAAAACAGCGCGCTCCCGTTGGAGGGCCACCCCTTTGAATGCACTAAAACGGCGCCGTTTTAACCCCTCATTCTCAAAGCCCACAGTAGACTATTCTCTGAAGCGTTTCCCCGGCGCGCAATCAACCCATCCCGTCATCAATGCGGTCCCCTGTTTCCTGCGAACAACATGTCGATGAACAGCTTAAAATTGCTAAACGTCTACTTCAATCCGTTGGGCAACCAAGCATGTTCTTTAAACAGAAATTCTCGAGCCCTGCACCACCGAATGGCCATTCACGGCCGGCCGCCCACTCCCTTGCAGGTCATGGCGATGTTAACGTGGCTGGCGAAGGAGCTCGACAGCAAATCGGCGCGATGTGGGCAAGCGTTCGACGCGTTCAGCTTCGAACAAAGACTTGAGTGCTTCACCATGTATATATAACAAGCATTTGTTAAGCAGTGTGGCTGTCAGGTGGCTCTCTGGCACGCGCAGGAAGAAAGAAAGGTTCCCGAGAGGTGTGTGTAAGAGGAGAATAGGGGTGAGAGAGTTTCTTTTTCCCTCCTCCAGGGAGCTTCCATCGAAGAAGGCCGAAGGGTGAACAAGCTCTGTTCTCATGCCGGAGAAGAAAAGGGAGAGAGAGAGGGGTGAGTGTGAGAGGTGAGTCGGGGGGGGGGGGGGGGTTCTGTGTTCTTTTTCCTTCCTCGACAGTATCTTCTTCTTCCCCCCTTCGATGTAGTCCATTTGTATCTTGGGATGAATCACTTTCTATGCAAAACTCCTTCCCCGTTGTGTGGATGAATAAAAGAAGAAAAGCCATTTTTGCAACTCTAGTATTCTCTGTTCCAATCTCTACTCTTCCTTTCCTCACTCTCCGATCATCCGGGGCCTTTGAGGTCCGCCTCTTCATGGCGTGACCCTCAAAGGAACCTGGCCAAAGGATGAACATTCATTACCCTTGTGGTGAACACTTGCCCCGCTTCAAAGAATCATCGCCCGTGAGTCGTGGTCGCTCTTGTAGGCTGGCCCTCGAGCGCTCCACACTCACATTTGGGTTCGGACTGCCGTGAGGCCACTCCGATATTTTGAGGGTCACCCCGGAGCAATCCGTTTGGTGGCCTTTGCTTCTCTCTGGCAAGCCCCGGTCTGGCGGAGATGCTGCCCAATTTTCGCCAGGGGATTAAGAGCACTGAAGAATAAACGGACACTGCAATCTCGAGAACAAGAACAACGCACATATTGAATCCTCTGTGAACAAACCACCACCAAACTTGCTCACGGGTGAAAAGAAAAAAAAAGAAGGAAAGCACAGTAAAACAGCTTTGAAACAAGCCTCGGGAGAGGTTATTCCGGCGCGGGTTGAAATGGCGCGGTCACTGTTCCACCGCGCCATTTTAACCCCTTCTCATAACCCATCCGTCTACCATCCTACCCTTAAAATGGCATGGCCATAACCGGCGTGCCCTCCCTCCAATCCTATTCCGACGCGGTCAATTCCGGCGTGCCCATGGGAGCACCGATTTACCCCCCCTTTTCATCCCCCTTTTGATGCTTAAACGGCACCCTCCTTTAAAGTCCTAATCCGGCGCGCCTCCCCCTTTGTTCAGCATGTTCACTCCTTATCCGGCGCGCTCAGGGGCACGCCAGATTAACCTCCCCTTTTGTCCACTTCAAACCCGGCGCGCCTCTTTTATATAAAGAGGGGGGGGTAAATAATAATAAAAAAAGGAGAGAAAAGTTCAAACAAAAAAAGAATGCAAAGATCAATGCCATTAAAAAAAATGAAAGGAACTCTACTATCCGTGCTTCAATTAAAATTTTGTTCCGGGGGCAGCGCCCTCGGAAACCCCCGCAAGGGGCGCTGCCCCCTTGACCTCTACAACCTGACCGGGCAGGTCGATCCCCGCGACCTGACCGCGCAGGTCGATCCGCATGTGAAGGCACACGTTGGTGAGCTCGGGCTACGCACTTAATAATCCACTCCCTCGGACTGGGTGCAAAGAGAAAATCAACAACGCCTTATGGTATCGGACGTGGTTTATGAAATTTCTGACATGGCCATAGTCCGAAATCATCTCCGACCAACAATCTATCAACTTGACCCGTCCTTACCGGGATCCGATCCCGCATTCTCATTAAACTTGTCTTGTTCGTGGCAGACATCTGCGCGGTTTTGTTGCCGTCTTTTATGCTACAAACACGGACCTTCGTCCGAACATGAAGTGGCCCATGAGTGGCCGACATAGTCTGAACGTTCACGTCCCAATACGGGTTTCTAGCATAGTTCACCTTTCACTATCCTCCTGCATTATTAGTATTCTCTTCAGGCCGTAGGGCCCTTATTCCTGGCAATCAATCAAGGGTGCTCCCCCATATGAGGGATGTAAATAATGCCATGGCTTTTATGGCACGGCAGGTTTTGGTCCCGACCCTAACTACACAATTATCTGATTAGTCAGATCGAGCGCACCATGGGCTTCCATGAGGCCCGAATAAATCGTCACCTTTGTGACTAGCATGCCCTCGCACTAAATAAACGAATTAACCCAATCAACAAATGAACCGATTCTTTTCAAATTTTAGTGCGTCCACAAACACGCAGACATCCGCTTCGCCACGCAATGACCCGGGGACCGGCCCATGTGTCGGAATTGTCCCATGGCTTGCGCCTGTTGTACTTTGGCCATTTAGGCCCGCTTGTAAAGCCCATGTGACTCATCATAAAACCAGTAAAATACATACGCCCATGTTCGGGCCCCCAGCTTCCGACCCACACCCCTCGGTCTAACGCATACCCCTAGCTGCTGAATGCACTCCAGCCCTCTACCCACGGCTTCAGACACATATACAGACTTTTCTTCTGCATAGAACGAAGGTATTCGGATTCAATCTGATGTAAATAAACACCGGTTGCTTGCGACCGGTGGGGAAAGACGTCATGTACACGATTCCCGCAATCACCTACGCACTCGCACCCATGGAACCCCTTCTCTCGACGTGTCGCCCGATCACTCGAGCCCACGTGCCGTGCCCTGGTGGCGCTTCCCCGGTGAAACCTTGGTTCCATGAGTGATTGTCGAGAGATCGACTGGCATGCCCGCATCTTGTCCGGTTAACCCTTATCCCTACACTTCCGTGCCATTCGACCCTTTCCGACTTTCCATAAAAAGGAGAGTGCCCGGTACCGCCGTGAGAGGCATGCACCCATAAGGAGGATACCCGGGATACATCAAAATCCCGTATTTTCCTTCACCGCTGTATCCCTTCCCTCACCCCGGAAATCGGCATAAAAAACCCGCGCAACAATAGTCTAAGTAGAGTGTCTATCATATTACCTCCAACTATCTCACTTAGCACCTATCTCATTCATTCAAGGTATAAGTGTTGTGACCCCTCTGTGTTGATGATGTTGACAATAAGTTTTACTTCATTGGCAACAGCTTGTTTTGATTGATTGGCAACTGTTCTTATTTTGATTAAATTGTTTTTATCAGGTTGTCTGTGTATATAATGCAGTCGGAGTCTATACTGTCGTGCACACACCCACAGGTCTACATTGCATTACAGCATGAACATAGAGTCCATACATTTCATTGTGTAGTCTGGACAGTTGTGGGTCGGCCCCCTTGTTTACATGGGTCGACTCCTCAGATTAGCATAGCCTATACACTGCATAGCATAGTCTATACACTGCACGTTCAAGTTCATAGTCTGTACATTGGCTGTTGGCTTGCACGCTCACTCAAGTCCGCACATCGTGAAGTAAGCACATTGTGGCTTGCTCATTCACTCATTCAGCCCTGTCAAGTCCATACATTGGGCTACTGCGCAAGTCCATACATTGGCCTTCAGGCTTGCAAGTCTATACATTGCCTGTCGATTGCAATGTCTGTACAGAGTTCAGAGAGTTCAAAGTGTTCATAGTCTACACATTCATTCACTGTTCATGTTGCATCAAGTTCAAAGTCCATACATTGGACTGTAGCATGCACGAAGCTAAGTCTATACATTGCTCAAGTCTATACATTCATTTTCTATAGCTTGCACGAGGTGGAGTCTGTACATTGGCCTCAGCTTTCGAAGTCTGTACATTGGCCTTAGCTCTCCAAGTCTGTACATTGGCCTCCGTGTCTCAAGTCTATACATCGGAATGTTTGGCCAAGTCTGTACATCCTTCTGTTGATAGTTCAAGTCTATACATTGGACTGTTTGGCCAAGTCTGTACATCGTTGCTTGCCAAAGTCTGTACATTGGCATCTGTTCTTACGTTGCAATTCCAAGTCTGCACATTGGGTTCTTTACCTACGTTCAGCTTTGAAAGTCTATACATTGGTTTTCATTTCAAGTCTGTACAGACTTTGGTTTGTGCAAGTCTATACAACCGACTGTTCAGCTTGTGACCAAGTCTGTACAGCCAGAGCGACTGTTAAGTCTATACATTAGCATCCTTGATTTGATCAAGTCTGTATAGAGTTTCTTTTGTCAAGTCCATACATTGAATGTCTATACATTCGTTTGCCTTGCATCATTCATTAAGTCTGTACAGCCCCTTCGCTTGGCAAGTCTGTACATTGTGGATGTCTATACACTCGATTGCCTTGCCTTGGTCAAGCCTGTACAGAGTTTCTTCAGCTAAGTATACACATTGCTTCACGACGTGAAGTCTATACATGCCTTGTTCAAGTCTTCACATGATGAAGTCTATACACTCAACTTCTTCACACTTTAGGAAGTCTGTACATCCTTCAATGCATTGCATGCATCGTTCGTGAAGTCTGTACATCGAGTGAAGTCTGGTGAAGTTTATACAGCGCCCATTTCTCTTAGAGTCTCATGCATATGTGAAGTCTGTACATTGCATTTGCATTCACAACGTCATCACACTTGAAGTCCATACATCGTCAGTTGTCTGTCAAGTCTTCATATTGCTTAAGTCTGTACATCGCATAGCTTCACATAGATGAAGTCTATACATTGGGCAGAGTCTGTACACTGCATTCGAGTTCACAAGTCCATACAGTGAAGTCTATACAATGCAGTTCATCTTATAAGTCTGTACAGAGTTCTTCACTTAACCTGATAATTCGATACTCTGTCTGACAGGGATCTGCTACTGAGATTGTTGACATGGCTCGTGATCCCAGGAGGACGAGGTGATCAGATGCTGCCACGTGGATGAAAGCACCTCGGATCTGGCGAATTCCTTCGGCGGGAAAACGTGGAAGCCACGCGCCCTTATCCAATCTGCTGCTGTATATATAAAAGTCTTCATCTTCTGTTGAAGGCTGATCGAAGAGTGGCAAGTCTATACAGTGAGACAAACCTGAGACAGCAGAGAGCCATCGAGATCCAAAGTGAAGAAAAGGAGAGAAGAAGAAAGTGAGAAGAAATGAGTTGAGAGAGTGATATGAGAGCTTGTGAATCAGCATCTTGCTCCAGATACCAGAGCTGATATTGCTCACTTTGCGCTACAGTCGTTTTGATTTTCTTCCATTCGATTGTATTTTTCTTGCTTTTCAGTCTTGTTATTTTTCCTTTGAAAACTCTTGTTCGATCAAGCTGTTAGTCAGCAGTGTCAAGCTGTGAGGCAGCGGTGTGAAGAGGTGTTATCTCTGGTCGGCTAACCTGTAGTGCCCAGTAGAGCAAGCTGTGAAGCTCAGCTGTTGCAGAGGGTGTTCCTCTGGTCGGGATAAGCTGTAAGCCCCAACCGTTGTTGGCAAGCTGTTGTGCCCAGCAGATTGAAGCTGTGTATCAGCAGTAATCCACATTCGAGTTGAATGTGTGGTGGACGTAGGTCGGATTGATCGAACCACCTAAAAGTCTTTGTGCCTCTCGTGTGTTTGCTTATCTGTTTAGTAGATATTGTTTCCATCATTCGGTGCTTTGACTGTGGTTGTCCAGTGTTCTTTTAATTCCGTATTTGAATCTTTTCATAAATTTTAAATTAGCCTGTTGATCTATTCACCCCCCCTCTAGATCCACATTCTGTGGCGAAAGAGCCTTCCATCTAACTCCAACAATTGGTATCAGAGCTAGACTCTTCTACAGGGACTTACCGCCCGAAGAGGATAAGCACAGATGGACGGAAGAGGGGTGATAGCTGAAGGACACTCCACATCCAAGCCCCCGTACTTCGATGGAACCAACTACGCATACTGGAAGCACCGTATGCAGGTATTCTTGAGAGCTAAAGACTATGAAATATGGAAGGTGGTTAGCAAGGGACCTTTCGAGCTGTCCCCTAATGAAGATGTATGGACCAAGGAGGAAATTAGAAGCTCCACGCTCAACTGGAGTGCAATCAATGCAATCCAGTATTCTCTGCATCCCACTGAGTTCTCACGAATATCTGCCTGCTCCTCAGCAAAGGAAATGTGGGATGCACTTGAAGTCATCTACGAGGGGACTTCACAAGTCAGAGAGACCAAGACTAATCTACTGGTTTCAGAATACGAGGCTTTCAAGATGAAGCCTAATGAGACAATCAAAGAAATGTATGCTCGGTTGACTATTATCACAAATGGTCTCAGAGGTTTCGGGAAGAAGTATTCTGAGTATGATATAGTCAGGAAGATCTTGCGATCCTTGACTCCAATTTGGCACACAAAGGCCACCGTTATGGAAGAGTCAAGAGATCTGCACAATACAAGGGCAGATGAGCTTATCGGATCTCTAATGGCATATGAGATGAATCTGTCGAAGATAGAGGAGGCTGATAGAAAGAGGAAGCCAATAGCTCTGAAGGCTGGTGGTAGTAAATCTAGTCGATGCAGCCCCAACGGATCATCAACTGAAGAGAGCTTGTCTGAAGAAGAAATGGCAAATGATGATATGGCTATGATTACTAGGGAATTCCGGCGTTTTCTCAAGAAAGAAGGAAGAAGATTCAGCCGAAGAAATCCCAGTGGTGGCCGCCGAGACACAAGGTACAAATCAAACCCTGTAAAGAAAGCTGATACTAATGTTTGCTATCAATGCAGGAAGGCTGGTCACTTTAAAGCTGAATGTCCGACAAATCAAAACCTCAAGGATAAGCCCAAGAAAAAGAACACAAGAGGGAAAGTTATGGTGAGTACCTGGAGTGATGAGGACAAGGGATCCTTGAGCAACACTTCGGACAGTGAAGTTGAAGCTGAGAAGCCAATTTGTCTCATGGCAACCAGCTCAGAAGATAGAGAGGATGAATCTGATGAGGTATCCTCTCGTTTTGAAAACTTTACTATTGCTGATTGGATGGATGCTTATAATGAACTTGCTGATAGAGTAGATGATGTCAGAAAAGAAAATAGGCATCTACGAAGAAAAATTAACATCATGCAAAATGATACTTCATTGTCTGATAAAATTGCATGCTTAGAGAATGAGAACAGTAAGCTGAAACTCACATGTTCTGAATTTGAAGAAATCAAGAAAGAACTGAAAATCTCTAAGGAAGAAAATGTGAGATTAGAAAATGAAATTGATGCATGGAAATTAAAAATTCAGAATTATGAAAGTGAGATAAAAATTACCTCTGAAAAATATGAAGCTGTCCTAAATGTAAATAATGAATTGAAAAAGTCTATTGATGAAATTCAGAAAGACAATGAGGATAAGCTGAAAACCATTGAGAAAATGACCCAAGGATCTAAAAATTTAAATGCTCTATTGGGGTCGAAGGTTAATTTCAGAAGAGAGGGCCTAGGATTTAACTCTAGTGCAACTAAGAGCTTTGGAATGAAAACTATTTCCTTCGTTGCACAAAAGGAGAGAGGACCTCTGATTAACATGAATTCTAATAATGTTGTGAACACTAACGTGAATCTGAAAAAGCCCAATGCAGAGGAGAAGGGCAAACGGAAAATTGGTGAGCCTAGTAGAATTGGCACTTCCAAACCTAGCTCTAGTGCTCAACCCAAGGCTAGGGGTCAGCCTGCTCAGGTAAATAAACCCCATGTCAATGCCAAAAAGTCTTCACCACCACCATCACAGAAAAAGACCCAACAAAAACCTATGAACAGGTCAGCAGGGTCAACAGTGCAGGGAAGACAAAATGTTTTCAGGAGTCAGCCCAACAAATTCAATCCACCTAGAGTCCAGTCCTACTACCCCACATAGTCAATCTATCCTAATGGGTTTGGGTGGACTAGAACTCAAGGAATGCATACAGGGTATGTTAAACAACCTACACAATTTTACAGACCTTATGTCAGAAATTGGGGTAATGGGTATGGTAGTCAAACAACCAGGAACTTCTAATCTTACAGCCAACCCAAACATTACCCTGATCAAAACTTTATGAATGCTACTTGGCCGAAGCATTGGCACAAGAACAACAATTCTGTGAATAACTCTGTTGGTGCAAATAAAAGGAAGAACAACAAAAATAAGAGAAGAAATGACAGAAGGAAATCTGCAAAATCCACTGAACAAAGTTCTTTTAAACAAATGTGGATTCCCAAAGCCATACTTTCTTTCTTTACTTGCACTTCATCTGCATTGGAGCCCAATCAGTCTTGGGTTCCAAACTCCTTGCCCTAATTGTGTGTGCAGGTATGCCTGGCAGCCAAGAGCAACTTGTGGTACTTGGACAGTGGCTGCTCCAGGCATATGACAGGAGATAAGGCCAAGTTCTGCATGCTGACTGAAAAGCTAGGAGGCCTTGTCACCTTTGGAAGCAACACAAAGGGTAGGATCATTGGATCAGGTAAGGTAGGTAAGTGTTCTACCTGCTGCATTGATGATGTTATGCTGGTTGAAGGGTTAGCTTATAATTTACTCAGTATTAGCCAGTTGTGTGATAAGGAACATAAAGTTTTATTTGATTCTCAATGCTGTAAGGTTTTTGAACCTGATTCTGATATTGTCAAATTTTTTGGAAAAAGAATAAATAACACATACATGATAGATTTAGATGATATTCAGCATTCTAACCTATGTCTTACTGCAAGTAGAGAAGATTTAGCATTTTTATGGCATCGTAGGTTAGGCCATGCGAGTTATACTGTTTTGCATAAACTAAACAAGCATAGCATGGTTAGAGGACTCCCTGAAGTCTCTTTTAAAAAGGAAAATAAATTTTGTAATGCATGCATTCAGTCCAAGTTGACTAGAAAATCATTAAAATCTAGGACAGAAAACCTATCCACTAAACCTTATGAACTGATACAGATGGACCTAATTGGGCCAACCAGGTCTGTCAGTTTATCAGGGAAGAGGTATGGGTTTGTCTTAGTAGATGATTTTTCTAGGTATACTTGGGTATTTTTTCTGTCACATAAAAATGATGCATTCTCAGAATTTTAGGAGTTCTGTATAAGAATAAATCAGAAAATTGAAAATATTTTGACTGATCATAGAGGTGAGTTTGAAAACTCACACTTTGAAGAATTTTGCAGGTCAAGTGGGATTCATCATAAGTTCTCCTCACCAAGGACACCTGAGCAGAATGGTGTTGTTGAGAGGAGGAACAGAACTCTAGTGGAGATGGGCCGAACTCTCTTAGTTGAAGGTCAACTGCCAAGAAAATTCTGGGTTGAAGCAGTCAACACAGCCTATTATGTAATTAACAGGGCAATGGTAAGACCTTCTACCCAGAAAACCCCTTATGAGATTTTGAGAGGTAAGAAACCTTCAATCGCCCACTTCAAGGTCTTTGGTTGTAAATGTTTTATACATATAAATGACAAGAGGGACCTCGATAAATTTGAGCCAAAAGGTGAACCAGGAATCTTCCTCGGTTATTCTGAAAACACCCGGGCTTATAGAGTGTTTAATTTAAACTCAAAAATTGTTGAAGAATCTCCACACATTATCTTTGATGAAACCTTGATGAAAACTAACCATGGTCATTGCAGGAATGAAGATGGGAACATTTTAAAAGATGATAACTCTACAAACCAGTCTGATGGTGAGGAAGAAAAAGGAGAGCAGAATGAAGAAGAATCTGAAGTTCAGGGGGAGGTAAGTGAAATTCCTGAAACTCAGATTGTTAATATCAGATATCTTAAAGATCACCCTGTGAATAATGTCATTGGCAATTTGAATGATCCCCCTAGGACTAGAGGTCACTTTAGAATTCAGGATGAATTAAATACATATGCTCTTGTCTCTCAAATTGAACCCAAGTCCATTGACTGTGCCCTCAAGGATGTGCATTGGACTAATGCCATGCATGAGGAGCTTAATCAGTTCGACATGAACAAGGTGTGGCACTTGGTCCCACCTCCTGATCATGGAACAGTCATAGGGACTAAGTGGGTATTCAGGAATAAATCTGATGAATTAGGGAATATTGTTAAAAATAAAGCCAGACTTGTTGCTCAGGGGTATAACCAGGAGTTTGGTATTGACTTTGAAGAGTCATTTGCCCATGTAGCCAGATTAGAAGCTGTTAGGATTTTATTGGCTTATGCATGCTCCCTAGCAATAATCCTCCAGCAGATAGATGTAAAATCTGCATTCTTGAATGGGGAAATTAGTGAGGAGGTCTATGTAAGACAGCCCCCTGGGTTTGAATGTCTAGATTTCCCTAATCATGTTTACAAATTAAATAAAGCTCTCTATGGTCTTAAGCAAGCTCCCAGAGCTTGGTATGACAGGTTGAGCAAGTTTCTTACTGATCAAAATTTCACTAGAGTAGTTGATCAGACCTTATTTACAAAGGTGAGTCATTCTGACATTCTTATTGTACAAATTTATGTGGATGACATTATTTTTGGGTCAACTAACCCAAATTGTGTGAGGAATTTTCTAAAACAATGACTAATGAGTTTGAAATGAGCTCAATGGGTAAGCTCAAATTATTTCTTAGACTACAGGTTACACAAACAAAGGATGGAATGTTTATCACTCAGTCCAAGTACACAAGGGATCTACTCAAGAAATACAAGATGGACAACCTCAATGAGATAGCTGCTCCAATGGGTACCTCTACAAGCTTGGATGAAGACACTAAAGGCAAACCTGTTGATCAAAATCTATACAGAGGTATGATCGGATCCCTTCTCTACTTAATAGCATCTAGGCCTGATATTCAATTTGCTGTAGGATTATGTGCTAGGTTTCAGGCCAGTCCTAAAGAAACTCATCTTAAAGCAGTAAAAAGGATTTTTAGATATCTGCTAGGCACCCAAGAGCTAGGATTATGGTATCCTGCTAGGTGTGAGTTAGAGCTTCTAGCTTACACTGATGCTGATTATGCTGGGTGTCGAGTAGATAGAAAAAGTACTAGTGGCTATTGTCAATTCCTTGGTGGCTGCCTAGTATCTTGGGCATCTAAGAAGTAACACACTGTAGCCTTGTCTACAGCTGAGGCTGAATATGTTCCAGCTGGTAATTGTGCTGCCCAAGTACTATGGATCAAGCACCAACTAGATGATTATCAGATAAAACTGGAATGTATTCCAATTTTATGTGATAATACTAGTGCTATATGTCTTGCTAAAAATCCTGTTCACCATTCAAGGACTAAGCACATAGAGATAAAAATACCATTTTCTTAGAGATGCTGTGAATAAAAAGGAAATCGAACTGAATTTCATTGAAACAGACAAACAAATTGCTGATATCTTTACTAAGTCACTTGGAAATGAAAAGTTTAAATTTCTTAGAAGAGAACTTGGCTTGTGTAAGTTTCAGCACGATGAATAAAATTTTTAGCTATTTTGAATACAATTTCTGATTTGGACTTACATCTGATAGCCTGAATAAAAGTCTATGAAGGTTGATTGGTGCAACAGACTCATGATCATGCATGACACTCACATTATTTTCTCATGCATTTAGTCATGAATGTGTCTAAAATCACATGCATATAGAACTGTTTTGCACTACATTTCTCTGCATAACCCTGGTGGTCATATAGCATGATAGTGCAGTCTGAATAAGCATGAACTTCAAAAATCATTTATTCAGTCATCATTTGCAAAACTGCATGCATATAGACAGGGGGAGTCTTGTCAGAATTTCAGGGTGAACTGCTGCGTCGACGCTGCTATACTGTGGCGTTGACGCAGTGAACTAGATCTGTGAATGTCTCTGCTTCTTATTCTGATGAGTTGACGCTGCAATAGCGTGGAGTCGACGCACTGACATTATCTCAGTGTTTTATATTGTTGCCTCTTCAACTGATGCGTGGACGCCTTGAACTCCCAGCGTCGACTATGTTCATCTTTTGACTCTGAATGACTGAGTCTGACAGTATGGTAATCTTTTAATCAGTTCTAATATTAAGCAATAGAAAACAGACCTCTTCCCTCATAAGAACTTTAATTGCTTAAAGACTGACTTAATGGTTTAAATTTTATAATCTTTAGAGTTGAAAGACTACAATCAGTAAATAAGGATGCTGAAAATTGATAAAGCACTCAACCCTCATCTTATTTGATGTCAGACAAAGTTAGTTTTATCTGAAATCTGAAAACTCATCTGAAATCATGTTAGAGAAACTAAGTATGTGTATTGTCCTTAAACAAGTCATTCTGAAACAAATAAAGGACAACTAAGAAAGATATTGAAAAACATTGGAAATAAATTGAAAGATAGCATTGGCAGAGCAATGACTGGTAAATCACTGAGAAACTGAGTGATCCATCAAAGAAGTGGACAACACTCATGTCATGAGGTGTATCAGCTATCTCTGTATAAAATGATCAAAACAGTAGGGTGGTTTCATTGAGTACCCGGGGGTAACTGGCGTCTGATAAACGTGTACCCTCAAGCAAAAAGATGTAAATCACTTATATTGAGTTTGATCATAGCAGAATGGTCCATCATGTTGAGTATCTAGGGGTATTGGCGTCTGATAAACGTATACCCTTAAGCAAAAAGACAAATGACACCGACTGCCCAAAATGAACTCATAGTGAAAATGCTGTTCGTTCAAAGAATTTTCATGGATGTCAATTGTTTAATTTCAATACATGACCTGGTTTCTCTTAACACATTTTACTGAGTCTATGAAAGTAAGATATTCTGAAACTGAATCTCTCATGTAAATATAACTCTGGTTTATTGCTTTATCATGCACACCTACCTTATCCAATGAATGTAGTGCATGAACTCTCATTTTTATAACCTTTAAACCAGAACATCACTTTCTAAGCAGTTTCTAAATTCATATGACTAAAGGTTTTGTGCTTTAGCTGCTTAATTTCTGAACTACTTGCTAAGAATGCCAGTCAGCTGCCTCTTCTTGTTCCTTGCCTTGTATTTTTTTCTCTTTGTTGATGGCAAAGGGGGAGAATATATTGTCTACTTGATGAATTCATTCCAGGGAAGTGTATGCATCATGTCTATGGCAAAGGGGGAGATCTTGTGAGCAGAGAGTTGTGTTCATGTCTCTGCATGTCATTCATAGCATCTGCATGACAATCTGAATAACGAATCATGTTCTTCATCAAAAATACATCTGTTTGACAAGATGTTGCTATTCTATATAATAAGGTGTTGCCATCATCAAAAATGGGGAGATTGTTGTGACCCCTCTGTGTTGATGATGTTGACAATAAGTTTTACTTCATTGGCAACAGCTTGTTTTGATTGATTGGCAACTGTTCTTATTTTGATGAAATTGTTTTTATCAGGTTGTCTGTGTATATAATGCAGTCGGAGTCTATATTGTCGTGCACACACCCACAGGTCTACATTGCATTGCAGCATGAACATAGAGTTCATACAATTCATTGTGTAGTCTGGACAGACCCCCTTGTTTACATGGGTCGACTCCTCAGATTAGCATAGCCTATACACTGCATAGCATAGTCTATACACTGCACGTTCAAGTTCATAGTCTGTACATTGGTTGTTGGCTTGCACGCTCACTCAAGTCCACACATCGTGAAGTATGCACATTGTGGCTTGCTCATTCACTCATTCAGCCCTGTCAAGTCCATACATTGGGCTACTGTGCAAGTCCATACATTGGCCTTCAGGCTTGCAAGTCTATACATTGCCTGTCGATTGCAATGTATGTACAGAGTTCAGAGAGTTCAAAGTGTTCATAGTCTACACATTCATTCACTGTTCATGTTGCATCAAGTTCAAAGTCCATACATTGGACTGTAGCATGCACGAAGCTAAGTCTATACATTGCTCAAGTCTATACATTCATTCTCTATAGCTTGCACGAGGTGGAGTCTGTACATTGGCCTCAGCTTTCGAAGTCTGTACATTGGCCTTAGCTCTCCATGTCTGTACATTGGCCTCCATGCCTCAAGTCTATACATCGAAATGTTTGGCCAAGTCTGTACATCCTTCTGTTGATAGTTCAAGTCTATACATTGGACTGTTTGGCCAAGTCTGAACATCGTTGCTTGCCAAAGTCTGTACATTGGCATCTGTTCCTACGTTGCAATTCCAAGTCTGCACATTGGGTTCTTTACCTACGTTCAGCTTTGAAAGTCTATACATTGGTTTTCATTTCAAGTCTGTACAGACTTTGGTTTGTGCAAGTCTATACAACCGACTGTTCAGCTTGTGACCAAGTCTGTACAGCCAGAGCGACTGTTAAGTCTATACATTAGCAGCCTTGATTTGATCAAGTTTGTACAGAGTTTCTTTTGGCAAGTCCATACATTGAATGTCTATACATTCGTTTGCCTTGCATCATTCATTAAGTTTGTACAGCCCCTTTGCTTGGCAAGTCTGTACATTGTGGATGTCTATACACTCGATTGCCTTGCCTTGGTCAAGCCTGTACAGAGTTTCTTCAGCTAAGTATATACATTGCTTCACGACGTGAAGTCTATACATGCCTTGTTCAAGTCTTCACATGATGAAGTCTATACACTCAACTCCTTCACACTTCAGGAAGTCTGTACATCCTTCAATGCATTGCATGCATCATTTGTGAAGTCAGTACATCGAGTGAAGTCTGGTGAAGTTTATACAGCACCCATTTCTCTTAGAGTCTCATGCATATGTGAAGTCTGTACATTGCATTTGTATTCACAACTTCTTCACACTTGAAGTCCATACATCGCCAGTTGTCTGTCAAGTCTTCATATTGCTTAAGTCTGTACATCGCATAGCTTCACATAGATGAAGTCTATACATTGGGCAGAGTCTGTACACTGCATTCGAGTTCACAAGTCCATACAGTGAAGTCTATACAATGCAGTTCATCTTATAAGTCTGTACAGAGTTCTTCACTTAACCTGATAATTCGATACTCTGTCTGACAGGGATCTGCTACTGAGATTGTTGACATGGCTCGTGATCCCAGGAGGACGAGGTGATCATATGCTGCCACGTGGATGAAAGCACCTCGGATCTGGCGAATTCCTTGGGCGGGAAAACGTGGAAGCCACGCGCCCTTATCCAATCTGCTACTGTATATATAGAAGTCTTCATCTTTTGTTGAAGGCTGATCAAAGAGTGGCAAGTCTATACAGTGAGACAAACCTGAGACAGTAGAGAGCCATCGAGATCCAAAGTGAAGAAAAGGAGAGAAGAAGAAAGTGAGAAGAAATGAGTTGAGAGAGTGATATGAGAGCTTGTGAATCAGCATCTTGCTCCAGATACCAGAGCTGATATTGCTCACTTTGAGCTACAGTCATTTTGATTTTCTTCCATTCGATTATGTTTTTCTTACTTTTCAGTCTTGTTATTTTTCCTTCGAAAACTCTTGTTCGATCAAGCTGTTAGTCAGCGGTGTCAAGCTGTGAGGTAGCGGTGTGCAGAGGTGTTACCTCTGGTCGGCTAAGCTGTAGTGCCCAGCAGAGCAAGCTATGAAGCTCAGCTGTTGCAGAGGGTGTTCCTCTGGTCGGGATAAGCTGTAAGCCCCAGCCGTTGTTGGCAAGCTGTAGTCCCCAGCAGATTGAAGCTGTGTATCAGCAGTAATCCACATTCGAGTTGAATGTGGGGTGGACGTAGGTCGGATTGACCGAACCACCTAAAAGTCTTTGTGCCTCTCGTGTGTTTGCTTGTCTGTTTAGCAGATATTGTTTCCATCATTCGGTGCTTTGACTGTGGTTGTCCAGTGTTCTTTTAATTCCGCATTTGAATCTAGGCATAAATTTTAAATTAGCCTGTTGATCTATTCACCCCCCCTCTAGATCCACATTCTGTGGCGAAAGAGCCTTCCATCTAACTCCAACAATAAGCTTATAGCATCTCTAATAGACAGGCGACTATCCCTTCGCATAGCAGGAACATCAAAATCTGAAGCACCTATCTTTCCATATTCACATTATTTTAACGTGCCTATCATTATCATCATACGCCTATACCTTTGACTTTCTATAAAGTAGCTATCAAGGGTAAAGTTGTAGTGCCCGGGAATTTTATCGTAATTCATAAGTAATATATTATATTTTGGTTAATGCGTGAAATATTTATTACTTATGTTTGACTAATATTTTGTTTAATTAAACTTAATGAAAAGGAGTTAAACAATTTCTCTTGATTATAAATCAATTTTTGAGTAATTAAAATGATATAATTTAATTTATCTCGTCCATATTTTATATGTGTATATAGTTGTTGCTAATTAGAAACATTTCAATGTTTTATCTAATTTCTAAGAAAAAAAGAGAAACACAGGTATATATATATATATACTAATACAAGGGAAATGAGTTTCAAGTCTCGTAGTGCATTAAATGCACTGCTGCTCATTTAGAATGGTAACTGTTCATTAGGGGGCGATTTTCATTTCATTGGTTTTTATTTATTTTATATTTTTCTATGATAGAGTAAATTGAGGTGATTAATAGGTAACAATTAAAATTTTTCAAATTCTTTTTATATTATGAGATATAAAATTTTAAGGTGGCTAATGAATAGTGATAACCATTGCTGTGCGTGAATCTCGTTTCCATGGTAGCAGGGTCCTCGCAAGCGAGAGGATTTCGTGGTGCGATTGACCGTTTCATAGTGTTCCCTTTCCATTAGATTTAGGTTAATTTGAATTAAGGGTTTAGATCTAAAACCCCTGATAATAACCCGATAAAAGACCACGTTTGAAGGGAGTTGGCACTCCTTTTTTCTTCTTTTTCTCTACAAGTCGTAAGAAGCTTGTGTTTTTGTTCCTTTGTTCTAAGAGAGAGGGGTAAATGCTCTTGCTACCTTTCTGCTATGAGTAAGAGAGGTTTTAGAGAGGGAGGCAATATGGGGGTGTCTTTCGAAGGACTCCTAGGCTGTGCAAGTGCTGTAGTAGGCGTGGGTCAGCGAGGAACTGCATCGCGTGCTCTTTTGATCTGTCATTTTTCTTCATTTAAGACAAGTTGTTAAAACTAAACTTATCCTTTTGACATGGCTTAGACTGCTTTGATGGTTTTGGGGTTAAAAGAAATCTGTGAAGAGCTTAAAAAAATAGAGCATCATGTGTTCCTCCAGGTTTTTCATTTTAAACTACGTGGGTTTTTGTAAAGTTCATTTGATTTTTAAGCAAAGCTAAGGGTGCTCTTACGCAGTCCCTTGTCTGGGTCGGAGCAGTCCCTTTGAAAGCCAAGGGTGCGTCGACGTAGTCCATTGACAGAGTCGACGCAGCCCCTTTGAAGCTGGAGGTGCATCGACACAGCCCCTGGCTGGGTCGACGCAGCCCCTTAAGAACTTCAAGGCTACGTCGACACAGCCATTGGCTGGGTCGACCTACCTTGTACTCTGTCCCTAAATTCCAGAAACCAGGAAAAAGAGAATTTTGAAAGGGCATTTTGATTCAGAAAAAACTGAAAAATTGGGAAATGACATAGAACCAAAATGGTAACCTGTTGTAGAAATTTCATGATCATAGAAATTCTGTACTTGTAATTATGAATTATTTTCTATGCATGTGTAACCTAGAAATAACCTTGGTTTCTATGCAGAAACCTGAAACCTATTGTAGTGTATATTATGAAAACTTTAAAAATTAAGATATCTTGACAGTTACTGAGAAGTGTTGAAAAGTGTAGTTGAAATACATATTAGTGAAAAGAATACACTGTGATAGATGGTTTTTAGCGTATATATATATATATATATATAGATGTAGAACTATTATACGGGCTATATGGACACTGCTGCCATAGAAGGTTATGGAGCCAAGCTATAGAAATACCCCTATGGGGAGGCTCACTCTGTTCTGACCTCGAGGGCACGAGGTGAAATCCTGGAGGTGGACAAGTTCCACTGGTTAAGGTGGGGAGAACTTCACCCAGTTCTGCACAGTAACCAAGACTCGTCACCATTGCCTAGGGGACTGAGTGTCTGTCTGTCTGACCTTCTAATGGTGATTTGGGCACTATGTCCGGGCCATATGTTATCTAAAATTCTATCTCTGTATCTGAAATATGTAAAGGGATGTGACATCTGAAATGGTGTGAATTTTGAAATTCTATTTTCTAAAATCTGTTCAGTCATATGAATTCTGGGAATTTCTGTTTCTGTTACCTGAAAATCTGAGCAGGCATGTGAGTTCTGAAAAATAAAGCTATAGTCATATAAACACAAATTTTCTGTTATAGACTTGTTTTTCTATCCCCAGCAACCTGATTTCAAATATTCTAAGTATCATTAAATTCTATAAGTTTATTTATCCTCAGAGTATGTTAGGCGTGGACAAAAGGAAAATAATTTGAAATTAGTAACTTGTTGAGTCTATTCCTAGACTCATTCTTGCTAAACATTTTCAGGTGATTCCCTTGGTGAGGACGAGGAGTTAGTGCGTAGTGACTCCAATCGAGAGGCTTTGGTGTAATCTTTAGAGATCTTTTCTTTCCAGTTGAGGTGATTGTTGCTAGAAGATTTAAGTTTTGTAATAATGGACTATTGTATAGAACTTTTACGTGTTATTAGATTTGGACTATTGTGGTTTTGGTATATGATCTACTCGATGGAGATGAGAAATTTTCTTTCGTTGATATTGTGTTCTCTTTATTTATGTAATTCATCAACCAATTTTGTTTGGCTGGGTTGTTCCCACTGTGGCATTCCCCTTAAGTCCGAAGAGAGTTGAAAACTGGACCAGATTCTAAGGTGGGGTGTTACAGAGAGTGGTATCAGAGCCCGAGGTTGGAAATTTACATAAGTAAGCCATTAGCTAGATTCATACCCCAAAATCTAGATAGTTTCATAAGTTATGTGAGCAGAAAACATTCATATAAGGAAATGAATTAGTAATAATTAGGAGGTCAACCACATTAAATTATTCTTTATAAGGTTATGGCATCCCGCAGTCGCCGTGCTGCTGCCCCTGCTCGTGAGGCGGAGTCAAGGAGAGATGTTGAAGAAGGTCAACAAGGATTGCCGGTGCCGCCGCCACCACCATTGGTTGATTATGGTGCTTTCTTGCAACGGTTGGTTCGAGTAATGCAGACTCAGGCTGACGCGCATGCAGCGTTGCAAGCTCAAGTTCAGGCTCAAGCCCAGGTATGGTTTGGATTGGTTGAAGTGTGTAGTTTTAATTGAGCGGGCCTCGTGAGTAACCTATGGTATTCGTGGTTCAGGACCCACCGCCTCCGGAAGTAGTTCCAAGGTTTATGGAAGGGCCGTCGGTTGTGGAATGGTTCTGAATGTTGAACCCACCATCGTTTAAGGGGGAGAGTCAACCCCTAGTTGTGGAGCATTGGTTACGGGCAATGGAGAAGGTGTTCCAAACCATTCGATGTGATGAGAATGAGGTCAATTTGGCAACATTTATGTTGGAGGTATGGAAATTATTTTCATATTTTGTGCGAAGTGGTTGGCTAGCCTTGTGCTCACTCAATTGGGATCATATGGTTTCAGGAACATGCTGATGTGTGGTGGTCCTCTATTCGGCGGAACCAATTTGTGGACGGATTGGTGGAAGTGACATGGGAAGAATTTGTTCGTCTATTCAAGGTGAAGTACATTCCCGAACATGTCCAAGACAAAATGGAGCAGTAGTTCCTTACGCTAACCCAAGGATCCATGACGGTGCCCGAGTATGAGGCACATTTCTCGGAGCTGGCAAGATATGCACCACATATTGTGACCGATGAATGAAGGAAGGTGAAGAAGTTCGTGATGGGCCTCCAACCATCCCTGAGAACTAGATTAGTGGCATTCAATCATCGGATGATGGAAGAAGCTTTGAGTACGGCATGCCGACAAGAAAGTGAAATGGACCAATATCAAGAAGAAAAGAAAGCATTGATGAAGAGGGCATCATCAACTTTTCATTGACAAGACCGTAAGAAGAAGAAGTCTTTCTCTCGACCGTTAGATTATGCGCCAACAAAGTCAGCTTCACCACAAGCCGGTGGATCAGGAGGATCGTCTGGAGATAAGATAAAATGCAAGCATTGCGGAAGATGGAATGGTGACTGGCAGGTGTCTGAGATGTGGAAGCCCTGATCACAAGATCAAGGATTGTCCGAAGGCACAGTTATCTTCACCCAATAAACCCCCGACAGTAGCAGCCGCAGTGCCTGCAGCAGCAAAGCCCCCCGGGAAGTCTCGAGCGCCAGCACGAGTATTCGCTTTGGCTAAGGGGGATGCGGAGCAAGCAGATCATGTGACTGAAGGTACACTTTTGATATTCGGCTTCTATGCTAGAGTCTTGTTTGACACTGGTGCTACTCATTCGTTCGTGTCCGACCGATTTTCAAAAATGTTGCATGATGAGTTGGGTTTGATAGCAAAGGACTTGGATGTGCCTCTTCTAGTGCACACGCTAGCCAGAGCATTGTCCACTATAAAGAGTTATCCTTCCTTGCCCGTATCTGTTGAAGGGTGGGAATTACCTGGTCACTTCTATCTTTTGAAGATGAAGGACTACAACGCTATTCTCAGTCTTGATTGGTTGGACAAGCTGTGGGGGATCAGATTTTTCTTCTCTTTTCTTTCCAAACTAGGATGTTCGTCCGTTATTATCCGTAGGCGTGCCAGCCACGTATGTGATAAGTTTATTATGCGCTCGATCTAACTTGGTCAGTCGATTATGAGGTTCGTGTCGGGACCTAGAGTCTGTCATCCCATAAAGGCTATGACGTTAATTACATCCTTTAAGAAAGAGGACAACCCTTGATTAATTGCCAAGAGAGGATGCTTTGAGGGATGATATGAAGGCATCGAGAATACTGACTAAATGCACCAATGGATGCTGTGGAATGAAATCATTTGGTTGACCATTCATGCAAAATGCAACGAGTTCATTAATTAGTTGGCTTACGTAATTAAAGGTTCAGTCATGCTCATTCAGATAGCAATGCATGCTGGTGCATAATGTATGTTCATGATTTCAAGATGGATGCTCAGCATAATTGAAGACATTGAAACCATTTTTATTCATTCATTTGACTAGATTTGTTGGATCAGTTAGGGCTATGACATTAACCCCATGTTATTAAAACAATTATTTATTTATTTAATACATACCTCACAGTCTTTGCTAGGGTTGATGTATGAAGAAGGGTAAGTGCATGATTTGAAGGGGTCTGTGCATGCATGAGGTAGGGGCATGTTTGAGGTCAATGCATGAATGTGCACCGAGTGGGTTTGGTTGATGCATGAAGAAGGGTCAGTGCATGTGTGAAGTGAGTCGACGCACACATGGGTGAGGTCAGTGCATGCATTAGATTGGGGTAGTGGCTAAGTCGGTGCATGAATATGCATAGGATGATGGCCAAGTCGGTGCATGAACATGCACGGGGTGGTGGCTAAGTCGGTGCAGGAAAATGCATGGGACAGTGGCTAAGTTGGTGCAGGAATATGCACGGGGTGGTGGCTAAGTCGGTGCAGGGTGTGCACCGATGTCAGGGTAGGTCGGTGTAGTTTGCTGGGGTCGAAGCATGAAGAAGGTGGTGAAGTCTATGCATGCATGGATGGAGTTGGCTTAAAATGGCGTGGTGTTTAGTTGAGGTTAAAACGGTGCGCCCGGGGCATGCCGGGTGGAGGCCAAGGAAAATGGATTGGGTCATGAGTGTGAGGCTAAAGTGGCGCGGGGGGGGGGGGGGGGGGGGTCGCACCGGAAATTGGAGCACCAGTTTAGGACCGCGCTGGATTAGGGCAGGTTTGGCTAGTTTGGGCTATAATGAAATGCCAGATAAATTTCTTAGAACTTTGGTATTAATTGAGAAGATTAGAGGGTTTGTTTAGGTCCCAAATGTCCCGTAAACATGATAAGTCCAGAATTATGCGAGGTTCCTACTCGAGCATAGTCTAAAGTAGACTTATCACTCCAAATTCATCACAATTTAGACTAAGTATTTAGTCAAAATTTGGGCAGCACCTCCCCATACCCAGAGGGTTGCGGGGGCGAAGTGGAGACAGTCCCACAGTATCTGGGGTACGCTCCTTAAAGCCGGGAATGCCAAACGGTGATCGGCGGACTTCAATAGAGGGAAAACCTCGAGGACTAGCCTACGAGGGGCATCAACACTCCACGAGTTGAAAACATCATTAAGGGACGGCCGAGATGGGAGGATATCTCGAGGGCTAGCCTACGAGAGGTACGCTTCCCACGACCACCACTATTCTCGAGGGAATGTGGATTTAATATCGAGTTAAGAACCCTGTTGATGTTCACCTGATAGTTCATAGGGTACATATCACCAAGGGACATGACCCCATGGTCCGACGGTGATTGAAAACATCAATGAGGAATGTCCCCTCTCCCCGGCCACCAAACTCATCGAGGAAAGCAGGAGTACATGTGATATATGCAGAACGCATTCGGCAGATGCACTAACCACGGAAAGTCATATGCATACTAGTATGTAGGGCTAATGGGGTTAGCTGGTTAGTTGGTTAATTGGTTAGCAGATTAGCAGGTTAGCCTTCGAAAATCATAAACTAAGATGAATCGACTGGAGAAGGCAACCCTCCATACAGTTGATATGCAGGGTATAGGGAATACGATGATTCGAGGGAACCACGCATCTAGATTGTAGGGACATTCCCATCCTCCTCAGCCCATGAGTAGGGACAGAAGGAGTAAAAAAGGGTTGGTTCCGGGGTCCAACCAGAGAGGCATAGACGTATATTCCTCTGGTAATCGAATCCTCCACTAGGACGATGAGAGCATGATACAGGCATATCACTGGAAAGCGAGCCCCGGGGAGAGGTGTAATGATATTTATATTGCCCAGCGAAACACTAGGGTGTATTTGGCGTTGGAAAACCGGAAGCTCACGCACAAAGTATAAGGAAAGGGGTTGCAATCGGCTAAGATATCTTTCAAGTATGCATCTACACATTCATTCTAAATCAAAGGGAAGGCATCATATAGAAGATCAAATACAACTGCGGCTCGGCGTTGTCGCACAAAACCAACCCTTGGTTTGAGAAATAAAAGAAAATAGAGAGAAATAGAGAACATCAGCTAGAAGAAAACCTAGGGGCTCATATCATCGCCCATTTCATTACATCGCTCCGTGGAGCTATCCTTGTAGGAGGGGGGAAGAAAGACAGAAGAGGAAACCCAGACGCCTTTCGCCAACCCACCTCAGTCTGCAGCAGGGAAATAGAGTATCAAAAATGAAACAGGCTCTTCGCTCACCCTTTCTTCCTCTCCAAGCTTCTCTTCTCTTTCTGCCTGCCTCTCTTTCTATCTAGCTCTCTATATTTCTCTTCTTCTCTTTTTTGCATTCGACGCAAGGGATATATATATAACAAAGCACTCAACCATAGCCTCACCCGGTGTGGGAGTAGCGCGCCGGGTAAGAGGTTACCCTTTGCGCACCGGGAAGAGGGCGCCGAGAAGGGGGCGTGCCGGATTAAGGGGTGCGTCGGAATTAAGCAGTTTCATCGTGTGTGCTTGATATGAGTCCGACAGCGGGCCCCGGGCTGGCTCTAGGAGTCCCTGTCATCCTTCATCTTGCCCTGGTCTTACGAAACCATGGCGTGAAGCATTGACAACACTTTCAGGCCACTGAACGGCTTCTTTCAGAACCTCGTGCATCTTCGGCTCGGACACGTGGGCTTTCCGCTGACATGACCTTCGGCACGGTGGTTTGTGCTGCAGGCTCAACTCGACTTGCATTGGTATATTTTTCGGGGAGTGGGATACTACCCGGAGTGCTTCCGCCTCGACTGGGCAATCATTCGGTCATTAATGGGCCTAGTTTGTTGAGAAGCCGTAGCCGTGCCGGGTCGTCCGGGACTTCTACCAACGGAGCCTCCGATTCCCTGGTTCTGAAAGGACCAAGGGTGCTTTAACACCTCGGGAGAACTTTCTTTCAGGTGGCGAGCCACCAAGTATGTCCTTGTCCTTGGTCGGACAATGGATGTTGCTCGTGCGGCACGACCGAGTCGATGCCGGTTCATTGGGCAGGCTTGTCGGCACTGTCGGTTTGTTGTGGATTCTTCTCGATTCTCCGGAGGTAAAGTCCCTGGTGTTCATACCGGGTGACCTGTGGCTCTGCCAGCTCGAGAAGGCTTCGATGCATTGGTGTCCTTCGGCTTCTTCGTTTCAGCATGCCGCATCATTTCTGTCATTTAGGCTTGGTCGCCATCGAGCATATTTTAAGTGCCAAAAAATGCCCCCCAGCTGCGGGTGCTGCAAGCAAGGCACGAGTGAAGCGGGACCAGCAGATGAGCTCCGTTTGGGCAAATTTCCCATCTGGATGACATAGGCTTGGAATGGCCCTTAAACCCGGTGCGGTGGCCGATCCGGCGTGGCCATGGGGCTTTGGTTAATACGGCGCGGTCCCTTTGAATGGGAAGGGGGCTAATACGGCGTGGTACCTTTGAATGGGAAGGGGGCTAATACGGCACGCTATTTAGCGCGCCGGATTAGCCTAAGACTTTGAATTTTAAAAATTATTTTAGGGCGGGAGAGGCTAAACCGGCGCGCCCTTTTAGCGCATCGGATTAAGCCCATGGAAGGCCCCTATAAAAGCCCTTGCCTCCTTCTCTTTCTTCCCACTTCAACTTCATTTGCATCTCAACTTTCTCTTTCTTCCCTTCCCCCTTTTTTTGAATCTTCACGTATTTCGGGGGGGCCCCGGGTAACATGTACCTTTCCCTTTATATTTGAATGAAAAACTTTTGTTGCCTTATTTTGCACATCTGCTTGCCAAGCCAATTCATTTAGTCCGGAGTATGTCAGTTGCTAGGGCAGGAGAGCGCTCAGACCTTCAGGGAAGGGGCGAGGGGTTTGCTCCACCACGACGCAACTTTTCCTCAGGACCACTGATTCGCCTAGGCCGAGCACCAGGGGATAAGGAGAGAGGCTTACGAGCCATCAAGGGTCGAGGGGTAGAACCAGAGGTTTATTTGTAGACCTCGCCGTAGGCGACAAAGGTTAACAGCAGGTTTGTCCGTCGGTACAGGTTTAAGGCCGAGGCAAAGGGAGGTTTGCTCATTAACACAGACGTAAGGTTCGGGTTAAGGGAAACACTGGCCGGTCTTGTCGATGATGACAAGGGTCGTTGGCTGCTCGTTCATCGACATTGGATAAATGTCAAGGCAAAGATATGTTCGTTCATTAACGGGGCCGTAAGGTCCATGTTTAAGGGAATATTGACTAGTCTTGCCGATGGTGACAAGAGTCAATAGTAGTTTGTTCATCGGCATTGGACAAATGCCGAAGCAAAGGGCTTGTTCATTAACAAGGATGAAAGGTCCAAGTTAAGGGGGTACTGACCAGTCTTGCCGATGATGACATGGGTCCATAGTAGCTTGTTCATAGGTACTAGGATAAATACCGAAGCAAAGGACTTGTTCATTAACGGGGACGGAAGGTCCAGGTTAAGGGAGTATTGACCGATCTTGCCGATGATGACACGGGTCAATAGTAGCTTGTTCATCGGTACTTGGATAAATGTCAAGGCAAGGGGTTTGTTCATTAATGAGGACAAAAGGTCCAGGTTAAGGGAGTATTGACCGATCTTGCCGATGATGACAAGGGTCAATAGTAGCTTGTTCATCGGTACTAGACAAATGCCGAAGCAAAGGGTTCATAAGTGCAAGGCTCATATGGGAACCTTTGTAGGAATTAAGTGACAAATGAGAATATGACCTCATTGTTTAATCATCATCATTCGCTTCTCTTTTTTTTTATTCATTCATTTTTTTGTCACATTACTGACTTAAGCGCCCTTGCAGGTTTTCGCCGAAGCCAGCCCCCTCTTACTTTTGCCCACGCGCCCTTGCGGGTTTTCACGTGGCGGGTACCCGAATTTACCTGTGGCGCCCTTTCTGGTTTTCACCGTAGCTGGGTTGGAGCCATTTTTTGCCCTTACTCAGAATATCCGAGTAAGTCCGGCGAGGCACCTCTATTTTAAGCCTCATTTTTTTCTTCTTTTTTTTGTACTTCGTTCACGGAACAAATCCGGGATGGACGAGGGCTAATGAGATGTTGGCCGGCCTTGCCGATGATGACAAGGGTCAAATGCAGGTTTGTTCATCGGCATTGGCTAAATGTCGAAGCAAAGGTATATTCATTAACATGGACGGAAGATCCAGGTTAAGGGGAACGTCGACCGATCTTGCCGATGATGACAAGGGTCAAATGCAGGTTTGTTCATCGACATTGGTTAAATGCCGAAGCAAAGGAGGTTTATTCATTAACGAGGACGAAGGGTCCAAGTTAAGGGGAATGTCGACCGATCTTGCCGATGATGACAAGGGTCAAACACGGTTTGTTCATCGACATTGGCTAAATGCCAAAGCAAAGGAGGTTTATTCATTAATGAGGGCAAAAGGTCCAAGTTGAGGGAAACATCGACCGATCTTGTCGATGATGACAAGGGTCGAACACTGGCTTCTTCATCGACATTGGTTAAATGCCGAAGCAAAGGAGATTTATTCATTAACGAGGACGAAAGGTCCAAGTTAAGGGAAACGTCGACCGATCTTGCCGATGATGACAAGGGTCGAACACTGGCTTGTTCATCGACATCTGTTAAATGCCGAAGCAAAGGAAGGTTTATTCATTAACGAGGATGAAGGGTCCAAGTTAAGGGGAACGTCGACCGATCTTGCCGATGATGACAAGGGTCGAACAAGATTTGTTCATCGACATTGGCTAAATGTCGAAGCAAAGGAGGTTTATTCATTAACGAGGACGAAAGGTCCAAGTTAAGGGAAACATCGACCGATCTTGCCGATGATGACAAGGGTCGAACACTAGCTTGTTCATCGACATTGGCTAAATGTCAAAGAAAAGGAGGTTTATTCATTAACGAGGATGAAAGGTCCAAGTTAAGGGAAACGTCGATCGATCTTGTCGATGATGACAAGGGTCGAACACTGGCTTGTTCATCGACATTGGTTAAATGCCGAAGCAAAGAAGGTTTGTTCATCAAGAAGGACGAGAGGTCCAAGTTAAGGGGGAGGTTGACCGGTCTTGCCGATGATGACAAGGGTCAATAGTGATTTGTTCATTGACATTGGCCAAATGTTGAAGCAAAGATATGTATGTTCATCAATAAGGATGAAAGGTCCGAGTTAAGGGGGGAGGTTGACTGGTCTTGCCGATGACGACAAGGGTCAATAGTAGTTTGTTGAGAGAAAAGATCTCCGACGGGACTTGTGGTGATCGTCCTTTTCGAAGTTTCATTAGGATGAGGGTGAAGAGGAACTTTAAATTATCACATTATTGGTCAAAGCGCCCTTTCGGGTTTTCGCCAAACCTAGCCCCCTCTTACTTTTGCCCACTCACCCTTGTAAGTTTTCACGTGGCGGGGTATCCGATTTTACCTACAGTGTCCTTTCGGGTTTTCACCGCAGTCGGGTTATAGCCATTTTTGCCCTCGCCCTATTGTAGGAACAAGGCCGGCAGGACACCTCTATTTTAAGCCCCATTTTTTATGTAATGTTTTATCATTTCATTTTTTTTGAACATAGAGTGAAAAAAATGAGGATCGGTCAATCATGTGATGTTTGACCTTACATAGTAGCATATGATAGTTAGTTAGGGCGCGCAGCCTCACGCCGACGAAGGGGTTTATTCATTGGTAAGGATAAATACCAACGCAAGGGATGAGTTTTTGTGCCGATTCGGACGTAAGGTCCGTAATGGTAGTATTGTGCAGAAGTCGGCTAGGGCACGTAGCCTTGCGCCGAAAGAGGGGTTTATTCGTTAGTAATGATGAATACCAATGCAAAGGGGGGATTTTCGTCGATTCGGACGTAAGGCCCGTAATGGCGATATTGTAAGAGAGTCGGCTGGGACACGAAGTCTTGCGCCGAAAAAAGGGGTTTATTCGTCAGCAAAGGATTAATGCTAACACAAAGGAAGGACTTCCGCCGACTCGGACGTAAGGTCCGTAATGGCGATATTGTATCTTTTTTAGAGCTCGGTTAGGGCGGAGTGCCACTAGACCAAGGTGGGTTTCGAGCATTCTGGGAATGCTAGTGTGACTGCGTGGTACAGCTTCATATGTTTCCCATTAAGAGGTGAGAACTAAACTACTCCCTTATGATCTACAAGAACGTAGGCACCCCCTTCATATATCCAGCGGATGATATATGGTCCGACCCAATTTTCAACCAACTTCCCTTTGGGGTTGGAGGCCTTCACTTCTCTTCTTTTAACCATTACCAAGTCACCTTTCTTGAATTCTCGCCCTTTGACTAGCTTATCGAAAGCACGGGCCATGCGAGCTTGGTAGAGTTGGATATTTTGTTGCGCACGGAGACGCTTTCCTTTGAGCTCAGTGAGCTCTTCCAGTCTTCTTTCCATGTTAGTCTGCTCTCTGCCAACTAACCCATGCTGGATGGCGACTCGCAACAAGGGAACCTCAAATTCAATTGGCACCACAGCCTCTGACCCATATACGAGGGAGTAAGGTGAGTAGCCAATTGGGGTTTTGTAAACTGTACGATAAGCCTAGAGTGCTTCGTACATCCTTTCTTCCCAATCTCTTTTATTAGCCTTGACAATCTTCGCTAGTAGGGTGCATAGCATTTTATTGAAGGCTTCTACAAGTCTGTTGGCTTGAGGGTAGTAGGGAGATGACACTCTCCAATCAATCTTGTATTTGTCGGCCAGCCGATAGACCTTCTGGATTCTGAAGTGACTGCCATTGTCAGAGATAATTCGGCTGGGGACTCCAAATCGGAATATTATATTCTACCGAAAGAATCTGGCGACCAATTCTCCCGTCACTTCTCTTAGTGCTATTGCTTCTGACCATCTAGAGAAGTAATTTGTTGCTGCTAAGATATATTTGCATCCTGATGAAGATGCTGGTAGCAGCCCTACCACGTCTATACCCCATTTAGCAAACGGCCAACTTGGTACGGTAGGGTGCAGCAGCACCGGTGGTCTTATTGACACAGTGGCATGTTCCTGACACCTCTAGCAAGCTTTAGCGAACTTGCAGGAGTCGTCAAACATAGAGGGCCAGTAGTAGCCCAATTTCTTTATTTCAATTTTCATTTTCGGACCTGCCTGGTGTGCCCCGGCTGACCCGACATGGACTTCTTGTATTACTTGCCAGGCTTCTACTGGAGACAAGTAGCGGAGTAAGATCTTCTTTTGGGCATCCGCCATTATTCGAAACAAAGTTCCGTTCCTCATTTCATAAGAGTCTTTGACTCTCAGGAGCTTCATTCTTTGTTCTTTTTCTTTCGGGAGTTGTTGGTGTTGAAACCAACGTAAGAGGTGCTCTCGCCAATCGGACTGTTGGATTTCTTCGATAGCTACCACTTCATTTCCTAGTTCATCGGCTAGGGCTTATGTCACACTGGGGACCTGCCGCCGGTTAATTACTGTTATATTCAGGCTTGTGTCTGGCGAGATTGCCAGAGAACTAGCCAGCTTTGCGAGGGCGTCTGCCTGAGCATTCTGTCCTCGGTTGATGTGTTTGATGCTGATGAAATATAATCTTGTCATCAGGCGGAGTGCCAGCTAGTAATAAGGAAGGAGTTCTTACTTCCGCACATCGAGCTCTTCCTCCTTTTATAACTAGCATAGAATCCCTGAATGCTTCCAGCATCTGAATTCCCATAGACAGAGCAATCTGCAGCCCGATTATTAGGGCTTCATGTTCTGCTTCATTGTTTGTGCAAGGCTTGTTTTTTGAACATGATGTATATATGACTTCCCCTTTCGGAGATTTCAGGACTATGCCTGTGCCTGCTCTGACTCTGGCTGACCCAGTTGCCTGGGTATCAATTATGGATGCATCGTCAAAGTATAACTACCACTATGAGGGCTGTACTTGGCTAACCTCCAGGGTCTCATCTTCAGGAAGCTCTGGGTCCATCGGACAATCTTCTGGTACTAGGTGCTCAGCGAAGAAGTCTGCGATGGCTTGGCCTTTGACTACCCTTTGTGGTACGTAGGAGATATCAAATTCCATAAGAATCACCACCCATTTGCCTAGGCGGCCTTTGAGTGCCGGTTGGGACATGATATATTTAAGCAGATCCGCTTTGGAAATCAGCTTAATCTCATGCGACAACATGTAGTGTCGAAGCTTCTTGATTTTGAAAACCAGCGCCAGGCAGATCTTTTCGACAAAGGTGTATTTCTCCTCAATTCTGACTAATCTCCGACTGAGGTAGTAGAGGGCTTGTTCCTTCCTTTCTTCATTATTCTGGGCTAGCATGGCCCCTAGGGAGTTGTATGTGGCTGCTATGTAGAGGATTAGCGGCCGTCCTTTCACCAGTGCACCCAACACTGGAGGAGTCTTCAGATAATCCTTCAGCTTGTCAAAGGCTGTCTAGCATTCTTCATCCCAATAAAAGGGAACACTTTTCATCATTAGCTTGTGAAAGTGGTGGCATCGCCCTGACAAGTTAGATATAAACTGCCGAATGTATGCCAGGCAGCCTTGTAGAGATCTCAGCTCAGAGAAGTTCCTTGGCGGAGGTAACTCCTGGATTACCTTGATCTTTGCAGGGTCTATCTCAATTCCCCGATATCTGACAATGAATCCCAAGAATTTTTCGCTCGATACTCCGAACGCACACTTTATGGGGTTCATCTTTAATTCATACTGCCTGAGCCTCTGAAACACAACTCGGAGGTCCTGCAGATGGTCTTCTTTCTTTCTGGTCTAGACTACCAGGTCATCTATATAGCACTCGACCTTGTGGTAGAGAAGTTCATCAAATATTCTGGTCATCACCCGCTGGTAAGTTGCATCGGCATTCTTCAGTCCGAACGTCATCCTCTTGTAGTGATAAATGCCCTTGGGAGTTTGGAAGGCGGTGTGGACCCGGTCATGTCCCGCGATCCATATATGGTTGTAGCCGGATGACCCGTCCATAAATGACAGAGCTTCATGGCCAGTCGTGGCATCAATCATGACCTCTGTTATTGGTACTAGAAAGTCATCCTTGGGACACGCCTTGTTCAGATCTCGAAAATCAACGCATATCTAGATCTGCCCATTTTTCTTCTTCACGGGCACGATATTAGCCAGTCACGTGGTATATTGATTTTCTTTGACGAAACCCACATCAATGAGCTTGTCAACTTCCTTGCATATTTGAGTGATGAGCTCTGGCCTCATTCGCCACGGTGGCTGTTTCACCGGCTCCGCTTCAGGGCTTATGGCTAGCTCATGCTGTGAGACTGCGGGGCTCAACCCTGGCATTTCCTTGTAGGTCCAGGCGAAGTAATCTCGATATTCTTCTAGCAGCTGGATGTACAGCCTCTGCTCTTCAACAGACAACTGGGCACTAAGGAAGGTCGGCCTGGGGTCATCCTCGCCTCCCAAGTTGACTTCTATCAGTTCATCGACTATGGCTTGGCCTCCGTCTTCTATCTCCCGTGGTGCCGGCTGGAGGTCGACAAAGTTGGGTATATCATCTTCAAGGTCGAGGACCTCGATCTCTTCATTCTGCCTCATCTGAGCTTCATCAGGAATCTTCGGTTCGGCCGATAGTGGCTGTGTGAATTGCTCTGCCAGCAAATCCACCTCCGATGTAATTTCGAGGAGTGAGTCAACTACCTCCTCCCCTGCTAACGGACTTGCAGTCGTCAAGGACTGGTGATTGCTTATCATTGAGTTAGAGTAGCATTGCATCTTCATGGCACAAGGTGAGAAGATCCTACCCTCTTGGATCACCATATCTTCAATGGAGGTAGCCTTTTCTTTTCTAGCAGCATTCATCTCTCGATCAGGTTTGGGAGAAACTTCCCTGCTTGGTTCGAGAAGTGCTGACATCATCAACAGAGGAGGGCCACTAGAAGGAGGCAGCTCTGCTTCTTCAGTATCTTCAGCTTCGCTACTACTAGCCATGTCGAATTTGGCTTGAAGAGCCGCTTCCTCGGGATAAACATGCTCCTAGCACCAGCAGGGGAATATGGTTTCTAATTCCAAGTCTCTTGGTCGAGCTGGTTCAATATGTTCAGCTTCTGCTGGGTGGTCATCGGAAGCTGCCCCCAGTGAGTTATCCTCAGTCGGGTAGAAAGCGGAGATGGTGTCCACTTCATAGCACCCGCTATAATAGTATTCCTAGAGGGTGAAGCCTAACCCTGGGTGTTGAGAGACACATCTCATTTCTTTATCCAGGCTTGCGGGATACCACAGCTTCTGGAATGCTTCTTTCTTCTTGCGAGGTTGGCCAGAGGGGATGCGTTGTTTCTGGAACATCTTGGCCACCCGATTTGTTATAAATGCCAACCCCTGAATGTGAACTAATGGGTCTTCTATATCTTCAGGAAGATGACAATCATTATCATCTCGTGTAGGGTGCTCCTCAGCCGTGTAAAACAAGCTGTTGGGGCCATCTATCTACGCCACCTCCCAAGCTTTGAAAGATTCGACAGTAATGTTATCGAGGCTGAGAATTGGCTTGGTAAGGCCTTCCAGGATCTCGATGTGGTCAAGCTGCTGGTCGACCTTGGCTTCATTAGATTCAGGGTAGATGGCGGAAGGTACTACCCTACCCACGTCCCCGGTGACGGTGATGTGTGAGACCGTCTTGGGATTAACATACCCGTGCGGCGGCGGAGGGAACCAGTTGGCACCGGAAGTGCTTTCTGATGCGCCAGCAAAGGTCTTGGCTTCAGAGGTCTTCTGCGACAGTTCTACATATAGAGGGGCGTCTGCCAGGTGACACTCGAACACTTCGAATTGGTGGATATCAGCAAATACCCTTTCCTCCTTCCCTTCCAGGTTGTATTTGATGCACTAGTGGAGTGTGGAGGGCACCACCATGTTCTCATGTAGGCAAGGACGGCCAAGCAGTGCCTTGTACGAGGTGCGGGAATTGATGAAGTGAAATTGCACCCTCGTAACAAAGTCCGCCAGAGTGAGTGTGAATTCTGCTACTCCTAGCGACACTTCACACTTTTGGTTGAAGCCGGTAATACGCATATCTCTGACTTTTTCGAGGCACACGTTGAAGTAGTGCCTCTTATATATCCTGTATGGCAGGATGTTGACAGCTGTCCCGAGATCCACCAGGATTCTGTTCAGCTCCCGGCCATTCAGATTCTCTTCATATACAGCGGCCTGTTGTGGCTGGCAGTGGGGAGCAGCATGTCTTCTTGAGTGAAGGTCACGTGGGCCTCAGGTAGAGCTTCGGCCAGGCATGTCTCATATTGAGCAGGCGTTTGTAGAGCAGTGACGATCGTCGGTCGGGTCTCTTCACTCAGAGAGAGGATTTCCCAAACAGTGAATCTCACTGGGAGCTTTTTTAACAGCTTGACTACTCGGCTTCCTGCTCGGACATTGGATAGTTTCATTTCTTCTGCCCACCTGGGCTTGGGAGAGTCTTGAACTGTGGCCCCAGATGGGCCTGCTTCATTGGGCTCTGAGGCTGCACCCTTCTACTTGGGTTCGTCTTCCTGTTGTCCCTCATTGGCTGCCGTCGGGCAAGCTTCATCTTCATCCGGAAATCCGAAAGATTGCTGGAGCTGCGGGTGAATGCCCCCAGTTGTAGGGTCAGCATCCTGGCATAGCTGCTTCCCCTTTGACATCTTCAGGAACTCCAGGAAGGAAGGGGTGGCAGTGTTGCCCCCACTCTGGTTGTATAGGCCTGATAGAGGAGGGATCTGGACTCCCCTGACCTCCGAAGGGGGTATCTTATAGGGCTGTTCCCTCCTGAAGATAATATTGTGGGTGGCGGGCAGCTGACGCCCCCATCTTTGGCCCGACCGGGTTGCATGTGCAGTAGTTGCGGCTTCAGCCTGACTTTCCTTGGCGGCGGGTGCGAAGCATATCTCTTCTTCATCCTCTTCACCAGGCAAATTGAATAGAGCAGAGATGGTATTACAAGAAAGGACTGTATCCTTTGTAGCCTTGCTGGCCCTTCTTTTCTTTCTTCGTCTTCTTTTCTTTTCTTCGGCTGGTGCTTGCCCCCAGAACAGGCTGCCATCCTTGTCTGATACTTTGTCAGGTTCCTCTCCCTGCTTTAGTGAAAGTTGTTCTAATTCCTGCCACGGGACATAATCTCGTACCAGTAAAGGCTCCAGTTCGGGCTGTACAGATTCATCTAGCCCGTTTATATAGTCTTGCAGCCGCCAGGCTTCTGGACTAATTTCCTTAACCATTGGCAATGGAGTCTGCCTCCTCCGGTTGTGCGTAGGTATTTTGATGACTGTAGGTGGATTGGTCTACACAGGTGTTGCCACTGGCAGAGTGGGTCGTGGTGTGACGCCACGGATCTGCACTCCCACTTTCGGGCAAGATGTGCCTTTCTTCTTTGTTTTTGCAGGGACTTGCTGCCATCCCTCTTATTCTTTCATTGGGGCTAGAAAGTAGGCTTCATAGGTATGCTGAGTGCTGGCTTCTACGGTCTCTTGAGGCAATGCCTGGTATAGAGAGACCATGTTGACCGTGGCTCTTCTCAGAGGCGCTTCATGAGGCTGTGGAGGGTCAACCTTGTACTCCCACAAGTCTATCTCTTCTTTCTTCACCATGCCTTCAATGATGTCCTTGAAAACATAGCAGTCTTCAATCGGATGCCCCAGCATCTGGTGGTAGGGGCAAAATCTTGGGCTACCTCTTCTTTTCATGTCCTCGGGCCTCTTTGGCTCAGGCAGGCTGACCTTATCATACTGGGTAACCCAGTCAAATAAGATCTTGGTCTTTTCCTTCGGGAAAGAGTAGGCCATCTTCATCTTGTCCCGAAGTGAGGGACCCTCTTTGCCATCTTCGGTTCTAGCAGGCTGAGGGGCAGCTGTCTTCTTGCCTTCATCTTTTTACTGTTCAAACGCCTTGATATCAAGGGTGTTTGCTTCCTTAGGCGGTTGGCGCCGTTCTGCTGCCTTGCCTTTTGTGCAGTGGCAGTAGTTGATGTCGGGACAGGTCTTGCCAGGAAGGCTTCTACCTCGGCCACAACATTGTTCAGGCGGTCGAACGACCGGATTTCCATGCCAATCATCTTTTCTAGTACCTCTCTCCTAAGGTTCTGCTTACAGATTTGTACAGCATCCTCTTAGTGCGGGGGCCGCTTGCATCTCATTCCGAGGTTCCTCAACCTCTTGATATATTCAAGGGCTATCTCATCTGTCCTCTGCCTTGTTGAGTAGAGCTCAGCCACCGTGACCTCCCGTTCGGTGACGTGAAACCTCTCTCTGAATTTCTTCTGCATATCCAGCCAGTCGTTGATCGACCCAGCCTGAAGGCTGGAGTACCATTCAAATGCGAGCCCCGTGAGCGAGGACCCGAAAAATTTCAGCAGGTACGACTCGTCGGTGGCCAGATCGCCAATGACGGTCATATAATAAGCAACATGCTCCTTCGGGGATCCCTTCCCGTTGAACTTGTTGAACTTTGGTGGCTTACTGATCCAGGAGGGAGCCACTTGGTAGCATGATGTGGCGGGTACGACACCCTATAGGCACCGAACGTGACATAGTCGCCTTCACTTCATTCAGCAAGCTTCAGCTCGATCATTCTCTCCACCATCATTTTTTTCATGACGGCTGGATCAACCGGCTCTGGATAGAAATGTGCTGGCTGTAGATAGGGAGTGACCAAGGTGGTCACCTGCAGAAGGGGGTGCAGCAGCGGAGGCATCTGGTGCACTTGTGGCAGCACCGGTGGCATCATCGGCTATGATGGGCGTTGCTGAGTTGTCGCCAAGCTTGGCTCTGCCGGCTGAGGCAGGGTATAGAGTGGTGGGAAGTCATTCTGGTTGACGGCTCCCCGTGATGATTCGGCCTACATCTCAGGCTGCTTGGAAGCTGAGGTTTGCTCCATCTTCTCCACAAGCTACTTCTTCAGGAACTCTATCTCCTGCCGATATTTTTGGAGTAACATCAATATTGATGGATTCATAGTTGCAATGCTGGGAATGGCTTCTGCAGTCTCCCCGGACGCACCTTCAGGGAGGATGTCGGGCAAGACATCTTATTCTTCCGTCGTTACCACATTGGCGATTAGGATGACAGCTTTGTCATGTTGCAAGTGGTGGGCCAGGGTTTGCTTTCCCCTGGCTGCTGCCAGCTTTTCTCTTGCGGATTTCGCCCTCCGAGTATTCGGCCCCGGTCTTATGGCCAACCGAGCCAGCCCCTGAGGCTCCTCAGGTAATCTTCCATAGTAGCTAGACACCCCAGCCATGTTGCAGGTGAAAATCTGCATCCTTCTTCTTCGTCTGCAAACCCTCCTTTTCGCATTCTCTGGGAAGGTGAGCCTTTCAAACACAGAGACTCTTCTTCTTTCTTTCTGGTGGGGAGTAACTTCATCGACTTGAATGTCCAAGCCATCTTTATATCCATTATCGTCGACCGACGACGTCATCCTTCTTTCTTCTTCTTCTTCTTCTATTGCCATTGATGGGCAGTGATCTTCTTCAGCCATGGCTGCTTGCAATAGCCGTTACTGGCCCAACGAGGGGTTGCCTAGTCCCCTAAAATAACTTCTGACCATGTTGGTCATCTCTTCTTGCCCTCGCCCTTGATATAGGACTGGGGATAGTTGTCGACCTCCCATCGGAGGGATGTAAGCAAGCCGGGCTCTTCCAGTAGGTTGTTGAAATCATCTTCCCACAGTGGGGATGTTGGCCTGTTGGGTGCAGGCCCTGAAACTTTCATGGCGTGGAGGATCCACGACCGTTTCTTCTCTTCCTGGGGCAAGGCCCCTTTTCTTGTTATCCTCTGCTACAGTAAATCCGGAGAAGTGGCGGATTGGTGCATCCTGGTGGGTAGGTTGGGTCTTCTTAGGGACCCAAACTTGATTGAACATTCTTGGCTTGGGAGCCAACTTCCTTGGGCTATGACGGCCAACTTCTTCTTTCTCAGCTTTCCTCCCAGATAAGGCTTGGTAGGAGTTGTAGACAGGTACTGTGGGGACCACCCGATCTAGGCTCACTCGAGCATCACGTCCGTCCAGGAAGACGCGAACTCCCTCGATCAGCATAGATTTGCCAGACACAGAGAGACATCCGGTAACATCAGCAGTAGCCTTCCTTCGGAAGTTTCGATGTTGGGATATGTTGCCAGACACAGAGAGACAGGTCCCTCTCGGAATTCTTGGCAGGGACGGGGCGGGCCCCGTGAGTGATATGGTGCACCATGTAGTTGGTGACTTGAATTGGGCTCGTGAGTGAGCCAGCACAGCGTCGAGGGTTCGGGGCCTCGACCTTTTCTGCAGTCCTCTCCTTGGCAGGCTCCGAGGATTGCACTTACAGCATATCGGCAAAGGCTAACCCCAAAAAGTTAGGGGAGCCTACATCTGGTGGGAAAGACCCGAAGACAGTGGGCACCACCAGGTACCCATGTTCAGCATGGCCGGCGACAATCGCGGGGCCAAAGTCGAGAGCGGTGAGTCCTGATGACATCATCATCCATCAGAGATAAACAAACAAACAATCAGTATTCTTGGGGGGAGCCTCCAAAGGCATCCCCTCTTGGCAAAGAGATGAAGGGAGACTCAAGTCCCACCGGGCGTGCCAGCTTGTGGGGGATGAGATTTTTCATCTTTTCTTTTCGAATTAGGCCGTTCATCCGTTATTATGCGTAGGCATGCCAGCCACGTATGTGACAAGTTTATTATGCGCTCGATCTAACTTGGTCAGTCGATTATGAGGTTCGTGTCAGGACCTAGAGTTACCATAAAGACTATGACGTTAATTACATCCTCTAAGAAAGAGGACAACCCTTGATTAATTGCCAAGAGAGGATGCTTCGAGGGATGATACGAAGGCTTAGAGAATACTGACTAAATGCACCAATGGATGGTATGGAATGAAATCATTTGGTTGACCATTCATGCAAAATGCAACGAGTTCATTAATTAGTTGGCTTACGTAATTAAAGGTTAAGTCATGCTCATTCAGATAGCAATGCATGCTGGTGCATAATGTATGTTCATGATTTCAAGATGGATGCTCAGCATAATTGGAGACATTGAAACCCTTTTTATTCATTTATTTGACTAGATTTGTTGGATTAGTTAGGGCTATAACATTAACCCCATGTTATTAAAATAATTATTTATTTATTTAATACATACCTCACAGTCTTTGCTAGGGTTGATGTATGAAGAAGGGTCAGTGCATGATTTGAAGGGGTCTGTGCATGCATGAGGTAGGGGCATGTTTGAGGTCAATGCATGAATGTGCACCGAGTGGGTTTGGTTGATGCATGATGAATGGTCGGTGCATGTGTGAAGTGAGTCGACGCACACATGGGTGAGGTCAGTGCATGCATTAGATTGGGGTTGTGGCTAAGTCGGTGCATGAATATGCATAGGATGATGGCCAAGTCGGTGCAAGAACATGCACGGGGTGGTGGCTAAGTCGGTACAGGAAAAAGCACGGGACAGTGTCTAAGTCGGTGTAGGAATATGCACGGGGTGGTGGCTAAGTCGGTGCAGGGTGTGCACCGATGTCAGGGTAGGTCGGTGCAGTTTGCTGGGGTCGAAGCATGAAGAAGGGGATGAAGTCTGTGCATGTATAGATGGAGTTGGCTTAAAACGGCGCAATGCTTAGTTGAGGTTAAAACGGCGCGCCCGTGGCGCGTAGGGTGGAGGCCAGGGAAAATGGACTGGGTTATGAGTGTGAGGCTAAAGCGGCGTGGGGGGGGTCGCGCCGGAAATTGGCGCACCGGTTTAGGACCGCACCGGATTAGGGCAGGTTTGGCTAGTTTGGGCTATAATGAAATGCGAGACAAATTTCTTAGAACTTTGGTATTAATTGAGAAGATTAGAGGGTTTATTTAGGTCCCAAATGCCTCGCAAACATGACAAGTTCAGACTTATGCGAGGTTCCTACTCGAGCATAGTCTAAAGTAGACTTATCACTCCAAATTCATCACAATTTAGACTAAGTATTCAGTCAAAATTTGGGCAGCACCTCCTCATACGCAGAGGGCTGCGGGGGCGAAGTGGAGACAGTCCCACAGTATCTGGGGTACGCTCCTTAAAGCTGGGAATGCCAAACGGTGACCGGCGGACTTTAATATAGGGAAAACCCCGAGGACTAGGCAACGAGGGGCATCAACACAATACGAGTCGAAAACATCATTAAGGAACGGCCGAGATGGGAGGATACCTTGAGGACTAGCCTACGAGAGGTACGCTTCCCACGACCACCACTATTCCCGAGGGAATGTGGATTTAATATCGGGTTAAGAACCTGTGGACGTCAAAAAATGTCGATGAGGATCATACGGCATGCACGTCTCGACACTCAAGAGCAAGCCGAAGATGGAAACGCCGAATAAACCTCATGCCTCGCCCGATCAGGAGGAGAACTCGCTTAGTGGTCTGCTACCCATTAAGGAAGCCCCCCCAGGTGGAAGATACAGCTACAACTCTCCGACTGGCCATGTCGAGAGCTGAATCAAAGAAAAGTTGGGAACTCCGGCACAGTCTCGGCATGCACCGAAAGTCACACAAAGTCTGGGACCGAGCCCCAAAGGCTGCAAACGGAATATTATGGAGGCCATACATTGCAACTAGAACATTCCGAGAATGCCAACATTGGAATAAATGGCTGCGACTTCGAAAAGAATCCATTTGATGCTTAAAACGGCGCGGAAAGGCCATAAACCGACGTGCTCTAAACCGGCACGCCCCTTCAACATCCTAATTCGGCGCCCCTAAAATCGGCGCGCCCCATTTCCCATTTGCCCTTGCTGTTGCCTTAATACGGCGCGCTACCTTTGCTTGGCATACCCGACACGCCCCTTGCAAAGCTCTAATCCGGCGCGCACAACCCCGCACCGTTTTACCTCCGAGGCGTCCCATCCTACATCCGATCCCCTATTTTCAGGTGTAAACAGAAGGAACTTACCTGAAGTGGGTGAGCAACCTGCTCCTGACCGACGTGCAACCGCCTGAGCCCCTCCAATTCCCAGGAATGGAGGGCTTCGAGCTCCGCACCGAACGTCACTTCTCCGTCAGTCACCGTCGGCCAATCCCGTGGAGGCAACTTCCCTACTCTACTGCTTCCCCTATCCGCAGGCCACTCAAGATCTTCGAGCAGGAGAAGGTGAAGAAGAAAGAGAAGGGAGGACCGCTCCCATCCTTTCTCTTATAAAAGGGAGGCACACTCCACCGGAGAAAAGGACGAGTTCATTCGGCTGAGAGGCTGGTTTGCTCGGCTGAAGGCTGGCTGAGAGAAGAGAGGAAGGAGTCCCCGTCCCCCTGCGCTGGCAAGGTGAAGAAGAAGAGAGAGTGTGTGAGAGAAGAAAGGTGAGTTCAGAGGGGGGAAAGCTTGTGCTCTTCCCCCCTCCCCCACCGATGTATTTTTCTCTTTTGTCTGATGTATTTTCCCTCGCTCTAGGGTAGATCCCCTTCTGTATTTAACCTCCCTTCCTTCGTGGATGAACAAAAAGAAAGAAAGGCTTTTGCACTACATGTTATTATTTTTGTTTGTTAGCCTCTGCCTTCCCTCTCTCATCTCCTGCTCATCCAGGGTCCTTGAAGCCTTCCTCTCCATGGTATGGCCTTCTAAGGAACCCATCGAAGGGATGCACACTCATAGCCTCTTATGGCATACATCCGTCCCGCTTACGAGATCATCACCCGTGAGCTGCTGGAGCTCTTGAATGCTAGTCCTCGAGCCTCCACAAGTGCTTACGGGTTAACGGAGGCCTCACTCCGAGTTTTGAGGTTCACCCCAGAGTAATCCGTTTGGTGTTCCTCCTTTTTTCTCTAGCAAGACCTTAGTCCGGGGGAGATGCTGCCCAAATTTTGCCAGACGAAGAACACATAAGAATAGACGAACAAGCTAAGCTCTCTGGGAGTAAGAGCAGTGTATGTTTGAAGCCCCTGAATCAACCTGAATCTCTGAGTTCCTGCATAATAAACCCTTCAAGTAAAACATCCAAATACACATACTCGTTCACCTCAACAAATGATCAGAAGCACTCTATTGATTTAAAGTGTCAACCGAACAAACAATCCATCCATTTGATCAATCTGCAGGTTGAAGAAATGAGATAAGAATCAAAGAGAATGAAAGAAAATTCATAATAGCTATCCCGACGCGCCCCTTAATCCAGCGCGCTACCCCCCCCCCCCGCGCCGGAATAGCATTACACTCAAAACCATCTTCAAACTCCTGAAATGAATAGTGTGCCCCCTTTAGCCTCAACCCGGCGCGCCCTCCTGTTCTTGGCTAATCCGGTGCGCCCCCCCTTGTGCTCCCTTATCCGGCGCACCCCCTTGTAATACCCATAACTAGCGCCCCCCCCTTGTGCTCCCTTATCCGGCGCCCCCCCTTGTAATACCATAACCGGCGCGCCCCCCTTTGTAATACCCACACCGGCGTGCCCCTCTTCTCTCTTGGCACCTCCCTTAGCCGGCGTGTTTGAAAAGAAAAGAATAATTAATCAAAATAAAAGGCTCTAAGCTAATGGATAAAACAAATGAAAGGAATATGAAGCCAATAATCAAAAGTTTCCTCCCCGCTATAATCAAAATTTTGTTCCGGGGGCTCCGCCCCCGGAGATGACTGCGCAGGTCAATCCGTGTGCGAGGGCGCACGTTGGCGAGTTCGGGTTTCACATTTAACAACTCGCTTCCCCGGACTGTGCGTGAAGAGAAAAGCAATGATGCCTCATGGTATCGGACGTGGACCTCGGAATCCCCGACATGGTCATGATCCGTGCACCTCTTGGGCCGATAGTCCATCAGCTTGACCCACTTCTTCCGGGATCCGATCCCGCATCCGCATTAAACTTGCCGTACCTACGGTAAACATCCGTACAGTTTTATCGCCGTCTTCGACGCTACAAATGAGAACTACTGTCCGAACATGAAATGGTCCGTGAGTGACCAACATATACGTATCTATGAACATTTTACGCCCCAACGCGGGTTCATTTAAACGTGATCCGGGATCTTTGTTCTCGCTTTATTACCATGAATTTCAGGCCGTAGGGCCCTTATTCCTGGCAATCAATGAAGGGTGTTCCCCCGTATGGGGGATGTAAATAACGCCATGGCCTTTACAGCACGGCGGGTTTTGGTCCCGACACGAACTACACAATCGTCTAATTAGTCAGATCGAGCGCACAATAAATTGTCACCTAGGTGACTGGCACGCCCTCGCAATTAATAAACCCAATAAACGAACAACCAACGATCTTTAATAAAAGTGCATCCACAGAACCTTGTTGATGTTCACCTGATAGTTCATAGGGTACATATCACCAAGGGACATGACCCCATGGTCCGGCGGTGATTGAAAACCTCAATGAGGAATGTCCCCTCTCCCCGGCCACCAAACTCATCGAGGAAAGCAGGAGTACATGAGATATATGCAGAATGCATTCGGTAGATACACTGACCATGAAAAGTCATATGCATACGAGTATGTAGGGCTAATGGGGTTAGCTGGTTAGTTGGTTAATTGGTTAGTAGATTAGCATGTTAGCCTTCAGAAATCATAAACTAAGATGAATCGACTGGAGAAGGCAACCCTTCATACAGTTGATATGCAGGGTATAGGGAATATGATGATTCGAGGGAACCACGCGTCCAGATTGTAGGGACATTCCCATCATCCTCAGCCCACGACTAGGGACAGAAGAGTAAGAAAGGGTTGGTCCCGGGGTTCAACCAGAGAGGCATAGACTTATATTCCTCTGGTAATTGAACCCTCCGCCAAGATGATGAGAGCATGATACAGGCATATCATTGGAAAGTGAGCCCCGCGGAGAGGGGTAATTATATTGATATTGCCCAGCGAAACACTAGGGCGTATTCGGCTTTGGAAAACCGGAAGCTCACACACAAAGTATAAGGAAAGGGGTTGCAATCGGCTAAGATATCTTTCAAGTATGTATCTACACATTCATTCAAACTGAAAGGGAAGGCATCATATAGAAGATCAAATACAATTGCGGCTCGGCATTATCGCAAGAAACCGACCCTTGGTTTGAGAAATAAAAGAAAATAGAGAGAAATAGAGAACAACGACTAGAATAAAACCTAGGGGCTTATATCATTGCCCATTTGATTACATCGCTCCGCAAAGCTATCCTAGTAGGAGGGGGGAAGAAAGACATAAGAGGAAACCCAGACGCCTTCCACCGACCCACCTCAATCTGCAGTAGGGAAACATAGTATCGGAAATGAAACGGGCTCTTCGCTCACCCTTTCTTCCTCTCCAAGCTTCTCATCTCTATCTGCCTGCCTCTCTTTCTATTTGGCTCTCTATATTTCTCTTCTTCTCTTTTTTGCATTCGATGTAAGGGATATATATATAACAAAGCACTCGACCATGGCCTCACCCGGTGTGGGAGTAGCGCGCCGGGTAAGAGGTTACCCTTTGCGCGCCGGGAAGAGGGCACGCTAGATTTAGGGGCGTGCTGGATTTAAGCCATTTCATCGTGTGTGCTTGATACGAGTTCGACAGCGGGCGCCGGGCTGACTCTAGGAGTCACTGTGATCCTTCATCTTGCCATGGTCTTATGAAACCATGGCGTGAAGCATTGAAAATGCTTTCAGGCCACTGAACGGCTGCTTTCAGAACCTCGTGCAGCTTCGGCTCGGACACGTGGGCTTTCCGCTCATGTGACCTTCAGCATGGTGGTTTATGCTACAGGCTCGACTCGACTTGCATTGGTAGATTTTTTGGGGAGTGGGATACTACCTGGAGTGCTTTTGCCTCGACTGGGCAATCATTCGGTCATTAATGGGCCTAGTTTGTTGAGAAGCCGTAGCCGTGCTGGGTCATCCGGAACTTCTGCCGACGGAGCTTCCGATTCCCTAGTTCTGAAAGGGCCAAGGGTGCTTTATCACCTCCGGAGAACTTTCTTTCAGGTGGTGAGCCACCAAGTACGCCCTTGTCCTTGTTCGGACAACGGATGTTGCTCGTGTGGCACGATCGAGTCGATGCCGGTTCATTGGGCAGGCTTGTTAGCACTGCTGGTTTGTTGTGGATTCTTCTCGATTCTCCCGAGGTAAAGTCCCTGGTGTTCATACCGGGTGACTTGAGGCTCTGCCAGCTCGAGAAGGCTTCGGTGCATTGGTGTCCTTCGGCTTCTTCACTTCAGCGGGCCGCATCATTTCTGTCATTTAGGCTTGGTCGCCATCGAGCATATTTTGAGTGCCAACAATTATGCTCTCATTGATTGCCGGAAGAAGTGGGTTGTTTTTCACATTCCTGGAGAGAAGGAGTTTTTCCACCCTTTGCCTAAGATTGGGTCAGGAATGGTCTCGGCCATGAAGGCAGTCAGATCATTATGCAAGGGCTGCACTGCATTCCTAGCTTGTGTAGTGACCACAGCTAAGGTCAAGGAAGCGCCATCACTAGAGAGGAATGATGTGGTTCGAGACTTCTCCGATATTTTTCTGGAGGATTTACCAGATTGCTGTCAGTCCGAGAGATCGAATTCTCTATTGATCTTTTACCCGGTACAACACCGATATCCAAAGCACCTTATCGAATGGCACCAGCAGAGATGACTGAGTTGAGGAAGTAGTTGCAAGAACTGTTAGACAAAGGCTTTATTCGACCTAGTGTCTCACCATGGGGATCCTCTATCCTATTTGTGAAGAAGAAGGACGGGCCACTCTGACTCTATAATGACTATCGGAAGCTCAATCAGGTGACGGTGAAGAACCGCTATCCTTTGCCTCGCATTGATGATCTCTTTGACTAGTTGCAAGGTGCTACGGTGTTCTCGAAGGTTGACTTGCGCTCAGGATATCATCAGCTACGAATCAAGGAGGATGATACTTTGAAGACAACTTTCAAAACCAGATATGGGCACTATGAATTCTTGGTTTTACCCTTTGGTCTAACGAATGCCCCAGTAGCATTTATGGACCTAATGAACTGAGTGTTTAAGCCCTATTTAGATATCTTCGTGGTTGTATTTATTGATGATGTGCTAATTTATTCGCCAGATGAAGCGTCTCATAAGGAGCATTTGAAGATTATTTTAGAGACTCTTCGAGCGCACAAGCTATATGCAAAGTTTAGCAAGTGCAACTTCTGGGTTAAGGAGGTTCAATTTCTTGGCCACATAATATCTGGTAATGGCATAGCTATTGACCCAACAAAAGTCCAAGCTGTGTTGGAATGGGTGGCTCCAAAGACTCCCACTGAAATTCAGACTTTCCTAGGGTTGGCTAGTTATTATTGAAAATTCATTAAAGGTTTTGCTTCGGCTGCCACGCCTTTGTCGAGATTAACAAGGAAAGGAGTGAAGTTTGTATGGTCTGAGGACTATGAGTAGAGTTTCCAAGAGTTGAAGAATTGTTTGACATCCGCCCCGCTTTTGGTCCTGCCCAATAGCATCGACACGTTCACTCTCTACACCGATGCTTCAAGGATCGGAGTTGGTTGTGTCTTAATGCAAAGTGGTAGGGTTGTGGCATATGCTTACAGGCAATTGAAGGAGCATGAGAAGAACTACCCTACACATGACCTAGAACTGGCAGCTATTGTTCATGCACTGGAAGATTTGGAGACACTATCTCTATGGAGTCAAATTTGAAGTCTTCACGGACCATAAGAGTCTCAAGTACCTATTCTCTCAGAAGGAGTTGAACTTACGACAGAGGAGGTGGGTAGAATTCTTAAAGGATTATGATTTTGAGCTACTATATCACCCCGGGAAGGCGAATGTGGTAGCCAATGCTCTTAGCCGGAAGAGATCACTAATGCATCAAGATTGGAAGATGATTGAAGATGTTGTTCATTCCATAACACTGATCGAACCACAACTTATCCTAGCTTGTGTTGCTCAGTTATCCCTCCGGTCAGCAGTTATGGATCACGTAGTGAAAGCTCAACGAGATGATTCTCAGTTGCAAGGGATGATTGGCAAGGCAGGTATTGCTCATAATGAGGAAGGTGTTATCAGATTTTAGCACAAGGTCTGTGTGCCAGATGTGGCTGAATTGAAAAATGAAGTTTTGGAAGAAGTCCACAGGTCAAAGTTCTCCATCCACCCTAGAAGTAGCAAGATGTATCAAGACTTGAAGCGAACCTTTTGGTGGCAGGGTATGAAGAAGGATGTGGCTGAGTTTGTAGCCAAATGTTTGATTTGTCAACAAGTGAAGGCAGAGAATCAAAGACCATCTGGCTTAATGTAAAGGATTGAGATACCTCAATGGACATGGGAGGACATCACCATGGATTTTGTAATAGGGTTGCCCAGTTCCTTCAAGGGCAATGATTCCATTTGGGTGATTGTAGACCAGTTCTCAAAAATTGCACATTTTCTGGCCATGAAGAAGAAGCAATCCGTGGAAAGCCTGGCATGTTTATATATTTAAAACATTATCAGATTGTATGGAGTTCTGAAGTCCATCATTTCAGACCTAGATCCTCGCTTCACATCGAGACTCTGACAAGGATTGCAGAATACTTTTGGGTCTCAATTGAAGCTTAGATCGGCATATCATCCCCAGAAAGATGGCCAGTCGGAGAGGACGATTCAGACATTGGAAGATATGTTGAAAACTTGCATACTTGATTGGAAGGGAGATTGGGAGCGACACCTACATTTAGTAGAGTTTGCCTATAATAATAGCTTTCACACAAGTATAGGCATGGCTCCATTCGAAGTTTTGTATGGAAGACCGTGCAGATCTCCTCTATGTTGGGAAAAGGTTGGCGATAGACAGTTAATCAGGCCTGAAGTGGCGCAAGAAATGTCTGAGAAAATCTAGCTGATCCAGCAAAGACTGAAGGTAGCGCAAGATCGGTAGAAGAGTTATGCGGACAACAGAAGGAAAGACTTGGCTTTTGAGATTGGCGAGCATGTTTTCCTCAAGGTATCACCTACCAAGGAAGTGGCGAGATTTGGCAAACAAGGGAAATTGCATCAGAGATTTATTGGACCTTTCGAGTCCCGTAGTGCATTAAATGCACTACTGTTCATTTAGAAATGTTACTGTTCATTGGGGGGGCGATTTTCATTTCATGGGTTTTTGTTTATTTTAAAATTTTCTATGATAGAGTAAATTGAGGTGATTAATGGGTAACAATTAGATTTTTCAAATTCTTTTTATATTGTGAGATATAAATTTTTAGAGTGGCTAATGAATAGTGATAACCGTTATTGTGCGTGAATCTCGTTTTCACGGTAGTTGGGTCCTCGCGTGCGAGAGGATTTCGCGGTGCGATTGACCGTTTCAGAGTGTTCCCTTGCCATTAGATTTAGGTTAATTTGAAATAAGGGTTTAGATCTAAAACCCCCGATAATAACCCTATAAAAATCACATTTGAAGGCAGTTGGCACTCCTTTTTTCTCTTTTTCTCTGCAAGTCGTAGGAAGCTTGTGTTTTTGTTCCTTTGTTCTGAGAGAGGGGGGTAAGTGCTCTTGTTGTCCTTCTGCTATGAGTAAGAGAGGTTTTAGAGAGGGAGGCAGTATGGGGGTGTCTTTCGAAGGACTCCTGGACTGTGCAAGCACTGTAGCAGGCGTGGGTCAACGAGGAACTGCATCGAGAAGGGTGTTCTTTTGATCTGTCATTTTTCTTCGTTTAAGAGAAGTTGCTAAAACTCATGCTAGTACTCTGGGATAAAATAGAATGTTTGTAACCACTAAGGAATTGCCCTTGCTAGCTAGAGGTGCAGTGGTGCTGGATAAGGTTGGGCTTCCGAGTATTAGATATCCTCACTAGAGCTAGATGGGTCCTTCGATCTTTGAGTTTTATGTGTTACAGGGGTATGCCCCAAAGATTTTGTATGCCCTGATAATTATTTTGGAGTAAAGTTGGGGAGTAGGCCTCGCTGGTCCTACTCTACCTTTGTTAAATATATATATATCAATTTGACATGGTTTAGATTGCTTCGATGGTTTTGGGTTTAAAGAAATCTGTGAAGAGCTTAAAAAAATAGAGCATCACATGTTCCCCTTGGTTTTTCATTTTAAACTACATGGGTTTTTGTAAAGTTCATCTGATTTTTAAGCAAAGTTAAGGGTGCTCTTACGTAGTCCCTTGAATGGGTCGGAGCAGCCCCTTTGAAAGCCAAGGGTGCGTCGATGCAGTCCATTAATTGGGTCGACGCAGCCCCTTTGAAGCTGGAGGTGCGTCGACGGAGCCCCTGGCTGGGTCGACGGAGCCCCTTCAGAACTTCAAGGCTGTGTCGACACAGCCATTGGCTGGGTCGACCTACCTTGCACGCTATCCCCAAATTCAAGAAACCAGGAAAAAGAGAATTTTGAAAGGGTATTTTGATTCAGAAACATCTGAAAAAATTAGAAATGATAAAGAACCAAGATGGTAACCTACTGTAGAAATTTCATGATCACAGAAATTATGTACTTACAATTATGAATTATTTTCTATGTATGTGTAACCTAGAAATAACCCTATTTTCTATGCAGAAACCTGAAACCTATTGTAGTGTATATTCTAAAAGCTTCAGAAATTAAGATATCTTGACAGTAACTGAGAAGTGTTGAAAAGTGTAGTTGAAGTACAGATTAGTGAAAAGAATACACTGTGATAGATGATTTTTAGCGTATATATATAGATGTAAAACTATTATACGGGCTATATGGACACTGCTGCCATAGAAGGTTATGGAGCCAAGCTATAGAAATACCCCTATGGGGAGGTGTTGGCACCTGAAATATGATCGATGGCAACCATGCCTAAACGATGAAAGAATACGGCCTGCCGAAGTGCGAAAGCCAAAGAAAATCAATGCATGATGGTCCTCTCGAACTGCTGAAGCCTCAGGTCACCTAGAAAGAGCGTCAAGGACTCCACCTCAAGATGGTCGGGAGAAATCTGCGGCAGTGCCGTTTGGCCTGTCCAACAAACTGGTATCGACTTGGTCGTGCCAAACAAACCCCCATCCATCGTCCGATCAGGACGAGAATGTATCTGGTGGTTCGCCACCTGATAAGAAACCCTCCTGAGGTGAAGGAATGTCTCTGGCCTCTCATAGCAAGGTGCCGATGGCTATGTGTGGGGATGGATTTTATTAAGATATTTGGTCATTAATTTATTTGGTTTATTAATTAGGCGTGCCAGTCACTGTCATGACAATTTATTATGCGCTCATCTGACTGATCAGATAATTATGGGTGATCGTGTTGGGACCCAAAACCCGTTGTACCATAAAGGCTATGACATTAATTACGCCCCTCCAAAAGAGGGACAACCCTTGATTAATCGCCAAAATAAAGATCATGAGGCCCATATAATTAAAGATGCAATTACATGCAAGTACATAATATGGTAGTATTTATTTATTAAATCAACTCTTGATACGAGGCAGAGAACTTAGGTCCGAGGATCACCATCATGCATAGTGATAGCTTCCGGTCGGGCGTTACCTGGCTTTCCGCTAATCACCATTTAATATATCGAAGAATCGGATCATGCAAGCATGCAAGATAACAGTATTCAGTATTATCGTTTATTCTTTGTTTGATCATTTATTTATAACTTTGAGAGAGATTTCGGCAGCGCCACCCTGCTCCGAGGGGTATCGGGCCCTTTTATTTTGAAGTTGTGCATAACATTACGGTGCACATACGTGAGCCCACGAGGTGAGCCAAATGTGACCGTATTCGGGCAAGCGCATATTATTGGGGTAATGTATGCCGGAGTACTGCAAATTTGTTGTTCAGGAATCGTAGGGAACGCGGTCGAAACTCGATCGGAACAAATCAAACCCAGTGAGTTATAGACCCTTGACAAGGTCGTGCTTTGGCTAAAATGGGGTGAGTCCCGAGAACAAGGCACGAATTGTCGGAGCGTCATTAATATTTCATACCCAGGATCTAGGGAAGGTGAAGGCTCCGGAGTAGGCACAGCCATGATCATTGTTCTTTATTTATTCTTATTGTTATTTTAGACACATGAATGTGTTTCTTTTTCTTAGATTCTTTGTTCTTATTTTTTTTATGTCATCCCATTTCATTATTTATTTATTATTTATTTACAATTTATTTATTTTATATTCTCTTATATTGGATGCATGCACATTTTAATTTCTTTATTAGTATTTGTTTGACAATTATTCATTCGTTCACCATTTTTTTTGTTTATTTACCACTTTTATTTCTTTGTTGTCATTTATTTGGCCATTGTTTGTTTATTTTATTTTAACCATTTTTTTTATTTTCCCATTTTTAATGAGGGTATCTTATTTATTTTATTGTTGATTTCCCCCTTTTTTATGTATACATATATGTGAGATGGGGGGTGGATACGCATATGCACGTGTGTGTTGCGTGAGTTACATATATATAGATATATGCATAGTTTTGTTTAATGCATGTTACGTGAATGGACGAGAGTGAAGGGATTAGTGTTAATGAGTGATTAGTGCAGATTATTAGGTGAATGCACGTGGATGATTAATGCGTTGCCCTTTTTTTTAATTGCATTGAATGGGGATAGGGTGGCGCCGATGGCTTGTGTTATTGGTTTGCCTCCTTTTTTTTTATATACATGAGTGGGGAAAATGGGTGCAACCGCCGATGGACTATCTCTCGGCGTGGCTTTCATCTTGGCATGCTTTTGGCGCCGAGGAGAATTGGCGCCGAGGGGAGCCACCCTGCCGATTCTCGTTTTATATTTTGTTTAGTATTTTTTATTTATTTACTATTATTATATATATATATATTTATTTCATTCTATTTATTTGTTTGTTTGTCTGTTTCCATTTTTTTATTTTTATTATTTTTATTATTATTTAATTTGTTTGTTTATGTTTATTTATTTTTATTTTTTTATTTTTTTATTTTATTAACAGTTCGACAGTTAGTCTGCAGGTCTAGCAAAAGTCTAGTAGCATCTCCCCTGTACTCGGAATATGCCAAGGGTATATAGGAAACCGTCCACGGAGTGTCGAGACAGAATCCGTAATAAACGAGCATATCGGAGCCCGAGAGCCGAAGGGACGAGAACCGATGGGACAATGTCCGTCATAAGGTAATTTATTTAGCATACCCATGGTGGGACCATGCATGTGTATTATACATCACCCACACAAAAGTGCATGAATAACTAGCTAGGTTTATTTATCATACGGCAATCATATGTACAATGCCCATATATGCTTATTCACATAAATACATATAAATATAGAGTGAATGGGTTGGCAGGTAAATGGGTTGCATGCAAATGGGGTTGTTCGGCGGCACAAATGGTGACTCGGTAGCAAGAGGCTTCATGCATTCGGCAGCTACATGCAAAGCGGAGAAAACGGTGTATATATGGTCTCGGCGTGAAGGAGGGTCGGCGCGAAAGCAAACCAGCACGGACGATTATCGACGCACCTGACAATCGGAGCGGGGCAAGCGCCGAGAGACCACCGCGCCGGGGGATTAATTGGGATGGCGAGGGGGCTAAAGGGGGCTACGTGGGTGCCAAAAGTTGGCTCTGGATGGAACATTCCACGGGAGAGGAAGTTCTTCACATGAAACCCATCGGAGACCAATCAACCCTTTAGATGAATGAAACCGTATGATTTGATTTTATCCCTCACTGCTTCACGAATGAGAGGCCACGAGATGAACTATCTCGGGCTCTCACTGTGACTACGAGGTTGGTAAAACCGCGGGGAGACGATAGAAATATTTTCACACAATCTGGGAGATATATGTGCACAGTAAAAATAAAATCAATAGACGACATCAAATACCACTATTCTTGAAAAGAAAGAGAGAAAGGAAGCCTCATGATGAGGAACTGCTTCATCATTTCTTATAAACCGAAATATAGACTATGCGTTTCGCTTACATCAACTGAGTACAGTCTAAACTTGAAAAGAACACAGCCCCCATATCAACATAACAGAGGTTACAGAGAGACATAAACGATGGGAAAACTGCAACAGAAAAGAGGATCGGGGAGAGGGGAATGTATCCCCGAGGGGGGCATCGAACAGCAGCAGCAGCATCTACCTATCAAGACTATGAAGTCTCCTCTCCCTTCTCTCTTCTTTCTCTCCCTTTCTGGCTCTCTTCTTTCTCTCTGCCTCCTTTTTCTCAGCCGGCCGTAGGACAGAAAAGACTTGGGATCCCTGTCTTTGAACCACTCAGTGCCCTTTTATAATAGAGCTTCTTCTTTTCCATTCGGCGCGTGCTGCTCCCGACGCGCCCTGAGCTTTGGCCATCAGCGGCCCCTCATTTCGCCGCGCCTTCCTCCCGGCTCCATTCTAGTGTCGGTGCCTCTTTCGCTTAGACATGTTAAATGGGCCGCATTTGACCCATTGATTACGGGGCCAAATATGCTCCCTTCTTAAATAGTTTCTCGTACTGTTTTGTGATTCTTTGCTATGTTATATTAACATTGGATGGCGGATGTTATGGACCTCATTCTTCCAATGTCATGATATTCTGGAGATTTCTTCCAGCAGGCAGATGATTGCTGGAAACTTTGTTATCTGGGTCTCGCTTTAGCAGCTGTCCTTCGCCACCAAACATCTTTTCTTTTCTTCTTTCTCCTCGGTCTCATCTCTCGTTCGGCTTCTGCCGTTCTTTTTCTTCGTTTCATTCTTTTCTTCTCTGTCGGCACAGGAGCACTCGATCAGAATTTAAGACATGCAGAAGTAGAAGTTAGGAAAAATTAAGAATATTTTTAGTGCCAACAAATGCCCCCCACCTGCGGGTGTCACGAGAGAGGGACGATAGAGCGGGACGTGCGGGTGTAACCCATAGCCCATTCGAAAATATTGCATGTATCATTTTATTATTCATTCTTTTTATTTATTCCATTTCCATTCATCATCATTCATTCATTTTTTATTTCATCATCATCATTTTTTTAGTCACATCTAAGCACACAGGCATTCATCGATCGCAAGCATAGAGTAGCCCTACGTAGCACAGTTCCCTATATCAGGGATGGGATAAGGACAACGCCCATGATTTACAGATATAGTGCGGCTCACGAAGCACAACTAAGAGAGATGTGCATATGTAAAGGGGATGCTGCGTAGAACATATGCATAGCATAGACCACAATCTACACTCAAGACTATTCCTCCATAGTGTGAAAGTGCAATTGTATGGGTAGTGAACTCTAGACATAGGGACATGCAGACGTTCTGAGTAACACTAGAGGAGTACTTTATCGCCTACACATACATTTGGGGCTCTCGGCTTTTGGCAGCTTCGCATAACCCCCTTGTTTATTCTTAATTCGAGATTTCACCGTTCAGCGCGAGTCTCCTCATGTGTCTCAATCGGGATTCTCGGCTACTGAGATTCATCCCTTTATTCGCAGTGTTGTTCTAGACTTTGCCATTCGACGCGAGTCTCCTCATGTGTCTCAATGGGGATCCCTGCTTTTAGGGTTCATCCTTTTATTCATAGCGCTATAATGGACTTCACCGTTCGGCGTGAGTCTCCTCATGTGTCTCTATGGGGATTCCCGGCTAATAGGATTCATCCTTTTATTCATAGTGTTATTATGGACTTCACCGTTCGGCGCGAGTCTCCTCATATGTCTCAATGGGGATTCCCGACTACTAGGATTCATCCTTTCATTCATATATATATTTTCCTTCTCTTTCTTTTTTTTAAGGGGGTAGGCAGCTTTTTCCTCACGGTCACCCTTTACGTAAGTGTAGAGATTTGAACATCCATGAAGTGTTAAGAAGAATTTATGATGTCCCTATGGCTAAGGACCATTGCTCATATTACGTGCGAGGTGCGAGAGTTTCGTTTAGGATGTATCATGCGAGTTGTGCTAGCAACATAGCTACGACTCTTCCCCTGACAGTATGCACTTACCGAGAATTGGCTTTTCATTCCTTAGTGTGTGCCGTGACGCACACAGCCATAGAATCTGGGTAGCGTTATTTAGCAAGGAAACATGCGGTTTTATACATTTGAATGAAGTGTATTAATACTATATTATAAGCAAGCATGCACATGAGACAAGCAATCAAGTAAACCATGTTATGCTCATTTCTTCTTCTTCTTCTTCTTTTGCTTTCTCTTTCTTCTTCTTTCTTTTTTATTTTCTCTTTCTTTTTTTTCTCCTTTTCGCTTTTCTTCTCTTTTTTTTCTTTCTCTTTTTTTTGCTCCTTTTTCTCTTCTTTTTTTATATATGGGGCTTAACAGGCACACCCGCAGGTCGACAGTTTGAGAGGTAAGTGGCTGATGCCACGGCAATGGAGAGAAGATGTCACATGTTGTGGTGAATCCCTAGAGGGATCAAGGGTTGGTGTGGAACCAAGGGGTTTTTTTTCATTGGTTCGAACAGTAATTCCGGGCCAAGGGTAAGAGGTTTGTTGGCTTAGACCGAAGGTCATGATGTTGAATAACTTGACTTAGGCATAAGGCCATGACGTCAAGATAGAATGTTTAACGGCTTAGACATAAAGTCATGACGCCGTACAACTTGGCTTAGGCGGAAGGCCATGATGCCAAGACAGAATATTTACCGGCTTAGGCGGAAGGCCATGACGCAGGACAAGAATATTTAATGGATTAGACATAAAGTCATGACATCGTACAACTCGGCTTAGGCAGAAGGCTAGGATGCCAAGGCAGCATATTTACCGGCTTAGGCAGAAAGCCATGACACCGAACAAGAATATTTAACGGCTTAGACATAAAGTCATGACACCGTACAACTTGGCTTAGACAGAAGGCCATGACGCCAAGATAGAAGATTTACCGGCTTAGGCAGAAAGCCATGACGCCGAACAAGAATATTTAACGGCTTAGACATAAAGTCATGATGCCGTACAACTTAGCTTAGACAGAAGGCCATGACGCCAAGATAGAAGCTTTACCGGCTTAGGCAAAAAGCCATGACGCCGAACAAGAATATTTAACGGCTTAGCTTAGATATAAAGTCATGATGTCGTACAACTTGGCTTAGGTAGAAAGCCATGACGCCGAACAAGAATATTTAACAGCTTAGACATAAAGTCATGACGCCGTACAACTTGGCTTAGACAGAAGGCCATGACGCCAAGACAGAAGATTTACTGACTTAGGTAGAAAGTCATGACGCCGAACAAGAATATTTAACCGCTTAGATATCAAGTCATGATGCCGTACAACTTGGCTTAGACAGAAGGCCATGACGTCAAGATAGAAGATTTACCGGCTTAGGTAGAAAGCCATGACATCAAACAAGAATATTTAACGGCTTAGACATAAAGTCATGACGCCGTACAACTTGGCTTAGGCAGAAGGCCATGACGCCAAGGCAGAAGATTTACCGGCTTAGGTAAAAAGCCATGACGCCGAAAAGAATATTTTATAGTTTAGACATAAAGTCATGACGCCGTACAACTTGGCTTAGGCAGAAGGCCATGACGCCAAGGCAGAAGATTTACCGGCTTAGGTAAAAAGCTATGACGCCGAACAAGAATATTTAACGGCTTAGACATAAAGTCATGATGCCGTACAATTTAGCTTAGGCAGAAGGCCATGATGCCAAGGCAGAAGATTTACCGGCTTAGACAGAAATCCATGACGTCAAACAAGAATATTTAATGGCTTAGACATAAAGTCATCACGCTGTACAACTTGGCTTAGGTAGAAGGCCATGACGCCAAGGCAGAAGATTTACCGGCTTAGGCAGAAAGCCATGACGCCGAACAAGAATATTTAACCGCTTAGACATCAAGTCATGGTGCCGTACAGCTTGACTTAGGTGGAAGGCCATGACGTAAAGGCAGAAAGGTTTGTTTGTTGGTTTAACTGGATGGAAGGGCAGAGCCACAGGTAAAAAGGGTCTTTTTGTTCTCCGGTTGGAGGTAGGATCCGAGATGAAGGTAAAGGGGTCTTTTGTTGATGCGGGACGGATGGAGGGACCCGACGCCAATGGATGCGAACCTCGGACTCTACATGTTGACGCGACTAGCGACACGCGAATAATAGAGACACCTTGGCCCGACACTAAGAGTTCCTATGAGCTATATGTCGCAAACAGAAACGTAAGCTCACTCGTCGTCCCAAGCGAGGGAAAGCGTGGATCCGCGCGGTTGAGAAACCGGTAGAGTCAAGGGTGGTGGACTCACTTCCGTGCTCGGATCGAGTCACGGGACGGGTTCACTCTCTTACTCACAGCGGTGAACATGAACTCACGAGCTAGAAATCCTAACGCACTCAAGCAGAGGCATATAATCATATACTAGGAAAGCAAATGCCAAGAAGTTAGGACCATTACCTCCACGCACCCGGCATGGGGAAGACAACCCCGGCCAAATCCGTACTCCCGGTTAACAATAATTAACAATTACAAAAATTAACCCACTCCACGCAGGGAGGTAATAGGTCACATGTGGGGCCCGGGAGTATCGAGTTTGGGTTGACGGGTAGCGTTTTGGGGCGCTCCATCGGTGCCGACAAGCCTCGATTTGGTGCTGCCCGGATGGCGTGTTCCACGGGTTGTGAGGCCCACGTGCTGCTCGGGCCTCAAAATTGGGCGGAGTGGGCCCCACTGAGAAGAGGTCTGCTGGAGGGGCGATCCCTAGGAGAGGGACGCTCTGATTCTCCTCGTGGAAGGCGAGGTGGCTCCGATCTTCAATTGTGTGAGTTGTTGTCCACGGATCTTAACCTCTGTTTCAGACCCGCCCGCTCCGACAAAATCTGTTGCTGCAATCGGCCCCGACGTCGGATCGACGCGAAACTAGCGTCGTTGGAAAGCTAACTCGAAATCCTTCGACCCCTTATGGGTCCAGAAATTTTATTGGGACCATATTTTTGATGGTGGATTTTTGAACAGGGCTATTCTCAGTCTCAGATCTAGTCAGGCAGACTGAGATCTACCTGAGAGTTGACATTGACCACAGCTCAGACCTCGGATCTGGGTGTTGGGGTCTTCATGAAAGTTGGAGAGGGGGAAGTAAGGAAGACGGGGATATTTTTTGTGGAATTAAGGGTGGAGCTTCGGTTGGGGGAAAGTATTTTCTAACACTAGGTGGTCGGATCTGGACTGCAGGGGGCAGCACAGATTTGGGAAAAGGCAAAGATTTTTAGAAAATGTAAACGCGATCTATAAATCTCCAAAACATTCATGGAAGGGGGCTTAGGTGGACAAAATCCCCAATAAAAATTAAAACTGATTCATAGATGGGGAAGGTGGGTTCATGAACGATCTACTTGGTTGCTAGAACACTGGACAGAACGCAGGCAGATCTGGAGGGTTGGGAAACTTGAAATGGGAAAAATGGAAATCGATAGCTAGAAAATTGGAAACTTTTTATGGGACGTGGGATGGACCTCTGAAACTCACCCTGAAAATTTGGAACCCAATAGATCACGACGTTGAGAGCTAAAATTATGGGAAGAGCTTGCTATCCTAAGTGGACAGAACTCCGGCGACGATGGTGGCGGTGCAACAGCGGCTCGATGGCAGTGGCGGCGGCAGCGGCGATCTTCACGAACCGATATAGGAGGCGTCTCACCTTAGAATATAGCCTTCCCAGCTGCAAGAAGGGGGAGAGGAGAGAGGAGGGGCGCACCAAGCTTGGAACTCCAAGATTTTCACCAAATTTTATGCATTAATTCCACCAAATTGAGAAATACAATCTATTTGTATGAAATGCAAAATGACACTAACTATCCCTAGATCTAGAATTGGGGAGGGGTAAATGGGGGAGTTCACATTTAATTCTCCCATGTGGTTTGGAACCAAATAAAATAAAATAAAATATAATTCCTATTATAATATGATATATAGGGGGCGCCCCCTTGACTTTAAGGGTTCCAATTTTGAATTTTTTTACCCTTTGTCCCCCCCCTTGGTCCAACTCTTCTAGAAGCCCACCTTGGATGTTTGACTGGCCCCACATGGGCCCTAGAGCTGAGGTGGATCAATGAGAGGGGGGATGGGGGGCCCGCAGGACCCAGGTGGTCCCATTTTACAAATAAACCCAATCTACTATCCTTATTACAATCTAAATAAAATCAAATAAACATACATTACACACAAATAAAATCTAAATAAATACTATAAATACTAAGACTCAAGAGGGAGACTCCAGACTGTCTCCGAGCCAGAGGGAAGCCGATGTAGCTCGAGTGGTGCTGCGCGTACGGTACCGACGGCTCGCCGTATCGTATCTCTCGCTAGCTCTAGTGTCCGCACTAATTCTCCTCGGGTGGGAGAAACTTGACCCTGTCGAGTAAGGGTCTGCATCACTCTGGTAGCGCTCCAGTAGGTCCGGATCTATCCTCTGCAACTCTCCACGGGTGATCCAAGTATCATCGGTGGCGGGTCGCCCTCCCCATCACACTAGGTAGCACGGGTAGGATCCACTCCTAGTAACAGTCACCTGCTCATCCAGTATATGATCTATATGCTCTCGCTGCCATGGAAATGAGGCTGGTGGTGGACACTCAGGTGTGGGATCACTCTCAATGGGGGGAGATGGCTCAAAAGGCTCACTAGGGATCACCGCTAGGTCCCTATAAGCAACTAGATCCGACACATTGAAAGTAGAGCTTATACCATATTCCTCGGGCAGGTCCACAACATACGCATTGGATCTAACGCGTTTCAACACTTGAAATGGATCGGCTCCGCGAGCTTGCAATTTCTTGACGGTTCCAGAGGGAAACCGTTCAGGTCTAACCCTGATCATGACATAATCACCCTCTTGGAACTCACGGTGGTGTCTATGGGCATCAGCTAGCTCCTTATACCGTGCATTGCTGGCCTCAATGTGACGACGGATGTCATCATGTAGACTCCTAACATGCTTAGCAAATGACTCGACAGACTCTGACACTCGTGCATGAATGGGCATGGGAACAAGATCCACTAGTTTCCTAGGCCTACGACCTGTCACAATCTTGAATGGACTCATACCTGTAGACCTATTTACCGAATCATTATATGCAAACTCAGCTAGTGGTAACATGAGGTCCCAATCCCCTACACGGTCCCTGACAAGACACCTCAAAAGGTCACCCAGACTCCTATTGACCACCTCTGTCTGACCATCTGTATGGGGATAATATGCAGTGGAAAACTTGAGGTGAGTACCTAACATATGCCACAGTGTCTTCCAAAAATAACTGGTGAACCTAACATCACGGTCAGACACTATGGTATGAGGCAACCCGAACTTGCACACCACATGAGTAAAGAAAAGGCAGGCTACCTTCGAAGCATCCGAAGTCTTCGAGCAGGGAATGAAAAGGGCCATCTTCGAGAATCGATCTACTACCACATAGACCGAATCATGCTTCCTAGAGGTGCATGGCAATCCCAAGATAAAATTCATGCTAACGTCATGCCATGGGGCATCAGGCACGGGGAGAGGCGTGTAGAGGCCCGAGCTTTGCTTCTTCATTTTGGCTGTAACACATGTACGGCACTAGACCACAATTTGAGCAACATCTCGCTTCAATCTCGGCCAATAGAATCTATGCTCGACAGCCTCGATAGTCTTATTCCGACCAAAGTGGCTGGCTAGACCTCCCGCACGTAGTTCCCAGACTTAGAAGTCGTGAACCGAAGTTCGGGGAACACAAAGCCTGCCTCCTCGAAAGAGGTAACCCTCCTGAAGCACATAATCAATATGACCTCTCGAGGGTCCGGCCTGGAGAGCAGTAAAGATCTGACCAAAGTCAGGATAATAAACATAAGCCTCTCTCATCTTCTCTAGCCCTATAACCTCGACACTCATGGTAGTTAGCAAACATGCTAGCCGACTCAAGGCATCAACTACCTTGTTCTCCACTCCAGCCTTGTGTTTAAGCACGAATGTGAACTACTGTAGATACTCGACCCATCTGCTGTGACGCACATTAAGCTTCTTTTAGGCATGGAGGAACCTCAAAGCCTCATGATCGGAGTACAAGACAAACTCCTGATGTAATAGATAGTGCCTCCAATGCCTAAGATCCTGAACAACTGTATAGAATTCTTTATCATACGTGGAGTATCACAGTTTCACGTCATTCAACTTCTCACTAAAATATGCAACCGAGTGGGCCTCCTGACTCAACACTCCTCCAATACCTACACCCGATGCATCACAAGAGACCTCAAACACCTTCAAGAAATCTGGTAATCGAAGGATCGGTGTATGGGTCATGCGTTCCTTGATGTCCTTCAAGGCAGCAGTAGCGGCCTTCGTCAAAACAAACGTGCCCTTCCTAATACAGTACGTGATCGGGGAAGTGACGGAGATAAATCCACGGATGAAACGATTATAGAACGTCGCGAGGCCATGAAAGTTGTGGACATCATGGATCGTGCGGGGTTCCGGTCACTCAACAATGGCCCGAACCTTCTCCGAATCAGCGGAGACCCCAGAACTAGACACACTAAAACCCAAGAAGGTAAGCTGAGAAGTCATAAAGGCACACTTCTGTGGGTTTGCAAACAACTACTCTCGCCTCAAAAGTAGGCAGACCTACCGTAGATGGTCCAAGTGGTCCCCCTTAGTGTGACTATATATAAGAATATCATCAAAGTACACTACCACAATGACTCGAATGAAAGGTCGAAGGACCTGAGTCATGAGTCGCATGAAGGTGCTAGGGGCATTGGTCAACCCAAAGGGCATAACCAACCACTCATATAGACCATCCTTGGTCTTAAATGCGGTCTTCCACTCATCACCTGGCCTAATCCTCACCTGATGGTAGCCACTCTTAAGATCGATCTTCGAGAAGATAGTGGCACCTGCCATCATGTCAAGCATATCATCTAGGCGGGGAATAGGGAACCTGTACTTCACGGTGATTTTGTTGATGGCACGACTATCAATACATATTCTCCACATGCCATCCTTCTTTGGGGCGAGTAATGCAGGTACAGCACACGGACTCATGCTGTCCCGAATAGACCCCCTCTACATCAGCTCATCGACCTACCGCTTTAGCTCGGCATGTTCCGTGGGACTCATGCAATAGTGAGGAAGATTGGGCAATGAGGAGCCCGGAATCAAGTCGATAGCATGCTGAATATCTCGCATAGGTGGGAGCCTCTCGGGAAGCTCTTCGGGAAAGATATCAACAAACTCCTGCAGAATGGGAATGACATCGGGTGGGAGTTCACCCTCGGACTTTTGCCCCACCTCTCAAACCGTGATAGCAAACACAGGGATGCCCCTACTAGCCTCCCACTCCATTTCTCGGGAGCTAATCAACATCAACCTCCTAGACGGGAGCTCGCATGTGCCAGATGTAATGGTCATGGCCCTAGCTGGGGATGGGGTACTGGGTCCAGGGACGGAAGGCTCCGGAGTACTAGGACCAATAGGACCCCTAATTGAAGGCCTCTTGGGCTGAGAGGGGTGGAGGGTAATCCGTTGGCCACCATGGTCGAAGGTACAGGTGTTCGACCGGCCATGGAGTGTGGCATCCCGATCAAATAACCACGGCCTACCAAGAATAATACTACCCACCTCCATGGGGAGGACATCACACCAGATCTCGTCACGGTAGGCATGGAACTGCAGTGGGACCAAACACCACAGCCTGATCGGAATGGAGGTGGAATCCACCCAAGATACTCGATAGGGGCAAGGATGGTCCACGGGAGTAAGACCAAGACGAGAGACAGTGCCCTTGGAGATTGCATTGATACAAGTCCCACTATCGATAATCACTTTACACACTTTCCTGCCCAGCCTACAGTATGTATGAAAGATAGTGGTCCGACGCCAGTCATCACTGGCCTATGGCTGGGTGAGAATGCACCTGACGACCCCGATCTGGGCATCATCTAGATGTTGAACCTCCTAACCATCATCCTCATTCTCAAAGAACTCGTCAGCTAATTCTTGATCCGCCTCATAGCTGACTAACACAAGCTCGGATAATGAGGTGTTCCCGACCTATGTGTCCCCAATGACTAGAGATTGACGCGTGGGACATTGGTTCGCAAAATTGCCAAACCCATTACAGTGAAAATAGTGCTTCCGTGATCCACTAGGCTCCCTGATCAAAGGTCCCTTACCCTTATCCTCTCGACGGATAGGGGGTGAAGGCAACAAGGGATGGGCAAGAGGTGCGGGTGCCGGTGGACGGGCTATGGGTGCCGGGGTTGTTGGGGACGAGGAAAGTCCCTCGGAGGTGGAGGGCGAGGCCTAGGGACGAACGGCTCCTAACGAGCGGGCTTCTGAGGACGAGCCATGGGGGCCCTCTGATATGTGCCTGAAGAGCCACGGGGCTCGACACTACGTAGAGGGAAGGGGCCCATCCGTTTGGTAGGCTCAAACTCGGCCTCGAATTGCTCCAATTCGAGAGTAACCTGATATGCCTGCTCCAAAGTGGTCACATTGCGGCAAAAAAATTCATATTGATAGTTTGGCCGTAGACCTCTTCGAAAGCGCGAGATAGTCATGGTGCTCTCTTCCGTAACTCCACACCATAAATAATACTCATCAACCTCGGTGGTGTATTCAGTCACGGACCGGTTCCCTTGGGAGAGACTTTGCCATTTGTCTATGAGACACTGGCGGTATGTGGCAGGAAGGTACTTCTGCCTCAACTTGAGTTTCATGTCATCCCAAGTACCGATCTCGGGTTGATGTCTCTGTATTAACAGGCTCTCCACATTTGTCCAATAGGTTTGCACCTGCCCTTGCAAGTTCATCTTTGCGTAGCAAACTCTTCGGTGGTCCGTCATCTCAAACCACTCGAAGTACCGGTCCAAGCCGGCCTCCCAATCTAAATAGACCTTCGGGTCCAAGGACCCGTCAAATAGGGGAGGGTCCGCACGCACGCTCCTAAGAACGCGGTCGTCATCATCATAATCACGATTCTGTCGTTGGGCTCGACGGTCACGACCATAACCCCCTTGTTCGTTATCGGTTGCATAGTCAGCCACCTCAGGCACTTGTTGCCTCCTTTCACCTGCCCCTTGAGCCCTTGGAACAGCGGGCTGCTGAACCGGCTCTTGTTGATCATTGGTCGGCGCGGGTTGCGCCGCCACTTGGGCCCTTTCTAGGACCGCAATCCTCCCTACAAGACCCTGGATGGACTGGTCCGGTGCTTTGGCCCGATCCTCGATGGCTTTCATCCTCCCTTCTAGACGCGTACCCACGCCATCTAGACGCGTACTAAGCCCATCCATACGCATATCGAGATGATCCATGAGAGTTCAGAACATCTTGGCCACCGAAGGCTCATCGGAACTACGGGCTCAGGTATCCGCCATAGGTGGTGGTAGTGAGTATTGGGTGCCTCGACGGGTGGGCATGCAAGAGACACGGAGACTGGGAGACAGAGACTAATGCAAGGAGGATGAACCTTAGACTTAGCTGATATCCGGTACGTGACGGAGTTGTGGGATCCGAAGATCCTCTCTCGCAAGTGTGATCCTTCCTGATAAGCGTAACCTAACGTTCCGGGGACACCTTTTTAGATACCGGATAAAGGGTGCAATGGGACACGACCCTAGACTCTAACTCGCTCTGATACCAAACTGATGCGGGACGGACGGAGGGACCCGACGCCAATGGATGCGAACCTTGGATTCTAAATGTTGATGCGTCCAGCGACACGCGAACAACAGAGACACCTTGGCCGGACACTAAGACTTCCTATGGGCTATACATCGCAAACAGAAACGCAAGCTCGCTCTTCGTCCCAAGCGAGGGAAAGCGTGGATCCACGCAGTTGAGAAACTGGCAAAGTCAAGGGTGGTCGACTCACTTCCGTGCTCGGATCGAGTCACGGGACGAGTTCACTCTCTTACTCACAGCGGTGAACATGAACTCACGAGCTAGAAATCCCAACGCACTCAAGCAGCGGCATATAATCATATACTAGGAAAGCAAATGCCATGAAGTTAGGACCATTACCTCCACGCACCCGGCGTGGGGAAGACAACCCTGGCCAAATCTGTACTCCCGGTTAACAATAATTAACAATTACAAAAATTAACCCACTCCACGCAGGGAGGTAATAGGTCACATGTGGGGCCAGGGAGTATCAAGTTTGGGTTGACGGGCAGCATTTTGGGGCGCTCTGTCAGTGCCGACAAGCCTTGATTTGGTGCTGCCCGGAAGGCGTGTTCCATGGGTTGTGGGGCCCACATGCTGCTCGGGCCTCCGAACTGGGCGGAGTGGGCCCCGCTGCGAAGAGGTTGTTGGAGGGGTGATCCCTAGGAGAGGGACGCCCTGGTTCACCTTGTGGAAGGCGAGGCAGCTCCGATCTTCAATTGTGGGAGTTGCTGTCCACGGATCTGAACCTATGTTTCAGACCCGCGCGCTCTGACGAAATCTGTTGATGCGATCGGCCCCGACGTCGGATCGACGCAAGACTGGTGCCGTTGGAAAGCTAACTCAAAATCCTTCGACGCCATGTGATTCCAAGAATTTTTTTGGGACAGTATTTTTGATGGTGGATTCTTGAACAGGGCTGTTCTCAATCTCAGATCTGGTCAGGCAGACTGAGATCTACCTAAGAGTTGGCATTGACTGCGACTCAGACCTCCAATCAGGGTGTTGGGGTCTTTATGAAAGTTGGAAAGGGGGAAGTAAGGAAGACGGGGATATTTGTTTTGGAATTTATGGTGGAGGTTTGGTTGGGGAAAAGTATTTTCTAACACTGGGTGGTTGGATCTGGACTGTAGGGGGCAGCACAGATTTGGGAAAAGGTAGAGATTTTTAGAAAATGTAAACGAGATCTATAAATCTCCAAAACATTCGTGGAAGGGGGCTTAGATGGACAGAATCCCCAATAAAAATTACAACTCATTCAGACATGGGAAAAGTGGGTTCATGAATGATCTACTTGGTTGCTAGAACATTGGACAGAACGCAGGCAGATCTGGAGGGTTGGGAAACTCGAAATGGGAAAAATGGAAATCGAAGGCTAGAAAATTGGAAACCTTTTATGGGACGTGGGATGGACCTCTGGAACTCACCCTGAAAATTTGGAACCCAACAGATCACGAGGTTGAGAGCTAAAATTCTGGGAAGAGCTTGCTATCCTGAGTGGACAGAACTTCGGCGACGATGGTGGCGGTGCAAAGGCGGCTCGATGGCGGCGGCGGCGGCAGCGGCGATCTTCACGAACCGATAGAGGAGACGTCTCACCTTAGAATACAGCGTTCCCAGCTGAAAGAAGAGGGAGAGGAGAGAGGAGGGGTGCACCAAGCTTGGAACTCCAAGATTTTCACCAAATTTTATGCATTAATTCCACCAAAATGAGAAATACAATCTATTTGTATGAAATGCAAAATGACACTAACTATCCCTACATCTAGAATTGGAGAGGGGTAAATGGGGGAGTTCACATTTAATTCTCCCATGTGGTTTGGAACTAAATAAAATAAAATACAATTCCTATTATAATATGATATTTGGGGGGCGCCCCTTGACTTTAAGGGTTCCAATTTTGAATTTTTTTACCCTTTGTCCCCCCTTGGTCCAACTCTTCTAGAAGCCCAGCTTGGATATTTGACTGACCCCACATGGGCCCTAAAGCTGAGGTGGATCAATGCGAGAGGGGATGGGGGGCCTGCGGGACCCAGGTGGTCCCATTTTACAAATAAACCCAATCTACTATCCTTATTACAATCCAAATAAAATCAAATAAACACACATTACACACAAATAAAATCCTAATAAATACTATAAATACTAAGACTCAAGAGGGAGACTCCAGACTGTCTCCGAGCCAGAGGGAAGCCGATGTAGCTCGAGTGGTGCTGCGCGTACGGCACCGACGGCTCGCCGTATCGTATCTCTCGCTAGCTTTGGTGTCTGCACCATTTGTTCTCTAGTCAGATGGAATGTCTGAACCAAAGGTGAAGGGGTCTTGTTGTTCTCTGGCCAGACGAAAGGTCCGAGCCAAAGGTGAAATACGGACATCGACCCAATGGGATGTTGGAGTCAACAAACCTTGCTTAGGCGGTATGTCCAAGGCAAGGGTAGAAGTAAACACCGTTGTCGTCTCAACATCATGTCGAAAATGACCAATCTGGAGAGACAGGGTCTGGGCCAGGGCGGAATATGGTTGTTAACTTGACAGACTTGTCAAAGTCAACCAACTTGGCAAAGACGTGAGGCCTAGGCCAAGGGATGAATATGGGGTACAGACATTGACCCGACGTCGTGTCGGAGTCAACGAACTTGGCAGAGGCTTGAGGCCTGAGCCAAGGGCAGAATATAGGATAAGTGCTGACTCGACGTCATGTCAAAGTCAATGAACTTGACAGAGGCGTGAGGCCTAAACCAAGGGCAGAGTATGGAACAGGTGTTGACTCGACATCATGTTGAAGCCAACGAACCTGGTAGAGGTGTGAGGCCTAAGCCAAAGGCATAATGTGGAACAAGTATTGACTCGACGTCATGTCAAAGTCAACGAACTTGGCAAAGGCGTGAGGCTTAGGTCAAGGGCAGAATATGGAATGAGTGTTGACTCGACATCATGCTGAAGCCAACAAACTTGGCAAAGGCGTGAGACCTAAGCCAAGGGCAGAATATAAGATATGAATGTTGACCCAGCGTCATGTCGCAGCCAACGAGCTTGGCAGAGACGTGAGGCCTGAGCCAAGGGCATAATGTAGGATAGGTGTTGACTTGATGTCCTGTCGAAGCAAACAAACTTGGCAGAGGTGTAAGGCCTAAGCCAAGGGCAGATTATAGGATATAAATGTTGATCCGACATCGTGTCAGAGTCAACTGGCCCTACGCTGATAGAAAGTTAGGGTGAGAGTAGACTAGAATCTAGACGTATAAGAGGCCCAGACCCAGGGCTGAGTATTGATGTAAACCCGACGAGATGTCAGAGTCAACCAACCCTGCTCAAACGGAAGGTCTGAGTCAAGGGTAGAATGCGTACATGAAGGTGTCAACCTGACGTCACATCGAAATTGACCAACTTGGCGAAGACGTGAGGTCTAAGCCGGGACATGATATGGACGTTGACCCATGGAGATGCCGGGATCAACAAACCTTGCTCAGATAGAAGGTATAAGATAAAGTGAAGGAATCTTTTTGTTGGTTTATTTGTTTGGATTATTTGGAGTTTATTGAATTTGATGAGTTTATTGAGTTGACTGATTTTATTGGGATTTATTTGATTTTTTTGAGTTTTGTTGGGTTTATTGAGTTTGTTGAATCTGGCGACCTTGCTAGGCTTATTTGGTTTATTGAGTACATTGGGTTGAGTGAATTTATCAGTGTGTATTTGGTTTGTTGAGTTTATTGGGGTTTGTTGGATTCTTCTCTTTTTTTTTGTTGACTTTGTTGAGTTTATTAGGTTAATTTGGTTTATCGAGTTCATTAGTTGATTGAATTTATCATGGTTTATTTGGATTGCTTTTTTTTTGTTGAGCCCATTGGATTGTTTAGTTTTTTAGTTTTTTTTAGTTTCCTTTTTTTTATTTTTTATTGATGATTATTTTATTTTGTTAAATTTATTAAGTTTATTAGATTTTTTGATTTTTGATTTTTTATTTTTTTATTTTCTTCTTCTTTATTTTTATTTATTATTACTATTATTTTTTGTTTGTTTTATTTTTCATTTTTTTTAATCATCATTTTCATTTCATCGTTCATTTTTTTATTCTTCCATTTCATTTTTTGTGTGTTTATTATTATCATCATTATTTTTTTTAGCCCCCTGGTGCAAACTCATTTGCGATGTAGGATATTTTATTCGGTGGGACAATTGATGAATTTGATTACTTATTGCACCTGTGGGGCTGGGGGTAATTTTGGAGCTCGGCAAGGACGGAGTGCCTCATGCCAAGGGGCAAGAGTTTTTTTTTTTTGAACTTGGCCCAATGGGACAAAGGGTAATTTACAGAGCTCGGCAAGGATGGAGTACCTCGTGCCAGAGACAATATTTTATAGACAAGGACCGGTAGGACAAAGGGTAATTTTAGCTTGGCCAGGGCGGAGTGCCTCAAGCCAATGAAAAGGACTTTATGGACATAGCCCGGCGGGACTGGTGGGACAGAGGATAATTTTTTTTTTTAGATTGGCTAGGGCGGAGTGCCTCAGGCCAATGAGAAAACGCTTTATGGGCGCAGCCTGGAGGGACAGAAGGGAATTTTTAGAGCTCGACAAGGGCGGAGTGCCTCGTGCCAAGGAAAAGGTTTTACGAGCCCACGTTGGGCAGGAAGTTCGAAACAGCAGCGGTGCGAGAGCCCCGTTGCACAAATGTGACATTTATTGACGTATTTGAGTGATTGCCAGTTGAACGCCAAAGGACAATGAGAATGCATTGGCCGGGACACAGGACCCATACCAAAGGTAGAGGGTCAATCCCGGTGGGACAAATGGGGAATATCCTCGTAGGATGGGAAGACGGCAAGGCACCATGCATCCCAGTGGGCCATTTTATGTTGATAGTGGTAATGATGAAGTCCTCCCGATCTCCATAAATGGGACTGTCATTTTATTCTCCCTAAGCACTCATCATGTAATGCCGTCGGGGATCCTCTTGCTTATGGAAGAGAGTGGGAAGGCCATACTTGCCTTGGGATTTTCTCTTTGTTTTTTTTTTGAACAGACCAAGGCGAGGGTGTAGGAGAGCGCTCACCTCCTCAGGGAGGGGATGAGTAGTTCGCTCCACCACACAAAACCCACGATGGTAGTTTTATCTGGTACAAACCTGGATATAAGGGGAGTGTCCATTCCCTCAATTGATAGGGTCATCCAAATTTTTCTTTTTCTTTTTTTTTTTGTAAATTTCTACACTCAAGCTGCGGGATGGTGCTTAGATGTTGGTTTTAGCCGAATTTGTAAGGAACAGCTGAGGCAGCGATGTCGCGCGGGGCTGCTTGTCTGAAGACGGGCATTTGATGTGGGCGTGGCGGATCCACCTTGTATTCGCCCATTTGTAATTCACCTTTCCTGATTAGGCCTTCGACGATGTCCTTGAACACGTAGCAATCCTCGATAGGATGTCCTGCTACTTGGTGATAAGGATAGGAGCGTGGATTATCTTTTCTTGCGGGGTTGTCCGGTCTCTTCGGCTCCAGGAGCACCACTTTGCCGCATTCGAGGGTCCACTCGAAGAGGGCCGGGGTTTTATCTTTCTGGATTGAATAGGGCTTCATCATTTTACCCCTTCATGAGGACCCTTGTGTTTCCGACTTGGAAGAAGCAAGGTTAACTGCCTCTTTTGTTTTCTTCTTTTGCTGTTCAAAAACTTCAATATTTGAGGTGTAACCTTCTTCTTGTGCTGGTTGTTTGCCGGCCGGCTTATTCTTTTGACCCGAGCTTGTGAAGACTGGGCAAAGCCTTGCAAGGACTGCTTCTGCTTCTACTGTGATGTCACTTAGTGATGGGAATCAAGCAAGCCATCGAGCCGAAGCAAATCGAGCAAGCTGCCAGGCCAAACATGAAGGCGCTATAGGTCCCAAGCGCAATCTTGAAGAAGGCACTATAGGTCCCCAGCGCGACCTGAAGAAGGCGCTAGGTTCCCCTAGCGCGATCTCAGGCAGAAACGTGGGTGCAGCTAGTCCAACTTCCCGGCGCCGAAATCTTCAAAGTCTTCGTTGTTAGCTGTCTTCCATGGTTGTAAATCGACGTGTTAGCGTCGTGTTGTCTTCCCCTTTCCCTATATATGTACCCCGTTCGTTTGATTAAGCATATAATGAAGATATGAATCAATGAATTCGAAGTATGAGTGTTCTTGAGGAAGCCCATGGCTATTCCTCCAAATCTTTGGAAACCCCCCCCCTCATCCGATCCTCTCTGGGCACGAGGCCCAATTCTATCCCTCTGACCCTCTCCTTTTCCCCTTCAATGGAGGATGATCGAAGCCCTGGGTGCATCGGCTCTGAGACGGGGTCGAGTGTGAGGCTCCATTCGGAGCTTTGATCTTCTTCCAACCACGATTCCACCCCCCATCTCCGCCAAAGGTGTTGTTATGATCCGGATGGAGCTTGGCTGCACCGTACCTATGAAGGGTTCGGGTGTGAGGCCCCAGCCAAGCCTCATCTAGGCCCTAACATCATCCATGTCCACCCTCCTTCCCTTGCCACTCACCCCCACATCCGCCTTCACAAAAGTTATCCTAGATAGGATTTGCTTGGTTTGATTTCGTTTTAAGCATCCCCCGTGTGTTGTCTATCGTGCTGTGTGCTGTCCCCTTGTGTTTCGATCTTGTAGAGTCATCCACGGGAGCCCCAACGTCGAGGTTCTTCGTTCTGCTGGTGTCTGTGAACGCGCGTAAACGATATAGCACGTTCTTCAAAACGCGGGTAATGGGTATAACGCGACTATGATCAGATTGAAGAAGAGGACCCCCCACTTCCGTCCCGCATCAACTTGGTATCAGAGCTTAGGGAACTAGGCTGTTCTCACAGTCTGGGGTCTTGATCTACGAGGTTCGAGGACGAACCTTCCAAAGTGGAGGGGTTTTGATGGGAATCAAGCAAGCCGTCGAGCCGAAGCAAATCGAGCAAGCTGCCAGGCCAAACATGAAGGCGCTATAGGTCCCAAGCGTAATCTTGAAGAAGGCGCTATAGGTCCCTAGCGTGACCTGAAGAAGGCGCTAGGTTCCCCTAACGCGATCTCAGGCAGAAACGTGGGTGCAGCTAGTCCAACTTCTCGGCGCCGAAATCTTCAAAGTCTTCGATGTTAGCTGTCTTCCATGGTTGTAAATCGACGTGTTAGCGTCGTGTTGTCTTCCCCTTTCCCTATATATGTACCCCGTTCATTTGATTAAGCATATAATGAAGATATGAATCAATGAATTCGAAGTATGAGTGTTCTTGAGGAAGCCCATGGCTATTCCTCCAAATCTTTAGAAACCCCCCCCCCTTCATCCGATCCTCTCTGGGCACGAGGCCCAATTCTATCCCTCTGACCCTCTCCTTTTCCTCTTCAATGGAGGATGATCGAAGCCCCGGGTGCATCGGCTCTGAGACGGGGTCGAGTGTGAGGCTCCATTCGGAGCTTTGATCTTCTTCCAACCACGATTCCACCCCCCATCTCCGCCAAAGGTGTTGTTACGATCCAGATGGAGCTCGGCTGCACCGTACCTACGAAGGGTTCGGGTGAGATGCCCCAGCCAAGCCTCATCTAGGCCCTAACATCATCCACGTCCACCCTCCTTCCCTTGCCACTCACCCCCACATCCGCCTTCACTAAAGTTATCCTAGATAGGATTTGCTTGGTTTGATTTCATTTTAAGCATCCCCCGTATGTTCTCTATCCTCCTGTGTGTTGTCCCCTTATTTTTTGATCCCCTAGAGTCATCCACGGGAGCCCCAACGTCGAGGTTCTTCGTTCTGCTGCTGTCTGTGAACGCGCGTAAACGATATAGCGTGTTCTTCAGAACACGCGTAATGGGTATAGCACGACTATGATCAGGAGGAAGAAGAAGACCCCCCACTTCCGTCCCGCATCAACTTGGTATCAGAGCTTAGGGAACTAGGCTGTTCTCACAGTTTGGGGTCTTGAGCTACGAGGTTCGACGATGAACCTTCCAAAGTGGAGGGGTTTTGATGGGAATCAAGAAAGCCATCGAGCCGAAGCAAATCGAGCAAGCTGCCAGGCCAAACATGAAGGTGCTATAGGTCCCAAGCGCAATCTTGAAGAAGGCGCTATAGGTCCCTAGCGTGACCTGAAGAAGGCGCTAGGTTCCCCTAGCGCGATCTCAGGCAGAAACGTGGGTGCAGCTAGTCCAACTTCCCGGCGCCGAAATCTTCAAAGTCTTCGATGTTAGCTGTCTTCCATGGTTGTAAATCGACGTGTTAGCGTCATATTGTCTTCCCCTTTCCCTATATATGTACCCCGTTCATTTGATTAAGCATATAATGAAGATATGAATCAATGAATTCGAAGTATGAGTGTTCTTGAGGAAGCCCATGGCTATTCCTCCAAATCTTTGGAAACCCTCCCTTCATCCGATCCTCTCTGGGCACGAGGCCCAATTCTATCCCTCTGATCCTCTCCTTTTCCCCTTCAATGGAGGATGATCGAAGCCCCGGGTGCATCGGCTCTGAGACGGGGTCGAGTGTGAGGCTCCATTCGGAGCTTTGATCTTCTTCCAACCACGATTCCACCCCCCATCTCCGCCAAAGGTGTTGTTACGATCCGGATGGAGCTCGGCTGCACCGTACCTACGAAGGGTTCGGGTGTGAGGCCCCAGCCAAGCCTCATCTAGGCCCTAACATCATCCACGTCCACCCTCCTTCCCTTGCCACTCACCCCCACATCCGCCTTCACAAAAGTTATCCTAGATAGGATTTGCTTGGTTTGATTTCGTTTTAAGCATCCCCCGTGTGTTGTCTATCATCCTGTGTGTTGTCCCCTTGTGTTTCGATCCCCTAGAGTCATCCACGGGAGCCCCAACGTCGAGGTTCTTCGTTCTGCTGCTGTCTGTGAACACGCGTAAACGATATAGCGCATTCTTCAGAACGCGCATAATGGGTATAGCGCGACTATGATCAGAAGGAAGAAGAGGACCCCCCACTTCCGTCCCGCATCACTTAGGTATTCAAAGGTTGTGACTTCAAAGTCAATGACCCATCTGTTGACATGTTTTTCCCACCTTTCCTTCCTCTTACCTTCCTTTCCTAAAAATCAAAATAAAAGACAAGCCAAACGAAGAAAAGAAAGAAAGGGTGGAGAAGTGTGCGTGATCGTGATCGCCACCAAGACACGGGTACCGGAACCTTGGAAAGAGGGAGAAAGCACTCACCCAAAGTTCAAAGCTGAGAGGTCTATACGGTCTTGGAAGAACCGCTCAGTGGATAGGACGGTCGCTCAACAGACCGCTCACAGTGCCGAAGAAGGAAGCGGGACGAAGACAAATCTGGCGACAGAACGGCTCGACGACAGCCGCATAATAGATCTGAACGGCTTGTGGAGGACCGCCCTGATCTGCAAATGGACAGAAGACGACCGTCCAAAGCGCCAGACTCCAAAGTTGTAGGACATGATCCTCCACCCCTTTCGGTCGGCCAGAGGGGATGGGCCTCGTGCTATGCTAATGCTGATCTGTAAAACAACGTGAAAGACAAGCAAACAGCACCCAAATTAGCCCTAAAACGTGTAGTAACTATAAAGAATAATGGAAAATCAACATAATGACTTGGAAGGGGTGATACCTGAGAATTTTTTAAACCCCTATAGGGCGTCAAAAACAAATGGGAGGGTGTGAAATGACATGAAGCAATGCAAAAACGTGAGAAGAAATGCGGAACACGAGCATGCAATGAATGAACTAAAGACTAAACATCGTGACTAAGACTCAAATCAAATGACTACTCCCTTGAACCAGAGGCTTAGGAGGATGTAGGAAGCCTCCCTCCCTGGCTACAGTTCGCTCAAAAGTTCGGCAAAGCTTCACCGTCAACGTTAGATCTCCCCCTTTTCAATCTTGGACTACGGGTCCTATTTATATAGCCCTAAAAGTCCAATCTCGAAATTGGATTTTCCAATGAATATTAGTTCGAGATTATCAAACGAAATTCGTAGATAATCCTCTTATCTTCCACCAGGATCAAACGACACCCCATTTGTTTGAGAAACCGCGGAGAAAATGGTGGAGGAAGGTAGATAATTAACCAGGGGTGGAGAGAGAAAACCCACATAATCCATAGGTTTTGAGCACGTAAACGGTCGCGCGATAGACCGTCCAGACCATTACACGGTCTATCCCTAGACCGTCCAACGCTGTCGGTGATAAATAAAATAAAATGAGAAATTATCCACTTATTCATCGAACTGACCGGCCATCACGGTGCTGGACTCTTGAGGATAAAATGGTCTACTGCTAGACCACCCAACAGTGGCACGGTCCAATACTAGGCCGTTTACACATGTCGATGATAAATCCATAAAAATAGGATAAATAGATAATTATCTAAAAAACCAACGAGCTCAGGACTCTGAGATCTGGACGGTCTAACAATAGGCCGTTTAATGTTGTAAACTGTTGAACTACGACCGTACAAAGGCTTGTCGGTGGAAATTCAGAAAATCAAATAAATATCCAATAAATAGTTAAACGGTTCAGAGAAAACCACCCAATGACTGAACGGCCAGTCGCTAGATCGCGTACGTCCTGGAAGTTTGAAATTGATAAAATGGGATAAATGAGCCCGTTTAACCCAAAACCAAGTGAAATCGAGGCCCATTAAGCCCGAATCAGAGAGCAAACCTTGCCAGGGAGGGAGATACCCATAAAACAATGCCCAAAAACATACCTGAAAATAGCCCAATGAGTAATGGACAATTCGAGGCATCAACAAATAATGGTAAGAGGAATGACTCAACTCATAGGCAAAAAATGGGTGTCAACAGATGCCCCTCCTTAACGTCCTCTTTACAGGGGAGCGAGCGGAGGTGAAGCGAAAGCGAAATGGAACATGGAGATGGAGCGAAAATGAAACGGAGTGGAATGAAAAGCGGACGTTAAGGCAAAATACACCCGTTTTCTCGCCAACGAGCGATAGGAATCTTCTGAAAAACTCCGAACCAAACACAAGGAACAATTGAACCAAAATGACACCAGTCTGGAGGAACTAACTAAATGTAAAGAAGAAACACACGATCAACCTCATGGGGGATACAATCCCTCGGACCAATGAGGAGACCGAAATAAGCAGTAAAAAGTAAAGAAACGGACTAAAACTTCAAACAGGGACCTTCAGTTAACCAAACTAGGTGAATAGACCAGAGAAAAGCTTCCAACTCTGAGTGGAATATTTCCTCATACTCAAAACCATAAACGCACAATCATCCATCACAAACATGACATTTTCAGACAAACCATGGGTCATGAGTGTTCAAAAGATGCGTATGATGCATGCTGGGATAAAATAAAAGAAATCATTAAATCAAATACAAAGAAAGCCATAAAATTGAAAATACTCAAGAATAGTATTGCTAGACCGGGGCAATTAGGGTCAAGACACTATCTGCAACCACGGCGTGCAAGATAGAACCGTCATCCCCAATTTTTCCAACCTAACGGCCTATCCGATGATTAAACACGCGAACCTAGATCATCATTTTTTTTGTTATAGGGGAACTTCAGATCCTAGAATACGTAAATAACCAACCGGTTCTCAAGATAATATAACATAATACCATATAGTAATGTAATAAGGGATATAGGGATAGAAGGCCATACCTGACTTACCTGTACAGGCGAAACGGCAAACTGGAGCTGCAAAGAATTCATGAATAGGATTTGCAATATTACATCGTGAAATAGTCATTCAAGCCAAAAAAGAAATCAGCCATTTAATCACATAATGCAGCCAAGAACATTCTTCACAATTGTTTTAGCACATGAACGATCTAACAAAAGACCGCTCCATAAAGTAAACGGTCCATCTGGGGCCGTTCAAACATTACCATTTTGAATATGATCATGAGATGCACGGTCTATCATGAGACCGTTCAATGAACTAGATGGCCATCCCTTGTCTGTTCAAAGAAGCGCACTGTTAGAGATTAAACGGTCACATAGGAGACCGTCCAATAATCACACAGTCTATCGATAGACCGTGCAATCACTGGCGGTTTCAAAAAAAATAAAACCCTTCTTCCTCCTCCTCCTCCCCCCACACTGTAACCGACAGGGCACTACACCATGTTCTCCACCTCCCCACCTCTCTTCTACTCTCACTCTAATCCTCTCTCTCCCCCGTTTCCCTAGTCTTCTTTACGCCAAAAACACCAAGCCCTGACCCGCCCAGCACGAAGGATGGCCGGAGAGGGAGCCCAATCACCGTCACCGGCGGCCACCGCGGAGGAGGAGGTTACACCACCGTCCGTGGTCGAGGAAGAAATACTTCTGCCACCCATGGCCGAGGAGGAGGCCGGGGCAATCATCCCCGGAGGGGAAGAGGACGATGGAGCAGCACCGGAGGCACCTACGGCGGCGGCGGCCAAACCACCACGAAGCTCCGAGGTAAATGGCCTTTAAAAAAAAACCTCCCTTTTGAAGTTTTTAAATGCATGCATGTGGGTCTAGGGGTAGAAGAGGGGCACCTAACCCCTTTAGGGTCGGTTGGAAGGCCATGGGGGCCCTTACCGCCGGCGGGGAAGGGGTTCACGCCGTCGGGGACGATGAGCAGAAAACGGTCTTACAGTGACCGCCCAACAAAATAACATGGTTCACATAGAACCATTCAATAGTAACACGGCCCATGGGTGGCCGTTCAACAGGAACTAAACCGACGGCAAAAGCACAGTCTGAGGAAGACCGTGGATGTTTAGGACGGGCCACATTGGTCCGTTCAGAATATGAAAAGCCTGAGAACTGAACAGTTTCCATCAAATCGTGAACACCTAGGGCGGCCAGCATTGGTCTGTCCAGAACATGAAATGCCTGAGAGCAAACGGTTTCCACTAGACCGTTGAAAATGACACGGTTGGATGATAGACTGTGCAATTTCCAAATGACTAGGGGCTTGAGAGTGGGGTAACACGGTCATATAGGGACCGTGGGTTTGTTGGACGGATGATGTTGGGCCGTTCCAGGGTAGACAGAGGAAGAGTGAACGGTCCATGGGTGACCGTGGACTTCTGAGGGGACCATTGGGACAGTTGAAAGCCAACTGTTAAAGAGGGAAAGCGGCCCATAGATGACCGTTCAGTGAGCAGAGTGATTTATTTAATTAATGTAAATGCAAGATCCTAAAATAAAAATGTAATTATCCTATTTGCAAGGAAAGCGCAGGACTCGGATCTCCTGGCTACAGGTCCGAGCAGTGTATCTTGCACTGTCGGACTCCAGCGGGAGAGGCTCATGACCATGGGCTTCGCTGAGTTCCTGAGCGTGGAGGTCAGCCGATTTGACACACCGCTCCTTTACGCTCTGCACGACCACTGGGACCCAGTGAGCCATATGTTCCTCTTCCCGTGGGGCCACATGGTCCCCACGCTTAAGGACGTTACGCGCATCATGGGTTTACGCGTTCATGGGTCTCCGGTTAGCGGGACGACATACCCCGACCACCGGGAGCTGGCCCAGGAGCTGCTGGGCTTGGAGTTGCTGCACCCGGAGCGTTAGTCGACGACACTCATGCGGGCGAGGCTATAGGACAGCCTCGGACTGAGGCGCGTGGCGATAGTGACAGGGGAGCTACCTGAGCAGCATCTGTAGAGATTGATAGAGCTAGCATGACCCAGAGTGGCGGCTACGGCGGGACCCGAGGTGGATCGAGTGCTGAGGCGCTTCTTGATGCTGTTCTTTGGACGTCTTCTATTTGCAACACGGGCTGACGTCATCAGCTGCCGTTTCCTTCCCCTTCTCGAGGACCTAGGGCACGTCGGGGACTATGCTTGGGAAGCGGCAGTCCTCGCCTTCTTCTTCAACACCCTCAGCTCTACGAGCCGGCGGACGATGCTTGGGGGCTTCTCTCCTCTACTCCAGGTACGACTCTGACTCTTACTATGCAATTAGCTATATGATTCCTATAAGTACTATATGCTGACATTTGATGAAATGCAATGCAAGTGTGGGCCTACGTGTACTTACGTGGGCTAGGGAGAGGTGATGTGACATATCCAGAGTGGCTGCCCATCGCCAGGCGGTGGACCGCTCTACGAGAGATGGGGTCCCTTCGGAGACAGGTCTGAGGGATCCAGGATGATCTAGACACACTACCCTTCGCTTCGGTACGACACTAAACTCAAACTCTTTAATTGAATGCAACTTATATGCTTATGATGCTAATGTGACTTTCGTATTTGGTGGACAGGTTCGGTGGACACCCTACCAGAGCGAGGGACACGAGGGTCAGCCATGGGCAGTGGCGGCCCTTGCCTTCTCAGGCTGGGACATGTGGCTGCACTGCATGAACGTGGTGCAGCCGCTCTACTACCTACTGGTGATGAGGACGACCGGCATCCATCAGCCAGCAGTCAAGTTTTCGACACCAAAAAAGTTGGAGGAGCACGTCGGGTGACACCCTTTAGGGTTAGCTACAGAGCTAGATTGGACAGTGTGGGCAGCAGAGCAGATTGCCGATTGGACAGCACACGGGCGGTGGTGACCACCTGGGCAGAGAGCGAGGAGGCCTACTACATGGCCTACGCCCGGCACTACAGGGACCAGGTGTTCCGTAGTGCCCGCCGATCGGTACGACTTCTAAACACTAAATGCTTTCTATCATGCTTTCTATATGATTATGCTCTGATGTTGGACTTCCTAAATGCAGATTGACCCCGAGGGGAGGATTGTGGAGCTGTAGGGGCTTCTCCACTCGACCATCTAGGAGCGGGATGAGGCGCGACAGGCCCTGAGCCTTTTGGTGAGTTTCCTAACCCTAAGCTCTTAAATTATGCGAATGTTTATGATTATGCCTGTGACTGACCTGGAGTTTTGGATGCAGTGAGCTGAGGGAGCCCAGCGTTAGGGAGCCGACGCACCTTCTTCCTCCTCACAGACCCCTGCCGACCCAACGGAGTGGGAAGCAGATTTTGCTCAGATGGTGGTGCGGGCCGAGGCGGCCGAAGCGGCACTCTCCGAGAGGGTAAGCAACTACTACACTTTCCCTTTAATGCTTATGATTATGAAATGCAATTGACTGACCATGATGTGTATGCAGACGACCGAGCTGACCCAGCTGAGGACAGAGTTTGAGCAGAGCCATGTAGCGGCTCAGGAGGAGGTTGCTCGACTTCGAGAGGAGATGGCACGGAGCCGACTGGTGGACCCGGTCGAGACAGCACTTCTCCACGCGGAGTTGGAGCATCTCCGGGTAGGAGCTGCAGAGACGGAGCATTATCGTTCAGAGGCGGAGCGTGCCCGGCTTCAGGTGGCGAGGCTGGAGGGCGTGGTGGAGGGGATGGGTCGGAGGTCCGAGTGCAACGGGACTCCGAGCATCAGTACCCACGGTACACACGGCTCCGTTAGGAGTTACTTCATAGGTTCCTCCGGTCGACGGAGGAACGAGGAGGAGGAGCGGTGCCGATGACACCACGAGGAGGTGACCTCGGTGATGCCTCCACCAAAGAGGCATGAGGGTGTCGGGGATAGTGACAGGCCAGAGGGAGAGGGAGAGCCCTGACCTTTGTACTTTGAGAGGACTTTGTCCACATGTGGATATGACAGTGATATGATATGTTTTTGTTTTGATTTTATGGATGAAATGTATGAATGGATGAAAATGCTAGATACTAACTAACTAGCAACGACGACTCCCAACCCTACACGAGTGAGTGAGTGAGAGCGACGATGCGAGGGAGTGAGAGAGACGACACGATGCGAGTGAGAGGGAGAGGACACGACGCGAGTGAGAGATGACACGACGCGAGTGAGTGGGAGAGAGAGACGCCGATCAGTGAGCAGGAGAGAGAGACGCCCAATAGTGAGTGGGAGAGAGAGACGCCAAATAACGAGTGGGAGAGAGAGACGCCAGATAACGAGTGGGAGAGAGAGAGGACACGACTTGAGTGAGATTGGTGAGAGAGGGCAAAAAATGAGGCTTCAGGTTTCTACACGGTCGTCAATAGGACCGCTCCAGTACCCTACACGGCCTTCCTTTAGACCATTGAGAGTGATTCGGCCAGAACTCACAGATGCAAATAAACGGTCCCCTATTGTCCGTTCAGAGGATAGAACGGTTCAGATTTGACCATGTGTAGAACAAAACGGCCTCTATGAGACTGTGCAAAATGCCAGGATTCGAACTGTGTAAAGAGTTGCTACACGGTCTCCATGAGACCGTTCAATGATCAGAGCGGTCTATGGATAGACCGCGTACACGTACGCCCTGAGAGTCCGAACGAGACTCTCTTGGAGAGTCCTAACCCAAGGATAGGCTCCCCAACTCAGCCCAAACTCTATCTTAACCCGATCTATGCTTATCCAACCTCAATTCTAGCGGGTTTAGGCCTCTAACCAAGTTCTATAAGTAAGAGGGGATTCCAAATTTGTTCTTCACCCATCAACCCTTTTTCAAGCCTTGAAACCCTTCTCTACCTTACTCAAATCATCATGAAGAGGGCCTTTGAAGGGAGCTCCATGGGAGAGGTGGCTTACCAAGGTCCAAAGCTGGCTAGAAAGGAGCACAACAAGCTACAACGGCTGACCACCATCCCGGGGCATTTGAGCTCTAGCCCTATGAGAGAGGTAAGTTGTTGTTTGATGCAATTCAATTACGTTCAATTCCTTCAAAAAGCTTATATACCCTTCCTCTCTTTTCTCTTCGTCCTTTCTTCATTTCAACTTCTCCCTGGCCTGAGACGATATTCCACCTTGAAGTGGATGACTCCCATGATCCGCGAGTTACCCATATCTGTGACATCCATCCTTAGATCCTGGCACCTTCACCCTCTTCTAGTATTAGCCAAGAATTACCCTAAGTTCTCTTTAGATTGGCACAACATTTCAGCCTTGATAGAGACATGGCACCCCTAGACCCACACTTTCATGTTCCCATCTTTCGAGGCCACTATCCTTCTAGAGGAGGTATAGACCTATTTGTCCTTCCCTAGGTCCAAGGTGGGCGAGGAGGATCTAGTCTGTCACATTGTTGCCCCTGTGGATCCTGCCCTTATCTTAGGAGAGTTCATACCTAGCGCCAAGGACATTCGCACTATAGTGGGCCCACACCAGATCCATCTACTACCTCTCAGCCAGTGGGTGATAGCACATTGTAAGAATAAATGTGGGTGGTACGAGGCCATAGCTAAGGCCGTTTCCATTTGCTTGTGTGGGGCCATACTCTTCCCCTCTGCCGACCATGTCTTAGATATCCCCATTCTTAGCACCATCAATGGTCTGTGGCAGGGTCTTTCCATCTCCCAGGCCGTCCTTGCTTACCTATACGAGGCTCTTAGCTCAGCTGCCCTAGGGGGTCCACTGTTTGGCTCTATGATTCTCCTAGAATGCTGGATGGGAGTTAGGATGAAGTTCATTCCTAGGGAGGATGTCACCTCAGTCAGCAGGATCTTCGGGAGCCATCCGTTGTTCTTCATTGGTGGTCCTTTCAGGTTCTCTCAAGAGGTGGAGTGTAAGATGGCAGATAAGAAGACGAGGGACGAGTGGCACCTCTACATCAACACCTTGCCCCTGGATCGGTTCTCGATGCGCCCTCCTTTCCTCCACGGCACTACTCTCAGACTTTTTAGGAGGTCTGGCTTGGACTTGCAGCTTGTGGGTGACACTGCTCTAGCGATGTACAGCCCACATCGGTGCTTCCTTCAGGTGGGACTACCCCGGACAACACTTCCAACGCTATCCCATCTTCCTGCACTACAGGCGATGAGGTTCGGGTCAAAGGAGGATGAGCAGGCGGTCAAGAGCGCCTTGATCATGTGGGAGGTTAGTAGAGTGCTCGCCATACCGGCGGAGGTGACAAAGCTCTAGGAGGTGTACCAGGTGTACGTGAGAGAGCTGAGAGAGATTAGGCCTCGCGGGATGCCCGTTTGAGGATTGAGTGATTTTCTTTTTTTCATGATGTTGATATAGATATTGATGCTTGGAAATGTTTGCATTTGAATGAATAAAATTGAGGGTTGGATTGAGTTGAGTTTGGCTTTTTTGTATGTGGTTGAATGAGTTTGAGATAGGATTAGGGTGAACACGGTCCATACCAAGACCGCTCAGTTAGATAAACGGTTATAGTCTAACCGCGCGATAGAGTTCAACGGCCATACATGGGCCGTGTATCAGATCAACAGCAGAGTTAAGAACAAAGACCTTTGGAACATTGAACGGTCTATCGAAGGACCGTGGTCAGTAAAGAACAGTCAAGTTTACGCAGTTGTGGTTTGCGAACGGTTTAGTGAGGATCGTTGAAGGTGCTAGAGATTGGAACGGTTTGGACGAGGCCGTGTGAATGGTGGAACGGTCTGAGATTTGACCGTTGAAGGAATAAACGGTCGCCAGAGGACCGTTCAGTGATAGAAATGCTGAACCTTGTCTTTAACCTGTCCCTACACACACATAAACAACGAAATAGATTAAATTTATTTTAGACTTAATCCCTTACCTGTAGCAAGTTAGGAAATGACCAGTTCTTGATTTTTGGTCAAGGGGGGTAAGCCTTATTAAATAGGCAAACAACACAAAAAGAAAAATGGATGCAATGCATGCCATGAATGCAAATCATGATGATGAAAATATTTTTGTGGTTTTGAAAATATTTGATTTTTTTTATTTTGAGATATTTGATTTTTTTAGTTTTTGAAATATTTAATTTTTTTATATTTTAAAATATTTAATTTTTTTATTATGAAATATTTGATTTTTTGGGGTTATGGAATATTTGATTTTTTGGGTTATGGAATATTTGATTTTTTGGATTTTGGAATATTTGATTTTTTTGGGTTATGAAATATTTGATTTTTTGGATTTTGGAATATTTAATTTTTTTAGATTTTAGAATATTTGATTTTTTGGATTTTAGAATATTTGATTTTTTTGGATTTTAGAATATTTGATTCTATTAGATTTTAGAATATTTGATTCTTTTTAGATTTTAGAGCCAGCTCAAATCCTATGACGAGGGACCTTCATATCTCATTAGGGGTTTCCCGAGTTCAACGTGCGTTATGGGTGACTACCCATGGCTGGGGTCCAATTTTACTTAACGGTGCCTCTACCGAAGCCATACTCGGGATATGATCCAGTCCTTGGAAAATAAAAGAAAATTTGACAGGGAAGCCGGCAATAGGTATAGAGGTTTTTAGGGCTTGAGTTCTTCTCACGACAACCCCTTTTCAAAGAATTTGGTCTATTGTATTGGGGCTTTGTGTCCATCATCGAACCTTGATCCGCTCTAGGCACGCATACGATCGGGCTCATGACGTCCCGCGGGGAAACTGTACAGCCACTCTTGCCATGCCTAGTTTCATTCTTTTGGGAGCATTTAGACTTTTGAGCTTTTGAGGTTTTGGATGAGCTTTTAGCTTTGTCTTGATTTTGCCCCATTTCTTTTTTTTCTTTTTATTTCTTTTTATTTTGTGAATGTGGAATCAGGTCATAACGGACTGCCCCTATTTGAGACCTTCCTTTTATCGGGGTGTCTAGATCAGTTCTCGCCCCCTTTATTCACCACTTGCCCCTATTTTCAGCCGAAGGAGGAGAAAAATAAGGATTTTCACTCGCCTCTAAGCATGGCCAAGGGAGAAACGTTGTTGTGCAAAAAAAGGAACACCGAACCACGGGGGTCGTGTAGTGTGTGAATGTTGAACCGGGGACCTCCCTTCATGATCAAGTAAAGGAACACCCCGCCACAGGGCCGTTACTGGCTTGACTCTATGGATAAAAATATTTTCAATATAACACATTCCACGGATTAGACAATTCCTCACCCTCCGCATTAACAAGACGATACGCGTTCCCAGGATAGATTTCTTTAACTACCAACGGCCCTTCCCAATTGGGCTGCAACTTAGACCTAGGACCTGCTGATCTAATAAATTTGTATTTCAAAACCATGTTACCCACTTGAAATTTCCTTTCGATAACCTCCTTTTGAAAATATCGCGAGACACGTTTTTGATAAATAGAGACGTGATTGGCCGCGTTAAGCCTCTTCTCATCTAATAGTTCCAGTTGGACTAGCAACGTCTCTCGACGCTCGTCGAGATTAAGTTCTTTGTCTAGTTGCACTCTTAGGGAAGGGATCAAAATTTCGTACGGGAGTACCGCCTCCATCCTGTAGGTGAGAGCAAAAGGAGTTTACCCCGTGGGAGTATGGACAGAGGTGCGATAAGCCCATAGAGCTTCTATCAATTTGTCGGCCCAATCAGCAAATTTGTGTGACTCACATGTTTTCTTAATGATTTTAAGAAGAGTTTTGTTCATGGCCTTGGCTTGGTCGTTGCCTCGAGGGTAGTATGGTGATGAATGATGCAATGAAATATTAAATTTCTTACAGAGGTCCTGGAGTTCTTGAGATACAAATTGAGGCCCGTTGTCGGTGACGATATCACTTGGCACTCCAAACTGCGAAATGATATTCTTCAAGATAAAGCGACATACTGTGGTAGCTTTGATTTCTGCATAAGCTTTAGCTTCCGCCCACTTAGTGAAGTACTCAGTAGCAGTCAGAATGAAAGATTTCTATTTAACCAGAACATTAGGATCACCCAGTGGGCCGACAATATCAAGAGCCCACATGGAGAATGGCCAATGAGCCGAGAGACGATGGAGAGATATGGCAGGAGCATGAATTTTGTCGGCATGAAGCTGTCATTGAAGACACCTACGGACATAGGTGGAACAGTCTTCTTCTAGGGTTGGCCAGTAATAGCCCTGCCTAAGAATCTTCTTTGCCAAAGCCTGCCCATTAACGTGCCCTCCAAACTCGCTTGCGTGAGCTGCTTCAACAATCTTCCAAGCCTCATCGTCATCCAAACACCTCATAAGAACTCCGTTGAGAGCCCGCCTATATAATTCTCTTGCAATAATCGTGTATAAAGAGGTGACTCTTCTAATGGCCGTCTCTGGGAAGGATCCATCCTTACAATATTGCTCTATTTCATGGCACCATGGTAATTCCTCTTCTTCCATAATCTCCTCAAGCTCAGTCAATGATACTTCTTTCAAATTCTCCAACTCGGCCTTCTTCTCTACAGATTTCCTAAGGTGGTCAAACTAGGGATCCTAAAGGGATGGAGCGTCCAACTGCTGGACCACAATGATCTTAGTGGCACGACTGAGAGGGAAGGAAAGGGAAGAAGCAAGCAATGCTAAAGCATCGGCAAGAATGTTCTGAGAGCGAGGAGTGTGAATATAGATGAGCTTATAAAATTACCTAGCCAAGAGTGTGACCAAATCTTGATAGGACTTAAGTTTAGGGTCACGGGTGCGATAAGTTGAAAGAACTTGACGCAACACCAATTGAGAATCTCCTATGATGTTTAGGTATCGGGCGCCCATGATGTAGGCATTCTTCAGTCCGGCAAGGAGAGCCTCATACTCGGCTATGTTATTTGTGGCAAGAAAAGAGAGTTGGTAAGTGATGGGGATGGTTACTCCTTCTGGAGTGAGGAGAACGACGCCGATTCCACGGCCCTGAGAATTGAGAGCACCGTCGAAATGAAGAGACCAAAAGGGGAGATGAGTAAGTACAACTAGGTGCTCGTCAGAAAACTCGTCCTGGATTGAATCAGTACGAGGGATAGGAGAATGAGCAAGATGTTCAGCAATCGCGTATCCCTTGATCGCTTTCTAAACGACGAAGGTGATATCAAATTGAGAAAGAAAGCTCTGCCAGCGAGCTAATCTGCTAGAAAGGACATGTTTTTCTAAAAGATAACGGATTGGGTCCATTCTAGAGATCAACTTAACCTCATAGCTAGAAAATAATGCTTGAGCTTCTGAGCTACCCATACTAGTGCTGTGCAGGTCTTCTCCATGGCAGTATACTTAGATTCAGCATGATTAAACAACCTAGAAAGGTAGTATGCTACCCTTTCTTTTCCTTCGTCGTCCACTTGAGCCAGGATAGCTCCTAGGGAGTCATCAATAACAGAAATGTATAATATCAAGGGTTTCCCAAGGACGGGAGGCTGCAGAAAAGGGGATTAGATAGATAAACCTTAAGATCCTCGTAGGCCTTCTGACATTGCTCATTCCATTCAAACTTAGCTCCCGCCTTCAACAGTTCATAGAACGGGCGACATCTTTGCGAATGCTGAGATATAAATCTTCGAATGAACTACAAACACCCAATCAATCCTCTTAGTTCAGTGATGTTCTTAGGCGGTGGCATTTCCACAACGGCCTTCGCTTTGTTCGGATCAATCTGAATCCCCCTCTTGCTAACTATGAAACCTAGCAATTTTCCTGATGCAACTCCAAATACACATTTCTTTGGATTCATTTTCAGCTTATACTCCCTAGCCCTTTGCAACAACTTGGCTAAAATGGCGGGGTGTTCTTCCTTGGACCTCGACTTCACCAGGATATCATCCACATAGGCTTCCATATACACATGCATCATGTTGTGAAAGATAGCCATCATTGCCCGCTGATACGTGGCACCTGCATTTTTCAATCCGAATGGCATGACAACATAGCAGTATGTGCCCCAGGGCGTGGTGAACGAGGTTTTCTCTTGGTCCTCGGAAGCAAGACAGATTTGATTATAGCCAGAATAGCCGTCCATGAATGAGAGGGCTTCATACCCAACCGTGTTATCTACTAACACATCAATGTGAGGAAGCGGGAAATCATCTTTCGGACATGCCTTATTTAAGTCCATGAAATCGATATAGATCCGAATCTTTCCATCCTTTTTCATCACCGGGACTATATTCGCCACCCATTGTGGATATAATACAACTCTAATAAACTTGGCCTTGTGTAACTTATCAACTTTTTCCTTTATCCTTAAGGCCATTTGAGGGTGGAATCCTCTTGACTTTTGTTTAACGGGTGTTACCCCTGGTTTAAGGATAAGTCAATGTTCAACCAAAGCAGAGTCAAGACCTGACATGTCCTCATAGGACCAGGCAAAAGAATCGTTGTACTCCCTTAAAATCTTGATTAGATCCTCTTCAGCCTGAGGAGGGAGATTAGCAGAAATGATTATGGGTCTAGGGTCCTCTTCAGTTCCAAGATTGATCTCTTTCTTGGGTTCATCCACTATCGACGACGGTTCATCAAACCTCTTTAAACCCTATGCGTACAGATCGGCAGTGTCATCCACGTCGCTTTCCTCATCATCAGCTGGGTCCTTCTCATCTATGATTTCATATACACCCAATCCGTCGTTGCTCCACACCCCATCTACTTCCTCATCTTCCTCTAGGACAATGACGATTTCTACAAACTCAGGACATCTGAGGAGGGCATGACATCTTTGAGCTAAATCTTGAAGAAACCTATATGGAACAGATTTAGAATGATGCATCACAGGGTGCGCCGCAGACGTGGATGGGCTGACTACACTAGAGCTAGACTCTACCCCGACTGACTCTACCAACCTAGGGGACTCTGCACACTGTACATCTAACCTAGGATATAAGAAATCTTCAGGGGCTTCATGCCCCTGGACAGATAGATAGAACATAGCGTAATCCTCCAGCGAAACCTCCATTTTGAAATTTTCATTTTTTTTGGAGGTCGGAGAAGATCATGAAGCAAGAGGGGTTAGAGGAGGAAGGAGGAGGAGAAAGTTGCATGAGGAATAGAGATGGGAAGAGACAATCGAAGAATGGGTCAATAGAAGAAAATCACATTTCGTGGAGATTGGTTATGGGGGTCCACATGGTGGATAGATTAATAGGTGGGCATTGCCCACAAGCACATGGAACGAACAGAATTTCAAGTGGCCTCTCCGTAAAGTACGGGTCGACCATGATTGGCGGGGAATGGGGAATAAAACCCAATTGCTAAAATAGGGAGGCAAAGCGGGAAGGAGGCCAAGAAAAATAAATGATGGAGCTCCCCTCTTCCCGCGGCCTCCGGTACACTGGCTCAATCAGAGAATGCTTCGCCAGCTGCATCTCCACTTTCTTCAAACAAACTTCTTCTTCATGAAATAACTTCTCAAAACAACTGCAGAAATCTTCCATATCGTCCACCAACCCCTTTAGCGGCGGTGGTGGGTCGGCAACTATACAAGCGGCATCACGGTTCTCATCAACATAGGGCAGCAGCCTCTTCACAGTACCAGGTTGCAACGGGACTTTTACGAAATACTGGCGGTAGTCTCACGTCAGTGGCCCAAAGTCCCCCAATATTGATAATATGGACTCCTGATAGACAAGGCCTCTTCGGCTCATATTTCTGCCCCTAGGGACGGGCTTAGTCCGCCCTTGTAATTGTGCGCCGAGACCCATGCCCGGTTGATAGCCTAGTTTCAATATCATGTGCCATCCTTTCGAATATCTAATCTTGGACTTGATTTTAACGTTAACTGGTGTAGTGGCGGGCTTGCGTGACGCATATGCCCAAGGAAAGTTCAAGTCCATCACAGACAAAATTGGCTTGTTACTTGGCCATAATGTAGGCAGGATTTTATCAGCAATTGCATCAATAGTCTGGACTATGGAAACGCTCTTCACCTTGACTACCAGCCCCTGAAATAAGAATTTGAGGCACTGGTGGGCAGTCAAGGGAACTGCATTCAGGCTGTCAATCCATGGACGACCCATAATGGCCTTAAACATCGGGTCTATGTCCAATACATAAAACTCCACGTCCATCTTCAAAGGCCTTAGCTCGGCCTGAACCGTCACGACCCCGTGGCAAGCTCTCCTGGAGTTATCGTACGCCGTAATAGTTGTCAGTGTCGGCCTTAGCATGTCTTCAAAAATGTTGCAGGCGCGCAACGTGCTCAAGGGACACACATTAATAGAAGCTCCCGTGTCAACCAGAGCTGACCCAACGGCCACCTTGTTCAAAGAAATTGTAATGCATAGTGGCATCTGACGTGCCTCTTGGGGTGCTAGCTCCTACTCAGAAAAAGAAATAGATGGCCCCTTTGTGATGGAGGCCAACACCGATGGCAAACTGTCTACTGCCATGTCCTCGCTAACCATAACTTTATGCAGAAAAGCCCTCAGGGCATCTTGGTGTAGCGTGGACCTCTCAATTAACTCCAGGACTGATATTTTTGCTGGCACTTTGTCCAGGTGTTGTAACAAATCATATTTAGTGCCAGGCAAGGGGTCAGTTTCTTCTGCTTCAACTACTGAGGAGGGAATTGGGAGGTTGGGTGCATATGCACCAGTAGAGGGGTAACTTCTATGAAATAAATGCCCGCTCCAAAGGGCGCAGTTTCATGTCGGCACGGCGCTAGATGGACTCCCGATTGGCCTGGTAGGGTGAGTGGAAGGGATAGAAATGGGGTTGAGGATGGCGGAGGCTGGCCTGACGGGCCCTGGCGGAGTGGTGATGGGCGAAAGGTTAAATGGAGGGGTGATGATGGAGGGTAAGTTGGGTGATGGTGGAAGGATTGGCGGAGTGGTGGGGAATGTGGCGGGTGCAATAGGTGACCTGGAGGGAAGGGAGGGTGGGGCAGTGGTCAACGTGGTGTGCCGGAGAATAGAGGGAACAGAAGGTGCGAGGGAGTTGGTGTGATGGAAGGCCAAGAGATGAGCAGGAGTCTCATCGTCATAAGACCACCCAGCATTAGGGGCTGGGCGGTGAACAACATTTACTTGAGCCGGTGCTGACGGCCGCTGTTGAGGAACGGGCTGGTGGTCTGGCATGGGATTTTGGTGAATCTTGAGTTCAGGTGGTTGCTGTTGCTGCTGAGGTTGAGGTTGGGGTTGCTAAAACTGCTGCTACTGTGGCGCCGCCTACTGCGGCCTTACCTATCTTCTCTTCTCTTTAATGTCCTCTATCAACTTATGCATATGGGCCCAGTCAATCCTTTGCCCCTCATGCAAATCATTCACTAAATCTCAGAACTGAAAGCATCTATTTATAGTGTGCCCGGGCTGTCGATGATATATGCAATATCTTGATTGATCGGCGGTTGGGTTCTAATTCTGACGTTCCGGCGGGAGCTGTATGTCACCAGTGTACATTAAGGCCGAAAATATGTCCGGCAAAGTTTCAGGGAGTGGAGGATAATGGGCTCTTTTTGGACCCGGTCGAGTAGGCCAATAACCAGCAGGAGGAGGGACATTGTGGTATTGGGGTTGCTGCTAAGGCTGTTGAGGGTGTGGTGGTGGTTGTTGTGGCTGTTGGGGAGCTTGGAAAGGGGGTCGGGGAGCTTGTGGAGTGGAGAACTGAGGGTTTCATGGAGGTTGCTGGAAACGGGGTGGAGCGGACTGGTTGGGAAATTGAATAACCTGCACCTGCTCATTGGTTTGTACTCCCTCAGTAACTGGGCCCTAGGATTTCCTGGTGGTTTTGGATTTTTGAGCCTCAAATAAGGAATGGATGGGGGAGTCTTTGAATTGGGTCTGGATAAATCGGGCCCGACTATACAACTGGTGCATATTTGATATGTCGTTCATTGCCAAAATGTTCCGGAACGTAGGGGTAGCATTTGAAATCAACAATTTAACCTTTTCTTCTTCCGGGATTTGCCCGGGCACACGTGAGGCCATCTGCCTCCATCTATCTACATAAGTAAAAAAATCTTCGTCTGGCTTCATCTTCTCTGCTACTAAGTCAGTGAAGGAATACTCCGGGCCCACCCGGTCTTGGAATCTTGTTATGAACTTCTCTTTGAAAATCTTGAAACATTCTGCCTCCTCCAAAGGCAATGTATAAAACCATTCTAACGCCACCCCATCCAATGACTGGTGAAAGAGATACGCCATAAGGTGGTCGTCATGCTGGAACTGTGCCGATTCATACAGAAACTCCCTTATGTGGATGAACGGGTTGCCGTTCCCATCGTACTTACGGTATGTAGGGAGCTCCGACTGAGGTGGGAAGCGAATGTCCCAGAAATTAGGAACGGGGACATCGGCGAGAGACTGCGGGCCAACCCGCTTATGGAGGAGGTCAATCTGCTGCTGCATAGCAGCCCATTTGTCGAGAAGTTCTCGTTCCCGAGAAGGAGGAGACGCAGCAGGAAGCACAGACCTAGTGTATGGAGCTGAAGGATAAACCGACTGAGGGGGAAGCCCATAAGATGTATAATGGGCCAAGGAAGGGCCCATATCCGCATGGGCCAACCGGGCGGCCCCTGGTTGCAGACGGACAAAATCAACTGGGGCCACAAGGGCCTGCGGCGCTGAAGGGATAGTGGTGTATGGCTCAGAATAAGAATTCAAGGGGATCAGGGTCGTCCCCTTGTCGAGTGGCTGGTGGGCTGAGGTAAAGGCTTGGCCCACCTCCATGCTAGGAAATCGGAGGGTCCGAGGATGGACAAGAGTGAGATCAATGGGTGCAGCAGAAGCAGCCCCTAAACCAACAATAGGAGATGAAGTGGCAGCCGTAGACACGCCATGAGAGGGAACTAGAGATAGGGCATCTGGCTCCTGCAGAGCTTGTCGGAGGAGATTGAGCTGGGTTGGATCTAACTGGGCCATCATGTGAAGAATCTGATTGGCCAAGTTCTGAGAGGAAGAATCAGAAATGGAGGGTTGAGCACCCTCAACAACAATGGTTGGGAGAGAAGGGGCGGTCCCCTCTCTTACTTGCACATGGGCGACCCTAGGAGGGTCCTCAAGGAGTCCCTAAGGGAGAGAGTCCTCATGGGAGTGGGAGAAATTGTAGGACGACATGGTGTGTGATGAATTGTACAAAGGATTGAAATAGGAATAAAAATGAGTGCTGCCCCTAGGAGATGATCCTGAGGGTGTGAAGCAACTCCACATGCAACACCCACCGACACAGAAGAACAAACCTAACGACCTTCTAAACAACCAAACTATCAATCAAATGCACACAAGAAGAGCGGAGAGAAGAGGCACTCAAATCATCAACCAAGTTTAATGATGCACGACAAGTTTTTTTTTAGATTTTCTCCTTTTTAGAACCTTAGTGGATTAATTAGAATGACAATTCTCTCAACCATGAAGGTGCCTAACAAGGGTAAAATGGGAAACTCGGCTGACTCTAAAGGTGACTTTCTCTCACGGATGCAACCCTAGACTGGTGTGGTAAGGTAAAACCTGTCGGCGTCCGTGTAGGAATCCACGGCTCACAGGGGCTTACGGAGGTCCCGGGTAAGGTCACTTAGTCGGCTCCAAGGAATATGGAGACGAGAGGATCCCCTACCAAGGTAGGAATGCAACCAATATGGAAAATATGGATGAACCCTATGTGCACCGGAGTGGATGCAAAATCTAACCTAAATCTAACAAACAATGATCAATCAAATGTAATAAGTAAAAACAATGATGATGCAAAATCAAGGGATAACCAGGGGAGATCAAAACAACACCCAAACGAATATGAAATGATGTGAAGTGATCACCCAAAATGGCACTCACGGGTGCATTGTAGCAATAACACACAGTCTAATGGGAGATCGCTCAGGGAGGTAAACGGTCTGGAAAGGACCGCTGAACAGTAGGGAGTAATAAAATGACAGAAAGAATGCAAAACTGAGATAAACTGAAATAAATGCCTACCTGAGGAGACAGGACGGTCTATCGAACGACCGTGCGAACTATGGGATGGCCTAAAATAGACCGCAGAGCATCAGCAGAACCACAAGTGAATGGAGGAGAGTAGCGTACCTGAGCCAGCAGATGTAAATGGCCTTTCTACAGACCGTGGAGAGAGATGCACGGCCCAGAGAGGACCACTGAAGCTAATAGGCTCAGACAGAATAGAAACTCGTAAGATGGAACTGCACGGCCTATCGTGTGACTGTAGAAATGGAAGGACGGCCAAAATCTAACCGCGCAAGCAATAATAGCAGGATAGAAAAGGAACAGCATCGCACCTGAGGCCTGACAGGACGGCCTATCGTCCGACCACGGGGAGATATGAGCGGTCCTAGAAGAACCGCGTACAACTCCGGGACAACAACCCTAAGGTGGATGAAATGGCGACCTGAAACCACTTTAAAGAAACCCTAACAAAGCACAGAACACAAGTCAGCAAAACACCAGCATGATGGGCACTAGGAGTCCCACCATGATCGCCAAAAAATGGGATGTTGACATATTTTTCCCACCTTTCCTTCCTCTTACCTTCCTTTCCTAAAAATCAAAATAAAAGACAAGCCAAACGAAGGAAAGAAAGAAAGGGTGGAGAAGTGTGCGTGATCGTGATAGCCACCAAGACATGTACGGGTACTGGATGGTAGGACGTACCTTAGAAAGAGGGAGAAACCACTCGTCCAAAGTTCATCACTGACAGGTATACACGGTCCTGGAAGAACCGCTCAGTGGATAGGACGGTCGCTCCACAGATTGCTCATAGCGCCGATGAAGGAAGTGTGACGAAGACAAATCTGGCGACAGAATGGCTCGACGACAGCCACTTAATTACAAGATCTGAACGACTTGTGGAGGACCGCCCTGATCTACAAACGGATAGAAGACGACCGTCCAAAGCGCCAGACTCCAAAGTTGTAGCACTTGATCCTCCACCCCTTCCGACCGGCCAGAGGGGATGGGCCTCATGCTATGCTGATGCTGACCTGCAAAAGAACGTGAAAGACAAGCAAACAACACCCAAATTAGCCCTAAAATGTGTAGTAACTATAAAGAATAATGGAAAATCAACATAATGACTTGGAAGGGGCGATACCTGGGAGGTTTTTAAACCCTTATAGGACGTCAAAAATAAATGGGAGGGTGTGAAATGACGTGAAGCAATGCAAAAACGTGGGAAGAAATGGGGAACACGAGCATGCAATGAATGAACTAAAGACTAAACATCATGACTAAGACTCAAATCAAATGACTAATCCCTTGAACCGGAGGCTTAGGAAGATGTAGGAAGCCTCCTTCCCTGGCTACAGTTTGCTCAAAAGTTCGGCAGAGCTTCGTCGTCGATGTTAGATCTCCCCATTTTCAAGCTTGGACTACGGGTCCTATTTATACAGCCCTAAAAGTCTAATCTCAAAATTAGATTTTCCAATGAATATTAGTTCGAGATTATCAAACGAAATTCATAGATAATCCTCTTATCTTCCACTAGGATCAAATGGCACCCCATTTGGTTGAGAAACCGCGGAGAAAATGGTGGAGGAAGGTAGAGAATTTACCACGGGTGGAGAGAGAAAACCAACATAATCCACAGGTTTCGAGCACGTAAATGATCGCGCGATAGACCGCCCAAACCATTACACGGTCCATCCCTAGACCGTCCAACGCTGTCGGTGATAAATAAAATAAAATGAGAAATTATCCACTTATTCATCGAACTGACCGGCCATCACGGTGTTGGACTCTTGAGGATAAAACGGTCTACTGCTAGACCACCCAACAGTGGCACGATCCAATACTAGGCCGTTTACACATGTCAGTGATAAATCCATAAAAATAGGATAAATAGATAATTATCTGAAAAACCAACGAGCTCAGGACTCTGAGATCTGGACGGTCTAACGATAGGCCGTTTAATGTTGTAAACGGTTGAACTACGACCGTGCAAAGGCTTGTCGGTGGAAATTCAGAAAATCAAATAAATATCCAATAAATAGTTAAACGGTTCAAAGAAAACCACCCAATGACTGAACGGCCAGTCGCTAGACCGCGTACGTCCTGGAAGTTTGAAATTGATAAAATGGGATAAATGAGCCCTAACCTAAAACCAAGCGAAATCGAGGCCCATTAAGCCCGAATCAGATAGCAAAACTTGCCATGGAGGGAGATACCCATAAAACAATGCCCAAAAACATGCCTGAAAATAGCCCAATGAGTAATAGATAATTCGAGGCATCAACAAATAATGGTAAGAGGAATGACTCAACTCATAGGCAAAAAACGGGTGTCAACACCATCGTAGAATTTCCATCTTCATATTCTCTTTGCAGATTTGGACAGACTCCTTGTAACTTGGCGGGTGCCTACATTTTTCACGAAGGCTTCTCCATCTGCTTATGTAGTCCCTAACGGACTCTTTATCCTTTTGTTTGGCTGCTTGTAATTCGGCCTCAGTGACTTCTTCTTCAGCCGTCTTTGTATTCATTGTTCGTTCTGCCTTTGGCTTGTCCATTATGGCTAGACTCGCTGATCTCGAGTGTGGGACAGCTGGCTGCATATGCGGCCTCATCGACGTCATTGTCGGAGATGCTTTAGTTGCCCCCTGAGTTACCCAGGGGACTGTGGGTTGGAATGGCTGAGAGAGGATGCCCCCTGAATGATCATGTACTGTTCGGGGCAATATCGACCACGTTGAAGCTTCAGATGAGCTAGCACTGTCTTGGGCTATCTCATATAGATGTCTTGTCAATTGTGGCATATATGGCTTTATGTTCATTTCATTCAACTGCCTTTGTAGAATTTCAATCTCTTGCTGCTTCTGGTGTAGTATTGCCATTATGGCAGGGTCTTGTAAGAAGGGACCGGGAGTGCTACTATCTTCCGCCTCCGGTTTGCCTGAGATAAATGGCTTCTTGCCATTATTGCCAGCTACATCTAGCTCCTTTGAGATGAACTCCTTATGTTTTATGCTTTCAGGTGGTAGAGGAATATGACATTGAGCCTTCTTATTAGCTGGTGAGTGTTGCTTTGGCATCCTCCGAGACCTGGTAGATGGGTGAGAGGCAGGAGCTTTAGCTAGAGTTGCTTCCTTTGGCACAAAGTAAATTTCTTCATCTTCTTCATCAACAGTTTGTGCCCCACTGAAATATGTTGTCAATGTGTTGTAGGCGAAACCAAGATTCCTCCTTTTAGCCTTTGCATTCTTCTTTTTCTTTTTCTTCATGGTCGGCACCTGCCCCCACGGTGGGCTATTTGATGCATTCAGCTTTTCCGCTTTTTCTTCAGTTCTTTTTGTTAACTGGTAGGACTCATTGCATCTTTGAGGGGCATGCTTCTTGAGCTGCATAGGCTGGTTCCTTGGCTGCTCATGGTTATCAGGCCCATTTGTAATGGCTTGTAGCCGTTCTATGGCTGAGTTGGCTTCTTCATATGTCCACGACGGGGTTTGTTTCTTCTTATTGTTTGCTAGCCTGTTAATGGTTGCTAGTAAGGCTGCTTGATGGCAGATAGAAGCTGTAGGGAGCGGAGTGGACCGGGCCACTACTCCACGAACTTGGGCCTCCGAGGCCAGACAAGGTGCCGATCCCATTCTCTTTCTTATTGGCATTGCTTGCCAGTTTCTTTGCTCTTTTTCATGTTTCAGGATATTGTCTTCATAAGTGTGCCAGCTACAAGCCTCTAGCACTTCTTCAAACAGCTGTTGACATATAGATATCATATTCACTGAGGCCCTTGGCACAGGCATTTCATGCGGGCGTGAGAGATCAACTTTGTACTCGCCCAATTGCAACTCCCCTCTTTTTATTAAGCCTTGGATGATATCTTTGAATATTTGACAGTCTTCAATAGGATGCCCAAGAATTTGATGGTAGGGGCAGAAATAAGGATCATTCCTTCTCTTGACGTCATCAAGCCTCTTTGGCTTTGGAAGAGTAATCCTGTTATACTTGATAGCCCACTCGAGCAATGCTCGAGTCTTGTCTCTTGGGAAAGCATAGAGCTTCTTTTCTGTATTCTGCTGTGGAGGCCTTTCTTGACACTCAGCAGGTCCATTGAGAGGAGGATCGTGTACCCATTTCTACCTTTATGCCCCGAGACTAACAACATGGATGGTTTTCAGCAGTGACCGTTTATTAACCTGCCTGGCCTGATGATCTGAGTTGATAGAAACTGAGGGATATCTTGCGAAGAAGTCTTCTATCTCCGTTGCAACATTAATCAATCGGTCAAAAGATCAGAATTCTACTCCAATTATCTTTTCCAGGACTTCTTTCTTCATATTTTGTTTACATATCTGCATTGCGTCCTCTAGATGCGGAGGGCACCAGCATCTCATACCAAGATCCCTCCATCTCTTGATATATTCTACAATAGCTTCATCATCTTTTTGCTTGGCCGCCAATTACTCAGCCATGGTCACCTCTGCGTCGGCGACATGGAATCTTTCTGTGAATTTTCATTGCATATCTGGCCAATCGTCAATAGATTCAGCCGACAAGCTAGAATACCATTCAAAGGCAGGTCCTGTTAGAGAAGACCTGAAGAACTTCAACAGGTACGACTCATCTGCCGCCAAGTCACCCATGAGTTCCACATAGTGTGCAATGTGTTCTTTCGGGGAGCCTTGCCCACTGAGTTTGTCAAATTTAAGCAGTTTATTGATGCCAGGTGGCGATCTTTTAGTAGCATGGTAAGCTGGATATGGCATTTCATATATGTTAAAGGGAACATTATCAACACCACCCTTCTTTACTAGCCTTTCTTCTATCATCTTCTCCACCATTGATTTATTCACCGTAACTAGCATCGCTGGTTGAGGGCAGAGGTGGGCGGGGTGCATTACTTGTGTGATTGGAGTTGCAATATAAGATGGCAAAGGCTCCGAAAGGGGAGCCTGCCGCTGCATTTGAAGAGGCTTTAGCTGTGCTCGCTGGAGAGACTAGGAATAATTCTGGGGAGCAACCCAACTCTGATCATCAGTTTGCAGAATGGCCTGTGAAAGAGCACCCGTGGGGTTGGAACCTCCCCGTGACGGCTCAGTTCGTGCCCCCGGTTGCTCGGGTGCCACAGCATGCTCAGTCTTCTCTTTCAACTGCTTCTTCAGCAATTCAACCTCTTGCTGATACCTTTGCAGCGTCATTAAGACAGCGTGGTCCATAGCTATTTTGCTACTGATGCCCTTAAGTGTTTCACTAAAGACGCATCCAGATAGGGGTACCCCTTCTTCTTCAGATGCCATTGTCTTGGTATTGAGAGTAGTGCTGTCTTCATCAGCAACCCACTTGCCCTTAGCGGCTTGCAGTAGCTCAGCCTCGGTTTTGCCTCATCTTGTCACCGGGTCTTCTCTTTCGGCAACCTTGGCCAGCTCTTCTTGTTCATTTAACAGGGCGCCATGCCCTCTCATCACTCCTGTCATATTATAGGTGAGGACTTGCATTCTTCTTTTATGCTTTTTGACTCCCCTTTGAGCCTGATTAGGAAGAGTCAGCCCTTTATTCGTTGAAATTCTTCTCATCCTTTCATTTAGTGTTAGAATTTCAAGGCTTCTAGCACCAACTTGCTTCTCTTTTTCATTCGCCCCTACGGGTGACATCTTGTCTTTTCCTTCTCCTTCGGCCTTGACGGTGTAGAGTGACCTTTGTCGGCCCATGATGGGTCTCCCGGGGCTGTGGAAATATTCTCGGACTACCTTAATCATGTCTTCTTGACTGTGCTTTGTAGAGATGGCGGGAGGCAGTGTCCAGTCCTGGACAGACGGCATATATGATAACTGTATCAATTTAGTAGCTCGATTGGAATTCCTTGAGTATTTGAGGATGCCAGCCTGCCTCGCACGGGCCCTGGTAGTGAATGGAGAAGCTGCAGCTATGGCCTCTTCTACATGCATGACTTGGTTGCCCCCTCTCCTAGGGACATCAGTAAGATTATTGAAGTTCTGCAAGGTTGGTGTAGTGCCTCGGGTCTTCTTAGGAACCCACATCTGCTTGAATCTCAGTAATTTCGGGGTTGGCCTCCTTTGCTTGTTGTCATCAGGGTTTGCCCTCCCGCTAGCCAGCACTTGGAAGGCATTGTGGGTGGGAACAGTCAAGATGACCCGATCAGACAGAACTCTGGTATTGCTGCTGTTGAAGTAGACTCGGATGCCCCCAATTATCATGGACTTCCAAGATGCCGAGAGTCGGCATTGGGAAGTAGCAGTGACTCTTCTTCTTCTGAAGTTTTCTCTGTTGCCCCCAGCAGGCCTCTTCTCATATGCCCCAGTCGGGCAGGTAATTTGGTGAATGTGGCAGCTCATAATCACCGGACTCTTCAGCAAAGTGTTCTTGATTTGACCCTCACTTTGGCGGGCCATGGGTTTGTTGTTCACTGTCAGCTTCACAGGTTTTGAGCTTTCCTCGCCCAGAAGATCCACGAACGCGACTCCCAGGAAGTTGGGGAAGCCAACGACCGGAAAAACGTTGCCGAAGGTAGTTGGCACGGCAAGATAGCCGTGTACAGCATGGTCGGCTATGATTTGGGTGCCAAAGACAAGCCCGGACAGTCCGTTCGCCATCGCTTCAACCTGTAAAGGGGAAAGACAAGACGAACGAGTGGTTAGGGTTTGAAGTAGTTGAGCAGGGACCCCATGGTATTTATTTTGGCGAGAAGATGAAGGGAAGTTGAGTCCTACCGGGCGTGCCAGCTTGTGGGGATGGATTTTATTAAGATATTTGGTCATTGATTTATTTGGTTTATTAATTAGGCGTGCCAGTCACTATCGTGACAATTTATTATGTGTTCATCTGACTGATCAGATAATTATGGGTGATCGTGTCGGGACCCAAAACCCGTTGTACCATAAAGGCTACGACATTAATTACGCCCCTCCAAAAGAGGGACAACCCTTGATTAATCGCCAAAATAAAGATCATGAGGCCCATATAATTAAAGATGCAATTACATGCAAGTACATAATATGGTAGTATTTATTTATTAAATCAACTCTTGATACGAGGCAGAGAACTTAGGTCCGAGGATCACCATCATGCATAGTGATAGCTTCCGGTCGGGCGTTACCTGGCTTTCCGCTAATCACCATTTAATATATCGAAGAATCGGATCATGCAAGCATGCAAGATAACAGTATTCAGTATTATCGTTTATTCTTTGTTTGATCATTTATTTATAACTTTGAGAGAGATTTCGGCAGCGCCACCCTGCTCCGAGGGGTATCTGGGCCTTTTATTTTGAAGTTGTGCATAACATTACGGTGCACATACGTGAGCCCATGAGGTGAGCCAAATGTCACTGTATTCGGGCAAGCGCATATTATCCGGGCAATGTATGCCGGGGTACGGCAAATTTGCTATTCAGGAATCGTAGGGAACGCAGTCGAAACCCGGTCGGAACAAATCAAACCCAGTGAGTTATAGACCCATGAAAAGGTCATGCTTTGGCTAAAATGGGGTGAGTCCCGAGAACAAGGCACGAATTGTCGGAGCGTCATTAATATTCCATACCCGGGGTCTAGGGAAGGTGAAGGCTCCGGAGTAGGCACAGCCATGATCATTATTCTTTATTTATTCTTCTTGTTACTTTAGACACATGAATGTGTTTCTTTTTCTTAGATTCTTTGTTCATATTTTTTTATGCCATCCCATTTCATTATTCATTTAATATTTATTTATGGTTTATTTATTTTATATTCTCTTATATTGGATGCATGCACATTTTAATTTCTTTATTAGTATTTGTTTGACAATTATTCATTCGTTCACCATTTTTTATTGTTTATTTACCACTTTTATTTCTTTGTTGTCATTTATTTGGCCATTGTTTGTTTAGTTTATTTTAACCACTTTTTTTATTTTCCTATTTTTTAATGAGGGTATCTTATTTATTTTATTGTTGATTTTCTCTTTTTTATGTATTTATATATATGTGAGATGGGGGGTGGATACGCATGTGCATGTGTGTGTTGCGTGAGTTACATATATATATATATATAGATATATGCATGATTTTGTTTAATGCATGTTACGTGAATGGATGAGAGTGAAGGGATTAGCGTTAGTGAGTGATTAGTGCCGATTATTAGGTGAATGAACGGGGATGATTAGTGCGTTGCCCTTTTTTTATTACATTGAATGGGGATAGGGTGGCGCCGATGGCTTGTGTTATTGGTTCGCCTCCTTTTTTTATATCCATGAGTGGGGAAAATGGGTGCAGCCGCCGATGGCCTATTTGTCGGTGTGGCTTTCATCTCGGCGTGCTTTTGGTGCCGAGGAGCAATGACACCGAGGGGAGCCACCCTGTCGATTCTCGTTTTGTTTTTTGTTTAGTATTTTTATTTATTATTATTATTATTATTTATATCATTCTATTTATTTATTTGTTTATCTATTTCCATTTATTATTATTATTATTATTATTATTTATTTTGTTTGGTTATGTTTATTTTTTTTATTTTTTTATTTTTTATTTTATTAGCAGTTCGACAGTTAGTCTGCAGGTCTGGCAAAAATCCGGCAACATCTCCCATGTACTCGGAATATTCCAAGGGTATATAAGAAACCGTCCACGGAGTGTCGAGACGGAATCTGTAATAAACGAGCATATCGAAGCCCAAGAGCCGAAGGGACGAGAACCGATGGGACAATGTCCGCCATAAGGCAATTTATTTAGTATACCCATGGTGGGACCATGCATGTGTATTATACATCACCCACACAAAAGTGCATGAATAACTAGCTGGGTTTATTTATCATACGGCAATCATATGTACAATGCCCATATATGCTTATTCACATAAATACATATAAATATAGAGTGAATGGGTTGGCAGGTAAATGGGTTGCATGCAAATGGGGTTGTTCGGCGGCACAAAAGGTGACTCGGTAGCAAGAGGCTTCATGCATTCGGCGGCTGCATGCAAAGTGGAAAACGGCGTGTATATGGTCTCGGCGCGGAGGAGGGTCGGCGCCAAGGCAAACCGGCACGAACGGTTATCGGCGCACCTGACAATCGGTGCGGGGCAAACACCGAGAGAGCACCTCGTCGGGGGATTAATTGGAATGCCGAGGGGGCTAAAGGGGGCTACGTGGGTGCCAAAAGTTGGCTCTAGATGGAACATTCCACAGGAGAGGAAGTTCTTCACAGGAAACCCATCGGAGACCAATCAACCCTTTAGATGAATGAAACCGTATGATCTGATTTTATCCCTCACTGCTTCACGAATGAGAGGCCACGAGATGAACTGTCTCGGGCTCTCACTGTGACTACGAGGTGGTTAAAACCGTGGGGAGACGATAGAAATATTTTCACACAATCTGGGAGATATATGTGCACAGCAAAAATAAAATCAATAGACGACATCAAATACCACTATTCTTGAGAAGAAAGAGAGAATGGAAGCCTCGTGATGAGGAACTGCTTCATCATTTCTTATAAACCAAAATACAGACTATGTGTTTCGCTTACATCAACTGAGCATAGTCTAAACTTGAAAAGAACACAGCCCCCATATCAGCATAATAAAGGTTACATAGAGAAATAAACGATGGGAAAATTGCAACAGAAAAGGGGATCGGGGAGAGGGGAATGTAGCCCCCCGGGGGGGGCATCGAACAGCAGCAGTAGCACCCACCTATCAAGACGATAAAGTCTCCTCTCCCTTCTCTTTTCTTTCTCTCCCTTTCTGGCTCTCTTCTTTATCTCTGCCTCCGTTTTCTCTCAGCCGGCCGTAGGACAGAAAAGACTTGGGATTCCCGTCTTCGAACCAATCAGCGCCCTTTTATAATAGAGCTTATTCTTTTCCATTCGGCGCGTGCTGCTCCCGGCGCGCCCTGAGCTTTGGCCATCGGCGGCCCCTCATTTCGGCGCGCCTTCCACTCAGCTCCATTCCAGTGTCGGCGCCTCTTTCATTTAGACATGTTAAATGGGCCGCATATGACCCATTGATTACGGGGCCAAATATGCTCCCTTCTTAAACAGTTTATCGTACTATTTTGTGATTCTTTGCTATGTTGTATTAACATTGGATGGCAGATGTTATGGACCTCGTTCTTCCAATGTCATGATATTCTGGAGATTTCTTCCAGCAGGCAGATGATTGCTCGAAACTTTGTTATCTGGGTCTCGCTTTAGCAGCTATCCTTCGCCACCGAACATCTTTTCTTTTCTTCTTTCTCCTCAGTCTCATCTCTCATTCGGCTTCTGCCGTTCTTTTTCTTCTTTTCATTCTTTTCTTCTCTATCGGCACAGGAGCACTCGATCAGAACTTACGACCTGCAGAAGCAGAAGTTAGGAAAAATTAGGAATATTTTTAGTGCCAACACTATGTCAGTGGAATACCTGGGTGACCGAACTAAGGGTGCAAACGGTGCCAGAGTTGGCCGGACAGTGGCCTGAAGGCTTTCCCGAAGCTTCTCACATCGGTTCCACAGGGCCACAATGAGATGAAAGTTCAAATTGATTCTCGGAGCCAGTCTGAGATCCGCAGGCCGAGATCGGTCCGAACAAGCGCAATGAGAAGTTAATCCAGTGCGCCCTCTTACCCAGCGCGCTCCCTCCGCCGACGCCGTCTGATCCGGCACGCAATCGATCCCTTAACCAGCGCGCTCACCCCGCGCCGGGTTAAGTCACACCATTGTAAGCCCTATAAAGGATCTTGATTCGAGGGAGAGAAAAGGGGGATTTTTCTTTTGGAAAGGGATTTTTCAAAGAGAGAAAGAGAAAGAATAAGATTGGGCAAGAAGAAACCCTTACCTGAAGAGAGAAACCCTGTGAGAAGCCACCGTTCCGTCTAGAGCTGCTCGAGTAGTGAATAGATAAGCTCGTGGCCATCACTTGCAACAATCTTTGGGCTCGGTTCTTTAAAGCTAAGTATCTTCATAGTGAACATTATTATGTGGCCTCTTTTGATCTCTCGTTGGCGGCGGACGGATCCTTGTGGCAGAAGGCTATTTTTCTTATCTATAAAAATCATAGAGTTATGGTCTCCATGGATAACTCTAATATCAGATTTTGGTTTGATGTTTGGATTGGTTCAGGGCGTCTCTCAATTATATCTCATTCGCGGGACATGTTTGAGTATATGGCAAGTTTGCATATTTCCAGCATATATGGCTGGTCAAATCTACAGATACATATTTATGGCTACTATATGGGAGCTTTGGTATGCAAGGAACAAATGTCGTTTTGAGGGCCTTCCCTGTTCATCTATTCACGTGCTTAGGCGTGTTATGTTTGGTGTCTGATCCTTTGCCATGCTTGGTGTTCTTAAAGGTCGTGGCGTTCCTCGACATATGGCTTCTTTTCTGGATGCATGGGGTATTCATTTGGAAGTGCCTCAGTTACCACAGCCTCGGATTGTTCGCTGGCTTGCTCCTCCTTTAGGTCGTTTAAAGCTTAATGTTGATGGCGCCTATAGGCGCTCTACAGGTTCTTCAGGTGGATGTGGTGTGGTGCGTGATCATCTGGGGCGCTTGATCTTTGCTTTTGCTGTGCCATATTATGACATCTCGTCTAGTTTGGATGTTGAAGCTTTGGCTCTTTGGGATGGTCTCTCTCTTTGTGCTGATCGCGGATTCCACAATGTAATGGTTGAAACCGAATCATTAATTCTTTGAAGAATTGTGCAGCAGGCTTATCTCTGTCCTTGGCGGCTTGCCCATGTTATGCATGACTTGGCATCTATCCTTCTATCTATGAGAATCAACATATCACATATCTATAGAGAAGGAAATCAAGTGGCAGACGCTCTTGCTGGTCTTGGTTGTTATTTGCTTTCTATGTCTATCTGGAATGATTGGGCATCTCTTCCAACTATTGTAAAAGGGGCCCATTGTTTAGACAAGATTGGGTTCCCTTCTATTCGCCCATAGTTGTCTTGTACTCTCTCTCTTCATTATTATGAATAAACTTTGCTTGTTTGGTTAAAAAAAAATAGATAAGCCCGTTCTCCGGTGCTCTATTTTGGCGTCTGAGGAAGCGTATGTGGGTTTCGCAGAGTGTCTGCATCTTCCGCTCCCCTCTCTGTTCTCTGTGTTTGGCCATGTATAGGGCAATGATATGAGCCCGCCACCATCCATTTTGTTGCTTGATTTCCCTTTTCTGTATACGTGCATTTCCTTCCTCTGTATTTGCTTGAAACGGGAATGTATGAATAGTGGTCGGCTATTCAGCGACAATGCTCAACCGTGTAGATGTGAATATCATCTTGAGCATCTATTCTGTGGCATAATCATTCTTCTCTACTTCGTATGAGAGAGTGTGCGTACCTGAGTTTCCCCCTTCCCTACGATATCCCTCTTCGTCCAGTCCGAGTATTACGATCCGGATTCACGCATTAGCATAGAACACGCCCTGGGTTACCCCAAAGGGCCACATTAATATCACCCCCTCCCCGAGGCCCTTCTAGTGTATAGATTATATCAAGCATGCCGTGTGTTCAACATGGTTTCCTCTTACGGAGACATACGCGTGTGTGCATCTCTAATCATTCCCGGGACTTGCTCCCCCGTTACCCCTCCGTTCACAACTATGAACTTCAGATAATAGGGCCGTCCGTATAACTTTGGCGCAAGGTCTTCTGGCATAATCATCTTCCTATATGCTACCCGCTAATTATTCGAGCGTTTGCTTCTTACAATCCTCGTAGTTCATATCCTTATGGCTAACCTCTAAATGCTAACCAACTAACCCCCTTCCATGCCCAATCTATTGTCAATGGTTTAATAAATGAATGATGCATCACTGCAACCTCTTTACCCCGAGAAGGGTGGGGGAAGGTCTTTTCGATGTGGTCTGTTCCCACATCCCTGTTATATGGGTGATATCAAAATTCTAGTGCGGATGCCGCATTTATTTTAGCAGTGTCAATCCACTGACCGGGGAGGGGGAATATCCCCCATCAAATGTTCATGCTGCCAATTTCCTTCTAAATCACCAGAAGGCCATAGGGCCCCGCCCTCTTGTGGTGTGGAGCTCTGAACATAAACGGGTCTTTGGATCCAACACCAAATCCACATTCCTCCGGAGAATTGCGGTGGTCACGGGTCATGGAACCCCTTGTGCTCTAGCCCTCGGGGTCTCCTCCCATTCAGGCCATCCCGTTGAACAATTACAGACCCAGGGAATGTTGATGCCCCTCGTAGGCTAGCCCTCGAGGTTTTCCATCCATTGGGATCTGTCGGTCGCCATTTTGGCCTCCCGACACTCAGGAGCTTACCCCAATTCTGTGGGTATGCCTCCACTTTCCCTTCGCAATCCTCTGGATATGGGGAGATGCTGCCCAAATTTTGTTTGCTCAATGTAACTGAATTCTGCTGAAATTTAAATCACAGTGACAGCGGACATGAATCAGAACTGAAAATAGACTGTGCTTGAGTATGAACCTCGCACAAGTCTTGATTCGTCATGCTTGCAGGGCAATTGGAACCTGAATTTGCTCAATAATCAACACCAATTATCAATGAAAATAACTATTAATTAAGCTAAGTTGCAACCTAATTCAAATGGGTTTAAACCCCTGAAAATCCCTCAAAAATTGGTAAAGCCCCTAAACCGGCGCGCTTTAATACGACGTCCACCCCCCGCACCGCTTTAGCCCCACACTCAAAATCACAAAAATCCCACACCTGACACGGCCTAATTCGGCGCGCCCCTCACACCCCGCGCCGTTCAAACCACTTTCTTCACCCCGAGCCGGTTTAGCCTACTCCTACGCTTCCCCGTGCCGGGCTAGCTATTTTCCCTACACTTCCTTGCGCCAGATTAGAATTCAACCATCCCTTCGCGTTGTGTTAACTCTTCACTCATGTTTCTATCAATCCTTTTGCTCCCCCCATCTCTCTATCATGCCTGACTCATGAGTGCTCCATAATAAACCAATAATAAAAAAAAGAAGAGGAAAGCATTTGCTAGTTCTTATTTGTTAGCTGCTTTAAATCTACTTTTGTCGCCTATCTATGCATATATGAATGCCTGCTCATTATCATCGCATATCCATCATTAATCCAGACTTTGGTATATCAAATGGTGACTTGTTGAAGGACAGATTAGGTCTAACTGAAAGCTCTCACTATGCGTGATGGTGGTCTTCGGACCTGTGTTCTCCGTCACGTACCGAGGGTCTAGGGAATAAATACAATCGAACTGCATATGTGATGATCCGCTCTTGCATCGCGCGATATCATTTTGTCATTCTACTATGCTTGCATACTTACATAGCCTCGGTGGCTCATTATCTCGGCAATTAATCAAGGGTTTTCCTCTTTTCCCAAGGATGTAATTAACGCCATAGCCTTTATGGTATGACGGACTGCTGGTCCGACACGGACATTACTTTCATCTAACTAAGCCAGATCGAGCGCACAATAAACTCGTCACCTTGTGACTGGCACGCCTTATGCTAAAATAAAACCCCTAATACCAATAAAAATAAATATCGACAAATCTCATCCCCACAAGCTTGGCACGCCCGGTGGGAGTCTCCCTTCATCTCTTTGTCGAGATAAATGAGCCCCGGGGCCCTCCCAAAGAATGCTGATCGCTCACTCGTTCCTGTGTAGGGAGGGAGCTCAACGATGGCTGCTGGATTTGCCGCGCTAACTTTTGGCCTAGAGATCATGGCCAATCACGCCGCTTGTAGGTACCTGGCGGTGCTGACTAACTTCGATTCCTTCCCACCAGTGGTTGGCTTCCCCAACTTTTTGGGAGTAGCCTTTGCTGATATGCTGGAGCTAAAGGCCCCAGAGCTGGTCGAAGGAAGCATCAACAAGAAGTTTAGGGCCCATAACGCCCGAAGTAGCCGGGGCCTGTCAATAGACCAAACTCAACTGACTAGCTGCATGGTGCACCATGTAGCTTAGGGGGCTCGTCCCGCCCACCACAACCAGCCCGAGGGTTGCCGCCAAGGAAACTCCCGAAGAAGAGCCGCCGCTCCTATCACTCGACGACTGTCGGCGTCCGATAAATCAGTCTTAATTGGTGGGGTCCGCATCTTTCTGGACGGACGTGATGCCCGAGTGATCCTAGATCGGGTGGTCCCTGCTGTACCGACCCACAATGCCTTCCAAGCCCTCTCCGGGAGGAGAGCTGAGAAAGAAGAAGCCGGCCGTCGAGGCCGAAGAGAGCTGGCCCCAAGGCCGAAAGTATTCAAGCAGGCATGGGTCCCCAAGAAGATCATGCCTGTTTGACACTATCCCGAACCTGTTGAGACAGGGAGGAGGAATGAGAGGTGCTTCCCCCCAAGAAGAGAAGAGACGGTCATGGACCCTCCGTGCCGTGCTGCCCCTAGGGCCTGTGCCCGACTAGCTGACATCCCTACAATGGGGAGAAGATTCAACCGACTTGCTGGGAGAACCCAGCTAGCTTACATCCCTCCGGTGGGAGGTCGACAATTATCCCCGGTCCTCCACCAAGGACGGGGTTAAGAGGAGATGACCAATATGGTCAGAAGCTACTTTAGGGGTCTGGGCAACCCGTCATTGGGCCAGCAGCGACTGCTCCAAGCAACCGCAGCTGAAGAAGAAGACCGCTTGTCGATGGCGGTTGAAGAAGAAAAAGAAAGAGGAAGGACGTCATCTGCTGATGACAATGGGTTTAAAGATAGCCCAGATTACGAGGCCAACGAAGCCCCTCCCCAGTAGGAGGGGAGAAGGAGAACTTCTGTATTTGAAAGACTGACATTCTCCGGTCATACAAGGAGAAGGGTCTATAAACAAAAGAAAGAAATGTGAGTTTTTGCTTGCAATATGGCCGGGGTGGCCAGCAGATATGGAGGTCTACCTGAGGAGCCCCAGGAATTGGCCCAACTAGCCGAGAGGCCAGGGCTGAACACCCGGCACAATAGCTATAGACTCGTCGGTGTTGGTACTATTACAAAAATACCGACAAGAGATAGAGCTTCTGAAGAAACAGCTGCATGAGAAGACAGAGCAGACCTCGCCTTCCAAGCAGCTCGAGGTGCAGGCTGAATCATCGCAGGGAGGCGTCAACGCGTGTGACTTTCCACCACTATACACTCTACCTCAGCCGGTAGAGCATAGCCAGGCGGCCACCCAGCAGCGCCAGCCTCAACAACTTATGCCACCGGTATTGCCTCAGGTGCATCGGGCACCTCCATTACTGCGTCCTCTGCCGCAGGCAACCACCCTGGTCATCCCGTACCTACAGCCAGCACACTTCTATCTTGAGCCGGTCGATCCAACCGCTGTAAATAAGATGATGGTGGAAAGGATGATCGAATTGAAGCTCGCTGAGCGAAATGAAGGTGATTATGTCACATTTGATGCTTATCAGGTACCATACCCGCCACATTTTAGAGGCTTGGCCTCTTATGACTTTGTTCAAGTTTGGAAAATCAATAAAATAAAGCATCAAGTGGTGATTTGGTGGAGTGAGAACATTCCCTTCCTCTGGAATGGGGGTGCACTCTCCCTTCTTCCTGCTTGATGACTTGGGTTAAAAAAAAAAGCCTCCTAAGTTCGACAAATTCAATAGGAAGGGATCCCCGAAAGAGCATGTCGCATACTACTTGACCGTCATGGGTGACCTAGTCATAGACGAGTCATATCTAGTTAAGTTTTTTAGGTCCTCACTGATAGGGCTCGCATTTGAATGGTACTCCAGCCTTCCAACTGGGTCAATCATTGACTGGCTGGACATGCAGAAGAAATTCAGAGAAAGATTACATGTCACCGAGAGGGAGGTCACGGTGGCTGAGCTTTACTCAACAAGGCAAAGGGCGGATGAAACGGCCCTTGAATATATTAAGAGGTGGAGGAACCTCGGAATGATATGCAAGCAGCCCCCACATCAGGAGGATGCTGTAAAAATTTACAAGCAGAACCTCAAGAGGGAGGTACTAGAAAAGATGATTGACATGGAAATTCGATCATTTGACTGCCTGACTAATGTGGTGGCCGAAATTGAAGCCTTTCTGGCAAGGCCCGTCCCCACCTTAGCTACTGCCACCACGCAGAAGGCGAAGGCAAGAGATCGGCGCCCAGCGCCTAAAGAAGCAAATACCCTTGACATCAAGGCATTTGAACAGCAGAGGAACAAGGGCAAGAAGGCAGCCACACCTCAGCCCGACAGAACAGAAGTGAAGAAAGAGGGTCCCTCACATAGGGACAAAATGAAGATGTCCTACTCTTTCCCAAAGGAGAAGACCAAAGTTATGTTTGACTGGGTCACCCAGTACAACAAGGTCACCCTGCCTGAGCAAAAAAGGCCAAAAGACCTGAAGAGAAGAGACAGTCGAAGATTCTGCCCTTACCATCAGATGCTGGGGCATCCAATTGAAGACTGCTATGTGTTCAAAGATGTCGTTGAAGGCATGATAAGAAAAGAAGAAATAGAACTTAGGGAGTACAAAGTTGACCCTCTGCAACCCCATGAAGCACCTCTGAGAAGGGCTACAGCCAACATGATTTCTCTGTACTAGGCACTGCCTGAAGAAGTAATAGAAGCCAGCACTCACCACACTTATGAGGCTTGCTTTCTGACGCCATTAAAAGAGCAACAAGGATGGCAACAGGTCCCTGCAAAGACCAAGAAAAGGGTTGTACCTCGCCCAAGGGCAGCGGCGCATATCTGTGGCATCACACCGCGACCTACTCCTCCGGCGCCAGCATTAATCTAGACCAGCCTTCCGATAGTGATCAGAATACACACCCATAACTGAAGGAAACAGACTCCGTTGCCGGCAGTCGAAGAAATTAGTCCAGAGGTCCGACGACTTCATGACTACATAAACGGGCTAGATGAGTATGAATAGCCCGAGTTGAAGCCCTTGCTGATAAGGGACTATGTCCCATGGCAAGAAGTGGAACAGCTCTCACTAGAACAAAAAGAAGAGGTCGACAGAGCAGCAGAAAAGGATGACAGTCTATTCTGGGGGTAGGCGCCAGCCAGAGACAAGAAAAAGTAGAAGAAATAAAGAAAATTCTGCAAGGTCAAGAAGGAGACAGTACTCTTCTACAACACCCTGTCTGCCCTCTTAAATCTGCCCAGTGAGGAAGCTGAGGAAGAAATATGCTTTACACCCGCAGTCGGGGCAAGCCAGGCCGAAGCCATGACCGCTACTCATGCAACCCGGTCAGGCCGAAAATGGGGGTGCCAGCCACCTGCTAACCATAACATTATTTTTAGGGGGAGCAACCCTATAAAATACCCCCTCCAGAGGCCAAGGGAATCCAAATCCCTCCTCCGCCAGGGCTATACAATCAAAGTGGGGGCAGCAGCGGTGTCCCTTCCTTCCTTGAATTTCTGAAAATGTCTAAGAGCAAACAACCATGTCAGGATGCCAGCCCTGTAGTCGGGGGCATTCTCCCGCAACTTCAGCAACCCTCTGGTGCTTCAGATGAAGATAGGACCGGCCCGACGGTAGGTGACAGGGGACAACAAGAGCATAACACCCAGCAGAAAGCTGTAGACTCGGAGTCCAATGAGGCAGGTCCATCAGGGGCTGCAAAATAAGGCTCTTCCAAACCGAGATGGTCAGAAGAAATGAAGCTATCCAGTGTCCGAGCTGGAAGCAGGATAATGAAGATGCTGAAAAAGCTCCCAACAAGATTCACCATCTAGGAGACTCTCTCCCTGAGTGAAGAGACCTAGCAAGCAATTATCACTGCTCTGCAGACACCTACCCAGTACGAAGCTTGTTTGGCTGAGACACTACTGGGGGAAAATGTGACCTTCACAGAAGAGGACATGTTGCTCCCCACTATCAGCCACAATAGACCGTTGTACATGAGGGGACAGTTGACTGGTCGGGAACTGAACAAAATTCTGGTAGATCTCGGAGCGGCCGTCAACATTCTTCCCTATAGGATTTACCAGAGGTACTATTTCAATGTGCACCTCGACAAAGTCGGAGATATGCGCATTACCGGCTTCAACCAAAAATTTGAAGTGCCATTGGGAGTGGCAGAATTTACCCTCACTATGGAAGATTTTACTACAAGAGTGCAGTTCCATTTCATCAACTCCAGCACGTCGTACAAAGCACTACTTGGCCGCCCTTGGCTACATGAAAATCTGGTGGTGCCATCCACATTACACCAGTGTATTAAATATAATCAGGAGGGGAAGGAGGAGAGAATATTTGCCAAACTTCACCCATTCGAAGTATTTGAATGTCATCTGCTTGATGCTTCTTTATATGCTGAGCAGTTACATAAGACCTCCAAAACCAAGACCCATGCCAGGGCACCGAAAAACACCTCCGACGATGACTGGTTTCCACCACCGCCACCGGGATATGTGAGTCCCAAGATGGTGTCACACATCACCAACACAGGGGATGTGGGCAGAGCTACACCTCCTGCCACTTACCCTGAAGTCAATGAAGCTGAGGTTGACCAGCATCATGGCTACATCAAGATTCCAGAGGGTCTTGTCAAGACAATACTTGACCTCGATCATATCATTGTCGAGCCTTTCAAGACATTGGAGGTTGCACAGTCTAAAGGCCCCAGCAGCTTATTCTATGCAGCTGAAGAGCACCCCATATAGGAAGATACTGACTGTCATCTCTCTAAAGAGATAGAGAACCCTTTAGTTCCCGTTCAAGGGCTAACATTCACAATAAGCCGGGTGGCTAAGATGTTCCGGAAGCAGCACATCCCCTTCTAGCCAGTCTCGCAAAGAGAAAGAAGCATTCAAAAGGCTTTGGTACCCTGCCAGCCTAGACAAATAGTTGAGGCGTTGATGAGGGCATCTCCCGACACCCCTCTAGCTTTGATCGCCTGCACACTCTTGATATGGATTGATCATGGTCTACACTTGTTATCTTCATTTCCCAAGTTTCATTTTATGTATTTTCTTTTTATTGAGTCCTATCTTATGTATTTTCCTTTATTGAGTCATATGGTTTTAGTCCATTTCCCTTGTTATGTTTAATTGGGCCTTATTACTTTAGTTATGGGCCCATAGGATTGAGTCTAGGATATGCTCGGTCTTTTATCTTATTGTCAAGGGTATTTTGGTCATGTAAAGAATGGTTGCCTATATATAGGCCCCATCTCTCCTCTTGTATTCAACTTTTGATGAATATTGAAGAAAACCCTTTCAAACTCTCTCAATATCTCTCTCTCTCTCATTATCTCTCCATTCTCTCTCCTCCTCTCTCTAAATTTCGAAATTCACTCTCTCTCCTCCCCCTCTCAACCACTTCCAACCCCCACCTACCTCCATTAACTCCCCACAACTTCCCACAACCCCTCTTTAATCCTCACCTAGTCCCAAGGAAGTTCCACCACTCAAAACCCCACCCTCCAACCACCACCTACCCCTTTCACTTCCCTAAGCATATCTCCACCTTCCCAAGGCTGAATTAACTCATTCCAAAGCCCAAATTCGAATCTCCCCTTCCCTCCTTGCTCCCTAGGTCGCACCCCTCCTCTCCCCTCAAGCCAAGTTCACCCCCTCCTCTCTTCTCCACTCCAGCTTTGTGTGCAGGCCGACCTGCAGTTTAGCACTCTGTTGCAGCGACATCCACGACTGCATCCTGGTTCTTCTGGTGGCGTGGCCTAACTTTCTGGAAAGGCCTCCCTGTGCTCTTCGCAGGCGAGGTGGAATCACTCCATTCCGAGTTCGTGGCCGTCTGTGAAGGCTGTTCTTCCCCGACTGCGCAGAACCTCTCAGACCAGGAGCCAGAGCGGCAGAGAAGACTCTCCCACGACAAACCTTAAAGGAACCAGTCTTCGAGGTCTTCTACAAAGTTCTTCCTCCCCCTGTCAGCGTCCAGGAACAGAAGGCGGAACCCCGTTCGGCATCCGAAAACCAGAGATACCAATTTTCTACCACACCCACACCGGTCTGCCTCCTCACAGTCTGCACCGACCACCGTCCACTTCTCTGGACACCCAGCTCATCTCCAACATCAGAAGACTTCGCCGTTTGTTTTGCTGCAAAGTATACTCGTCCACGATTCCAACGAGTCTAGCGGTGCCAAATTTGGAGCTCAGGAGCGATCGTCGCAGCTTCTGCAACCTGCTGTTTCAGACTGAGCTCGGCCAGAGACCAGAGCTGCATCCATCTTCCAGTCGCTGGAGCAGTCAGCCCCCAGATCAGAACGTCGTCCAAAAAATTCAAGCCACACCCCTCTCCGGTTAGCAAGCTTTTGGCGCAAGTTTCATGAGATTCTAAGTTCGGTGGAATTATTGGCAGCATCGACATCGGCCCTCTGTCCAGAATTACAGAAGCTAGGCAGAATCGGCAAAGCTCGGAAAGTCGACTCTATCTCGCTCGTTCCCCTCCCCGCTTGGCCGGCTGAAGGCCCCTCCCTGCGTGGAGGTAATTTTTGGTTGTAATAGATTAACCCCCACCCCAAGATCCCCCCTTGCAAGGGGCGTAGTGCTGTACCTCTTCACATTTTCAGGTCAAGCTCCATCGCCGCGGCGATCGGGTGTATACCCTCGCCTCCCGGCGCGCCCTCGTCTCCGAACGGGATCGGTGTCTTCACACCGATCAGGTGAGCTTCTGATCACACCCTTGTAGCTTCATTTCTGCAAATGTAGTATTGCCTTGAATGCCCGTCGGACGGTAAGAGAGTGCTCGGAATTCATTTTAAGCAATATCGTGCCCACCGCGGCCCGTGAGTGAGTGCCACCCCACACCCCGCCTTGCGGGCCAGCCACCCACAAAGTTGGGACTCCCTGGCCCATTGGAGGTCAGCCTTAGCATTGTAAGTCCATTAGGACAATTGGGTCCCGCCTCGGACCCTCACCATCATCTCCCGGACCCACCGGGTGAACGTGTGAACCGAGTGAGCAGAAATCGTCGTTGTGAGAATCATTGAGCGCTTGTATGCTTGCGGGTCTAAGTCCTAGGGTCACCTTATCATATTTAGTGGTCTTTGGGCTGTGTCACATCAGGCGTGTTTCCCAACATCCCGGGTTAGGCTTCACCCTTGAAGAATACTATTATAGTGGGCATTCTGAGGTGGATATCATCTCCACTTTCTTCCCAACAAAATATAGTCCACCAGGGGCAACATATGATGAATACCCGGCGGAAGCTGAACATACCGGGTCGACTCAATTGAGAAACCCAGAATCAGAAGCCGAAGCTCCCTGCAGGTGCTGGGAGAAGGTTTACCCTGAAGAGACGACTTTGCAAGCCAGATTTGACACAGCCAGTAGCAGTGAAGCTGAAGACAATGAATGTAGCATCCTGAATTTTTTATAATAATGTCACCATATTATTTAATTATTTTCTTAGCTCAACTTCTAAAAATTTTATTAAAATAATAAAAAATACGTATCTTGTGTAAATTTTAATTTCCAACAACTTTGTCTTCAGGATAGAACCCATAATAAAATTGGTTAAGACCCAATTTCATGTTTTAAGCTGAAACTTGTTGGTTTTAAAGAGCAAATAAAACATTCTTAATTGGACCCAAATTCCAGCCCTTTTGAGCTCCAATTGAAGCCAAACCCTAGCCCAATTGTAGATCATTATTTCTCCTCTGAGAATCCTAATTATAGAGCCTTCCATGGGTGGCGGCGACGTCAGATAAGAGTTTTCCCCTAAATTTTTGCCGTTTTTCCTCTTTGGACTCTCTACCCGAATCCGATCACTAGAAGCATCCGTTAAATCTATAAATTGAGGGCTTTCAATCCTCTGAAATCCTATTTGCTCCGGCGGCGGGTGGCGTGATCGATCGTGGCCGGACGAGGGCGAGTTTGGGCATTCCGGGAGCGGCTAATTAGGGTTCCAGAGACCCCCTTTCTTCTTCCTCTTTCTAGCGATTAAAGGTAGGTATCTCTTAGGCTGAATTAATAACTAAATATACCATTTTGCTCGTCACCGTGAGCTCTTTCCATTGATACCTAATTGCCCAACTTGCATACACCATGCTGATCGAATTTCATTAATTACTCAAAGGTATACCTGAAAGGTTAATTTCCATGTTAACTCATTTTATGTTTAATTAAGTCACTTTAAATTTTAATTGAAGCATGTGATCTTATGCGGTTTTGAATGCTCTTTCTAATGGTAGTATTTTCTCCAATTTTTATTCACCCTAACGCTTGAAATCGGAGTTTTAATCGTGGTGTGTCGAGGTTCACCGTCGGTGGAGTCTCGGGTTGGTAAACGGTCCTACCAGGGACCGCTAGACCATTAGCGGTCGTATGATAGACCATTTCCTGGGTCTGGCGGCCTAACGATAGACCGCTTAGCCCCCCTACGTTTTCAATATATATATATATGTATGTATATTTTTCTAATGATAAACGGCCCTACGATAGACCGTTTAGTGCCTTCAGGCGGCCCATATATAGACCATTTTTGGCTTCTGACAGTGAGATGTTAAACTTGTTTTATGCGTTTTTAACTTGAAATTTACCCTGGTTTACATGATAGTTTGACCAGGAACTGTGCAGAATGAAGTATTAGCTTAGTATCATGGTTATAGACATTAAATTTTCATTATCTACATGAAAGTTACTTTGGCTATCATAAGTAGAATGATCATGTGAAATTGGTAAAACTTGGATATTAACCTTGTAATCTTAAACCATGCTATTCATGAATTGCTTACATTGGGTTCTGATAGCATTGTTTGACAGTCATACCACTCCGGTGGAGTTGATTGACCGCATCGTTTTCATTTTCCGTGGTTTTATATAGCATCAATCTTGTAATAGTTGGGATTCTCCGCCAGATATTCCTTCCGTCGGACTATGACCACTATTATGAGACCTCCGTAAGTCCCCGTGAGCCTGAGATTCCCACCAGGATGCCGGACAGGTTGTACCCCAAAGACCAGAACCTATGGACTTGATTTGATTCGTGTTTTGGGCCAGTCCAATGTCCGGACTGTTCTGAACCTCTAGCGGCCCACCTTGAGACCGCTAAGAGACCCTTCGCGGCCCAGGGTTAGATCGTTAGTCGTTCCTTGGCCTGGTGAGTAATAGGCTTGGGTTAGTCAGATTCTTGACCCAATCAATTCTAACCTGGCTAAGTCCTCTCTGTTGACTTTAGCTTTGTGGGCTGAACTCTAGTTTGGACCCATTCTGTCTCAGGCTGAATTGAGGACTTTTCTTTTGTCCAATTGAAAGCCTTGTAATACTCGACCCTATGCGGTCTAAGGCTAGACCGTTAGACCCATCCTAACGGCCCAATTTTTGACCGCTAATGATGAGATTGAACGTATTTTCCATCTTTTGTTGTGATAGCAGTAGTATCAAGGATGGCCTTGAACTGATCACTTTGGACCTTCCAATCATTTCACATGATATCTATTCCAATTTTTCCTTAGAATTTCTCTTGATCTTAGAAGGAAGTTCCTAAGCTTAAACATTGGAATTCTTGGCCATTTAATGTGGTGAATGTCTAGATTGGGATCAATGATCCAACCCTTCAATGCCAATGCATTATAAGGGCCCAGTCTGATCCTAGGAGGAGCGTCCGAAAGTACTTGTGTCCCAGGGAGTTTGTAATGACAAAGTGTGACATTGCACCGAAGTGCATGACTAGCGTGATTGGTCTATGACATTCTACGTCACTCAAATTTCTTGCGTGACATGACATACGTGCTTGTTATGGCCAATTCAATTTATCACTTACTTGTAATCTCATGGGAAGTTCTTGTTATACTTGTGCTTGTCCCTTACATGGAAATTTGTATTCCTTTTTCTACCTATCGCTTGGCATTTACTTCTTATTGTTCTTTTATCATAATATTGTTCCCGATAAAATGATTAATCACTTTAACTATGCCTGGTGATAGAGATATAAAATCCTACTGAGCTTTTGCTCACCCTACTTTCCAATCCTTTTCAGGTAGTTCGGATGATGACGTACGCACCGATGGGGATGGAAACGAGTGATCCTGGAGCGAGCCTTTGTGATTTATGTTTGAGTCAATGTCCTAGAGTAGTCGTTGAGATCTTTTAGTTCGGAGTCTATGTAATTTTATTTTGATTGATGTAAGAGTTAGAAAGTCCACAAGATGTCAGGTGTAATAAGTACTTTTCTCTGTTATTATCAATAAAGTTTGGGTTATGCATATTTTTAATGTTTAGCCTTGTGGTATGGTCTCTTGTGGCAATGTATGCTCTGATTGACATGAATGATATAAATTGTTACGTTCTGATTTTCCGCGTCGGGACGTGACAGTTTTTGTGGTATCAGAGCCTAGGTTTTCTTTAGACCCTAGGTTTCAAGTAGTGTCATAGAACCCGTCACATTGGTAAAGTCAGGAGTCCAACCCAGTGAGTTGGGTAGAGACTTGGGTTAAGTTAATTAATTAGCTCTAAGAATATAAAGTCATTAAAATATCCTTAATTAATTCTGGTTACATTGTAGGAATTTTTTCGTGATAGCGGTAGAGCGCGCGTAGTGGCGTGATATGCAACGCACGGTGTAGGGCCTGACCCAGGCCTTATAGCAGGTAGCTCAATGTGGTGCACAGCACGGGGTGGACAATCTACATCGAAACTTTCAAGGCTTGAATCCCCCATGTTTTAGCGGATCCTCAGACCCAGATGAGTTCGAGAATTGGTTGAAGGAGACAGGACGTATCTTCAGGGTTATGCAATGTGGAGACTAGGATCGCGTCCTCTTAGCAACTTTCCAGTTGGAACGTGATGCACGTGCTTGGTGGGAAGCCATGGAAGCCACACTCGGTAATCGACGTGCATCGTGAGATGAGTTTAAAGAACAGTTTAACAACATGTATTTCTCAGTTCGAGTGCAGGAGAAGAAAGCAGCTGAGTTCGTTGCATTAAAACAGAGAAATTTATCTGTTGTGGAGTATGAAGCACAGTCTGCTAGATTATCTAAATATGCACCACATCTGGTGTCCACGGAGAAGATGAAGGCCAAACGATTCTTAAATGGTTTGAAGCTTCAGTACATTAATCAATTGGTGCCCTTGGAAATTCATGTTTATGCTGAGGTTGTGAGAAAAGCCCAAGTTCTTGAAGACACTATAGAAATGATTGATCAGATAAGAGGTCGGGATAAGAAGAAGGAGCAGACCACCAGTTTCGGGAATTTTAAACCGGGTAATGGCCAGAAGAGGCCCAATGGCGGGCTGAGCTTTTCGAAGAATAAGAAACCGAAGGAAGGTGAGAAGAAGGTCGGATCGACTGCTCCATCTAAGGTAGTTTGCAAGTATTGTGACCGCCCGGGTCACAAGATGGAGGAGTGTTGGCGCAAGCTGGGTGCTTGTCTGAGATGTGGGAGTAGGGACCACAGAATCCCTGAGTGTCCCCTTATTAATGAACCGGCAGCATCTGGCAAGCCGCAAGGGAATCACAAGCGGCAGGGCAAGCTCCAAGCCCTTTAAGATGCAGAGACTGAAATCGAAGCTACCGAGGAAGGAGGTATTGTCGAAGGTACCCTCACTATTCTTTCCAAGCCAGCATTTGTAGTTTTCGACACTAGAGCCACTCATTCTTTTATATCTCTGAAATTTGCTAAGACTTTATCTGTGGAACCGATATTATTGGATTCTCATCTTGTGATATCAACCCCTATTGGTTCGGGGTCCGAGATTAAATATTATTATCCTTCCAGTGAAGTTTTGATTAATGATTGTAACTTATCTGTTGATTTGCTATGCATGAAGAGGAAAGATTATGATGTGATTCTAGGAGCTGATTGGTTAGCTAGACATGGTGCTAGTGTCCACTGTAAAACAGGGGTAGTGTCCTTCCCCGGACGCCCTGAGCTTTCCTTTTCAGGCTCTAGGCAATCTAAGTCTGTGCCGCTTATTTCGGCACTTTGGGCAAATAAGTTGTTAAGGAAAGGGTGTCAAGCATTCTTGGCTTTGATCTCTTTAACTGATAAGAAAGAAGTAGTGTAGCCCCCCTGGAAATTTTAAAAAAAAGAATAAAATATATTTCAAATCTATACATGCTAATATTGGTCATAAATTGAATAAAAATTCGATAAAGGGTAATAACCTAAATTGATAAATGGGCCTTACACTTAAATAAATAAAAATAAATAAATAAATATATATATATATAACAAATGGGTCAAAAAAATAAATAACGCCCCCTCCTAAGCCGCTAATTTAAATATTGACGCCTTTTCTAATGGTCGTCAATTTTATATTTTAAATAAGGCAATAGTAAAGGATGACTTTCATTAAGGCGCTAATTAATAAGAAGACGCCCTCACTTAAGGCGCTAATTCCTATCGAGAGAATTGAAAATAAAAGTGGTTAAATATAGCAAAGTAAACGACGCCCTTGTTTAAGGCGTTATTTAATGAAAACACGCCCTCTGGTAAGGCGCTATTTTGCCCGTTTGAGAGTGCAGTGGAAGCCTTAGGGTTTTTAATCCAAAGGAGGATAGCGGCTGTTATTACGAAAGTATGAAAACTTATCATGGCAAGTTTTATTCAAAACAAGGACACCATGATCGTATTAGGACTCTTATAGCCGGAAAGGTTATAAATAAGCCTGCATGCGCAGCAAGGCTCCATTGCTGCTGCTGCTGTTCCGTTCGAAGGGAAAAAGTCTTGTTCGTGGGTTCTTCATCCTGCTGAACGCTAAGCAAGAAGGAGAGCATATCCGTCTTCTTCCTCTTCTTCATCTTGTTGGCAGAACGTGGGAGCTTTCATAATCTTCTCCCTCCATCTTCATCCTGCAAGCCGACGGATACTCTGTTCGAAACAGAGTATCGTTTCTTCATCTCGAACACCGTTTAATCTTCAAAAAAGGTAGGTTATCTCAAGTCTCGTAGCCCAAACAAGCATAAATCATGATCATATTGTAGGTTTTCTCAAGAAACGTAGCCCAAACTAGCATAGATTATGTAATAATATCATCCATGATCTCATGCATATAGTCTTATTGCGTTTTCAAAGGTTCTGTAAGATTTTAAAATAAGCGACCCTGCCAAGGGCGCTAATTTAAAAGAAGCGACCCAGCCCAGGGTGCTAATTCAAGATCTGACGCCCTCCCTAGGATTCATCAATTCTTTGAAATTATTAAATACTCATGTTTAAAAATTTTATATCTATGAAACCATGAATCCAATCTAATGCATGATTATACCCCTTGAATCCTACTATTTTTCTTGTCCTGACCATGTAACTTGTTATCCCAAAATTGTATTATCTGAAAATTTTCACTGTTCATGTTAAATCTTGGATGAACTTGAATTAACGACCTGATACAGGTCGTCTCTTATAGAACTGACGCCCCACCAAAGGGCGCTAATTTAAAAGTAACGCCCATGTCCAAGGCGCGTTTTGTTAAAATTCCAGAATATTGAAATTCCTGCAAAATAGAGTTATATAATGGACGACCCCTGTATAAGTCGTCAAATTATAAATAAACGCCCCTGTCAAAGACGTTAATTTGATAAGTAATGACTTAGATTAAGTCGCTAATTTCCTGTGTAATTATTTCATACTGCTTTCTGTGAACCGAGGGTTTTCTATATCTATATATACATATATATCGGCACTATGTTCCATTCCATGAATATAGTCCCATGTTTCACGATGGTTATCGCATTACCCCTCAATTCTCGGTGACCTACAAGCTCTCCATTGGACATTCCGTTCCTTTGGACTAGCAAGTTAGTCATAGAGACCTCCGTAAGACTCCTCGAGCCTTGGATTCCCTCAAGGCCGACTGAGCAGGTTGTACCATAAAAACCCTTTACACTATTTTGCCATGTCACTCTTTAGAAACATGGTATATCGACCCTCATGATATGCTATGTGGATATCATGAGTATATTCTTGATGGAATGTGGACATCATATCATTGATATGCTGTTCTTGTGGACCTCAATTCTATATCAAATGGGTGACCATCCATGTATATGGATACCTATTTGTTATGGTACCCAATTGGGGAACAAAATCTACCCAATTTTATCGACATTCATGATCATACCGTCATTATCAATTTTTGAACTCTAAAAGCCATTTCCTTGAATTCCGTGGGACCTATCCACAAATCTATCTTGATATCTTACATGAGTTTGTTCTTGGAATTCCATGGCTATACATAAAGTGGTTGTCTAGATATTACATGTAACAATGTCAGCGCATATAGGGCCCGATCTGGTCCTAGGAGGAGCACCCGAAAGTACTTGTGCCCATGGGAGTTATATTGATCACAGTGTGACATTGCACCGAAGTACTTGCTTGAATCTACGACATCTCCACTATATCTCTATCTCTCTCTCGCGTGCTTGACTTGACATGACTTGCGTGGCCCGGAATGGGCAAAGTACTTGCTTGTTAATAGCCATTATTTCACGACATGAAAGACTTTGTTGATATACTTGGTACTCATTCAAATACTTGAATACTTGAAATTCCCTATCTTGGATCAACAACATATGTTATTTCCTCTCGTTATCATGTTCAATTCCATAACATTTTATTTTACATGTTTTACATATAGACTTGCATTTTCATTTGAAAAAAGTTAAATACTTACACCAATTGCTAGTTCTTGAGATATAATTCCTACTGAGCGTTCGCTCATCAAGTTCTTGTCCCCAAACTTTCAGGTAATACGGACCATGACTCGGACTCAGATGGGCAGGAGCAAGAGTGACAAGCGTAGAACCTGCAAGCGTCATGTTGCTACTACTATTTATCGTGTCTTGTCGCCCTTAGTTCATTCTTGGAGTCTTGTCATTGGATATTGTGATATGTCAATGTGTTGTAATAATTAAGGCTTATGGGCCTGGTTCGAATTGTTAGTCTGGGAGTATGTGACTTTATTTATGGATTTGTTGTCATCACTGGTATCAGTGTTTGATTATGTTTCAAATTCTCATCTTTTTGCGGACTCTATTTGATGTCGAAATTCTACTTGCTCTGATTGACATGATTGTTATAAACTCATCACGTTCTCCCGGGTTTCTTTCCACGCTCGGGGCGTGACGGTTTTTGTGGTATCAGAGCCTAGGATTTCAAGTCCTAGGAAACCCAAGTCTAAGGATAGGTCTATCCCAAACCGTGAGGATGGGTAGTGCCATGGGTATAAGTCCTTATAGGGCATCCGACTACAAATTTCAACATGAAACTAATTAAGGTCGACTCTTTGTAGGAATATGGCTGCTGAACGCGCACAATGGCGTGAGATGCAACGAACTGTTCAGGGCCTGACCCAAGCCTTACAACAGGTGGCTCAAGGTGGGGCACATCATGGAGCTGGCGACCTCTACCGGAGTTTTAGAAACCTCAACCCTCCGAGATTTGCGGGATCATCAAACCCCGAGGATGCGGAGAATTGGATAAAAGAGATCGAACGGATCTTCCGCGTCATGCAATGCGCGGATGATGAGAAGGTGCTTCTGGCCACGTTCCTACTGGAACGGGACGCTCGTGCTTGATGGGAGTCTGTAGAGGCCACCTTGCCCGAAAACCATGTTACTTGGGCTGAATTTGTTGAGCATTTCAATAGCAAGTATTTCTCCGACCGTGTTCAGGAGAAAAAGGCCGCGGAATTTGCTACCTTGAAGCAACGATCCCTGTCGGTAGCTGACTATGAAGCCCAGTTCTCCCGGTTATCTAGATATGCACCACATTTAGTTTGCACTGAAAAGATGAAGGCAAGAAGGTTCTTGAATGGGTTACGACCCCAGTATATCACCCAGCTCGCTCCCTTGGATATTCAAGTGTACTCAGAGATGGTGCGTCGTACCCAGTTGCTAGAAGACGCCACGGAACTGTCTGACAAAATCCGTGGTAAGGATAAAAGGGAGAATGTCACAAGCCCCAACACTTTTAAACCATCTTTCAAAAAGCGAACCAATAATGGAGGCGAACCCCCCAAGGTGAAGAAATTCAAAAAGGCTAATAACAAACCTTTCTCCATCATGGCACCGCCAAAGGAGAATTGTAAATATTGCGACAAACCGGGTCATCAGGCTGCAGAATGTTGGAGAAGGCTCAGAGCGTGCCTTCATTGTGGGAGTAAAGAACACCGTATTCCTGACTGTCCAATGATGAACGAGCAAAGTGAGCCTGAGACAAAGGAAGAGAAGTGTCAGGCAAGGAAGCAAGGACAGTTACAAGCTCTCCAAGAGACAGAACCAACCGAGGGTGGGTTGGTGGAAGGTATTTTGACTGTCTGCTCTAAATCTGCTCAAGTACTGTTTGATACTGGCGCCACACATTCTTTTGTTTCAAAGAAATTTGCTGCTTCATTCTCTATGGAACCTGAATGGATAGATTTGGTGATTTCTACCCCGTTAGGGAATGAATCTGATGTCACTTTCTATTACCCAACTGCAAGATTATAGTTAAAGGCCACAACTTACCTACAAATTTAATATGCTTAGATCTGAAAGAGTACGATGTAATTCTAGGGGCCGATTGGCTATCCACCTATCGGGCAACTGTAGACTGCCGAAATGGAAAAGTAACTTTTGTGGATTACCCAGAGTTAACTTACGTTACTCCCCGGAAGAGATCACCAGTCATCTCTGCTCTTCGAGCCCATAAACTTATCAACAAAGGATGCGAGGCATTCTTAGCATTTGTAACTGCCACAGAGGCTAAGGTAGCTAGACTAGAAGACATTCTAGTGGTTCGGGAGTTCTCCGATGTTTTCCCTGAAGATTTGCCTGGTTTGCCACCAGAGAGAGAGGTCTCGTTCACTATAGACCTTGTTCCGGGTGCCAGACCTGTTTCCAAAGCACCCTACAGAATGTCCCCCGCAGAATTAAAAGAATTGAAGGAGCAGCTTATGGAGCTATTGAAGAAAGGATTTATTAGACCAAGTACTTCCCCATGGGGAGCACCAATGTTGTTCGTCAAGAAGAAGGATGGATCGATGAGGCTATGCATCGATTATCGGCAGCTGAACCACCTCACTATCAAGAATAAATATCCACTGCCAAGGATTGATGAACTCTTTGATCAGATTTCTGGAGCAAAGTATTTCTCAAAAATTGATCTTCGATCAGGTTATCACCAATTGAGGATCAAGGACGAGGATATTCACAAAACTGCATTCCGAAGCAGGTACGGGCATTATGAATTTACTGTTATGCCTTTTGGACTAACAAATGCCCCTGCAGCTTTTATGCAGCTTATGAATAGCATCTTTAGACCACATCTGGACAAATTTATTGTGGTTTTTATCGATGATATCTTGATATATTCAAAGTCTGAAGAAGAGCATGAAGTGCATTTAAGAATAGCATTGCAGATATTGAGGGATAATCAATTATATGCCAAATATAGCAAATGCGAGTTTTGGCTGGAAGAAGTGTCCTTCTTAGGACATGTAATTTCAAAAGATGGAATCTCAGTGGACCCCGCAAAGGTTGAAGCGATAAAGAATTGGGAACAACCAACAAATGCAACAGAAATTAGGAGTTTCCTTGGTCTTGCTGGTTATTACCGACGTTTTATTAAAAACTTCTCAAGAATTGCAGTACCCCTCACCAGGTTGACCCGCAAGGAAGTGCCATATGAGTGGAATGAGGAATGTGAACAAAGCTTCCAAACATTGAAGGACCGTTTAACTACTGCTCCAGTCTTGGCCCATCCTATCGAAGGAGAGAAGTATGAGGTATATACCGATGCTTCCGGTATTGGCCTCGGTTGTGTATTAATGCAACAAGGGAGAGTTATTACATACTCTTCTAGGCAGTTGAAGAAGCATGAAGAAAACTACCCAGTGCATGACTTGGAGTTGGCCGCGGTAGTATTTGCACTAAAGATCTGGAGACACTATCTCTACGGAGAACAATTCATAGTATTCTCCGATCATAAGAGCCTCAAATATCTATTCTCCCAGAAGGAGCTTAATATGAGGCAACGTCGATGGCTGGAATATTTAAAAGACTTTGATTTCACTATTCAGTATCACCCCGGAAAAGGGAATTCGGTAGCCGATGCCTTAAGTCGAAAGCCGAGAGCCCTTATAGCCAGCTGTATGATACGGGAATGGAAACTATTAGAGGAATTCTCTAGACTAAATATAAGCATGGACCAGAAAGACAGGTGTATTACTCTCTCTCACATGAGTGTGCATTCGGACTTGCTATTCGAAATCAAGAAGTTACAAGACGAAGATCCTGGAATGATTGAAATTAGGGAGAAACTAGATCAAAGAACCGGATTCAAGATAGCAATTGATGGAAGGCTAATGTTTCAGGAAAGGACATGTGTTCCGGACTGCCCTGAGTTGAAGAGGAAGATTTTAGATGAAGCTCACCGCTCTAGGTATACCATTCATCCTGGAGCAACTAAGATGTACAAAGATCTAAAAAGAACTTTCTGATGGCCGAACATGAAGAGGGAGGTAGCGGACTTTGTGTCTCGCTGTCTCATGTGCCAACAAGTGAAAGCGGAACACCAAAGGCCCGCCGGAAAGTTACACCCCCTTGATATTCCCAAATGGAAATGGGAAGAAATTGGTATGGATTTCATCATGGGATTGCCTAAATCTAGAGGCGGACATGATGGTATTTGGGTAATCATCGACCGACTGACCAAGTCGGCGCATTTCTTACCAATTAAAAGTCGATGGTCGGTTGATGTTTTGGCCGCATTGTATATTAAGGAGATTGTGAGATTGCATGGAGTCCCATCATCGATCGTGTCTGACCGAGACTCTCGCTTCACTTCTCATTTCTGGAAGGGTCTACAACATTCGTTGGGAACGAAGCTCAATTTCAGTACTGCTTTCCACCCCCAGACCGATGGTCAGACTGAGAGAACAAATCAAATAGTTGAAGACATGTTACGGGCTTGCATTGTTGACTTTGGCGGAGGTTGGCATGATCATTTACCTCTAGCAGAGTTTGCATACAACAATAGCTATCAAGCCAGTATACAGATGGCTCCATTTGAAGCCTTGTATGGCAGGAGTTGCCGATCTCCTATATGCTGGGATGAAGTTGGCGAGAAGCAACTACTAGGGCCCGATATGGTAAGAAACACAACGGAAAAGGTCGAACTTATCCGAGAGAGACTCAAAGTGGCACAATCTAGGCAGAGGTCCTATGTAGATAATAGAAGAAGGGAATTAGAGTTCCAAGTTGGAGAGCATATTTACCTCAAGGTCTCACCCGGTCGAGGAATAAGAAGGTTCGGAGTTAAAGGTAAGCTTACACCGAGATTCATTGGTCCATTCGAAATATTGGAAAGAGTTGGCGAGGTAGCCTATCATCTTGCTTTACCTCCACAACTGTCGGAAGTGCACAATGTGTTCCACATTTCCATGCTGAAGAAATATGTGCACGACCCTTTCCATGTCATTGATCATAGCAACTTAATGATTCAAAGGGACCTCACTTATGAACAAAAGCCAATGAAGATTCTTGATCGAGAGGTCCGAGTCTTAAGAAACAAGACCATTCCCATGGTTAAAGTGCATTGGAACAAATGTCAGGAACAAGAAGCAACATGGGAAACTGAAGAATCTATGCGAAGGAGATATCTGGAATTGTTCTAAACTGTAAGTACTCTATACCCTCCATGTCTCCATTCACGCAATTGAATTTGGGGATCAAATTCTTTTAAGTGGGGGAGGGTGTAGCACCCCTTGAAATTTTAAAAAAAAAGAATAAAATAGATTTCAAATCTATACATGCTAATATTGGTCATAAATTGAATAAAAATTCGATAAAGGGTAATAGCCTAAATTGATAAATGGGCCTTACACTTAAATAAATAAAAATAAATAAATAAATAAATATATAACAAATGGGTCAAAAAAATAAATAACGCCCCCTCCTAAGCCTCTAATTTAAATATTGACGCCTTTTCTAATGGTCGTCAATTTTATATTTTAAATAAGGCAATAGTAAAGGACGACTTTCATTAAGGCGCTAATTAATAAGAAGACGCCCTCACTTAAGGCGCTAATTTCTATCGAGAGAATTGAAAATAAAAGTGGCTAAATATAGCAAAGTAAACGACGCCCTTGTTTAAGGCGTTATTTAATGAAAACACGCCCTCTGGTAAGGCGCTATTTTGCCCGTTCGAGAGTGCAGTGGAAGCCTTAGGGTTTTTAATCCAAAGGAGGATAGCGGCTGTTATTACGGAAGTATGAAAACTTATCATGGCAAGTTTTATTCAAAACAAGGACTCCATGATCGTATTAGGACTCTTATAGCCGGAAAGGTTATAAATAAGCCTGCATGCGCAGCAAGGCTCCATTGCTGCTGCTGCTGCTGTTCCGTTCGAAGGGAAAAAGTCTTGTTCATGAGTTCTTCATCCTGCTGAACGCTAAGCAAGAAGGAGAGCGTATCCATCTTCTTCCTCTTCTTCATCTTGTTGGCAGAACGTGGGAGCTTTCATAATCTTCTCCCTCCATCTTCATCCTGCTAGCTGACGGATACTCTGTTCGAAACAGAGTATCGTTTCTTCATCCCGAACACCGTTTAATCTTCAAAAAAGGTAGGTTATCTCAAGTCTCGTAGCCCAAACAAGCATAAATCATGATCATATTGTAGGTTTTCTCAAGAAACGTAGCCCAAACTAGCATAGATTATGTAATAATATCATCCATGATCTCATGCATATAGTCTTATTGCGTTTTCAAAGGTTCTGTAAGATTTTAAAATAAGCGACCCTGCCAAGGGCGCTAATTTAAAAGAAGCGACCCAGCCCAGGGCGCTAATTCAAGATCTGACGCCCTACCCAGGATTCATCAATTCTTTGAAATTATTAAATACTCATGTTTAAAAATTTTATATCTATGAAACCATGAATCCAATCTAATGCATGATTATACCCCTTGAATCCTGCTATTTTTCTTGTCCTGACCATGTAACTTGTTATCCCAAAATTGTATTATCTGGAAATTTTCACTGTTCATGTTAAATCTTGGATGAACTTGAATTAACGACCTGATACATGTCGTCTCGTATAGAACTGACGCCCCACCAAAGGGCGCTAATTTAAAAGTAACGCCCCTGTCCAAGGCGCGTTTTGTTAAAATTCCAGAATATTGAAATTCCTGCAAAATAGAATTATATAATGGACGACGCCTGTATAAGTCGTCAAATTATAAATAAACGCCCCTGTAAAAGGCGTTAATTTGATAAGTAATGACTTAGATTAAGTTGCTAATTTCCTGTGTAATTATTTCATACTGCTTTCTATGAACCGAGGGTTTTCTATATCTATATATACATATATATCGGCACTATGTTCCATTCCGTGAATATAGTCCCATGTTTCACGATGGTTATCGCATTACCCCTCAATTCTCGGTGACCTACAAGCTCTCCATTGGACATTCCGTTCCTTGGAACTAGCAAGTTAGTCATAGAGACCTCCGTAAGACTCCTCGAGCCTTGGATTCCCTCAAGGCCGACTGAGCAGGTTGTACCATAAAAACCCTTTACACTATTTTACCATGTCACTCTTTAGAAACATGGTATACCGGCCCTCATGATATGCTATGTGGATATCATGAGTATATTCTTGATGGAATGTGGACATCATATCATTGATATGCTGTTCTTGTGGACCTCAATTCTATATCAAATGGGTGACCATCCATGTATATGGATACCTATTTGTTATGGTACCCGATTGGGGAACAAAATCTACCCAGTTTTATCGACACTCATGATCATACCGTCATTATCGATTTTTGAACTCTAAAAGCCATTTCCTTGAATTCCGTGGGACCTATCCACAAATCTATCTTGATATCTTACATGAGTTTGTTCTTGGAATTCCATGGCTATACATAAAGTGGTTGTCTAGATATTACATGTAACAATGTCAGCGCATATAGGGCCCGATCTGGTCCTGGGAGGAGCACCCGAAAGTACTTGTGTCCATGGGAGTTATATTGATCACGGTGTGACATTGCACCGAAGTACTTGCTTGAATCTACGACATCTCCACTATATCTCTATCTCTCTCTCGCGTGCTTGACTTGACATGACTTGTGTGGCCCGGAACGGGCAAAGTACTTGCTTGTTAATAGCCATTATTTCACGACATGAAAGACTTTGTTGATATACTTGGTACTCATTCAAATACTTGAATACTTGAAATTCCCTATCTTGGATCAACAGCATATGTTATTTCCTCTCGTTATCATGTTCAATTCCATAACATTTTATTTTACATGTTTTACATATAGACTTGCATTTTCATTTGAAAAAAGTTAAATACTTACACCAATTGCTAGTTCTTGAGATATAATTCCTACTGAGCGTTCGCTCATCAAGTTCTTGTCCCCAAACTTTCAGGTAATACGGACCATGACTCGGACTCGGATGGGCAGGAGCAAGAGTGACGAGCGTAGAACCTGCAAGCGTCATGTTGCTACTACTATTTATCGTGTCTTGTCGCCCTTAGTTCATTCTTGGAGTCTTGTCATTGGATATTGTGATATGTCAATGTGTTGTAATAATTAAGGCTTATGGGCCTGGTTCGAATTGTTAGTCTGGGAGTATGTGACTTTATTTATGGATTTGTTGTCATCACTGGTATCAGTGTTTGATTATGTTTCAAATTCTCATCTTTTTATGCACTCTATTTGATGTCGAAATTCTACTTGCTCTGATTGACATGATTGTTATAAACTCGTCACGTTCTCCCGGGTTCCTTCCGCGCTCGGGGCGTGACAAGTAGAGTTGGAGGACATCTCAGTTGTTCGGGATTTTTCGGAAGTGTTTCCTGAAGAATTGCCAGGTCTTGCCCTTGAGAGGGAGGTTGTTTTCTCCATTGACTTGATTCCTAGCGCTTCACCTGTTTCAAAGGCCCCCTATCGCATGTCCCCTGCTGAGTTAAGGGAATTAAAGGCACAATTGCTATACTTGCTAGAAAAAGGGTTTATTCGTCCGAGTACTTCCCCGTGGGGTGCTCCTGTACTTTTCGTGAGAAAGAAAGATGATTCGTTGAGGCTGTGCATTGATTATCACCAATTGAACCAGCTCATCGTGAAAAATAAGTATCCTTTACCAAGGATCGATGAGCTATTTGATCAGCTATCTGGAGCCCAGTACTTCTCGAAGATCGATCTCAGATCGGGGTACCATCAGTTGAGGATAAAAGGTGATGATATCTTTAAGATGACATTCCGTAGCAGGTATGGGCATTTTGAATTCGTTGTAACGTCGTTTGGACTAACAAATACTCCTACAGCTTTCATGCAGCTAATGAATAGTGTGTTCCGACCCTACTTAGATCAGTGGGTCATAGTATTCATTGATGATATTTTGTTATACTCAAAGAGCAAGGAGGAGCATGGAGAACACTTGAGGATGGCGTTGCAAATACTAAAGGATCATCAGTTATACGTCAAGTTCAGTAAATGTGAGTTCTGGTTGCAAGAGGTGTCTTTTCTAGGGCACATTATCTCTAACGATGGAATTTTAGTGGACCCTTCTAAAGTAGAGGCAGTACGTAATTGGGAAAGGCCTGTTCATGCAACTAAGATCAGGAGTTTCTTAGGATTAGCAGGTTATTATCGGAGGTTCATTAAGGATTTCTTTAAGATTGCAGTACCCTTGACTAGGTTAACTCGTAAGGAGAATCAATTGGAGTGGTCAGAAGACTGTGAGCCAAACTTTGAAGGAGTGTTTGACCACTGCCCCAATTTTGGCCTTACCTTTTGGAGAAGGAGGTTTTGAAGTATACACAGATGATTCAGGAATCGACTTAGGTTGCTTGTTGATGCAACAAGGGAGAGTGATAGCTTATTCCTCCAGGCAGTTGAGAAAAGATGAGGAGAATTACCCTATTCATGACTTGGAATTAGCAGCAGTTGTGTTTGCTTTGAAGATTTGGAGGCACTATCTATATGGAGAAACTTTCACAGTGTACTCAGATCATAAGAGCCTTAAGTATTTATTTTCTCAGAAAGAGTTGAACATGAGGTAGAGAAGGTGGCTAGAGTATTTAAAGGATTTTAATTTCTCTATTGAATATCATTCCGAAAAAGGGAATGTGGTAGAAGATGCTTTGAGCAGGAAGCCAACAGCTAGATTAGCCAGTTTGATGCTTCAAGAATGGAAGCTGTTAGAGAAGTTTGCAAGTTTAGATCTTAATGTCACAGAAAAGGAAGATCGGATTATGGTTGCTCATATCCAGCTTCATTCAGAATTGCTGGCAAAGATTAAGCAGCTTCAGGATAATGACCCAATACTAGTTGAAATCAAAGAGCAGTTAGCTAGTCGACCAGATTTTATGTTAGCTGATGATGGTAGGTTGTTGTTTCGAGGAAGAACTTGTGTTCCTGATTCTGCATAAATAAAGGGAAAGATTCTTGAGGAAGCTAACAAGTCTAAGTATACTATTCATCCAGGAGCTGCAAAGATGTATCGAGATTTGAAGAGAACCTTTTGGTGGCCGAACATGAAAAGGGAAGTGGTTAAATTTGTGAGCAGGTGTTTAGTATGTCAGCAAGTTAAAGCTGAGCATTTTAGGCCTACTGGGAAATTAAAGCCCCTCGAAATACCATAATGGAACTAGGTGAGTGTCGGTATAGATTTTATTATGGGTTTGCCCGGGACTCGTAGTAGCTTTGATGCAATTTGGGTGATTATTGACTGATTAACAAAGTCCGCGCACTTTTTACCTATTAAATCAAAGTGGACTGTAGATGTGTTAGCTGCCCTGTACATGAAGGAAATAGTGAGGTTACATGGAGTCCCTGTATCCATTATATCTGACAGAGACCCTAGGTTTACCTCTCACTTTTGGAAAGGTCTGCAAGCGTCGTTGGGAACTCATTTGAATTTCAGTACTGCTTTTCACCCTCAGACTGACGGGCATACTAAGAGAACAAATCAGATTGTCGAAGATATGTTAAGAGCTTATATGATTGACTTTGGAGGAAGTTGGCATGAACATTTGCCTTTGATTGAGTTTACCTACAACAATAGTTATCAATTCAGCATACAGATGGCACCATTCGAGACTTTGTATGGAAGAAGCTGTAGATCCCCTCTTTGTTGGGAAGAGATCGGTGAGAAGCAATGGCTCAGACCAGATCTTATTTCGGAGACGTCCAAGAACATTCAAGTTATTAGAGACCATTTGCAGATTGCTCAGTCCAGGCAGAAGAGCTATGCTGATAACAGAAGGAGGAATTTGGAGTTTCAGGTTGGAGAGCATGTGTTTCTGAAAGTTTCACCATCAAGAGGAATCCGAAGATTTGGAATTCGAGGCAAGTTAAGCCCAAGGTTTGTTGGCCCATTCGAGATCTTGGAGAGGGTAGGCGAAGTTGCCTATAGGTTGGCATTACCACCACAGCTATCAGGCATTCACAATGTGTTCCATGTATCTATGCTGCGAAAGTACGTTTACGACCCTTCGCACATCATCCAACATGATGATTTGGAATTGAAAGAAGATCTATCTTATGAAGAAAAGCCTGTCAAGATTTTGGACTTCAAGCAGTAGCAACTCAGGAACCGATCCAATCTGATGGTCAAGGTCTAGTGGAGTCGGCGCGGAACTGAGGAGGCAACGTGGGAGACCGAGAAAGCAATTAGGAAGTTATATCCCAAATTGTTCTAAGGTTGATTTTTATTTCAATAAGATTCGGTGAATTTGGGTATCAGATTCCTTAAAGAGGGGGAGGGTGTAGCATCCTGAATTTTTTATAATAATATCACCATATTATTTAATTATTTTCTTAGCTCAACATCTAAAAATTTTATTAAAATAAGAAAAAATATGTATCTTATGTAAAATTTAATTTCCAACAACTTTGTCTTCAGGATAGAACCCAAAATAAACATGGTTAAGGCCCAATTTCATGTTTTAAGCTGAAACTTGTTGGTTTTAAAGAGCAAATAAAACATTCTTAATTGGACCCAAATTCCAGCCCTTTTGAGCTCCAATTGAAGCCAAACCCTAGCCCAATTGTAGATCATTGTTTCTCCTCTGAAAATCCTAATTATAGAGCCTTCCATGGGTGGCGGCGGTGTCAGATAAGAGTTTTCCCCTAAAATTTTGTCGTTTTTCCTCTTTGGACTCTCTACCCAAATCCGATCACTAGAAGCATCCGTTAACTCTATAAATTGAGGGCTTTCAATCCTCTGAAACCCTATTTGCTCCGACGGCGGGTGACGTGATAGATCGTGGCCGGACGAGGGCGAATTTGGGCATTCCGAGAGCGACTAATTAGGGTTCCGGAGACCCCTTTCTTCTTCGTCTTTCCAGCAATTAAAGATAGGTATCTCTTAGGCTGAATTAATAACTAAATATACCATCTTGCTCATCTCTGCGAGCTCTTTCAATTGATACCTAATTGCCCAACTTGCATACACCATGCTGATCAAATTTCATTAATTACTCAAAGGTATACCTGAAAGGTTAATTTCCATGTTAACTCGATTTATGTTTAATTAAGTCACTTTAAATTATAATTGAAGCATGTGATCTTATGCGGTTTTGAATGCTCTTTCTAATGGTAGTATTTTTCCCAATTTTTATTCACCCTAACACTTGAAATCAGAGTTTTAATCGTGGTGTGTTGAGGTTCACCGTCGGTGGAGTCTGGGGTTGGTAAACGGTCCTACCAGGGACCGCTAGACCATTAGCGGTCGTATGCTAGACCGTTTCCTGGGTCTGGCGGCCTAACAATAGACCGCTTAGCCCCCTGCCTTTTCAATATATATATATATATATATATATATATATATGCATATTTTTCTAATGATAAACGGCCCTACGATAGACCGTTTAGTGCCTTCAGGCGGCCCATATATAGACCATTTTTGGCTTCTGACAGTGAGATGTTAAACTTGTTTTATGTGTTTTTAACTAGAAATTTACCCTGGTTTACATGATAGTTTGACCAGGAACTGTGCAGAATGAAGTATTAGCTTAGTATCATGGTTATAGCCATTAAATTTTCATTATCTACATGAAAGTTACTTTGGCTATCATAAGTAGAATGATCATGTGAAATTGGTAAAACTTGGATATTAACCTTGTAATCTTAAACCATGCTATTCATAAATTGCTTACATTGGGTTTTGATAGCATTGTTTGACAGTCATACCACTCCGGTGGAGTTCATTGACCGCACCGTTTTCATTTTCCGTGGTTTTATATAGCCTCAATCTTGTAATAGTTGCGACTCTCCACCGGATATTCCTTCCGTCAAACTAGGACCACTATTATGAGACCTCCGTAAGTCCCCGTGAGCCTGGGATTCCCACCAGGATGCCGGGCGGGTTATACCCCAAATAACAGAACCTACGGACTTGATTTGATTCATGTTTTGGGCCAATCCAATGTCCGGACTGTTCTGAACCTCTAGCGGCCCACCTTGAGACCGCTAAGAGACCCTTCGTGGCCCAGGGTTAGACCGTTAGTCGTTCCTTGGCCTGGTTAGTAATAGGCTTGGGTTAGTTAGATTCTTGAACCCAACCAATTCTAACCTAGCTAAGTCATCTCTGTTGACTTTAGCTTCGTGGGCTGAACTCTAGTTTGGACCCATTCTATCTCAGGCTGAATTGAGGACTTTTCTTTTGTCCATGTTAACTCATTTTATGTTTAATTAAGTCACTTTAAATTTTAATTGAAGCATGTGATCTTATGCGGTTTTGAATGCTCTTTCTAATGGTAGTATTTTCTCCAATTTTTATTCACCCTAACGCTTGAAATCGGAGTTTTAATCGTGGTGTGTCGAGGTTCACCGTCGGTGGAGTCTCGGGTTGGTAAACGGTCCTACCAGGGACCGCTAGACCATTAGCGGTCGTATGATAGACCATTTCCTGGGTCTGGCGGCCTAACGATAGACCGCTTAGCCCCCCTACGTTTTCAATATATTTATATATATATATATATGTATGTATATTTTTCTAATGATAAATGGCCCTACGATAGACCGTTTAGTGCCTTCAGGCGGCCCATATATAGACCATTTTTGGCTTCTGACAGTGAGATGTTAAACTTGTTTTATGCGTTTTTAACTTGAAATTTACCCTAGTTTACATGATAGTTTAACCAGGAACTGTGCAGAATGAAGTATTAGCTTAGTATCATGGTTATAGACATTAAATTTTCATTATCTACATGAAAGTTACTTTGGCTATCATAAGTAGAATGATCATGTGAAATTGGTAAAACTTGGATATTAACCTTGTAATCTTAAACCATGCTATTCATGAATTGCTTACATTGGGTTCTGATAGCATTGTTTGACAGTCATACCACTCCGGTGGAGTTGATTGACCGCATCGTTTTCATTTTCCGTGGTTTTATATAGCATCAATCTTGTAATAGTTGGGATTCTCCGCCAGATATTCCTTCCGTCGGACTATGACCACTATTATGAGACCTCCGTAAGTCCCCGTGAGCCTGAGATTCCCACCAGGATGCCGGACAGGTTGTACCCCAAAGACCAGAACCTATGGACTTGATTTGATTCGTGTTTTGGGCCAGTCCAATGTCCGGACTGTTCTGAACCTCTAGCGGCCCACCTTGAGACCGCTAAGAGACCCTTCGCGGCCCAGGGTTAGATCGTTAGTCGTTCCTTGGCCTGGTGAGTAATAGGCTTGGGTTAGTCAGATTCTTGAACCCAATCAATTCTAACCTGGCTAAGTCCTCTCTGTTGACTTTAGCTTCGTGGGCTGAACTCTAGTTTGGACCCATTCTGTCTCAGGCTGATTTGAGGACTTTTCTTTTGTCCAATTGAAAGCCTTGTAATACTCGACCCTATGCGGTCTAAGGCTAGACCGTTAGACCCATCCTAACGGCCCAATTTTTGACCGCTAATGATGAGATTGAACGTATTTTCCATCTTTTGTTGTGATAGCAGTCGTATCAAGGATGGCCTTGAACTGATCACTTTGGACCTTCCAATCATTTCACATGATATCTATTCCAATTTTTCCTTGGAATTTCTCTTGATCTTAGAAGGAAGTTCCTAAGCTTAAACATTGGAATTCTTGGCCATTTAATGTGGTGAATGTCTAGATTGGGATCAATGATCCAACCCTTCAATGCCAACGCATCATAAGGGCCTAGTCTGGTGCTGGGAGGAGCGTCTGAAAGTACTTGTGCCCCGGGGAGTTTGTAATGACAAGGTGTGGTGTTGCACCGAAGTGCATGACTAGCGTGATTGATCTATGACATTCAACTTCACTCAAATTTCTCGCGTGACATGACATGCGTGCTTGTTATGGCCAATTCAATTTATCACTTACTTATAATCTCATGGGAAGTTCTTATTATACTTGTGCTTGTCCCTTACATGGAAATTTGTATTCTTTTTTCTATCTATCGCTTGCCATTTACTTCTTATTGTTCTTTTATCGCAATATTGTTCCTGATGAAATGATTAATCACTTTAACTATGCCTGGTGATAGAGATATAAAATCCTACTGAGCTTTTGCTCACCCCTACTTTCCAATCCTTTTCAGGTAGTTCGGATGAAGACGTGCGCACCGATGGGGATGGGAACGAGTGATCCTGGAGCGAGCCTTTGTGATTTATGTTTGAGTCAATGTCCTAGAGTAGTCGTTGAGATCTTTTAGTTCGGAGTCTATGTAATTTTCTTTTGATTGATGTAAGAGTTAGAAAGTCCACAAGATGGCGAGTGTAATAAGTACTTTTCTCTATTATTATCAATAAAGTTTGGGTTATGCATATTTTTAACGTTTAGCCTTGTGGTATGGTCTCTTGTGGCAATGTATGCTCTGATTGACATGAATGATATAAACTGCTGTGTTTCGATTTTCCGCGTCGGGGCGTGACACTGAAGAGGCAGGGGCTTCCTTCTCCTGTAGCCCTCCCTTGGCGGTAGTATCAGTACCCCTTAGATCGATCAAGGAAGTTTCTGTTAAGATCGATCGGGAAGTGCCCACTGTCAGAAAAGAGCAGGCTGCCACAGCCGTAGACATGGTGATTCGAGGAAGCTTGGAGACAGGATCATCTTCATATGCCATGGAGTTGAAATGTTGCCCCTCCAACTCTGCAATAAGTAACTGCTAGTCTTTCAGGGCTGCCAACATACCAACAGAAGTTGGAACTGATATCACATCTGCTAAAGCCGAAGCTGTAGATGGCCCGCTGATAGACCAGCTCATACTTCCGTCACTGGCTGACTTAGAAGTTCCTGACGAGATCAGGGGGCAACATAATGAAGAGGTCGAGGTATTCGAAATTGAAGGTGATATTCCAGACTTCGTCGACCTTCAGCCGGCACCCCCAGAAATAGAAGATGGATGCCAAGCCACGGTCTACGAACTAATAGAAGTTAACTTGGGCACCGAGGATGACCCCAGGCCAACCTTCCTTAGCGCCCAACTTTCTCCAGAAGAACGGGAGTTGTACATTCAGCTGCTACAAGAATACAGGGATTGTTTTTCTTGGACCTACAAGGAGATGCCAGGACTTAGCCCTGTAGTTTCACAGCATGAGCTGGCCATAAATCTCGAAGCAGAGCCAGTAAAGCAGTCGCCGTGACGCATGAGACCAGAGCTTATCACACAGATATGTAAGGAAGTAGACAAACTCAATGATGTTGGTTTTGTCGAAGAAAATCAATATACCACGTGGCTGGCTAATATTGTGCCTATGAAAAAAAAGAATGGGTAGATCTGGATATGTGTAGACTACTGAGATCTGAATAAAGCATGTCCCAAGGATGACTTTCTGGTACCAATAACGGAGGTCATGGTTGATGCTACAATCGGTCACGAAGCCCTATCATTTATGGACGGGTCATCCGGATATAATTAGATATGGATCGCGGAGCATGATCGGGTCCACACCGCCTTCCGAACCCCCAAGGGCATCTATTACTACAAAAGAATGTCGTTCGGACTGAAGAATGCTGGTGCAACTTACCAGCGAGCAATGACCAGAATTTTTGATGAGCTCCTCTACCACAAGGTTGAGTGCTACATAGACGATCTGGTGGTCAAGACCAGAAGAAAAGAAGACCATCTGTAGGACCTCCGAGTCATAATTCAGAGACTCAGGCAGTATGAACTAAGATGAACCTCATGAAGTGCGCCTTCGGAGTGTCGAGTGGCAAGTTCTTGGGCTTTATTGTCAGATATCGGGAGATTGAAATAGAGCCTGCAAAGATCAAGGCAATACAGGGGTTGCCTTCGCCAAGGAACCTCTCCGAGCTAAGATCTCTACAAGGCCGCCTGGCCTACATCCGGCGTTTCATGTGCAACTTGTCAGGGCGGTGTCACCCCTTTCACAAGTCGATGATGAAAGATGTTCCCTTTTATTGGGATGAAGAATGTCAGACAGCTCTTGACAAGCTGAAGGTTTACCTCAAGACTCCTCTAATGCTTGGCGCACCGGTGAAGGGACGACCGCTAATTCTATACATAGCAGCCACACACTACTCTCTGGTGGCAATGCTAGCCCAGAATAATGAAGAGGGAAAAGAATAATCCCTTTACTATCTCAGTCCAAGACTGGTAAGAATTGAAGAAAAATATACTTTCATTAAGAATGTAGGCTTGGCATTGGTCTTCGCAGTCAAGAAACTTTGACACTATATGTTGTCGCATGAGATAAAGCTGATATCTAAGGCAGATCCGCTGAAGTATATCATGTCCCAACCGGCACTCAAAGGCCACTTAGGCAAATGGGCGTAATTCTCATGGAGTTTGACATCTCCTATGTATCGCAGAAAGCTGTTAAAGGCCAGGCCATTGCAGATTTCTTTGCTGCACACCCAGCGCTTGAAGATTGTTCGTTCGAGATAGAACTCCCCGAAGATGAGACCCTGGAAGCCGACCAAGTGTAGCACACTCTGTGGCAGTTGTATTTTGACGGCGTATCCAGAATTGATACTCCAATAACCGGATCGGCTAGAGTTAGAGCCAGTGCAGGCAACGTCCTGAAGTCTCCCGAAGGGGAGGTCATATATATCTCTTGCTCAATAAATAAGACCTGCACAAACAACGAAGCAGAATATGAAGCCTTGATTGTCGGGCTACAAATTGCTCTGTCCATGGAGATTCGAATGCTTGAGGCGTTCGGAGAATCCATCCTAGTCGTAAAATAGTTGGAAGGAGAGTTCGATGTGCGGAAGCAGGAACTTCTCCTTTTTCACCAATTGGCACTGCGCCTGATGGTGAAATTCTACTTTATCAAAGTCAAACACATCAAGCGAGGACAAAAGACTCAGGCAGATGCCCTCGCGAAGCTAGCTAGTTCCCTGGCAGTCCCTCCAGACACGAGCCTGAATATAACAGTGATTAATAGACCTCAGATCCCCAGCATGACAGAGGTCCTGTCCAATGAAGAAGAAAATGAAGTGGCAACAGTGGAGGAAATCCAGCAGCCTGATTGGCAAGTGCACCTCCTATGCTGGTTCCAGCACCAGTAGCTCCCAAAAGAAAAAGAACAAAGAATGAAATTACTCAAAATCAAGGACTCTTACGAGTTAAGGAACGGATCTCAATTTCGAATAATGGCAGATGCCCAAAAGAAGATTCTACTATGTTGCTTGTCGACAGAAGAAGCACGGTATGTGATGAAAGAAGTTCATGCCGGGTCAGTCGGGGCCCACCAGGCTGGTCCGAAAATGAAGATCGAGATAAAGAAATAGGGCTACTATTTGCCCACTATATTTGACGATTGCTACAAGTTTGCTAAGTCATGCTAGAAATGCCAGGAGCATGCCACCGTGCCCAGAAGGCCACCAGTGCCACTACACCCAACTATCCCAAGTTGGCCGTTTGCCCAATGGGGCACGGATGTAGTGGGGCCTTTACCAGCATCTTCATTAGGATGCAAGTATATTTTAGCAGTCGCAGACTACTTCTCCAGATGGGCGGAGGCCGTGGCACTAAGAGAAGTGACAGGGGAGCTGGTCGCCAAATTCTTCCGTCAGAACGTAATATTCCGGTTCGGGGTCCCCAGCCGAATTATTTCCGACAACGGCTGTCATTTCAAAAACTAGAAGGTGTACAAGCTAGCCGATAAATATAAAATTTATTGGAGGGCATCATCCCCCTACAATCCACAGGCCAACGGACTTGTAGAGGCATTTAACAAAACTCTCTGCACCCTGCTAGCCAAGACCATCAACTCTAGCAAGAGAGACTGGGAAGAGAAAATATATGAAGCATTATGGGCTTAACGTACGGTCTACAAAACTCCAACCGGCTATTCACCATTCTCCCTGGTATGTGGGTTAGAGGCAGTGGTACCAATAGAGCTGGAAGTGCCATCGCTATGAGTCGCTATACAACACGGCTTGACAAACGGCGAACAAGCAAACATCGAAAGAAGATTAGAGGAGCTTGCTGAGCTCGAAGAAAGACGCCTCCGGGCACAACAAAACATCCAGCTATATCAACCTCGCATGGCCCGTGCTTTTGACAAGCTAGTCAAAGGGCGAGAATTCAAGAAAGGTTACCTAGTCATTGTCAAAAGAAGAGAAGTAATGGCCTCCAACCCCAAAGGGAAGTTGGTTGAAAATTTGGTTGGACCATATGTTGTCCACCGAGTCTACGAGGGTGGTGCCTACATTCTGGTAGACCACAAGGGGGTCGTCCAGTTCTCCCCTCTCAATGGGAAACACTTGAAGTTGTACCATGCAGCCTTGCCGACATTCGAAAAATAACTGAAACCTACCTTGGTCTAGTGGCACTCCGCCCTGGCCGAGCTCTCCAAAATACCCACCCAGTTCGAACCAACTCCAAGGCCGTTGGCTCATAGTTGCAAAAAAAAAGCCTCCCTAGTGTATACTCATCCTAGGGCTCCTTGAGAACCCCACATAGTCCCACTGGGCTACCACTATACACATCACCACCATGTTGGACCTTACGTCTGCAACGGTGCATAAACCATTTCCTTTGCGCTAGCGTTATCCCCACGCCTGCGAATACACAATTTCAGTGCAAGGCTTCATGCCCTATCCGATATCTACACATTCTCACCATGTTGGACCTTACGTCCGCATCGGTGCATAAACCATTTTCTTTGCACTAGCGTTATCCCCATGCCTACAAATACACAGTTTTGGTGCAAGGCTTCATGCCCTAGCCGATATATACACATCATCACCATGTTGGACCTTACATCCGTAACGGTGCATAAACCATTTCCTTTGCACTAGCGTTATCCCCACGCCTGCGAATACGCAGTTTCGGTGCAAGGCTTCATGCCCTAGCCGATATATACACATCATCACCATGTTGGACCTTACATCCGCAATGGTGCATAAACCATCTCCTTTGCGCTAGCGTTATCCCCACGCCTGCGAATACATAGTTTCGGTGCAAGGCTTCTAGCCCTAGCCGATATCTACACATCCTCACCATGTTGGACCTTACGTCCGCAACTGTGCATAAACCATTTCCTTTGTGCTACCATTATCCCCACGCCTGCGAATACACAGTTTCGGTGCAAGGCTTCCTGCCCTAGCCGATATCTACACATCACCACCATGTTGGACCTTACGTCCGCATCGGTGCATAGACCATTTCCTTTGCGCTAGCGTTATCCCCACGCCGGTGAATATCTACACATCACCACCATGTTGGACCTTACGTCCGCATCGGTGCATAGACCATTTCCTTTGCGCTAGCGTTATCCCCACGCCGGTGAATACACAGTTTCGATGCAAGGCTATTTCCCCTTTTCACGTCTACATGCCACTATCACACAAGCGAGCCAAGCAATCAGGATCGAGCGTCGTATGCCGGCCCGATATCTCCATTCAAACAAAAAAGAGGCTTAAAATAGAGATGCCTCGCCAGACTTGTTCAGATATCCTGGACGAGGGTAAAAATGGTTAAAACCCGGCTGTGGTGAAAATCCGAAAGGGTGCTACAGGTAAACGTGGGTACCCCATATAACGCCCGAGAAATTTTCTAGGAATTTTTTGAGATTAATATATAATTTTTAAAGTTTTAATAGACAATTAAGGATAATTAAGCATTTATTAAATACATTTAAACGCCCTATATTTACTAAAGGGCTAAGTCTAACTTAAATGGGCACAAAGACCCAATTCCAAGACTTTGAGACCCAAGCCCATTAATAGAAACGTAAATTAAGTAATTTACGGATTTAAAATGGGATATATACATCAATTAGGGAATAAATGGGAGATAATACGAAAAATTGAAAATTTTGGATTTTTGAAGCCTGGCGGTCTATCGCGCGACCGCCAGACCTACCTTAGCGGTCCTCCCATGACCGCTAAGATCTCTAAGTTCCGTGAATTAGAGAAAACGTAAAAAGGTTGGATCTTTGGCATCCAAATCTTCATGGATCGAAGTGTGTAGACTTATAATCATGCCTAGGACTCTTGAGGATAAATCCTACAGCTAATTGGGACTCTAGGTTCGTTCAAATCCTCAAAACCCTAGCTAACCCTATAAATAGATCCCAAGTTTCACATGCGCGACCCTTACTTTTGGCTCGCGAGGAACTAAGGTAAGGAAGCATTATTTGAGGTAAGTACTTTGGAAGATTTCGTTCATTATAGTAAGATCTAACTTTCCTAAAAATTTCGTTCTAGGAGATCAAGCCTACAAGAAGTTAGAGGCCTGCAAAGACGTTGATTCAGTGCAAGTAGCCCAGGAACTTGTGCAAATGACCCAGGAAGATCAGCAGATTAGAAGTCCTAAACAAGGTAATTAGAAAAGCATTATTTAGACTTATTTGTTTACCTTAGTACCCTCTTTCTACCCTCCAATTTTCGTTATCATAGGTGAAGGAAATCAGGAGTTAGAAAGGCGAGAAGTTGCTAGTTCAGTTCAGAACGAATAGAAACTAGGGTCAACTTCCAGCCCTAAATTTGAAGTCTAAAGTCCAAACCAAAGGTAGGTTATCTCATGAATGGCTTAAATATGATCTTAGGAGTAAAAGCTCTCAAGTTGCAGTCGATTTCATGCATTGTACTCAGAGTATTTACTGTTTTATTAGGACTGCGCATCTAGTTTTTATTTTTCATGCATGAACTTAGCCCCAATGCAATTAAGATAAAAGATTCTTGTCTATTTCACGTAAACCCATGCATGCTCCTAGTCTATTTCCTTTCTATCATAATTTTACAGCTTGATTCGAGGAATTCCATGCATAACTTGTCCTAAGTTTAACATTTATTCTTTATTCTATGGTAAGGCCCTTTCTAAAGAAAACACCTTATGAGTTGTACTGAGGTAAGAAACCAAATATTTCTTATTTTAAGCCATTTGGTTCCATTTGTTATATTCTTAACAATGGCAAAACGGATTTGGAAAAATTTGATCATAAGAGTGATAAAGGAATATTTCTTGGCTATTCTCTTAACTCAAGAGCTTATCGAGTGTACAACTTGAGGACTCTTGTAGTTGTAGAAAGTCCCCATATTATTGTTGATGAATCCTCTTCCAAAGGTACTGATGAAAAATCTATTTTACAGGGAGGAACAATGCAAGGTCAAGGTAAGGATGATGTATCCAAGAGTTCTGGGAATCGAAGAAATGAAGAAGAGCGACAAGGAGATGGAGTTTAGGAAAATCAAATTGAGTGGCAACTACCAAGGCAATGGACGTTTGCAAGGAACCATCTACCTAAAAATGTCATCGATAATGTAGAAGAAGGAATAAGGACGTGATCCTCCTTCTGGGAAGTTGAAAATCTGGACTATATAGCTTTACTTTCTCAATTTGAACATCACTCAGTAGAAGATGCACTAAAAGACAATTCCTGGATCATGGCTATGCAGGAAGAACTACACCAGTTCCAAAGGAACACAGTGTGGTTGCTCATGCCTCACCCTAGAGACCACTCAGTGATCGGAACAAAATGAGTTTTTCGAAACAAAACAAACGATCAAGGAGTGGTAACTAGGAATAAAGCCAGGTTGGTAGCCAAAGACTATAGCCAGGAACCAGGAATTGATTTTGATGAGTCATTTTCCCCAGTGGAAAGACTCAAAGCTGTGAGGATTTTATTGGCATTTACATATTACAATAATATTAAACTATTTCAAATGGACGTTAAGAGCGCATTTTTAAATGCTTATATATAGGAATATGTGTATATGGAGCAACCGCCGGGGTTTGAAGACCAGGAGTATCAAGACCACGTGTACAAGTTAGACAAAGCTCTTTATGGTCTGAAATAAGCGCCCCGTGCCTAGTATGATCAATTAAGTCTATTCCTTATTGAAAGTGGATTCAAATGAGGTAACGTTGATCAAACCCTTTTCACAAGATGAAATGGTAAAGAAATTTTAATTGTTCAAGTCTATGTAGATGACATCATTTTTAGCTCCACTAATGATGCTCTTCGTGAAGACTTTGCTAAATTAATGCAAAGAGAATTTGAAATGAGTCTTTTGGGAGAGATAACATTCTTCTTGGGATTACAGGTGATCAACTGATGGTTTATTTATAAGCCAGAAGAAATATGCAATGGAGTTGCCCAAGAAATTCAACCTAAGCTCATCGAAGCCACAACCAAATCCCATGTCCACGTCATTAAAACTTGATCAATATGAAAAAGGTAAACATGTCAATCAAACCCTTTTCAAGAGCATGATAGGATCCTTATTATATTTAACTACCAGCAGGCCCGACATTCAATATGTGTTATGTTTATGTCCAATATTTCAATCAAATCCTAAGGAATCTCATATGTCGGCCTTGAAACGTATTTTCTGATATATTGTTGGTACTTGTGAATTGGGTCTATGGTTTCCGCGGAATTCATGTTTTGAATTAGTTGCTTACTCCGATGTTGATTGCGCGGGATGCAAAGTAG